>JANKKI010000397.1:650000-1314007 GCA_025175665.1 Cinchona pubescens | reverse complement strand
AATACATATACATTTCGAAAGACAAGTCATACTATCACAGCATATGCTTTTATCAAAATCACTTTTGTAAATCATATGTCATATTCATTACATATAGTCACGTAATTTAACTTGTATTTTCTTATACACATCTAGATGTGTATGCTTCAATTATATACTTTTCAAATAATCTAAGACATAGGCTGTCTCTTATTCATCTTTCAAATCAGAGAACATTTTCCTAGAGGCTCAAAACAACACATGTCTTCATCGGCTCTAAGTACTCATCTTAGTTATGAATCTCACTAGAAAATGTTGTTAAGAAGATTCCATGGAATCACTTGACCTATTGTATATCGTTTATCGCCAGATACCAAGATATAAAATGGAAGTATTTACTAGACAGGTTGTATACACCCATTTCAGATCTGTGATAAGAGGCAATTGTTTAAGTAACCTTTACCCATTCGTCACAAGCCAACATTCATATCAAAAATCATCCATAAATCACTTTTTTTATAATTTGTAAATCAAACAAGTCAATAGCCATACTTGATCCAAATTTTCATAATGTAATAATCATTTTGTAAAACACGTTTCATAAAACATGTGTATGAAAAACAATAAGTTCAACAAACCATTTATAGAAAACATATAGACATAGTATAAGAGACAGTTATAAATCAGATAGTAAACGTGAAATTACCAAGTATATACTAAGTGATAGAGCAAACTTGTACTTGCTCATTTTCGTATTTCTATCAAATTTCACGTTTCTATCACTTAGTACATACTTGGCATTTACTTAAATATCCTATAACAGGGAATTGTTATACATCAATGCTTCCATACATCTATAATTGTCCTAATATTCACAAATAATATTTACTATAATATCATATAGTTCTCTTGTAGTAAAAAGGTACTTTGAGGTCATTTTTATAACCTTATAAGACTTACCATGATTAAGAAAACTCATCTATAATATTTGAAAAACTTTTTGGACTCCATTTGTGCTAAACAAAACATTTTAGAATAGTTTACAGACTTAGAAATCCATTCGGGGTCTTTTCGTAACTTTAGAAAACTAATTTGGGTTTTTATGTAACTTTTAAAACACTTGAGGATATTTTGGTCATTTCACAGAGTCATTAGGGGTCTCTATATATTCTATAAAACATTTTGGGGTTAAATATTAATTTTATTTAAACTTTTAATGGTCAATTTGTCATTTATAGAAACTTTCATGGCCTATGTGAAATATTAACAAACTTTAAGGGCCTTTTGGTAATTTCATGGAGTGATGAAGTACTTTGAAAATTAATTTGGGCTTATCTATAATTTCAGAACCTCAAAAGGACTTAATATATCACATATTATATGAAAGTTATCTCTTATAACTTTGTAAAATTTTTACAAGAGACAGGGAGGTTATGGTGCAATTTCGAAACTTTTATTTGTTAACTCTCTTCTTTTTCCTCCCGACAACCGCAACTAAATTTTCTTTTTTTTTTTTTTTTTTTTTCTAATCCAAATGTGTATAAGAGACACTCAAGGGTAGAGTATCTGATTCTTTTTTACGTAACACAAACGTTGAAGAGAATTTCAGCCAATATTAATCTTCTTATAAAATCTTAGCAATAATAAAATACTATTATAATTTCAGAAAAAATTAGACTCCAGATACACAAATTTGATTTTAATCTCAAGAAATAATTTTATAAATTAACTAGTAATAGTAACTTTTACATTAATTGAACTAACTTCCTTATACACATAATCTAATAAAGTGAATAACTAATATTCAAAATAATTAAACATCTAATTTTCCTAAAATTAAAAACGAAAATAATTAATTAAGACTAAATAAGAAGACTAATATTGGCTGAAATTCTCTTCAACGTTTGTGTTACGTAAAAAAGAATCAGATACTCTACCCTATAGTGTATATATATAGGCTAATCGTTATGTGTATAGTTATTTGCATATATGTACTATCAAAGATAGATTATACTAAAGTTTAATAAGATCGTTTCAGTTATTTCATTCCCGAGGATCCTTACACGATTTTATCTCTTTACACGATTTTATCTTTTAGTAGATTTAAGTATTTTATTTTAAATAAATAAAATAAAAATCGCGGGTATTACAACTAATAAGATTACTTTATTGACAGGTGGGTAATCTAGCATTCTTTCACCAAAGATCCATAAAATTCACTCAAAAATGTATAAGAGAAAACAAACCTTTGTTGCAGTGAACTACTTACTCTTTGGGCAAAGAAGTTCACAAGTGTGGATTTATTGTCGTTTTCACTTATTGAAATAAGTTGTTCTAGATTATTAGAACAGACTTGTTACAGTTTCCTTGAGTACTTAGAGCCGATGAAGACATAAAGTGTTATTGAGATTTTACTATTATGTTCTGGTCTTCTGGATTGTTTGAATTATGTAATAGACACATATAAAAGCTATGTATTGAAACAGATAAATTATGCCATAAATGATGAGAAATTCCCAAATTTACAGGTGAAAGGTGGTCAAATATCATCAAAACATAGATTAAATCAGCACGATAGTCCAGTATTAAGAACCTCTTGGAGCCCTGATGATAATCAACTCCTCACATGTGGAATGAACGAAACTGTGAGACGATGGGATGTTGAATCTGGTCATGCCATGTCTTCATGTTTATCAAAAACCTGGGATTGGCATGATATCATGTGGATGGTTACCTGATGGGAAGTATATAGTTTGTGGCATGATGAACGGGAGCATATGCTTGTGGGAGGTGGATGGGGCAGAGTGTCAATCTTGGGCATGTAAAGAATTGACTGCCAATGTATCTGAAATGGTGACAATTGGTGATCAATTCATATGCATTTGTACAGATCGTAACATTCTTCTGCTTAATAGGCACACAAATGTTTGGAGTACTGCTATTGATGAGGTTCCAGTAATAACTTCATTCTCGGTTTCTGAAGACAATAAATTCTTGTTAGTTAATCTCATGAACGAGGAAATCCATCTCTGGGATATAGAGAAAGACCCACGCATGGTTGCCACCTTCAAAGGTTATAAACGTTGCAGGTTTATCATCAGATCTTGTTTGGGTGGAGTTCAACAGGCATTTGTTGCAAGCGGAAGTGAGGATTCACAGGTAATCTCTTGTTATACTACCTTTGAGATGATGTTGTTGATGGCTTCCGCATTATTTTTGTGATTCCCCTACTAGTTTTTGAATAATAGCCGCCATTAGACACATTTTCTCTCTCTCTCTTCAGTAGACAACATGGTAAGAATTTCCCCCAAATTGAGCCCATTTCTTCAAACTTTAATCTCCCTCCCCTTCTTTTCCTTCCCAGTGGGGAAATAAATAATTTGTGAAAAAGCAAGGAAAATGGAGAAGGACCCAAATTTAGAGGTATTCAAAGTCAGTAAAGTCGAACAAAATTTTGAATTGACTTATTCGACTTTGATTTGACTTTGACTGAAGCTAAATTAACTAAGTGACTTCACTTGATTTGACTTCGACTTCAGTCAAATTACCAGTAAAATATCGAACTATAGATTGATGGTTTCTTCGAATAAATTGTTTGACTTTACCGGTCAAATACCGAAACAAATATATGTATATATATATACATCTAGATGTGTATATATAGATGTGTATGTATATGTAGTAGATCAACAATTATTATAATATATTAATATATTTATGTACATAATATTTTAGCCATAATATTCTTTATTTTTACTAATTAAATATGTTAATAGCTGATACTATTATTTTTTCTTAATAATTAAATATCTTTTCTTTATATAAGACATTGGATTTATGTACAATTTATGTATTTATATATTAATATAAGTGTACAATTTATTAATATAACAGATTTGTTTCAATAATAATTAAATGAATAACTACTAATTTCCTTTTAATACATATAGATGAAGAGATATTTAATTCTTATACTCATCCGTAGATATTTATAAGAAATTATCCTTAAACTTTGTATAAATTTATTAATGTAAGACTTTTGTTTCAATAACTAATTAAATGAATATTAACGATTTCCTATTTAATACATATAGATGCTAGAGTTAAGTAATTATATATATTTAAATATTTATTAAGAGTTAAACATGTAAATATATCCTATATATACATGTTCTTATATTCATACTAAGATTTGACTAACTTATAATTGTAATAAAAATATGTTTTACATAACGTTTAGTTTATATACTTATACAGTTATATTACATAACTTATTAGTATAATATTTTTACTATTAACAAGTATTAAGTGCATTACTAACTTACTATTAGTATAGATAAAATTAGGTAATCATATATATATATCTAGATTTATCTCTTAGAAAAAATAGATTGATGCATTCTAGGATATAACTTAATTGGAGTTGGTGATTTAATAAGATTTTTATAAGAATTGATCTATATACACATCTAGATGTGTATAAGAGACAGTAAAGAAGTGCAAGCACAGGTTATAATATAAAGTAAGAGTAATACACATTCATACATTAAGATTTATAAGAATCTCTAATCATCACATGAAGCTTGCTTTGTTGAATGATATTATTATAATTTTGTTATGTATTTTTTTATTATCTACGAATTTATATTTTAAATTTGTGGAACTTGTATTATCTTGTATTCTTTTATGTGATATTTTGAATTTGTGAAATGATATGAAATTTGTGGGATAATGTACTAAATTTTAATGTTAGAATATGGAATGGAAGAAGATTAATGTTTTCAACTTATTCGACTTACTGGTCGAATAAGTCAAATTTAAACGACTCAGTTTTAATTGATTTGGGGTTTATATGATTTGATTTTGACTTGGAAATTTTCAAATTAAAAATTAAACAAGTTAAGTTGAATAAGTCGAAAAATCGAACACTATTCGAATGAACACTCTTGCCGAAATTTTGTTTTAACTATGAAGTGAAAGAACTAGAACTGATTTTGCAGACAAAATTTGGGTTAAGTCTAAGGAAAGGGTAATTTTGCCGTTTACTCAAATTGAGATGTGGCAATATCATTGAGTCCTGTAGGTGTTCATCTTTGTTTATTAATCCCTATTTGGTTTTCCTTGGCATACAAGGACATTTTGACCCACCCCTTTTTGTATGGATAGCCCAAAATTAACATAGATATTTCCCTGTGGTTGCTTGTAAATGTGTGACTATGAGCTGTCATTTGACTGCCAACTTTTTTTTGTTTCTTCCTTGTTTCGCTTAAAACATTTAAACAATTGACCACTAAAAGGTTATGATTCATCACACCCTTTTTTCTGATTCTTGCTTGAAACATTTCTCTATACAAGATGGTTTCTGTATTTTATGGTAACTTTGAGATGTTAAAAGGATTTTTGTGCCAGAATAGGATATAAATCCTGATGGACTATGTCTCATATTTACATACATTTGTCCTAAAAGAAGTGTTTATTCTGTGATTGAAATTGCTGCTTTCCACATTTAATGTGTTAAATGAAAAGCGTCCCTGGTTTCTATAGTTTCTTGTATCAGCATGCTAATTGTTTTCCTGCTTGCAGGTCTATATATGGCATAGAACTACTGGCACACTTCTTGGTACTCTTCCCGGGCACACTAGAACTGTTGAGGATTCGGTTGGATTCCTAAGAATCGACACATGTTGGCTTCTGGGAGTGATGGGATCGCACCATTCGCATATGGGGTCTAGAATAGATGGGCCACCCCAGCCAAATGGAAATTCCTACGAATCCTCACTAGATTTGCTTTCAATGACTATGCAAACTTCCAACTTTTTAAGTTTCTTGCTATTTCACTGCTACTCTACATCTTTTCTTCATCTGGCATCCATATGAAGAAAGTAGAAACAATTTACACAAATCTAGACTGTAAATGTAAAGCTATCCTTAAGATCAACATCAATTCTGCAACGTGATAAAATTTCTTATATTTCAAATTTTTTTTATTTAATTTCACCAAGGTTAAGTCCAGGTCCTAATTAAATATTTATAGGAATTCATGACATTTTTACAACTCAAATGTCAAAAAGTGAGATATAAGCTCTGCAAATAAAATGACATAACACGAGACATATCAATAAGGAATATCTTATTTTTAACATGTTATATCTTCTGATTTCCTAATACTAGTATATTTGTATTTTACATCAAAAATTAATAATAAAGTAAAATGTTGAATTTAGTTACAATATTTTATTGTAATATGGATCTTGTAGGTTTAACTAAGTGATGCATTAACTGCTTTGGGTGTAATAACTACGGATGAGACTCGAATTGGGTCCATATATAGTGAATTAAGACACAAAAATATGGGTCTCATATATGAGCCCCGTAAGTTCTATCAATGGGCTTTATACAGGGATAGATGTGTATTAATAGACAAGATACTAGTTATAAATTTATAAAGACTGGAATCCAACTATTAGCTAGAAGAACGTATCATAAATATATGAAATAGTATATAGTGGAAGTAAGGGTTGAATTCACAAGGATTGGTTTAACAAGTATTAGTTATTTGACTCAAACCCTATTTGAAGAAATTATTATGAAAGAAATTTAATTAAAATTAATCTAAGAGATAAAACTAGAATTAATCCGAGAAATAATTAGGATTTACATAATTAATCTACACTTTCAAAGCTAAAGAAAGCTTTAGATTTGAAAGTGTAGAAAAATTATGTAAATCCTAGACAGCATTAAACGATAGCATACTATAAAACAAGAATTAAATAACATATGAATGCTTTAAAAAGGTTTTAAAATTCTTTTTAAATGAAGAATCACAAGTTATAGATCCAAGATTATTAATTTTGAACCTCTCTTCAATTCTTCTTAGAAAAAGAAAGAAAACCAAGTCTAATTTTGTAACCCCTAAAGGGAAGCCGAAAGAACAATATGATTTTGAATTCATAAATTAATTATCTTGTATCTTCTAAATATTCTACATTTGTAAAATAATTAAAAAGATTTAAAGCATTCATATGTGAAAATCAATTCTTAGATATGGTATGTCTGTCTCTTATACACATCTAGATGAGGTCTCTTATGACATCTAGATGTGTATAAGAGACAGGGCATGATCTATGTATTGAATTTCTCAAACTTGTGAGGTATATTACAAATGAGGGAGTTAGCCCCTTTATATAGTTACAAGAGTGTATTCTAAAACCTACCACATTAATTACAATTCTACAACCTTCTAGAGAACATTTTAAGCCACCTAGAATATTCTAGGGAATCCAAGACCATTCTAGGAAATTCTATAGGACTCTAGAATGTTACATAACCTTACGAAGGAGAGTCTGACACTTCTTTAGGTGAACCTCTTAAATCCGGAGCGGACCATGCATTTTCCCCACCTATTCGGCAAAGTCCTCGTTGGCTTTGGCGATATAGAATGCATCAATCTATACACATCTACCAAAGTGTCTCGAGACAGGTCCCAACTACCTTTAGCTCTTTAACAAACCTTTCCATCATACTTTGTACTCAATCCTGGGCTTGCAATACCTTTTCCGTACCTCTTGTACCTTCGGAATGCAGTCCACCTCGCAATCGTAAGAGGTCTTTGCTCCAATAGATGTACCAAATAGGGATTAATCTGTCTCTTATACACATCTAGATGTGTATAAGAGACAGTCTCGTGATGAAGTTTTAATTTGGAGGAATTCCATTTTGTATGCCACTTTTCCTACCTATCTCAAGACCTTGAAGGATCCTCGAGTTTGAGGAAAGCGACCTTGTGTTAGTCAAGTATCTAAGTATATAGTGCATCTTGACTAACACAAGGTCGCTTTCCTCAAACTCAAGGAATCGTCTTTTCTCATCGACCCACTTCTTCATCTTCTTAGCAGCCTTGTGTACGGATGCCCTTGCCAAATCTGTTTCCTCTTGCCATGACAAGACCCTATCTGTTGAGCTCACATAGTGCTTCAAGTTAACTCTAAAATATGTCATTCACTTGCTCCGTTATGCCCATTGGATTGAGGATGTGAACTTGTCAACATTGTTAAGTTTCGAACCCAACAACTCATAAGAACTCTATCCAGAACTTGTCAGTGATTGAGGATCTCAATCGCTTACAATTGTTTGTCGACTCCCAATATTTCACAATATGCTTCATGAATAATCGAGAATTTTTTCAGCTGGACAATTCTTAGAAACGGCTATGAAGGTTCCATATTTTGAGAACTTGTCTACCATTACCATGATGGTTTGGCATCCCTTGAATTTTGGCAGGCCAACTATAAGGTCCATTGAGACGCTTTTCCATGGTCTCTAGGGAATGGGCAAAGGCTCCAATAAATCCACCGCTTTTGACTGCTCGACCTTGTCTTGTTGACACACCAAGCAGGCTCGAACATAAGTTCCACGTCATGTCTCATCCGAGGCCAATAGTATCTTTCCTACATCAGTGCAACAAGGTACAATGTATCCCTAGGTGCCCAGCCCACTTCGAATCATGGCACTCCATTAATTTTTGCCTCAAGTTTTCATGATGCAGTACATAGATACGTCGCCCTTTTGTGCAAAGTGACTCTTGTTCAGTCCAAAACCTTCGAGTCTTCCAGTTCATAGATAGTCAAGGAGGCTCTTAGCAGCTACATCGTGCTTCAATCCCTCATTGATCCTATCGAGCAATGAATTCTTAAGTTGGCTATTGGCAACAAGCATCACCTTCCTACTCTGGGCATCAGCAGCTGAGTTGACTCATCTAGGCTTGTACTCCAGTATATAGTCAAACTCTGCCAAAAAATCTTGCCACCTAGCCTGCTTGGGAGAGAGCTTATTTTGGAATTGGAAGTAACTTGTGGTAACATTATCTACTTCCAATTATAACTAGACAGCTTTAAGGTCTCGCCTCACATATCCTTCTTGACAACGTTGCCACCTGTCGTTATACTCTTTCCTGCACCGTATATCGCCTCTCGGCCTCGTTAAGCTTCCTCAACTCGTAGCCACTAGATGTCCTTTTGCATCAATACCCAACCAATAACAAATTCAGATGTGTCTATCTCCTCTATGAAAGCCTTTATTCCTTCTGTCTAAGGCGATTACATCTCTTGTGTCATGGCTTCTTTCAGTTTTTCAAAATGTTGTTGGCACTCCTTATCCCATTCCCATGCCTTCTCTTTCTTTAGCGGCTCTGTGAGAGGCGTGGTAATATTGGAGTAGTCTCGCACGAATTTTCGGTAATAGTTTGTCAACCCAAAGAACGACCGTAGTTCTATCACCTTGGTAGGGGGTCCCACTCTACAATGGCTTGGATCTTTGACTCATCCATTCGAATCTGGCTTCCCCCCACAATGTGACCAAGGATGGCAACTCTTGATGAGTATAAGAGACACTTCTAGTTTTTCCGAAACTTATTCATATCCTTACACCTGTCTCTTATACACATCTTAGACCACAATATTGTCTAGATACACTGTACGAAGAGGTTGAGGAAATCTCGGATACCTTGTCTTATCAACGTGCAGAAAGTTGTTGGAACATTAGTCAACCCAAAAGGCATAACGAGGAACTCATATGCGTCGTATCGAGTCATGCATTACATCTTGTATTCACCTTCCGTAATACGTACTTCCCAGTACCCCGACCTGAGGTCTAACTTGGAAAATCATCGTGCACCTCGAAACTGAATGAACAAGTTAGTAATCAGTGGTATGGGGTACTTGTCCTCCACCGTTAGTTTATTCAAGGTCCGATAGTCCACGCCCGTCCTTAGGAACTTGTCATGTTTCTTCTGGACCAGTACCGGTGCACCAAACGGAGAGTTAGAGGGTCTGATATAACCAGTATTAAGCAAATCTTTCAACTATTTCCTTAACTCAGCGAGCTTAGGAGGGGACATGCGGTAGAGGACCATAGCAGGTGGATTGGCGTCTGGGACCAACTTAATCTCATGGTCCACTTCTCTCTTAGGAGGCAGTTCCTTCGGCAGCTCAACAAGCGTCACACTCTTGAACTCCTCCAGTACCACAGCATCCATCTCAAGCATCTCCCATTGGGTGTCCCCATCATCCCGCAAGGAAGGTTAACCCTCTTCGTTTCAACCCCTTGTATAGTTGTATGGCAGATAGGGTCTTGTCATCCTTTCAGAACTCCCTTTTCAAAGGTACCACACATTAACATTGATGATCCAAAATACATATGTAGTCGGCAAAAGGAAGAAGCATGGCATTAATACTGTCAAGGAAGTCGAGTCCTATCACAACATCATAATCGTCAAGAGTAATTACCTCAAGTGGAGTCTTGCCTTATACACTGTCTAAGGGCTGTATAAGAGACATTGCTTGCCACTCTATGGATCGCGACCTCTTTCGTGTTGACTATCTTCAAGGTGCCAATGCCTTTTTTCACTTGAAAATGGAATCTCTTGGCTACCTTAATAGAGATGAAGAAGTCAGTAGCTCTAGAGATGTCAACTAGAGCACTTAGCTTGTGTCTCGTACCTCCACACGTTTGAAAATTGAAGCATGGTCAAATGCTTACTAAGAGGTCACGTTTGAAGTATTTAAGATCTGGAACGAGCCCAATTGCTTTTCTTCTGCAAAGCAGTCTTCCTTTATTGACATGGATACTAACTATACTTTCGTAGGACATTCTCGAGCCATGTGTGAACCATCGCAAAAAAAGCATTTCAATGGTCATTTCCCTTTATCCTTTGTTGTGAAAAACTTCCCATCGTTCTTGGAAGGGAACTTTTCCCTTGTTTCCTCACCAAATTCTTTGCCGTTCTTCTTAGCAATCTCCTTGACCTTTGGTTTGGAAGAACTAAGCTTTTCTCGTGGATTGAATTCCAGGAGGGACTCAGCCATCGACATTGCTCTGGAAAGTTCGTCAACATTTATTCTTTCCAGTTCCAACTGTGCCCACGACTTTAGACTATCTATGAACTGGAAAAAGGTATCCTCCGATGGTTCATGCCTGAAATATGCACATCAATTTCAAATATACTGTCAGATAATGGAATTTGTTTTAGTTGACATCACAGTCACATATATCAACTACGCCTAATACAACCATTTTCCCTTGAAACCCTCACCATCAAATGTAACATCACGCCCTTTTCCTTATATTCTCTTCACAAATCCTCTACCAAGATAACCATTATCAACATCTATTTTTATTTTTCTCTAGATGTTATAAGAGACAGGTCTCTCCTTCGTCCATAGTTTACGCGCTCCCAACGCCCCAAGACTCTCCCTCATACCAAATTCCTAACTCCTTCTCTTTTTTTTTTTTACTACTAGTATACTAGTAATACTTCTATAAAAACACAACATACACATACGACACTACTACTTTTTTCTTTTACACCACACGCATAAGCATAGCACAAAAAATGTCGCACACAACACATGCACAAACCTTGCACGCACCAAAAAGAATGAGACTAAAAGAAGAAATCAAGAACGATAGATTCAAGCCTATTTGTATAAGAGACTGGTTTAATTGCAATTTAATCGGAACTGTATAAGAGGGCTTTTTCTTCGATATTTGGTGAGATGGATCCTTTTGTAATGGCTTATAAGAAACTAACAGATTTATGTACCTTTACTTGATTTTGGTTAATGATTGTTAAATATGTATTCACTAGTTATTCGGATCATTTTAGTATAATTTTTGTCGAATTTGGTTGAGAATTGAAAAAGTTTATAAATTGATAAAATAATGAAAAAAGAAAAAAATTTGAGAAAGTTTGACCCCAATAGTTTTTAAAACGACCAAATTAACTTCTAAAAGTTTAGATTTAATTGAGTTTTGGGCCTTCTTTGATTAACACAAATTAAGCCTATTGCAACAAAAGAAAAATTGCCCATCAAAAATGTCTCTTATACACATCTAGATGTGTATAAGAGACTGTCTCTTGGATTGGAAATCTAGATATTTAATTAAATGGGTTTGTTTCTTATGTAGTTAGTTAAGTTTTCTTGGGTCTTATTAGTTATTTTATATGTTAGGTTTAATTTTGTTTGAGTTAGTTCAATAGAAAATAGGTTGGGCAATGTTTTATTTTTGGTTTATTTTTTTAGACTTATATGAACCCGATTATTGCTGAAGGACGGGTAATTGTACTTTTAGAATTTGAAACTTGTTCACTAATCATATTTTAGTCTCTGATACTTTTCTAGATGTGTTTTAGTCCCTAAAACTTTATGAAATTAACTTAGAGGGTTTCAGAAACTTTTTAAAATTTCATTTGACTAGATGTGTATAAGAGACAGGTCAACAAATGTAACTTACAAAAGTTTAGGGACCACTAAACTTATTTGAAATTACATTTTGACCGTAAAACTTTATAAGTTTTGCAATTAAGTCCCAAGAAGTTTAGATTGGTTCTCATTGAGTATCTTTTTCGTATTAATTGTTATCGTGACATTATAATTTTATTGTTTCTTGTATTTTCACCGTTTTAATTGTTTAGAAATTTTGCGATTTGGTCTCTAAAGTTTAGATTCGTTTCAATTAAATCCCTATCAAAGTGATGAAGTCAAGAAAGAAGACAGGCTTAATTTTGGCCTTAATTTTTAGGTAGCGATACACAGAGCTAAGTCCTTCTCTTATACACATGAGATGTGTATAAGAGACAGGATTAGTTATGTGTATTACAATGTTGTTATGAACTGGTGGATATAACTCTCTTTTATAGAGATGGAAAGTCGTAGAGAATCCATTGTTAGCGTTGAAATTTTTTTTTTTACACATCTAAATTGCAACACATACCTACCAATTCTATTTATATCACAAACTACAAATTTACATTCCCCCACTTAGTTTGTAATATAAAGACAACTCACTATCTCTTTTAACATCATGCATAAAGAAAAGTGACTATTGTCTTAAACTTTTCTGTAGTGTAAATAACTCACTAGACCTAATCAAATCAAGGTGGCATTTGTTGCTTAAACCATGACTTAAATTAGACTAGAATTATCACACACATGAACTTTTTAACCTTATACATATGTTCACAAAATAGCTTTAGCACTATTACCGACCATGTGCTCTATCTATCTAATTCATGATCATGTACAAAAGAGAACCCAAAACTTTTGTTAGAAGTGGCACCACTTCTTATGATCATATAGGTGAAATCTTCTCAAGCTTTTAAGGTTAAAAGCACAGCAAGATAGTTTCATTAAGAATATAAATATTTATATATTCACCCTTCCCACTTAAGGGTTACCATTTACACTAACAACATGGAATGGTATATACATAATTTTAGTGTTCACAACTACTTATTAGCAACTTGTTTTTACCCTTTAAACCTTTTAATCTAGTGGTAGTTCTAGAATAAAGGTTGGGTTACCATTGCTAGTAGTTTCAGATATTTTAATCCCATTCCTAATGACGTCGATCTCACCAAATCTCTCGCAAGAGGTTTAGTCAACGGATCCGCTAAATTATTGTATGTTCTTACATACACCACTAATACGATGCCATCATTTAACAACTGTCTAATATAAGTATGCCTTAGACTTATATGTCTAGATTTACCATTGTATATTTTAGTTTAATGCTCTAGACATTGTGGCTTCACTATCACAATTCAAAACAATGGCTGGCATTGGTTGAGGCCACACTTGATGTCTAATAACAAGTCTCTAAACCATTCTGCTTCTTTACCAGCTGAGACCAAGGCTATGAATTCAACTTCCATCGTGGAATGAGCAATTACGATTTGTTTCTTTGAAGCCCATGAAATTGATCCTCCACCTAACATAAAAATCCACCCGCTTGTAGAGTTTTTATCACTAATACTAGTAAACCAACTACCATCAGAATATCCTTCAAGCACAGCTGGAAAATTATTGTAGAAGAGTCCTAAATCTTTAGATCTTTTAAGATAACCAAGGACTCTCCCAATTGCTTTCCAATGATCATGTCTAGGATTTTTAGTATATCTAGACAATCTACATATTTCTTTTGTCGTATCTGGCCCTGTGCAACTCATTGCATACATTAGACTCCCTATTACACTTGCATACTCAAGTTGAGCAATAGGATTGCCAGTATTGATCTCACTTAATTTAAAGTTAGGATCAAAAGGAGTATTCGCTTATTTCACATTTAAATGTTGATACTTATTCAAAATTTTCTCAACATAATATGTTTGACATAAAGCATAACCCCACTATGCCTTTTAACTTTAATCCCTAAGATAGTATCTACTTCACTCAAATCCTTCATTTTGAATTGAGAAGACAGATACTTCTTAGTTTCAAGTACACCTTTATAAGAAGACTAACAATTAGCATATCGTCTACATATAGACAAATAATCACACCATATTCTTTAATTAATTTAGAATAAATGCACTTATCAGCATTATTATATCTAAATCCATTAGAGAGTAAAGCTGATTCAAACTTTTCATGCCATTGTTTGGGTGCTTGTTTTAAACCGTATAGAGATTTAACTAGTTTACAAACTTTATGTTCATTTCCTGGCAATGTAAAACCTTCTGGTTGTTCCATATACACTTCTTCATACAAGTCACCATCTCTTATACAGGATCTGTCTCTTATCCATTTGATGCACACAAGTGATTATAAATGTTCAGCTAATGACATTAGTACCCTAATGGATGTAATTCTTACAACAGGTGCATAAGTGTCAAAATAATCAACTCCTTCCTTTTGTCTAAATGTTTTAGCTACAAGTTTTGCTTTATATGTCAATATGGATCTACTAGGGGCATATTTCATCTTCAACACCTATTTACAACCAATAGGTTTAAAACCTGGAGGTAAATCCACTAGAATCCAAGTATTATTTGATAATATTGAGTCAATTTTATCATTTACAGCCTCTCTCCAAAATGTTGCATCCCTTGATTACATAGGTTCACTGTCTCGATTTAGGATCATCTTCTACATTTTAATAAGATTGGAATCTTATTAAACAAGTGATCTCTATTGCCTTCAACTAAGAATAATAAGTTGTGAAGATATGAAATCAGAAGATAAATGTTTTCTTTCCTTTGTCTTTGACTTCTTCTAAGTTCAAAAGGAGTATCAATTTCCTTCCACAATTTTATTACTAGAAGAGGAATCAACATTTGGAATCGGTTCTTGTACTTTAATTGGATCCAAATCAATATTTGAATTTTTAAGAAATTTATTCTCAAAAAATTCAACATCCCTTGATTCAATAATAACATTAGAATCAATGTCAAGTAGTCTATAGGCTTTAGAATTTTCAGCATAGCCAACAAACACACTTTTAAGTGCTTTCGGTCCCAACTTTACTCTTTTAATAAGTGGACACTCTATAATAGTCTCTACATCCACATCTAGATAAGTTAAGTTTGATTTTAACTCCCTTTCCATATTTCATATGGTGACACTTTAGTTTTGAGAGACGGAATTCGATTATGTAAAAGCAGCCAACAAAGCTTCTCCCCACAAATTTCTTGGCAAACCAGAACCTAGAATCATAGTGTTAACCATATCTACTAAAGTTCTATTCTTTCTTTCAGCCAAACCATTTTGTTGCGGATTGTATGGAGCATTGTTTGGTGTATGATTCCATTTTGGCATTTTTCAGGAGACATTACTTCGTAGAAAAATATTCACCACCACTATCACTACTGTGCATGAAGATGCAGTATCAAATTGATTTTCTACAAGAGATTTATAAGATTTAAACATATCAAATGCTTCATCCTTTGCTTTCATTAAATAAACATGCACATATCTGGAACAATCATCAATGAAAGTGATGAAATATCTATTACCACATCTTGTTAGAAAACCATTTAATTCACAAACATCCGAATGCACAAGTTCTAATAATTATGTATTTTTTTCAACTTTTGGAAAGGACAACTTAGTTATTTTTGCTTGAACGCATGTTTCACATTTCTTCTCAAAATTATTTTTGATAGATATTAACCCATGTTTAGTCATAAAATGAAGTATTTTATAATTAACATATCCTAATCTACCATGCCATAAAGAATAAGAAGAATCCACAATATAAACAGAAATATTGTCTTTATTGATACTAAGTTTAAACATGCCATCACAAGAGTAGCCTTAAAAATAATTTCCTACAAATACACCATTCTTGGACAAGATAACTTTGTTTGACTCTAATACAACTTTAAGCCCTTTCTTATTCAATACATAGGCTGATACAAGATTTTTCCTAATTTTTGGAACATGAAGTACATTCATTAACACAAGCTTCTTGTCGGAAGTGAATTGTAACTCCACACTTCCCTTGCCATGAACTTTGGCTGAAGCATGATTTCCCATAAGCACTTCATATCCAAGGAACAGAACTTATAAGTCTTAAATTGAGACTTATCATTGCAAATGTGCAAATGTAGTTAGATTCACTCATCAAGGCATTCCAAACTTCTGTCTCTTATACACATCTAGATGTGTATAAGAGACAGACTTAATATAACGCTTATCATTACAACAATTTCAGATCTCTTTCAACATGATTTGCTTTAGGGCATTATTCTTCTTTTGTTTCTTGTTAGAATTACACTCTTTTTATAATGCCCTTTCTTTCCTCAATTATAACATGTTCTATTCTTTTGAACTTGTCCTTAGAATTAGTATTTTCAGGAAACTTTCTTTTAGAACTTGTAATTTGACTCTTATTTTCATTAACAAAATTTACTTTTGAAACAAGTTCTAAATCCTTCTTATGAATATTTCTAGTATCTTCTTCGATTCTCATATGTTTCAAAACTTGATCAATTATTAAAATTTCAGTAGTATGAAGCATTTTCTTTTGATAATCATTCCAACTAGAAGGCAATTTTGCAATAATTGCCCCCACTTGCAATGATTCTAAAATTTCAACACCAAGATCTTTTAATTTTGAAACAATAATTTGAAGATCATGAACTTGATCCAAAATAGCAGAAGAGTCAATCATACGGAATTCAAAATATTTCTTAATAAGAAATTTATCCGCACCTTATTTTTGTGTAGCATATTTATGTTCCAAGACAACCCAAATTTCTTGGAAATTTGGCCACTGTGAAAAGATCATAGAGACGGTCTGACAGCGTATTGAGAATGTGACCTCTACACCTGTAGACACAATCTCATCCTCCTTTCTTTTCTCCCGTTGTGGCTTGAGTTCCTCTGAATCTCTAATAGTTGGTGCAGGAATTTCAAGCAATACAGGGTCCAAAACATAAGCAACTTTCAGTGCAGTGAGAAAAAACATCATCTTGTCTTTCCACCGATTAAAATTTGTTCCGATTCCATCAAGACGATCCAATTTTACGAAATCTTGATTCATTACTTTGAAGGCAGACTCACCACTTGTTTCCATGATTACTCAAAATCAAAACCTTAAGATTGTATATACACAGAAATGAAATGGCAAGAATAGAGTAGAAACATGTGTTTTTCTTTGGAATTTAAGAATATCAAAACCTGTAGAATTCGAGGTGTGTATATCACTTTCCTTAAGATTTTGATTGCCCCCAGGTAGACAATAGTCTGCTTTTGGGTGAATAGCATAAGGCTGTCTATTATACAACTCATTCTAAGATGTTGTATAAGGAGCAAATCATTGTCAATCTTATACAGATAATGTATTAGAAAAGACAGATTTTAATTTTCAATGTTGTTGAATTGGTGGATATAACTCTCTTTTATAGAGATGGAAGGTCAGAGGAATCTATTGGAATACACCTTTTCAATCCATGGAACACCTCTCTTGAACCAAAAGTTGCAATTCTCTCCATTTTACTCGTTTTCAATTTTCAAAGGTCTACTACAGTACCGCATGTGCACTGCTACAGTAGCGCTGAAAATTTTATTTTATTATTATTTTTAAATTGTAACACATACCCACCAATTCTATTTATATCACAAACTACAAATTTACAGTAGTTGCTTGTGATTCCAATTTGGTAACATTTATGTTTAGCTAGAATCTGAAGTGATAGGAGCTACTGAAATTACAAAGATATAAGTGAATTGATTTAAGAAAGTTTGAACCAATTGTTTATACACCAAATAAATGTAAGCCTCATAGCATTTATCTTCACAACTTATTATAGAGTTGCCCACCGTGGAAGTGAGATACAACAATCTACAAGTAGAAGCGGAGTTTGAGGTTGTTTATGGGAAGCCTCTTCCAACTCTTTGGAATTCTTTTAAAAGCTTCCTTTTTGTAAGTGAGTACATCCCCTTGAAGTTATTCTAGTTATTTAAAGATAGCAACTTTATGTGCTTTTGATATGCAACTCAGATCAATGGAGTTTGTGGCATTGTCAAACCTGGAAGGTACAAAAGCAGAATGGATATCTTAGCTTGCTAACTTATCCTTAACTGGCTATTACTACTTTACTAAAGTCAGATGGCTAATTTTTCTCCAGAAGTGGAACATTCTCATGTGATTTAAGATCTCATGTTTCTTGATTGTTATACTTTTAAACCTACCTATGTATTGAATAAGAAAGTGGCTTAATTGCTGGTGCAGTTACTACTTTTCTATCTCAACTGGATCCAAGTCTATTGCCAAATTCAACTTCCACCTTCATGTTAACTTTGGGCCAGATAGAGAAAATATATATCTATTTATCTATTTATACAATTATATATATTCGAGTTATTTTTTCCAATTTTTATTTCTCCCTTTTAAGTGTTCCTTCCTTTTTATAATGTACTTAATATAACTAGTAATCAAATTTCATTACTAGTTATATTAAGTATCCCAGTATTTTTGATATATCTATCAAAAGCTGTCTATGCATCTCTTTTTTTATTTATTGTAGTCTTGCATATTCTTGATTTTTACTGACAGGCAATATGATCTTATATGTAATGGATAAGTAGCAACTCGTGAGTAACACTTTCAAACTCAAGGTGTCTGTATATAATTAAATGTATTGTCCTCGAGAAGTTTGGAATGCCTTGATGAGTGACTCTAACTACATTTTCAATTTCACTATTTTGATCAAAATTTTAAGACTGGATATATTTCTTTGCTAGTTGGACTTTCCTTTGTGACTTCAACAGAATTGAGTAATCTTATGCAAGTTGAATCTTGAGAAAGTTGGTTCCTCTTATGTGTAAATTTGTACTTACATTTGTTATGCTTAGATGCGAAAGTTATTTAGGTTGAAGGGAAATATTTAGGTAGAATTGGACTTTGACCCCACTTGTAGATCTTGTAGTGTATGACATCAGATGATGTAAGAAAATTTTTATAAGATTTAATCTTGACCGAAAGATCTACAGGTGGGGTCAAAAACACACGATCGATGTAAGTATTTTCCTTGGTTGAGAGGCCACAGATTGCATTGTAAGTTGATGATATTTCATGTTTTTTAAGAATTGGGTATGTACCTTATCAGATACACAATGTTTTATTACTCTTTGTATCAGACCATTTGATTGTGTGTTGATTCAAGTGTTCAAAAGTTAACCCATTCTATTCTTATTCCAGAATGACCCTACTTATGGGTCTCCCGGGTGTGGGAAAACATCATTACTGAAGGCGCTTTCAGGAAATCTTAACAAATCTCTCGAGGTCTCTTTCTTTCTCCATTATTAATCAAAAGGAGCATAATTTGTTTAAAGATTGAAAAAACTACTTTCTATCTCTTAATATTTTATATGCTTATGTGTTGGACAAATCTGAAAAATTTACGAGGATCTCAAATTCAAGTGTACTCTGACCTGGTTCACTAAAGTAATCCTTAGTATATACATATCATAGAAATGAAGATTCTTTAGAAATTAAAAAGAGCACTTATGTATCCATTATAAGATATATCTCCAACAATCTGTTAGAGAAAAAGTTCATATCACCTATCTGCTTGAATCCTAATTCTATTAATTTTCAGTTGCATAGGGAAAATCTGGAATAACACAAAAATTATTGTTATTAGAGAGTATGTTATGATAGGAAATGCACGTCGTAGTAGAAGTTATCTTATACCAGTCAAGATGTCTTTAGGACATCATCCTTGGGTTGATATGTGCTTTTTCTCTAACAGATTGTTGGAGATATATCTTATAATGGATTCAAATTGAGAGAATTTGCACCACAGAAAACTGATGTTTATATTAGCCAATGTGACATGCATATTCCTGAAATGACTGTAAGAGAAACACTGCATGTCACATTGGCTAATATCTGGGAATAAAGCAGGTATCCTCATTGTTTATACATTTTGAACACAAAAATCGTGCGATAATGGAATTGACAATGATTTGCTCCTGTTAAGAGATTATGACTGAGTTTAGCAGAAAGAATTCATCCCGATCCGGATGTAGCACTTACATGAAGGTAGATTTAACGTCTGATTGCATGTTTACCTCATATTTGTTAGCTGATGTATAACATTATTATCAGTGGCTTATTTAGTTGCATGCAAACTTTACACTTGAGAATCAAAATACACAGACCTTCACGTATATTATTGATGTATTTGCAAGGCAATAGTTGGTTGGTTATATGTGTGTTTATGTACATGTTCATGTATCTTGTCATATTATTGTAGTGTATGGCATTTTCAGTTTCTTGTTTTTCTTTACTATTTGCTTTGAAATAAGGGCTATTATCTTAATATACATCATAGATGTTAGATAAATGCTATGAGGCTTACATTTATTTATTTACAACAATTGGTCAAACTTTCATAGCATTTATCTAAGATGAACCTGCAACTCTTAAACTAATATGCACTACCATGTTATTGGAGTTGAGAATTGATGATCTAGGGTGTGTATAAGAAGAACACATACACAAAAACACCTCTAACATATGAAGCTCTTCTTTGATATCTCAATGAGACAACCTTTCGCAACCAAGTCATTTTATGATTCCCGTGACACTTAGTTTGGACATAAGTTATATAAATGTTATTAAGTTTGATGTCTCTTAATAATGTTTATAAAGAATAATACAAAATACACCAACCTATTTGTACACATTTTGCTTGTTTTCATGTACGTAATACAATGACCAATATAATAACTGAACCTTAACCGCATTCTCTGATTTCCTTGTGTAGTTGCTTCATAGAATGCATGTAGGCATCTACTATTAATTAAGATTTTCTCATTGACTTGACATACATTTTAAATTTTCGTGTTCTAGTGATTGAGTTTAAATGTTGTAATGGCTAACTCTAACTTATGTTATGTAGGCAATTTGTGTTGAAGGACAAAAGACAATTCTGCAAACAGTCTGAGAAAGGTTGTGAATGAATTGTTAAATTTGTATGTTTTATGGATTATACAATGGCATATATTTATAGGTTTGTAAGTATAATGAACTTAAACTGTACAATGAACCTAGACACTGACTAACAAGGTAACTAACATAAATTTAGGCACTAATAAATAATATAATTATACAATGAATTTAGACAATGAATCTAGACAATTTAAGTTAGACAATGAATCTAGACAATTTATGTTAACATATTGTGCAAACTCACAGAACGCGAGTGCACTAACCTGAGTTTGGAATACAAGGCGAAAATGACCGGGTGGATGAGCTTGTAGTGAAAATGTCATTAAGTCTGATCTTGGGAGAAAACGGATTGTAATCGAAGAGTACCACGAGCCAAATGCTGGCAAACAAAATGACAGTCATTTTCGATATGTTTAATACGCTCATAGAAGACATCGTTGTGAACAATTTGTATAGCACTTTGATTATCACAATGAAAAATAGTAGCGGATAAGTAACTCCCATATCTTCAAGTAACCACCGAAGCCAAATAATTTCTTGAGTAGTGTCAGCAACTGCGCGATACTCTGCTTTGGTACTAGAACGAGATGTAACGGTCTGTTTCTTGCTTTTCCAAGAGATAAGAGACGTACCAAGAAAATAACAAAAACCTGTAATAGAACATCTATCTGTAGGATCACCAGACCAATCAGCATTAGAACTAGCATGTAAATCAAGAGTGGAATGGCAAGAAAAATGAAGACTATGGAATGGAGTACCCTTGAGGTATCATAAAATACGTAGAACAGCTACAAAATGAGTCATCCTAGGAGCCTCCATGAATTGACTGACAACGTGAACGGCGTAAGTAATGTCAGTCTAGTAACTGTAAGATAGACTAGACTGCCTACCAACTGACAATATAATGTAGGATCGGAGATAGGGGACCCGTCATGAGGAGTGAATCAAGCATTAGTCTCAATGGGAGTAGAAAATAATTGTACTATCAGTTAAGCCAGCCCGAGCAAGAGGATCTGAGATATACTTAGCCTGAGTAAGAAATTATCCATTAGAATTAGAAGAGACCTCAAAACCAAGAAAATAACTTAGGAATCCCAAGTCTTTCATCTCGAAATGTTGATGGAGATGACGTTTTAACACAGTGATACCATCACGATCATCTCCAGTAATGATCATATCATCCATATAAAGTAAAAGAAGAATAGTGCCACCATCTAATACTCGACGAAAGATAGCCGAGTCAAAAAGACTAGAGGTGAACCCAAACTGCGAGATAGTGGAGCTAAACTTTGAAAACCAAGCTCGAAGAGCTTGTTTGAGACCATAAAGAGCTCGAAGCTTACTGCACCTTGTCCTGTTGGATGATCATAACCGGGAGGCGATTTCATATAGACATCTTCAACAAGATCACCTTTAAGAAAGGCGTTCTTAACATCCATTTGAAAGAGTTGCCAGCGACGAACAGCAACAACAAACAAGTAAACTACGAACAGAAGTAAGACGGGCAACGGGAGCAAAGGTTTCTATCGTAATAAATACATCACTTCAGAATGTGCATAACCTTCAGCATTTGCCCGAGCTTTATATCGTTCAATCTGTGCCATCTTCTGAGTTTTAATCTTATAGACCCATTTACAGCCAACAACAGATTTTTCAAATGGTAAGTCCACAAGATCCCAAGTATGCATCTGATCAAGGAGACTGCAATTCATCGTTCATAGCTTCTTCTAACTTGGGTCTTCTAGAACTTCACCCTCTCAACTCAGAAGATGGGTTCTTGAATAACATGACTATGAATTGGAGTGAAAATTGATGCCTTTTTCTCCCTTCTGCTAAACTCAGTCATAATAGAGAATTTGAGAAGAAGTGACAGAAAGATGAAATTTAGACATAGAAAATAACATTTTATGTTCCTAGAAGACAACATAACGAGATATACGGAGTTTTTTGGACAGCAGATCCCAATATCGATAACCTTTATGTTCAATCCCACAACCAAGAAAACAACACAACCTTGTACGAGATCTAAGATTAAAGTTCATGTGGTTATTTTCATCTAGATGTCTAAAACAGGCACAACAAAAAATTATGAGTTGTGTATATAAGAGTAGATTGAAAATACATTCATAGGGAGTCTGATTATTAATGACAAAAGATGGAACCCGATTAAGAGACATAAACAGCAGTAAGTCATGGTATGGTACATAGATCATGTCCAGGAACTTCCTCACAAAATGATCGTGCACGAATAGTGTCAAGGATATGTTCGCGTTATGTCAGACACATCATTTTATGAGGAAGTTCCTGGACATGATCTAAGTACCACAGTGCCATTTTGGTGAAGAAAGTCTAGAAAGGAATATGGTATCTTTATAATTCATGGCATTATCAGTACGAAGTATTTTGATAGTACTGGAAATTTGAGTTTTGATCATGCTAGCAAACTCACGATAGATTGCAGACAAATTAGATTTACAATGCATTAGGTAAATCCAAGTTTATCGAGAAAAATTATCAACAAAAATAACAAAATATCGGGAACCACCCATTGTGGGTGTAGGAGTCTCAAGGTCCCCAAACCTGAATGAACAAGATCAAATGGTGCATGGAAACAGAGTCACTTTTATTGAAAGGTAAAGCATGATGTTTTGCAATAGCTGACATGAAGCACAATCAAGAGAAATGTCTTTAATAGAACCTAAATGACCCTTAGCAACTAATGTTTTTAAACGACTAACATCCTACATGACCGAGGCTGGAATGCCATAAATCAATAGAAGAAGGATAAGCAGCAGAAAATGATGAAGAAAATAGATGAGATGGAAGGCGAAGATGAACCAACTCGAAAAGACGACAAACTTTACTGTCAGTCTCAAGAATCTTTTCGAATACACCCTGTTCGAGAATCCTACACAGAACAACCAGAGGGTGTGAACAATATGTGTAAGCCTAACTCACACAACTGACCAACGGATACTAGAATAAGCTTGAGTTTGGGAAAGAGAAAAGCGTTAGGAATGGAAACGTCAGAGAGGTGGATATGTTGCCTATATGACTACACATCTCAGGGTTATAAGAGACAACTGTCTAAATAGGTGGGACAGAGGAATTTTCATCCTTAGAATTAAAAATTCTAGGATCAGAGGTCATATGGTTACTACAAGCAGAATCAAAGTACCAGGAAAAAGTACCTAGAATGATTTTCGTGAGTAGTAGATGGAGCTTAGTTAAGCCTACGTCCACTTTCTACTCCCATTGAGACTCTGTCTCTTATACACATCTGGATGTGTATAAGAGACAAGCCTTAAGAGGATTCGGTGAACTTGAAGATATCAACCATTAAATAGTAGCTCCCGGTATTGAACATGTGCAGATAACTCAAATGTCACATATCCTAGTCGTCTTGAAGATCATACTTCTGCATTCGTGGGACATTGTCCAATAAAAGAGACAGGGCCTTTCTTTTGTCAAATATTAGACACGTATAGAGATAATATAAAAGAGTGTGACCAAGTTCATGACAATAACGGTATTCTCGTGGTTGAGATGGTGTTTGAGGAGTCCGTGTAGCCAAAACAGTGTCAGTAATATGGTGACCAGAAGTAGAACCTGAAACCTTAAGGGAACGAAGACGAGTTTCTTCAAAAATAACCTCTTGAAAAGTAGACTCAAGTGTAGGTAATGGATTTCAATGAAGTAAAGATGCACGAATGGGTTCAAAATCATCATGGAGAGCCATAAGACACATCTTGGAGATGCAGCAACATCTGCAAAATTAGCTAAGTCCTTATTGGTGTATCGATGAGCAACAAATTTCCACAGATCTTTAGCGGAGTTGAAATGTCCAAACTACTGACGTAAGGAGGGGATAGAAGTATTACGGATCCAAGAAATGATCTGGTGGTTTTTACTATCCCAATATTCTAGGCGATCAGCAAATTTTGCAGATGATTTTTTAGCAATTTGAATTGGAGTTAGAGCAGAACCGTCGACAATTCTCTATAAATTTTGACCTTTAAGAAAACTTTGCATTTCATGAGCTCACAAAATATAATTAGATTCATCTAAGATAGTGGAAATGGGATGAGAAATATCCAATTGGGCCATGGAAGTACAAAATCGAACAAGAAATCAAGAATTAAGTAACCAGTCAACTTTGAAGAGAAAAATCTACTATAGGAGCAGAATCAGGAATTGAGAAGGTTAGGAAACAAGATCAAATTATAAAACTAGATTATGGAAGAAATACCACCGAAAAAACAAGAGGATTCCAACCCAAAACTGGGCTCTGATACCATGAGAAAGGTTGTGAAGAAATTGTTAAACATGTATGTTTTATGGATAATACAATGGTCTATATTTATATACTTACAAGTATATAAATATAGGCCATTGTATTATCCCTGTCTCTTATAACAAGGTAACTAATATAAATTTAGACACTAATAAACAATGTAACTATACAATGAATCTATACAATTTAAGGTAGACAGTGAATCTATTTAATTTATATTAACACAGACTACATTCTAAAAGTAACATATTAGTTTTTTGTTTCTTCTTCCTAATTCTCAATAAACTATACTAAGTTTTTTGATTTGCCTGTACCGCTTTCTTTCGATACTTGGGTTGGACACTTACTACACTTGTTGGTCTCTGCTATGAGGAAAGGTATTTCAGGTGGTCTAAAGACTTTCTTGACAAAAATGGCACTGGGGTACAATTGTATACACATCTAGATGTTTCTAAATATTCAACTCACCAATCGAAAAATGTAAACTTTTATTTCAGCAGTAGCAAGGTGTCTTTTTCTAAAATCTAATCATGTTTAACATGAATGAGAAACATGCGAATCATTTTATTGACTAATCATGCAGGGGAGATGATTGTCGGCCCTAAAGAGCTTTATTTATGGATTGGACAGTTCGACTGCGTATCAAATTGTTTCTTACCTTCAACAGCTCGCACATATCACCAATGCAACCATACTTATACCATTTCTTCAGCCGGCACCAGAGACATTTGATCTATTTGATGACATTATATTGATAGCTAGTGGAAAGATTATTTATCATGGACTTCGATCTTGTTAGGAAATTGACTAATTTTCTTATAGGTAATTTCTTTTGTGTAGAGAGTAAGTAGTTTCCTAATAGTTTGCTTTATTTGGAGTAGTTTCCAAGTAATTTCCTATTTGTATAGGATTTAGGGTGTAAGACAAGTTATTTCCTATTATTAGTTGGAGTGGTAACCAAGTAATGTTTCCTATGTCCAAATAGGTGGGTTGGCTAATTACAAAGACACAACACAAGAGAGAAAAATACAAGTTAGGAACCATGTAGTTCTATACTTGTGGTGAGAGTGTTCTTAGGCGAGAGAGAGGTTATACAAGGGTTGGGCTTGAGACAAGTTGTATTCTTGTATGTGTGAGATCTCTCATAATAAAGAACAGGTTTTCTCTCAGTAGGACGTACAACTTGTTAATTAAGCTGTCTCACGTTAAATCTTGTGTGTCACTCATAGTATGTTGTGGCTTATTTTTCATTAAATTGTTGTATTCTTAATTCTCATTAGTTGTGCTTATTCCGCGTTTGATCCCAACAAATTGGTATCAAAGCTTGGTTGGGTTCTGGTCAACTATTGAGATCAAGTAGGTTGGTAGCAATTTCTAATTCAACAATTTAATGGGTGTACAAGATTTACTTTTTCAGTTGGAAGAGTAAAGGACATCCTTGTTCAACAAGGTTTGGCAAAATGGTGTTGAAGGGAAAGGAGTCTTATGGGAAGCTAACAAGTATGAAGGATGATGAGTGGGAAGAGTTGGAATCGATGTGTATAAATTTGATTTGACTTTTGTACACACTAGATGGAATAAGAG
Organism: Cinchona pubescens; assembly: GCA_025175665.1. Lineage (NCBI taxonomy): Eukaryota > Viridiplantae > Streptophyta > Magnoliopsida > Gentianales > Rubiaceae > Cinchona > Cinchona pubescens. Next base: position 1,286,910 of record JANKKI010000397.1, on the reverse strand, counting down.
TTTATCTCCAAAAGTTTGTGTTGAAATTGAGGAGAAAGGTTAGGCCATTTTACTTCTTAACTCGGGATCCCTGATTTCTTCGAAAGTGTGATGACGTCTCTGGTATACGGAAAAGACACTTCGGTGCTCGAGAATGTGCAATCATCTGATATCTCAAAAGAAAGCAAACCATGGTGAGATACAAGAAAATGTGTCAATTGCTTGAGGAGAGAATTGGAAAGGGATGATACTTGAAGGTGAATATAAGGCAGGTGATTCAAGGGTCAAGGAAAAGGATGGAATCCAATGTTGATTTTGGACGTAATAAATCAAGTGGAGATATTCTCACGATCTCCATTTGGATATTTCTTCTGTATTGGATTTAGATTCTGGTTATTTTTTACATATTTTCTCCTGGTTAGAATATGTTTGATGCACTTCAAGTAAAAAATAGAAGTTTTTGTCTTTGGGTGACGGATATACATTTGAAGTCATGGGTATTGGAGAGGTAAAAATTAAAATATTAAATGGAGTAGTCAGTTTTTGGGTGGTGTGGCATATCTAAAAAATACGAAAGAATCTAATTTTCTTTGAGCCAGTTAGACTCTAAGGTTACGAGTTTTTCGTTGAAGGTGGAGTCTTGGAACCACACATGGCTGGACAGTCCTGTTGAAAGAGAAGAAGTATTGTGATTTGTACCATTTGGTTACCTCAATAGATTGGGAGCGAAGGGATCCAAGGTTGCTTCCAAGTTGCAAATGGTGGTGAGAAGGAAAATCCTTCTAAAGGGGAGGGAGAATTGAGGCCCCTCTTGCGAGTCGACTGGAGGTTGAACTTGGTTAGTTGTGTCTAAATTCATTTGTAGATGTGTATCCTTATAATAAGTAGGCAAATGGTTATATTTTTGGTTGGTTTGCGTTTGTTAAAAGAAATATTCGCCAAGGTGGAGATTTGTTAGGAAATTGGCTAATTTTCTTTTAGTAATTTTGTGTGTGCAGAGAGTAAGTAGTTTCCTAATAGTTTACTTACTTGGAGTAGTTGCCAAGTAATTTCCTATTTGTATAGGATTTAGGGTGTAAGACAAGTTATTTCCTATTATTACTTGATGTGGTAGCCAAGTAATGTTTCCTATAAATAGGTGGGTTGGATAATTACAAAGACACAACACAAGATAGAAAAATACATGTTAGGAACCATGTAGTCCTATACTATAAATATAGGCCATTGTATTGATCGAGAAGAGGTTATACAAGGGTTGGGCTTGAGAATTCAAGTTGTAATTCTTGTATGTGTGTTTTCTCTCCTAATAAAGAACAGGTATACTCTCAGATGTGGACGTAGGCTTGGTAATTAAGTCGAACCACGTGAAATCTTGTGTGTCACTAATATATCAGAATGTTCTGGAGTATTCCTTCCGAACAATTATTTGTAATTATCCAACCCACCTATTTATAGGAAACATTACTTGGCTACCACTTCAAGTAATAATAGGAAATAACTTGTCTTACACCTGTCTCTTATACACATCTAAAGAAAAGGAGTTGCATTTCCTCCAAGAGGTTAGCTCATACACATCTACACCAATCTCTCCATAAGATAATGGAGATATCTTTTTAGTGTTAAGTAATATATTGACTTCATTACAGGTCATCTCAAAAGACCAAGCATATATCGTACCAAAGTGATGAAACCTACATTTATATGTCTCATTGATATACACTATACAATAGATGTTTAAGAGAATCTTGTTTTGGAAAGAGGCTTTCCAGGACCTTTCAAGGCCATTTGTGAGGTCCAAAGGCCACTTATACACATCTAGATGTGTATAAGAGACAGATAAAAAAGTAAAATATAGATGGATCTAACAACTGTCTCTTAATTAAAAATTTTACTTTTTTATCACAGATCAGTTTGATTAATTTATACGTAGTACAAGAAAAATATAGATATTATACTTTAAAATCGCAGTATAATCTCTAATGTGTTTAGAACGTCGATCCACAAGCCGCGTAAGAGCCCGGCCTCTAATGGTATCCATACAAATAATTAAATCAGGAATTTTCACAAAATTGATTAACCTAAAACACAGAATACTAACTCCTAAATTATTTTTCCCTTTTTCTAATCGTGACTTTCACGATTTTAATTTTTTTTCTAAATATTTTCACGGCTTTTTCAATGATTGCCATACAAGTACTATTATATATCTATATGATATATCACCCTACATTATGATTAAGATGCTAGCCATATCTACATATATTAAAATATAATATAATATATATAGATAATAATTTAGAATCCCAATCAAATTGAGTTCAGGAAATTACAATAATTCTAATCAATTTGGGTCAAGGGCATACAAATAAATATAAAACCATTAGGAGTTCTAATACATATTACACATTAACTCCTAAGATTTATATCTTATTACAGTTGAGCCCAAAAATTAATTTATCTCATAAATTAACCCATAAATGTCTCATACTTATCAAATCATTTTAATCCCGAATTAATTATCTTTAAGTGTGTGATCCTTTAGGTTCCCAATCACATTGGCAATAAAGTTTAATTTCTTAAACCAAGATTAGATGTATGATTACACATTTAAACACCTGTCTCTTATACACATTAGATGTGTCTCTTATACACATTGAGATGTGTATCAAGAGACAGGTAGGTCAATGTATCTATGACCACCCGAATGTTAAGATATGTCAAGTGGTTCAACATCACCCATCCGTGATTAGTTTTCTTGTAATTATTATCCTTTCACCAACTTATATCTCGATTAATTCAAGAGTATAGATATAATGCCAACTCTTATCGAATTAATCTATTTTAGATGTTTCCAAAATACAACTCACTTGAAATAAAATTTAATGACACTCTTACATATTTATACAGTTTGGGTATAATATGAATCATGATAAGATATCCCTGTCTCTTATACACATCTAGATGTGTATTATAAGGAGTGATGAATCCTATTGGTCATATCTTATCTTATCATGATTCATATTATACCCAAACTCTACAGTATGTGCGATTCATTGAGAGTAACGACTAATAGAGTCAAAGTATAATAATCCACCGTCAAGATAAACTCATGACCTCAAGTCAAAGGATCATTATACTACTATCACAAAGAGATTAATCCACTGGCATTTAAATAATAATCCGTGTTGGAATACTCTTATTATAAGGAGTGGTGAATTCTCTATTAGTCATATCTTATCTTATCATGATTTATATTATACCCGAACTCTATAATATGTGCGATTCATTAAGAGTAACAACTAATAGAGTTAAAGTATAATAATCTACAATCAAGATAAACTCATGATCTCAAGTCAAAAGATCATTACACTACTATCACAAAGAGATTAATCCACTGGCATTTAAATAATAATTCGTGTGGAATACTCTTAGAGTTCAACCTCCAGTCGACTCGCACTTATTCCCAATAATCATCCTCATACACTTATGTGCTAATCTATCAGTGTCCTACACTACGATTAGGGATATACACAAATAAAATATAATTACATCATAATTCTTTATAATTTCACACACACACACACACATATATATATATATATATATTTTATTCGAAAAATGCCATATTACAAAAAATATATATAAATATAAAAGTATAATTTATCTCTAAAACAAATTGGTTTTAGCGCATACACTTCTCAACAAGTATTGCCTAAACAATCACATTTCTATGCAATAAAATACTCTTAGGTTTTCACTCGTCAAAATATCCAATGCTTTTCAACTTGCCTAGTGCAGATGCTTATAGCTGCATTTATTACTATGACTGTATTTCTGCGGACACGGATGAATGTTGATCTTCTACATGCAAATAATTATCTGGGATCTTTATTTTATGGTCTGGTCATTATTCTTCTTGACGGATTTCCTGAGCTGACACTCACTGTTGCTAGACTTCCAATTTTCTATAAACAAAGAGACTTGCACTTTTACCCAGCTAGATATGCAATTCCATCTGCCATTCTGAAGATTCCTCTCTCATTGTTGGAAGCTGTACTTTGGACATCTTTTACGTATTATGTGCATTTCCATACAGTCCTGAGCCTACACATCTGAGTATGAGCTTTGGATTTTCAATTTCTTTCCTAGAAGGATCCACCAGGTGGATTTCCAATATCTATAAATTTTCACACATACTAGCTCAATTATCTTCATAATTACGTTCTATTCTGAACCGTGCAATAATTAGCACTGTAGCTGGTGAACCGTTAAATGCAGGATCAACTTTTAACAGAATATCACCATTAATTTCTCAGGTTCTTTGGCCAATTAATTATATTATTTGCAGCTCACTTGGCATCAATCTCGAGGTTCCGGTTTTTGGAATCCGTATTCCGCACTTCTACCACAGCTGGAACCTTGACAATATTGTTTGTCCAGCTCTTTAGTGGTTTCATGATTTCCAGATGTAAGTTTTCAATTACATTTAGTTCATTTTTTTACCATCATGCTTACTTTAGCATGTAAAACAAGGATCTCAAGAGATGGAGTTGATGACAGCCTCAATCCAAGTTGGTTAAGGTGGGGGTTTTGGATATCTCCATTATCTTATGGAGAGATTGGTGTTGTTGTTAATGAATTTCTTGCTCCACGATGGCAAAAGGTGAGCTTCTGAATTCTTTATATATGGAATGATTTAATGAGTTTTTATATCATTTCTTTTTTTTTGTTGGGTTTAGATCTTATTTCATGTCATTTTGTTGGTATTTTTCTAGAGTGTATATATCATCTTAACAAACTTTTTCCTGTGTCTTTCACGTTTGATGACCTTACTGAGTTGCTGATCAGTTGTGAAATCATCTTAGTTATTACTTGATTGTCCTAAGTATGATTTCTTGCTGTACTCCAGTATTCATCTTTTAATATTTGGTGATCCATCTCTTTTCTGCAGAAACTTCCTAGAAACACAACAGTTGGACAAGAAACACTTGAAAGCCGTGGAATAAGCTTTCAGGGTTCTCTTTTTTGGATTTCAATTGGTGCTCTATTTGGATTTGCAGTAGTGTTCAAAATCGGTTTCACTCTGACCTTAAGTTTTTTAAACTGTAAGTTTTTTATATCATCATGTCAAGGAAAAATGATGAAGTGACTTCATAACATGTCATTCACTTGTCAATGATTCACGCAGCTCCTGGTTCTCGAACTATTATTTTCAAGTGAGAAGGTCTCTCAAATACAAGATAGCAATAAATTAATGATATTCTCCATAAAGAAAAATAAATTATTAGAAGTAATGTGGAGGCCTGTCTCTTATACACATCTAGATGTGTATAATTTTTCTCTCTTATAGACATTCTCTCATGTGTATATGACCACTATTGCAATTATCAATATTCCAAACATTGTGTACTAGGCTTATAACTTATTCTAACAAGACTCAATTAGCCTGATTTTTGTCTCATTTGCAGGAAAGATGGTTTTATTTCGAACCACTGACTGTATCTTTGAAAATTTGCAATAATACTGACACCCCCTACACATCTATCACATCAGGTCTCATCTAGTATTGAGTAGATTCTCAATGATGCATGTGCATTTTATAGTTTTTAGAATACCATTAGAATGAAATAAACGTACTCGTGAAATAACATGAGATGTGGTTTTATGAAATTATGAATCCAACATGAACTCAGGTTTTGCAGTTCTAAGAGAATAAGACATGGTTAATAGATACCATGCTGAGGGAAAACTCATATATTTGAACGAGATCTGCATTTTTTTCAAATTGTAATATTATACTAATGTAACATATAACACACCACAAGAAAGGAAGAAGCACTTTCACCTTAAAAGTGTTTGATTAATTACTTTCCTATGTGCAATATGTTTCTTATTGAGTAAAACACTCGGTTTGTTCTGGCTTTCATTTTTTTCTTTATCAATTGTAGGCTATGAAGGAGCGTGGTTTCACTCATGAAAAGCTTAAATTTCTTTGTGATATTACAGGCACATTTAGACCTGGTGTTCTTACTGCACTAATGGGTGTCAGTGGGGCTGGCAAAAAAACTCTTCTAGATGTTCTTTCTGTTAGAAAAACTAGTGGTACTGTGGAAGGAGAAATAAGAATTGGAGGGTTTCCCAAAGTTCAACAGACATTTGCTCGAATTTCGGGATACTGTGAGCAATTTGACATTCATTCTCCTCAAATTACTGTTGAAGAATCAGATGATTATCTTTATTTTTTCTGCTTGGCCGCGACTTGATCCCCAAATCAATTCAGAAACTAAATCAGTATGGCACAAATCTACAAAAGTCAAAGTTCTTATTCTTTTCTGCCCTACATTTGTTGTTTTTACCAAAATTAGTGTGCCTTCACATATAGGATTTTGTGAAAGAAGTTCTTGAGGCCATTGAGCTTCACAATATCAACGATTAGAGATGGTGGGTATTCCAAACATTATAACATATCAACAGAGCAAAGAAAGCAGCTCACAATTGCTGTGGAATACACATTAAGATGTGTTATATTTGTGGATGAACCTACAACTGGGTGCAAGATCAGCTGCAATTGTCTTGCGGGCTGTAAAGAATGTGGCCAATACAGGAAGAACAATTGTTTGCACCATCCATCAACCGAGCATAGACATATTTGAAGCACTTGACGAAGTAAGTAACTACCAAGGAATGATTTAGATGAAATTTTGGTTTTATGGTATTTAACTATAGTTGTAAAGAGAATCAATTATGTTAACTGGAAGAAATATGGTCTTACAATTAATTTTGTGAAAAGGAAGGTAAACCTTTTACCTTGTGTTTATTCGTTTTTCAACAAAAATTTTATGTATTTTGAATATTAATGAGTATTGTCTCTTATAACATCTAGATGTGTAAAAGAATTCTTATTTTTAAAAATAAAAGAATGAACTGAGAGAAAATCCACCAATCCATATATGATATGTGAACAACGACAGTTGTGTACCATAGTCCTTTTTTGATGTCCAACTGCTCTTGTGAACTAACCAGTCTGTCTATAATAGTTTCTCGATACTTATGCATTGATTCATGCACCAGCATTGATATTGTGAGAATTTTATATATAGTTTTGGACTGGCTGATAACAATATTTGTAGAAACAGTTGCATAAACTCTCTTGCTTTCAAGCTGTTATAATTTCTAAGTTGGGGATAATAACTTAATTAAGTTATGTAGCAAGACATGAAATGGTTTTACTTTTAGATTGTCCATCGGAATTCTCAATCACCTAACTTACATTTCTTTTATTGTTTTATTAGCTTTGAAATCAATTTTTTGTTCATCCTGCTGCTTGATTAAGTAGTAAACATCCAAACTGACAAAATGAGAAATAATTTTACTACATTTCGAAACTTAAAAGACTGAGATTGTAAGTAGATAATGTTGGCAGCCTGTGATGTGGTTTCTAAGGAAAAGGTTTGTTGTTTTCAGGCGTTGCCCAACATCATTTTTCTGTTTGAGTACTTGCTCATAATCTTTCACCTACTTATTAGACACCAGGAGGATGAGAGACTCATCCTATCACTAAAAATTCAACTCTCTTATTATTTAAACACAAAATTCAAAGGCTTAGATAATATATGTGGAATTTATGTGGGGGCGTACATTTCAGATTTGCTCATATGTTTTCTCATTAAACATCTCTCTTCAGTTAATTTTGTTGAAATCCGGAGGACGCATGATTTACTGTGGACCGTTGAGGTCAACATTCCAATAAAGTTATTCAGTATTTTGAGGTCAGCTTACATATACCTTCTACTTGTGCTTTATTTTTTATCTTGATTTTAGGCCATAGATCTCACATCAAAGTACTAGTGGATTCTATTTGTCATTTGTCTTCTGTCATTTGTAATAGAGCATCTCAGGTGTGCCAATGATTAATAACAACCATAATCCTGCAACATGGATGTTAGATATCACTTCTACATCTTCAGAAGCAGGACTTGGTATCGACTTTGCCCAAATTTACAAGAATTCGACTTTGTTTGAGTGAGTTGATCAACTGCTACTTTGGCTTTATGTTGCTTCTCTTGCAGTTTGTTACAGAATTAATGATGCATACCTCTAGCTCAGAAAATTAAAGGTCATAGAATAAGATTTATGGCAAGTTATGAGAAGTCTTCACATCGAGTTTTTCTAACATGTGCATTGAATTAGTTTTCAATTGATTTGTCTTTAGGGAAAATATGGTGCTTGTGACCCCAAGAGGCTCAGCATCCCTACTCCCGGTTCAAAAGTATTGAAGTTTCCAACACGCTTTCCACTGAATGGATGGGGACAGTTCAAAGCTTGTCTTTGGAAACAGTTTTGGTCCGACTGGAGAAGTCCTTCATACAACTTAACGCGTTTCCTTTTCATTCTTTTGTCATCTCTGATTTTTGGGGTCTTGTTCTGGGATCAAGGGGAGAAAATGTAAGTGTTTCATACAGAAATTAATTGAACAATTCAGCCACTCATGGTATATCCAAAACAAAGCTTTAACCCTCAGGTATTCTCTTGTTGCATAGTGAACCAACGAAATTGTTTACTAAACATCTTGGATTTGATATTCTAGTGCTACCCATAATATGCTTTGGTTAACCTATAAATGGCTTCAAAACATATATAGCTTGACGGATTTACTTGTTTTATACATGAGAAGAAACTCTAAAATTAAGTTAGCAATTGAACTCCAAGACTGGTGAAAAGGTTTGCAAAGTATGCAGGAGGTTTATTTGAATTGTGATAATCATTTGTGAGTTGAAGCCATTTGAATGATTTAATATAATATTGAGTCTAAACTGAAAAGGAAATATGTTGAGAAAAAAAAAGAAAGTAAAATGTGATTCAGTTTTTGAGTCAGCTTATACAGAACACTATTGGTTATTTTTTGTTCCAGAACCTATTGAAGTTAATTATATACTAGAGATTTTGTTTTGTTGTTGGAAAAACATGTCATGTAGTATAAATTTACAGGTACATTGACTTTAATTTATAAAGATATATCTCCCCCAGGACCAATGTCTTGAATTTCATGGAACTTAAAGAAACTAGTTTGCAGTATATGAGTTTTCACTGCTATGGCATTCACTGTGACTAAATGTATGATTTCCTTTGTTTAACAGAAATGATCAACAAGGTCTATTCAACATACTTGGTTCTATGTGCATAGCTGTAGTCCTCTGCGGCATAACTAATACCTTCTCGATTTCACCAAAAATCAATATGATGAACGCACCGTTCTTTATCGGGAAAGATTTGCAGGAATGTATGCTTTATGGGCTTATGCACTCGCCCAGGCAAACTTTGGGGAAATTGTAAACTCATTTGCTAATTTGAGTTTAGTAGAAGTTTGAGTTTTCATTTTATTTGGAATTTTAAAAATTTGTGTTTGATTTACAAATCTTGCATCTTAGTGCTTCAACTGGAACCGGGAAAGTTAAATAGTAAACTTTCCTTAATGTGATATGATTTATGGCCATTAATTGGTCATTCTTGATAGAAAATAGATGTGTAACACTGTCTAACACTGTCTATTGGGTTCTCACTTATTCATGCTACAAATATTGTAGGTCACTGTTGAGATTCCTACATTCGCTCCCAAACACTATTGTATACAAGCATTACATATCCAATGATTGGGTATCATTGGTCAGCATACAAGATCTTTTGGTACTTCTAATCCATGTTCTGTACGTTGTTGTACTACACTTATATGGGCATGCTTACTGTTTCAATGACACCAAGCACTCCTATGGCAGCGATATGGCAGACAACCTTTAACAAAATGTTCAACTTCTTTGCTGGATTCTTGGTTCCTCGAGTAGTAAGTCTAACTTGAGCTATCTTAGTTGTTGAGGCCTTTTATTGAAACTTACGAGAATGGTGTCTTTTTTGTGCAATAAAACCATCCCTGGAACTATTAACTGCTATGTAGAATTTCATGAATACAAAAACTGTTAATGATTATGTAGTTAACCAGACACATACGATATAAACAACATTTACTTCCGAGATTCCATGAATTTTTGTATCATTATGATGTGCATTTAGACAAGAAAATACATTACAAACTAAATTCAGTAATTTTAGACAGTCTAGCTACTTAAAATCTTTCCAAAATGAAGTTGTAGTATAAAAGACAGATGCAAAGCTTCATTCAGTTTTTAGTTGTGTAACATGATTACCTAGATATGGACATAACTTTGAAAGCCAGTTAGTTCCTGGTGATTTTTAAATCAAGGGAATCTTACAATCTTGTTGAGAGAATCATCCCATTGGCTTTAAGAGATTGTACAACACAAATTTTTAAAATACATGGATTGTGCTGTACAAGCCTTTAAAGCACAACAGGCTCATAGGACTGTAGAATTTTTCTTAAATCAAATATAAAAAGAAATGGATTAGCCTGAGCAAAAATTGTGCCAAATTTTGCAGTTTCTTTGTCTCTCCAATGATGGTATAGAATTGCATGTAGACTACTTAAAGTGGGATGAAAAATGATACTTAAACAAGTTGTTGAGTTTTTGCACATTCCTCTATGCTTGGTTAAACGTTAATAAACAAACTTGTCCTTCTTTTCCACCTGCAGCAAATTCCAAAGTGGTGGCTATGGTTGTGCTATTTGTGTCCAACATCTTGGCTACTTTATGGCATGCTTACTTCACAATATGGAGATGTCCACAAGGAGATTCAAGTGTTTGGAGAAACCAAAACAATATTTACTTTTTTGAGAGATTCTACGGATATCATGACAATCAATTACCTCTCGTTGCTGTTGTAAAGATCTTATACCCTATTGTCATTGCTGTTTTCTTTGCATTGTGCATAGCGAAGTTAAACTTCCAAAACAGATAGAATGTTCTAGAATTGTTTGAAAAAGGGATAAATGCATTAAATCCCCTTCAACTAGAATCTAAGTTATACACTTTGCCCGTACTCATTTTATAGCCACTTATAACCGGCTATGGATCCTCTGTTACACTTTTTAGTATTACACTCATGTTCTGCTATGTGACTGGGGTGACAATGTGTATTTTTAAAATGAATAAATAATAAATGAGGGACAAATGTCACCCATCACATGACGTAACATTAACACCAAAAGTGTAATAGGAGATCCAATGCCCACTTAACCCCTCTCCTTGACCCCTTCTTGATATTTTTGGATAAAAATAACCCTATTATGTTAATCTGTTTTATACACATCTAGATTTCCATATTATTTTTCCCTTTTTCTTTAGTTTCTCTTCTTTTTCCCTCCGTTTTCTCATACCACTAGTTACTTCATTCTTCATATTGTCATTATTTGTATATATATCACATATAAATTGTTTAATTTGCTTTCACTAATTCTTTTACTTTTTGTAGCTTGTTTATTTGTTATTTTTACTTTTGTTAATTTCTTACAATTTTTTTTACAACAGAACATGTGGCTGATATTGCAAACCATATTTGAAAAAATAATTAAATTATACACACACACACACACACACACATAAGATATATATATATCCATATCTATACTATTATATATATGCGAGTTGTTTCTCCCAAATTTTATAAGAGACTTCCCTCTTGACATTCTAGACTCATTGTATACCTGTCTCTATTCTTTTATAATACCTAAAATACCTACCCTGAATGAAATATAATTTTCAATTCTGAATAGGAAAATGTAATTAAATTACTCATTATTTATTCCACCTATTTTGGCATAAATACATAATAAGATGGAAGATTTTTAGTTTTATAAAATTATTTATTATAATTAAAATTTCAAAAAATAAAAAAATGAATCATATAATTTTTAATTCCCAATAAGAAAACATAATTAATTAAATTATTTGATGACTAAAATTATATTTAATAAAATATAATTACAATTTCCAATTGAAAACATATATAAATGTTTCTCTCTTTTTTTGTAATATCTAAAATACCCGCCCTTAATGAAATATAATTTCTAATACCTAATAGGAAAACATATTTTAAGTGTTTCTCCACTCTTTTTGTGATGCCTAAAATACCCACCCTTAATGAAATATAATTTTCAATTCCGAATAGGAAAATAAAATAAAATTACTCATTATTTATTCTGCCTATTTTTTAGTATACATCCACCTATTTTGGCATAAATACATAATAAGATGGAAGATTTTTGTTTGTACAAACATAAATATTATAATTATTATGTCAAAAAATAAAAAAAAATGTCTCTTATAATTTTTAATGTCCCAATAAGAAAACATAATTTATTAAACTACTCATTCTATTCTATCTATTGTTTAGGATACAACCATCTATTTCGATATAAATACATAATAAGATGGAAGACTTTTATTTGTATAAAACTATTTATTATAATTAAAATTTAAAAAAATAAAAAATGAATGTAATTAAAATGTAAAGACTAAATTAATTAAACAAAAATTATGTCTTATGTATAAGAAATTAAACAGATTAAACTAATATAATCTTCATATTACGGATAGGTATAATATAGTATATTAATTTCATTATAAAAAATTGAAATAATAATTTGTTCTTTTGTCTTACTTTAAAATGAATTGAATGTTCATGAAAACATCCTTTATCTTATTCTAAAATGTATGAAATATTAATAAAATAAATTGTTTCCTCCTTCACTTATTACAAAATTTCGGCATAAATACATAACAAGAATGTATATAATTCTATGAGTGTTGTGTTATTTTGTAGGCTTTTTGCACAAGATAATAAAAAGATTGTATTTTGTAATCATAACTATGTTTATAATTGTTTCTATTTTTTGTCATTTCTAAAACTATCTCTTATAACTATCTTAAATATACATAAAGATCACTATAAGATCTTCAGCAATATAAGTAAGTATGTGTTCAATTATGCTCTTTGGGAAATTTAATTAGATCCTTCCCCCTACATGCTTTATATATAAGGTTAGTTACACTTCACCCCTTTTTTAGTGTCATTAATAAGATAATACCTGACATTAGCTATTGGCCAGTAAAGTCTTTCTAAAATATCAACTAAACATGTTGACCATTTTACAAAAATTATATTCTAATATTTTTTTGTTTTATTCTGTCTGATAAATAAACTTTTCATAAAAAGAATATTTAATTCATGTATAGAATTTGATGAAAAGATACATTGAAGTTGAGTTTGGCATTTTTGCTATTCTTTTTGGCAAGGATATAACAGAAGATTGGATCATTCCAGAATAAAACGATGTCTCTTATACACATCTATATGTGTATAAGAGACAGTCAATTTAATGTTTCACGATCTTGATTATAGTGACATGTTTAATTTAAAATTTTGGTTAACATAAGAGATATATCCATGTGCATAGAATTTTTTAGTATGTTCTAACTTAAGAATCACAAAATTAATAATCATACAAATAAATAATTAAAATTTATATAAAGTGAAAAATTATAAAATATATATAACATTTTTCCTTATATATATATATATATATATATATATATATTTAAATCTATATTACGATTAATTTAGATTTGATTTTTCTATCCTACATGAAGAAAGGAAAATTAACCAAGCAATGAAAGTAAAGCTCAGTAACAAAATAAAAAAACTTATAATCTTTAATTGATATAAAAATATTGTTAATTTCTTATATATCTTTAAAAGTATTTCTATTAGTATTTCTACTCCTAACTCTTTATTTTTGATAACATCATTTTATAAAATATTAGTTTACATGAACTATTGATGATGTAGAAAATAAGTTCAATCAATTATACAATGCATATACCCAAAATATTTAGAATCTCTTATACACATCTACATCTGTATAGATACACTGATGTCAAGAATGTGCAGCTGGTCGACAAACTTTTAGCATTCAAATTTAGTATGACTTGTTCTTCTTCATATCATATCCTTTATCCATATCAGTCTCATGGAATTTACCAACTTTCAGAGAGATCTTATTTTTTTCCGTATCAACATATCCATCTTCTCCACTTGGCTTAGAATTGACGTTAAAGAGTCTATTATTTTATCTAAAACTTCTTTATCATCTGCTCCAACCTGTCCAAAACATGAAAAAACCAATCAAGGCAAAGTGGGATGGAGAAAGGTAGCCCAAGGCCAACAATATAAGTATCTATGTATGAATAGCCTAAAAGAACTTCAGCAACAGGATTATTATAAGTGGACGGTCGGAGGAGTGAGATTTTAGATTCAGGAGTGATTGGGTGTTTGTATGGGTGCAAGATGTCTCTGAGTTGTAAGTCAGAAACTGTTATTTTTGGATCAGAAGTTAGAATGAGTTTCATTAGGAGTAGGGGATGTATTCTATACATCCAATTTTTAGTGTTGACACCAGCACATGTTTGTTCCCCACTACATATATTTAATATTCAGTGGAATTTTCATATTTTGGTCATCTGGCATCACAACAAAATGAAGAAACTATAAAAGATCAAAATGCATGTGGGGGTATCAGCTCTAGATTTGTAGTTATTACGTGTAAGAATTGTGCTTGTCTATGTGTATCTGTAAATGATTAATAAATTTCTCTTTTTCCTGTTGAGGAATCAATGTTACAGGTTTACTCACCTCAAGTTCTGAATAAGACATGGCATCTGTGCTTTGGCCCACTTGACATTTTACCAAGTGAAAGGAGCCACCTGCCGCTTCAATAATATCCAGAGCCTCATTAATAAGGAATTGATCAAACAAGTGACCACTCAAAGATACCTGTCATTTCACACAGTAAAAATGATGTTTAAGAGTCAATTAGTAGTATAATGCCAAGATATAATTTAAGAACGATGATGACTTGTAGTTTACACACAAGAAAAGTATTGTATGGCCTTTATGCACACTCACTTTCTGTCAATGGCTCAAAGTTTCCGACAGATTAAGCCAAGCACATGCTTCACTAAAGAGCAGCTAGGCAAGTATAATGCATAAAACTTTTTTTGAAGAGTTGCCTCTTGTAAGGGTTAGCTATTACACAATTGCAGCAACTAAATTCTTTGCATAATTTGGAGCAATAAGGAAAAGAATGCGAAAGATAAAGTAGTGAAGAAACATCTAGATTTGTATAGCTTATCTGCATACACACTGAACTATTTTCCTCGCGCAGGGAGGAAAAAAGAGCAGGTAAAATAAATGAAACCAAGTTCCAAAATTTAGATGTTCTATGCATATGCACCTGTCTCTTATACACATCTGATGGTAATCTGTAAATTTATGATTATCAGTAATCTACTGGTTCTGGGCATACACTTCCTTTGGTTGAGAACACCAATTTAGTGTACTACAACAGAATTGCAAAGGCGGTCTAATGGAGAAACATACCAATATAGTGTACTTCTTCTTATCAGGGTAGACTTTTTCAAGATTTCTTGAAGGATCTCTGCATAAAAACATAAAATGTAAACTGTTTGGCATATTGAGAGTAAGAATTCCACAGAAGAACTAGCCTACAATGAGTTCACGATCAATAATTGCTAAATCAGTAAATAGAGGTGGATATAATATCTATTAAGCAACTATCAGGTGAAATTATCAAAATACTTTTAAAGGAGAGAAATTAATCTAAGGTTCCATAAGAGCATGAATTTTCAAGCCTTGCTGACACAACTTCTGCAGGTTCAAAACTAAGCATGAACATGATTTTCATTTTAAGGACTTCATATATTAGGGTAACACACACACACACACACACACATATATCTGTGCGTGTGTGTGCATCATTATACATGTATGATGTTTTGATTCCAAGATCAAATCACAAAAGAGAATATGCATTTACACTCAGAAATTGATATTAATTAAGAAAGAAATGTTAGATTGTTTAATTGTTAAGAAGTTCCAGGATTAAAGATTTAAAGGAAGCAATCATAGAAGTTAACCATTAACTGAGAGCCTTTAAATTGTCACAACCTGAGCAAGATAGTGTGATTGAAAGTTTTTATACATCTTATATGTAAGTAGGTAAAGCAAACAGACTTAAAGAACTGCAAAATGAGGTAAGTTACGTACTCAACATCAGACTTCCACATCCGGCGTACATATTCGTAAAGTGGGGTTAGTGCTCCACGATGGGCTATGCAAGCTCTCTTTAAGTGCAAAGGTAACTCATCGATGTTCGTTATAGAAATTAAGCTTCCAATAAACTGTGATAGAATATCTCCAAAATGCTGGGAAGCCTTTTTGTGATTAAGTTGCAGGTAAAAGATGAAAAAAGGAGACCTTAAATTAATAAGAAATAATTGTAGCATATTTGTGAAACAGAAAATGAGAAGATGATGTTAGATAAAGTAAAACAATAAAGTATAATCTACCTCTTTTGCAAACTCAGTTGGAAGAATGTCAACTGCTGAGCATATCACTCCATCACCCTCCAGGTCAGAATGGTATGAATCTTTGAAAGGATCATACCTAGTCTTCAAATTGCACTTTAATATTGCAGAAAGAGGAAAGAAAAACTTCAGAACAGGTTTTTTTGATCCCTGTTGAAGACATTATCTAGATGTGATAGGAACAACTGGATGTCTCTACACCTTGATCTATGTAATGGGAAAGCGTCTACCATAAGTTAAAACACATTAGGAAAACATAGTATCATTATCATATATCTAAAGATTAAACAATATCCTTCGTATACACTTTGATGTGTATAGACAACTTTAGTGACCAGCCATTTCATTTAACAAGAATTTATGGTTAGATGAATATTAGACTGTCCTATTAGGCTACAGTATGGAGCCTGTATATGGTTGAATGTATTATGATTAATTTTAAGTATTTTTAACAGTCATTTCTTGTAGAGCATTACAATCATAACCATGTAATTTGGTGCGGAAAATCTGACGATGTCTAATCAAATTCAGTTACACAAAAGACCAGGTAACCAAACTGATGTCGTGAATTGATCAAAGTATTACCTAAAGAAAGCAGTTGTCAATTGATTACTGGCTGGTTAAGAATTACTCTTGTTAACCTATATGACATGTTATGTCACAAATGTGTACAAGAGGACACCCTTTCCTCGTGAGTTCTTGCAGTTGCTTGGTTGTCAATAATTGAGGAAATCTTTTCTCCCAATACATACAGTTAACTGCAGGGGGGGAAATACATGAAAGAAACAACAATGCAGAACAGTTGAAATAAATAATTCCTGTGCACAATTCTTTCAAACTATTTAAAGAAATTATGGCCTGGTCATGTGCGTTTACAGCATGTCCAATGTGAATAACTTGAACATGCCAGAGCTAATGGACTTGCACTTGGGGTTTAGCATTACATATCTGAGGTTCCTTTCATATAAACCCAGTGAAATACATTACTAATACAAAAAGTTATGCCTAATGAGCTCCAAAAAAATTGTAAAAAAAAAATTGCCTAGTCACTTCAAGTTGTACTATTACAAGATACACTGCATTGATTTGCCAATTTCCTATAATTCTTCCATCAGTGTGGTTTCTTTACAACAGAAGAAATGCTCTTGTATGATTGAATTGATAAGCATTGATTTGGAATCAGTTGGACTTAATAGGATAATCTGATAGCTTGTAATTAAAAATCTGATGATACTATAATTCAGTTTTGCAACTGATGATGATGAAAACAAACCTATCACAGACGCATAAGGAGCAATCTTTTCATGGAAAATAGGACTGTAGTGCTCTGGATGTGCATAGTAGTCAGCCTGAAAGAATCAGAACTTCATCGTTAGCAGAAATTGCATGAGCTATCTAAAAACAGGTATAGACAGACATGTAGAACATGGTAACCAATCCATTCTTTTGGGAGACATAGACAGACTGAGAAGATTTTGTGTCCTTTTTTTGTTTTTTTTCCTACTGACAGGAATAGTTGTGTAGTTTGTGGAAAATTGGCAAAACTTGTTTATGATGTGGAGCCAGTGGCTAAGCTGATTAGTCCAAAAGTATGAATACGGCAGTGGTCATGTAAATCCCATATCAGTAAATTTACAGATTACCATCTATAAAATCTCATAACATTTTTTGCCCAAAAAAAAAAATCTTAAAATAGGTATAGACATGGACTACTAAACCTGCAGATGAACTACTATAGAGAAGATAAGAAACAAAAGTTCCCCACAAGAGGAGAAGATCTAAGGTTGGTAAAATTGTTTCCAATTTCTATTATATTAGTATAGATCTGGAAATATATTGAATTCTGCAAGACAAAGAGTTTTGCTCGGGTGGCAAAACAAGATAGCAAACCTTTTAATCTAATTCAGATATCAACAAACTCTATGCATCTTTTACTTTATTTATTTCATAGATATTTACATGAAAAGAAAATCTTCGTCTGAACTCCTCATTTAAGAAGGTAGTAATCAAGCAGGTAAAATCACGTATTGGTAGATTTGGTTTATAAATGTGAGCATCAAGTATGTCATCCAACGCCAAAGAGAAAGGGTAACAATGAATCTACTAGCTCTCTCTCATTATCTGCAGTATATAAAGAGGCATCTCTAGTTCTCAAGAACTTAGCAAAAGACTCTGCTATCGGAATTTCCTCAAATTTCAAGTCTGTGAACATAATGAACAGTTGGACTAAGAGCCCTTTGGTGACCATGAATAACCATTGCGATGTGAATGGGGAGGATGTCCTTAAACTTACAGTTAAGTCAAACTTTCATCTCCTAAAAGATGTGAGCTTTATCACAAACTATACTAAAAAAAAGCCCTTGCACTAATTAGGCAAGGGCATCTCAGATCATAGGACACCTTTTGTGATCCCCATACTGGTAGGATCCAGTTCATAAAAGCTCTAACATCAGTTCTCATGTTTCAGATGTGTATGATAGTACTTTTCCATTTAAAATACATGTACAATCATGGAAATGTAGATTTCCAGGATAGTACCATGTGAAACAAAAATTTCAAGTTTTTGTTACTCTTTATTGGGATAAGTTCACCAGATACAAGTTGCTCTGATAAGATACTAAAAAGGGTAACTTCTATGATCATGTATATGAGACAATGTTCAATCATGCACAGGTTGAGATAAATATAACATGTATTGTAATGCACCTTATCAAAAACTTTCAAAGATTCCTTGGGTTCCACCATGTCTTTACAGGTCACAACACAACCATACACTTGAAAGACTCTCCTTGCAGGACGTCCAGGATCTTTAGCCAGTTTACCATCTTTGGCCTGTGTGCGGTGAACACATTAAGAGCAAACATAATAATTCATAGAACACAAGTAATAATAGGCTGAAATTCTGAAATAGGGATAATAGAATTCAAGATATCAGATATCTGTTGAAGTAACAAATTGATAATTAAATGGGCACAAATGAGCAGATACGGTCTACATTTCGATAAACCAAGCATAGAATTCGACGGAAAATCTCAAAATCTCTCGATTGTTTATTCTTCATGAAGAAAATAATTTTATCATTGGCCATAAATACTTGTACACATGTACATTGTTTAAACAAGCATAAAAAATGAAATGTGAGTTAAAAGACTAGTAAAATTTCAGCCCAAACAGTTACCAAACAAATCAACTTAAAATCAAGAATTCCAAAATCAACTTAACCGTGGTGGAAGTTCCTAAGACGTTTAATCTAATAATTATGGAAAATGCCAGTAATACATGTTATTACAGCTTTCTTTGGCCACATCATCATTTAACACATATTAAGGCAGAGATATTTACAAAGCACAGTGAAGGAAATGCCATAAAAAACAATTCGAGTTTATGTCACGTTCATAAATGGCTAAACTGTGAGTTGTATTAAATATAGAATTTGTTTCTTAAACTAACAGTATATGTAATCCATGTCTCTTATAAGTATCTACAATGTATAAGAGACAGTTTCATAAAGCCAATCATTAAATGTTAGTTAAAACTGTTTCAGGTATGATTATATTGTTTTTAAATTTAAAAATCCATTGAAGTGGCCAGCCATCTCATTCAAGCAAGTTTTGGGTTGGATGTGGTTCTCTATCCTCTGCTTCAACATAAAAGCATGCAATTCATTATTAAAAGTTAATTAACAAAAGTCAGAAAAATGAAATAAGAATGTGTATAAGATTAACGACAAATCAAATGAGTCCGTAGTAATCAATTGTGCTGTCTAGAAGAACAAGGCTGAGATTACCTTCCCAAATATTTCAGGAAGTCTTGAAGGATCCGCGAAAGTGTGAGGGAGGAGTTTAAATATCTCTTGTGCTCCATGTGAAACTACATAAAATAGCAAAAGGTTACAAGGAAGATCAATAGGGAAATCAATATGGTACCATCCTTATAACAATAGAAGATAAACAACAGAGAAAATTGCAAGAAATTACAAGAATGTATTACAGAAATAATGAAGAAGGGCAAACGAAGTATGGCATATCCCAAAATTGAGCAAAATTGTATTTGATAATTATCTGAGTGTAGTACCATTTCCTGAACCAGTAAAAACAAAAACTAAAGGACAGATTCCAGATGGAAGTCCCATGGTGGCAATCTCTTCACCAACTGAAATTACTGCAGCCTTGGCTGCAGCTAATGAAGAATACATGTAAGATGCTCCCAGAGAGAGGAAAGGAGTTGAATACCCAAGACTAAGATACCCTGCAGTAAGAACAAAATCAAAGAGAATATCAACACATGGCAATTCTCTTATACACATGGAATGTGTGAACGAAATACTTTAATCTGGCTATGTCAAACTACATTGCAAGGAAGTAAGAATATAATATTGAGAGAATGCTAATAAATATTATTATCATAAATCTTCACAATCAACTCTGCGCGATGCAGTTCCTTGCTTGTCATATGAACATCTTCAACTAGAAGAATTAAAAAACTGGAAAAAAAAAAAAAAAAAAAACTCTAAATCGAGGCAGGTATTCAACAATCAGATGCATACTCTGTCCTAATCCATGTAAAAAGTCGACCATTCCAGCTCTACCAGCAAACTTCCCAAATGCTAGTAATCTCTTCCCATGATCTCCAACAATAAGCTCATAATCAAACAAAGAAGCCTTCTCAGCTAGAATTTAATTAAACAAAACAAATCATGTTAGACAACACGAATATTGTCCAAGTCTAGAAATTTTGCCACATAAATCATCAAGTTCATACTACCTTATCAAGCAAGGGCATATTTTCCCTTTGTGCCTTATGAGTATGCGAAAAAAATGCATACGCCCTGTCAGGAAGAATCATATCCAACTGTATACAAAATATGATACAGAAAACTCAATTAATCGTGTGATCCACATAAACATAAGCATATGAATACTAGTGTTAATCAAGAATCCAATTAGAGACGAAAAGTTGGCACCTTGGGTTGTTTTAATTCCTAAAATAAGCCCACATTCGGATAAATCCTCGGAAATCTCACAACCCACATCCTCATAAAGGGCATCATGATGAATGCGCTTGGTTGGAAGGTAAAGACAATGTCTCTTATACCCTAGTTAGATGTTCCTATAAGCAACAATTTTGCACAGTGGGATGGTGTCAAAGGCACCCTTCTTTCCCATTGTTCGTTGATTCTGATAAAATCCCCACAACACCATTCCCCAACATAATGGCCCCCCACACCACACCCCTTTTATTCTCCTGCACCAATAAACAAACTGTACAACCTTAAATCAGAATATCCAAGATGTGTACAGATCCCACTTCTCCATATAATTTACAAATCATCCAAAATCAATGAACAGAATCTTGAATGATTAAAGAACCATGTTAATTAAAAAAACAGATAAAAACTCATTCAAAACCATTGGTTTTTTATGAGTGTTAAATTGTACTAGGAACTTTTGTAAGTTGTCGGAAAGTGACAGCTTGATTGGTTTTTTATGTAGTTGTCAGTCTGATTCTGATAAGGATTTTTTCCAAGGATCTTTGGATTCCTCTGCTTTTTGGCTGTTCACAGAAAAGATAAACGTGATCGATATGATACACAAATTAGACTTGTATAAGAGACAGGAATTACTAATGTGCAAGTGTGTAAATTTATGTGTCCATTAAATTGAATATTGGATAGGATTTACTCCTAATTGTTGCAAACTATGGAAGACTTCCCGAAAATGACTGTATCTTATACACTATCCAATTGGCCATGAGCAACTCCATCTTAGCCAAATTATTTGTGTGTGTGTGTGTGTATATATATATATATATATATATATATATATATATGCATATATAATTGTAAACGTAATCATAGTAGTTGGATAATGCTTTAATGTATAAATATACACATGACAGATGTGTCATGTTAGATCTTGATCTTAATAATTACTAAATGTATAAAAGAGATACTGGTTCAGGAAAACCTGTCTCTTATACACATCTAGATAATTATAAAATACAATAATAATTACATTATGAGAATGAAAGTATAGACGACAAATAAAAAATAACATGCACTAATTTTTTCCCCCTCTTTAAAAGAAATATGATTAACTATTATAAGCTGTCAATGTCAATGTCAATGTCAACACTTTGTATATATTTATCTACATGCATCTTCTATGAGAAATGAAAAATTTATGTGTTTTTGCTTATGTTGTGGCTAAAATTGTTGTTTTAGTCCCCCGGCGAATACATAAACATTTATCTCGTAATATATTACTTTTTGCCACATTATGTTTTCATATATGCAATTTGCAATAACATTTGATGTAGACCAACTTTCAATTTTGAAGTTGCTACTTTTCTCAAAATATTATAATTTGTTACAAGAATTTCTTGTAGTCATATTATTTTTCTTTCGTCTTCTCCTTGTGCATATAACATGTTCTCTATTTATTTAACATTGAATATTCTCTATTTTATTTTTCTAAAGTTTTTTTGGACAAATATATTTCTTTATACTTGTGCTATTGACTGACATGTTGTTGAATTAATTATATATGACTAGATTTAGACTCACGAAGCAATGAAGGACAAAAGTGACAAACTTATCACTAAATTTATCAAAAAATAAATAAATTAAATTTAATTAATTATTCAAAATAAAAAATTAATAATTAAATATAATTTTATTAGGTTAATTGATTTTTTGAGACGGGATTTACTAACTAATGATAAAATCTAACCACTCTTTTTTCGCAAGTTCAAAGAATCATCATCAGATTATGATATGATATGATATGATATGACGTGGGTTGTTTAAAAGATAAGGGGGGATTTTACCAACTTTTTGATCTTTTGTTGTTTGGGCATCGATTCCGGATTTCGATTGCGTCGAACTAATGGAAGTCGACAGGCCCACGTGGATTTTCACATGAAAAGTAGTTGGCCTTTTCGGCCACCCTTTTGGGCCCACATCAAGATTTTATTGATTTTTTTTTTAAACGCCAACAATTTAGACCATTCAATGTTAAATTTAATTCATTAACTATTTTTTTATATTAAATAAGTTTTTATTTAATTTTTTATACTTGAACGCACTATATTCCTTCTCTCATAACATAAACACACACTTGCACACAGTATATTCATTCTCTCTCTCACATGACACTTACAAGCATCCACTATATTTCTTCTCTTTCACCCATAACACACACTTGCACACACGTCTCTATTCATTATTTCTCAAACATAAACATACGTTTTCACACACTATATTCCTTCTATTTCACATATAATGTGCATACTTGTACACATTATAGTAATTTTCTCTAACACATCAATACACACTTGAACATATTATATTCTGTGAGAATGTTGCTGTGCAAGTTAGGACACATCTAGTTGCTGGAGCTGCTTAGAGATTCACACTGGGTGTGTATCATACTGATGATAATACATCATTAGCTGATGATTCTTGGTAGTCTCTTGTTTTGTTTTCTAGATGTGTATAAGATATACGGATAAGCTGATGTCAATTCAATACTCAAATTTAACTGATTATCAAACAGATACAATTTAATAAATTCAGTAATTTAAGATTTTAGTACTTAATTTTCAGTGTCTGAAATTCAGTTTATCAAATGCACCCTATATAGGGGAAAGAGAAGGCCCAATAAAACAAGAAATAAGAGACATAGCTTTTATCTTTAATATGCGGGCCTTCTCTTTCCCCTATATAGGGCTGTCAGACTAGTAAAATTTCTCAAGTTCAATACTAATTATTTAGATTTTGTAATCTTTTTGAAATTTTAATTTTTTATGTAATAATTCTTGATACACATTTCACATTTAATGAAGAATTTTAACACAAAAGTAAAATTAAATAGGTAAAGGATTAAAAGCAATGAGAATAATACTCGTATGAAAATGCTAAGATCAAGACATTACATGTGTTTATAATTAATTAAGATGTAGTAAATTTTAAACTCCTATTAAAATGCTAAGAACAAGGTAATATATTCACTTTTTTTTTTTCTTATACACATTAATAACGGTATATTAATATAGACATTAATGTTGGAGAATTTTCAGAATAAGAAGCGTTGCAATTTTGCATAATTAGGAGTTGTTGTGTCTATTCAATTTAATGGACATGTCTATTTACTGAGGGGGCAACAAAATGTAATAATGAAGTCTAATTTCTGAAATTATAGTTTTCCAAAACCAAAGATTATTGTCTAATTTGTACTCTTTCATCAGATTACGGATTATTCTACCGAGTTATTATTAAGGCCAAGCAATAAGAGTTCAGACGAGCCAACTTAACTTAATTGACAGTCCTGTAGGTGATATAATTTATTCATTGCAAGAAATTGTTTTGAGATGTTTGTTAATTATTTTCTGGAGTAATACAATAATCATTAAGAAATTAAAGGTATTTAAGTAAAAATGTTGTTACATCTCACCCTGAATTTTACATGAATTTCTTTTTCTTTTATTGGAAAACCTTAATTCTAGCAATTAAAAAAATACTTGTAGACTTGGTTTATAATTTCAGTTTCTAGTTCCAAGTAGTAATCGGATTACCAATGGATTTATATAATTCATTGAATACCTAAATTTTACTTAATTCAGTACAATGAGATCAAAGCCAAAGGTTTTTTTTTTTCTTTCTTTCTTTCTTTTAATATAAATTTAGGTTGAGTAATCTGAAAGGCCCTTTAATTGATTCTCTGATCTGAGTTTATGTCATTTAATCTTTATCGAATTCAATGGAAGATGAAGATCAATAAGAAGTGAAGCCATTTGTGCAGGTTTAATTTGTGACATATAATGTGTATAAGTAGCCACATTTACACATCTACGAAACAATATAAGAGATCAAAATATGACCAAATGAACCAACTTAGAAATTGAAGGCTATCAAGAAAAACATCAAGGGAGAATAGTAAGAAAACAAAGTAAAATTTGCAAATTCAAGTGAAGATACTTCACTTGACAGCTAAGTTTGCAAGGAAAGTGGTAGTAAAGGTTTTCCATCCTGGAAAGTACAACCTTGTTTGGTCACATGAGCTGCCACTCTGATAAAAAGTAGTATTATCAAATCTATGTGTATTCTGGAAGATGATTCTTGGAATACTGATGCTAATCAAAAGCTGGTCATGGGATATCCAATCTACTTATTTGATTCAGAGATACTGAAACATTTACATAAATCAACGATACAGTAAATTAAATTAGATCAAGAATCAACTCATCAAAGCTGGGAAATCTTGTCCAAACTTCCAATAAATGTTATTCAATACAGATTGCATCCACATCCTGGAAAAGTTCTAACTAAAAGTGGAAACTAATAATTGGTAGCATCTTTTAAACAACCCACGTCATAACATATGCTTATCATTTGTGCTCTTTGTCTCTTATACACATCTGGATGTGTATAAGAGACACTAGTATAAATCTGTAATGACGTGTATAATCACAAAAGGAGGTAGTAATGAGATACCAAAGGGGGATAACAGGACAAAACAAAACACTACTGCTACCAAATACATCAGCTAGCTATAATATGTATTATGTATACTACTTCAGTGAATATTTGTTAATATGAATTACGTATACTATTCAGTCTAGCAACAGCAGCAGCAGCAATTTGGTGCATAACAATCATTCTCTTGATCTTGTGGCGGAACACCATCGTGAACTTCCGTAATGGTTGCAGCAGCAACATTTTCAGCTTCGTACCCTTCTTCCTCCGGCTGCAGATTCTCAGCTTGATGAGCTTCTTCATGGTGGGCTTCTTCATCTTGTGGCTGAACATCAATGTTCACAGCCACAACATCTTCACCTTGGTTATCTTCTTGCAGACGCTCTTCTACATGTTGCAGATCGTTAGCTTGTTCATCTTCCTCTTGCTCATGATCATCACCAAAAAGTAACTCCAAGTGGAACCCAGCAGCAGCCTCAATGTCCTCAGCAAGAACATCTTCAGCTTGGTTATCTTCTTGCAGATGCTCAACTTCATGAGCTCCTTCCACATGTTGCAGGTCATCAGCTTGCTCATCTTCCTCTCGCTCATGATCATCATCATCAGAAAATACCACCCAGTGGAACCCAGCAGCACCAGCAACTTGCTCATCATCTTGTTGGTGATGAGCTTCTTGCTGATGATGATCATCATCATCAAGAAGTTCCAACAGGTCCACAGCAGCTGCTTGCTCATCTGGCTCCTGCACTATGTAGTCAACATTTTCCACCGGTACACCAGGAAAGTCCTCTTCTGCTCCAAGTGCAACATCCAATATATAACTCAATGGTGGATTTGGATTCTGGTTTGGAACAAAGATAACCCCCTGCAGTTTTCCATCAACAAGTTCCATTCGATATTGCTGCAGCTTGCTCCTGTTGATGATTAAATTAATGGTTGTTTGATTACAAATAAAATCCATAGATTTAGCAATAGCAGTAGAAAGATTACAAATAAATAACAGGATTACTTACAGTTGAAATTGCATTGCTCCAACATGGAGAACATGTCCCATATGATCATCAACTGCAGGTTGTGCTCCAACTTGTATCTTAATTAAGTACATGACCAATCAGCCATCCAAAATAGAATTAGCTAAGTAAAATTAGGAAAATCCCAACTTAATTAATTAAAGATTAATAATCTCTTGTAAAGCAACTTACAAACTTCTGGCCCAAGAGCTGGCCACAAGAAACGCAATACAAGTCTTTGATGGTGTGGCCACCAGTCCAAAGGCCGTGTATGGTCTGAATGAGACACATTTCGACTGCATGCAAACTTAAATTGTTAGAAAGAATTAATACTATGATGTGAAATATACAAAATTAACTATAATAATTTTTGGGTTAAACTTTTTCTTACGGATTGGGGAACAGTACGCAATTTGCATCCAACTGAAATCAGGTTTGGAGGAATCATCATTAATCTTGAACTCAAGAAGGAAAATGGGCAAAAAGAATATACAATCTAATATAAATTAGCTTTAATTAGTATTTCAACAAGAAATCAAGAAGAGGTGATCAGAGACTATAAACAACACAAGCATACATCCAACTATAAACTACAGAGTAGAATAGGCATGAGGAGGAAATATAACAGAACGAAGAAATTAAATAATTAGATGAAACAATAGAGATGATCGAAGAGATAAATGAACGGGCCTTTGATTAAATTCTTGAACAAATTACATTTTCTGTTGCAGTTGAAGTCTCATGATCTATCATTCATAATCATTCATCTTTGGCTTTATATGCAAGCAGAGCACATACAAATTAATCATTTCTTTAAACGACCAATTAGATCTTGGAATGCTTACATGTAAAACGACCAAGAAATTAATCTGAAAGTACTAAACCAAGAAATTCATACAAGTTAAAAACAAGAAACTAACTAGATCAGAGGGGCCGTTAACAATGATCAAAACAAAAAAGGAAAAGAAAATTAATAACAGCAGAGAGAAACATGAATTCGATTGAGAAAACTTACCAAAGGTATGAGTTCGTCTGATGGTGCAATCTGGGTTTTGCAGATTCTGCAAGCGTAGTACCTATCTCCAACCTCATTTGAACTTAATGTAACAGTAAACAGCCTCCTCATTTGTGTGTTAATGCAGCAGATGATCAATTGACAAATGATCGAGTTGTTCAGGCGTGATAAAGATTCAATATGATGGCTGATGGTTTCTTGAAACAACAGTTTTGCGCTTACTAGACTTGATTGCTAGCTTTCGCATGCATGCATCAAATGAGAGTGGTTGGCGTGGGGATATCAAGAAAAGAATGAGAGACGTTTGGATTAATTAAAGAGAGGCCAGGGATATTATATATAGAGATTCTGGAGTAAATCTTTTTTGAGGCTCTCTGTGTCGGGCTTAAAATTAAGTTCAAATCCAGGATTCGAATTTCGAAGTCATTTCAATAGTTCATCGGTCTCTAAATTCTCTTGATCATGTCAGGCGGTTAAGCTTTTAGGAAAATGATTTATAAAATTTCAAAATCGGAACCATTTGTGAAATTTATTTTAGGTGACAAAATTAAATTAAATGAATACTAATTCTAGTTTTAGATTAATAGTTGGATTTCGTTTCATTTTTTTTATTCTAGTAACACATTAATGATTTTTGTCGTTTGATCACTGATTGTTACCGTATATACAAATCCATAACTTGTTAATTTCAAATCAACAAATCCCACACGAGCTCGCAATATGCTGTTTTATTAACACTAGTGGGAAAAACAAATCCTATGGATTAATGCAATTTTGTAAAATTCTATATGTGTAAAGAAAAGCCTATATCAAGAAAATGATTGAGGAAACTAAATACTTATTTAGATGTGTATAAGATAGATAGTATATTCTCAATGGATTCGAATCATTCTAGATGTGTACGGTTAATGACATGATAATATATTAATCTTGTGATTCGAATGACACAATAACCCATTAACCCGTTATTATTAGGGTTGGTAAGGGTGTATTTGTTATTATAATTATTGGGTTAAATTTCATAAATGTCCTAGTTATTTATTGGGTCGTGTCAGGTGACCCGAATTCTAACGAGTTAAACATGTCGTGTCAGGTTACCCGATCTTAACTCTTAACGAGTTATTAGATTAATTCGTGAGTTGACACGACATGACTCGTTAGAATTCGGATCATTAACAAGTCGACCTGATAGCAATACTATTAAATTCGGGTTAAGAGTTAAGATCATAGTAACCTGAACGACATGTTTAACTCGTTAGAATTCGGGTCATTGTACGACCCAAAAATAACTAGGATGTTATGAAATTTACACTCAATAACAATATTATAACCCCTGTCCCGGCCTAGGATCACTAGAGATATCACTTAATTAATGGGTCAAGATGTGTATAAGAGACAGGAGGGGACAGATATCTCTAGTGATCCTAGGCCGGGAGCCGACGCATCGACCTCAAGTATAAATATCAAAATAGCAAGTCCAACTAATCAAGTACTTTTCTAATTATTTTAACTCTGAATCATCATTGAATTATTCTTTCTAGTCGAAGTAATAACTTTAGCTTTGGAACTTAGCCTAAGGAACAAAGCTCTGACCTTTCAATTCAACTAACTAGGACCTGTCTCTTATACACATCTAGATGTGTATAAGAGACAGAATCTTGGACTGAGTACTTACCCTTGCTGGAAATTTGTATCAACAATGTGGTTTTCCAAAACAAAATTACCCCAAAAATTACAAAAGTACACCCATGTGTGTGCAATTTTGTGTATGGTTAATGAAAGTTTTACACATAGATGTGTATAAGAGATTTGTTGGCAGGTTATTTGGTGGTGGTTGAAGGAAGTTATTTGGTAGTTACTTAAGAGAGATGATAATTACACCGAATTGTTCATTCATTATTAGAGTAGCAACTAGTCTTATTGACACACCCTATGTGCCTTGCAATATTATATTTAAAATTGATTGAAAAAATACAAATTAAAATAAAGATTATGGAAAGTTATTGGAAGTTAGGAGTCAGTTAAATCATTTTGTAGAAAATTACACCAAAAAATAATTACACCAAAATTGCTCTTTCACTATATAAAGTAATAATATAATAATAATTAGTCTTATTAGACACTATATGTGTGTGCACAATTGTAGGAAAAGAATAAAAAATTAATTTAAATTAAATAGAGAGTTATTAGAAGTTATTGATTTAGAGAGAAGTCATGGAAATTATGGACATGATTTAGTTTTACACCAAAAAAGGCTTTTCCATTATAAAAACTAGTTCTCTTGGCACACTTTACGTGTGTACAATATTGTATTTGAAATTCATTGAAAAAGAACAAAAATATAAAAAATACCAATTAAATTAGGGTCATGGGAAGTTATGTTCATGATATAATATTATTATCTAGCTAGTCTTATTGGCACACTCATGTGTGAGCATAATTATACTAAAATTTTCTAAAAATGGACAAAAACCAAAATACAAACTAAATTATGGGTTTATGTGTGCAATTTTGTGGTGTGCTAGGAAGTTACTTGATATATTGGGAGTAAGAAATGGGAAGTGAGAAGTGAGAAGTGAGAAGTGGGAAGTTACAAATATGAAATAGGAGGAAAAAGGATAAATTACACTAAAAATCAAGAAATATACCAAAAAATCCTAATGCATTATATAAAATAATTAGTCCTATTGGCATAACCAATGTGTCTGCAAAAATTGTATCAAAATTGTCTAACAAAGACCAAAAATTAAAACAAAAATTTAAATAAAAATTAAATTAGGGATGTGTGTATAATTTTGGGGTAAATTGAAGGACGATATTTGGAAGGATGTGGGAAGTTATAAATTTACACCAAAATTCAAAATTACACCAAAAATACTCTTACATTA
This sequence comes from Cinchona pubescens, assembly GCA_025175665.1. Taxonomy (NCBI): domain Eukaryota; kingdom Viridiplantae; phylum Streptophyta; class Magnoliopsida; order Gentianales; family Rubiaceae; genus Cinchona; species Cinchona pubescens. The sequence goes on along the minus strand of JANKKI010000397.1, from coordinate 1,256,188 downwards.
TTAAAGTCGTAAAGTCGTAATAAACAAACCCCTCTCATTCTTTATTTCTTTATTATTATACTCGTTCTATTGCCACACTCTATGTGTGTGCATAATTATAGAAAAATAATCGAAAATAAGTGTAAACAAAATAGATATTTTGACGAAGTTATATGAATTGGAGAGTTTTTCAACCGAATATCATGAGTTTTTTTTTTTTAGAGAGATGTGAAAATGACACAGAAAAGTCTGTAGCATTATATGAAGTAGTAATAATAATAATTGTAAGGTTTAACCAGCCTTCAACTTTCCATAACTTCTATTTAAAAAAAATAAACAAAAATCCCTTAACTCCTATTTTAATTTTGATTTGTATTTTATTTTTTCAATCAATTTTAAATACAATGTTGCACACACGTAGGGTATGCCAATATGACTAGTAATTAATAAATAGTAATATCAAGAACAATTTTTTATTTTCTTTACTCAATCTTTTATTTTTTGTTGTATTTTTAAAATAAAAAAAAAATCACTCCTCCCACTTACCCTCTAATGATTCGAATCCATGATCAATATATTATAGGGAAAAATATCTTAATACCTAAGTTACACTTCTTCGTCACTTTTATTTTTGTTGTAATACTTTTACTTGTTGATTTTATTATGATTGATTGCATTTCTGTTGTAATTGTTTCATTTGCATCTGACCATTTGCCTTGAAAGGAAATATTCCACTTCTACTCCATAATTTATCACTTAATTTTCCATTCTACAAATTTATTTTTTGGTATTATTATTACTTTATGTAATATTGAAAAACTTATTTGGTGTAATATTTATCTTTGATGTAATCTATCAACAACAACAAGAGACAGGCTCTACCATGCACATTAGTTCCTATAACTCCTTATCAATCATTCATACAAATTTACAAAGTTACTTATGTGTTATTAGATTCATGAAAGAAGGACAAAATCTGCCAATTTAAAATCAAATATTAGCGATTTACTATAATTTTGTCACGTGAATTGGTTAATTTGATAAGTAGCCTTGAATTTATGATCTTGTTCGAATTACATATATTGGATAATTGACATAATTACAACTATAATTTGATCTGAAATAGTTACATGCACATTACATGCTATATTTTTCAAGAACTAAATTCCCAAAACACAAATTTTAAATATCAAACAATCAACACCTACCTAAAACCTTCTTGACCCACTACCCAAAATTGCCACACATTATCACCGCCCAATGTCCCCTCCTTCGCTGCTTCCCTTCTGCAACCCATACTCCAGCAGTCTCAACTCTCTTCTCCTCCTCCCTTTAGTCCCAGCCTTCCTCTCTCTCGCTGCTCCTCTGATTCCTCTCGAGCCTCTTGTATCCCTTTTCTTCCCATTTTCCCCTCCTTCATGTAACCCATCTTATTCCCCATCCCTCTCATAGTCTTTTCCTTTCTTTCTTAGCCCCTCTATAGCCCTTATCCTTTCCCCACAGTCCCCCCTTTCACTCCCTCCCACTTATTCCTTCATCTCCTACAGTCGTACTACTCTTCCCCTCCTTCTAGTAGATACTCTTCTTGAAGCCTGTTTGTCTTGTTGTCACTCTAAACTCCTTATCCTTCATACCTCATGCACCCCTCACTCTCCTATTCTCAGATTCGATGACTTCCTCAACCTCAAAACTTCCTCTCATATTCTTAGATTATACGGTTCATCTGAACTAGCATCTTTATTTGATTTTTTATTTGACATAATATTTTTATGGGATAAAATTAGGGACAAGAGGAAGTAGAGAGGGATGATTACTCTATAAGTAACTATTAAAATGGTTTTCCCTTTATATAATGCAAGAGCATTTGGTGAAAGTTTGGTGTAACTTTTTTTAAATAAATACCAACTATTTTTTTTTAGCAAATCATTATGTATAACCTAAATAATAAAATACTTCTAACTTTTATTTCTTAGAGTAAATAGAAAAACTCGATCATACAAGGCACGGTCAATACCCACTATTAGGCATAAAGTAAAATTAAAAATTGTCAAAGGATGATAAAAGCAAATAACTGAAGATATACCAAGACAATTTGTACAATTAGTTACATCAAGAGACAGGGTTTGTGGGATATATGCGCATGTGAGGATTTACAGTAACTAAAATTATTAATAAGAAATGAAATTATTACCAACAATGAGCTTGTGATAATTACACCTATACATAAATAATCGAAAGTTTTTTCAATGTAACATGCTAACTACACCAATACAAACTTCGTTAGCCGTACTTCTTCAATTCTTATCAACATTCTTTATGACCAATATTTGTTACCCTTTGATAGAACAACTATCAAAGGGTAACAAATTAAAGTAACTGTACAACATATTAATTTTCTGTATTTATTTTTGTTTGTGTTTGGATAGATAGATTTGGGATAAGATTTAAAATCCACCTATTACTGGAGGGATTTATAAGGTTAAAATGGATGAATTTCAAATCTACCCAAATTAAAAATTTATTTAAAAATTTTGATTTCATACTTTTTAATTTGGGTGAATTTCAGATTCATCAATTTTAGTCTATAAATCTCTAAAAATGAATAGATTTCAAATCCTTCCCCAATTCCATCTTACCAAACACAACATTTAAGATTTCCAAATTGTTAGTTTTCTTAGACACTGAAGTTAAATTGGGAAAGTATCAAACTTCAAGGGGGCGATAAAATGTGATAATTACGTCGAATTTCTGAAATTATAGTTTTCCAAAACCTAAGATTATTGTCTAATTTGTACTCCTTGTACTCTTTCATCAGATTATGGATAATTGAGTAATTCTACATCTTAAAAGATGGTATACTATATAATGGTGTCAAAATTCACAAAAATAGTTATTATAAAGAATCGTGGTAGTAAGAGTGTCAGGCCAGCCCAACTTAATTAACATCTCCTGGATGTAGGAGATATAATTATAGTCATTGCATCAAATTGTTTTGAGATGTTTGTTAATTATTTTCTGGTATAATACAATAATCATAAAGAAATTAAAGGTATTTTGGTAAAAATGTTGTTACATCTCACCCTGAATTTTACATGAATTTCTTTTTCTTTTATTGGAAAACCTTAATTCTAGCAATTCAAAAAGTACAAGTAGACTTGTTTTAAATTTCAGTTTCTAGTTCCAAGTAGTAATCGGATTTCCAATGGATTTAATTAATTTATTGAATACCTGAATTTCACTCAATTCGGTACAATGAGATCGAAGATATATATATTTTTTAAATTCAGGTTGAGTAAAGTGAACGGCGCTTTTATTGATTCTCCAGTCTGTATAAACTTTCATTGAATTTGGCAATTATCGAATTCGAAGGAAGAAAAAGATCAACATCTAGATGTGTATTTGTGCAAGTTTTTGACAAACTGTCCTTCCCTTGTGGTAGATCTTTAGGGGATCATATTGTTGGATAAATTATGAAAGTAACTGAATATTTGAGTCGTGTATAGAGCTGTACTATTTTTAAAAAAAACTATTTCAAACGAATTGAAATGTTTCCACAGGATTAAACAAGTCTTTCTTTGTGAAGTAAAGGGAGCAAAAACAGTAGAATTAAAGAATTAACAATTAGCAGAAAAAGGGAGGAAAAATTTTATGTTTTTCATATGCACTGAGAAAATACTGAAGGCCTGTATTTATAAGACAACTTTTAGAACATTGCGTGGGACGTTGAGATAGGATTTTCTGCTATAATTTTGAGGAAAATGTTGAGAACAGCTAGTTGGACGACCGAGTAATCAGGACTGTCTAAGTATTTTCCTTGTGAAAAGTCCTTACAGACATGAATATGGGTAACACTAAGTAAAATACCGGTAAACAAAGATGGTAATTTAGTAAAATGTCCATACCAATTTAGTGAGGCCAAATTTTAAAAAATTGTAAAACTAGATTCGGCCGTATCTAATCACGCACAGGAGGACAAATCTGCCATTTTGAACTTGGATTGGTCAAACTCGGCCCTCCTCACATGCGCGTGATCCCACCACTAGGTCTTTTGTCATCACAAGCCCACTAAGGTGTTAATTAATATAAGGCGAAGTAAGGCTCGATGATTTTGTAATGTGAGATAGAAACCGTTTTTGTCAAATATTCACTATATATCAACAATCTCCCACATATTTCAGTAGACTTTGAATAAAAGGAGTAAAGATTTGCTGAATCTGTATAGGTACAAATACAAGAAGTTTGGTGTCTTTTGGACTATGAACCAAATCTTAGATTGATAAAACTTGGCTTACAGAATTATTAGCGAAATATAACATTTTTGTGAACTAACAATTCTTCTTGTATGTTAGAGATTTTATCAATCATATTAAGCTAACCCACAATTTTGCTGTTCCATGCATTTTTGTGCAACCTGTTTGTTCATGAAAGCTCTAAAGATTTGGCCAAAATCTTATAGGAGCAGTCCCACTCCACTCTCATATAGGTGAATTCATCTAGTGTATATTACTTTAAAGACACTATCTTTAAGGGATATGAATTCATTAAATTTTTTTAACTCATTATCACAAATTGTAGCAGTCAAAGCACTTATCTCAGGAGGGATTTAACTTCAAGTGATTCAATGTCAATATTAATTTGTTGCTTATACACATCTCTCGTGCAGAGACCGCACAAGGTTTGCTATGATATTGTTTATAACACCTTAAACCACAAGGTTACTTATGTATACCAGACTGTAACATACCCGGACCCTCGATTCGCTCAAAGTTTCGAGCTGACACCGTGGTCCGGCCATAGCTTGGTATCATAGCGAACCTTGTGCGGTCCGGGGTGTTACAGTTGGTATCATAGCAAACCTTGTGCGGTCTCTGCACTGAGGTAACAATGGGCCAATGGTATTGGACTATGCTACTTAGTGTATGTGACATGTGTTATTGGGCCCAATTTGGGTTTTGCGAGGATGCAAAGCCTTAAGGAGGGGTGTATGTGACATGTGTTATTGGATCCCAACTTGGGCTTTGCAGGATTTGAAATCTTATCCAGGGGTGTGACGCCCATCCCACATCAAGTGGAAATGACAGGGTATTATTTATAATATCTTGGGTTATAAGCTACTTACAACTTGGCTTAAATATTTTGATCCCGTTGTTTCCGCTCAAAGGTTGTCGAGCCAACCCAAGGCCAGAGATGTTACACATACAACCTATTTCATGAGATCTTTAATCACATAGGTTGAGTTACTAACTGAGTAGCTGCTTTACAATATCATGTCTCAATTTCATGTGTCAACTTTTACGATTTATTCATGGCAATAGCAATTGCCACTTGATAATCACAGTGTATTCATGGCAATAGCAATTGCCACTTGATAATCACAGTGTATGGATACAGGAGACTTTTACAATTATAAGATTTATTCATGGCAATAGCAATTGCCACTTGATAATCACACTGTATTCATGGCAATAGCAATTGCCACTTGATAATCACAAGGTATGGATACAGAGGCAGTGTGAGTATAAGAGACAATTCATATTAACAAAGAAGTTTCTTAACCAATTAACCTCAGAACCAGCCAACTCCAAACTCTTGTTTGGCTGATTTCTATGCTATTGCACCACTAACAAGAGTGAACACATAACTACTAGTAGATTTTGTTGATTATGAATTGGTGATCCAGTTAATTCACTGCAACCTTCTAAAATTCAGTGTGGTAATCCACTATACAGGATACCATAATTGATGGTACCTCACAAATATTTCATTAGTCTAACTAATGCAACCTCTCAAATATTTCATTAGTCTAACTAAAACGAGTGAAAAATCCACTATACAGGATACCATAATAGATGGTACCTCACAAATATTTCATTAGTCTAACTAATGCAACCTCTCAAATATTTCATTAGTCTAACTAAAACAGTGAAAAATCCACTATACAGGATACCATAATTGATGGTACCTCACAAATATTTCATTAGTCTAACTAATGCAACCACTCAAATATTTCATTAGTCTAACTAATGCAAACCAATGCTCTAGATTGGGATTATGATGACAGGCATCTACTTAGTCAACATAAGCTATTATAGATATTGTAAAATTCATTAAATGCAACAGACTCCTAATAATTTGAGTATATTTAGATTGAGCAACTGGGTCACCACGATTCTTTTTCAATTGAGTGTTAGCATCATATGGAGTGTTCATAGGTTTTACATCAAAATTTTCCAACTTCCTAAGAAGTCTCTCTACATAATGTTCCCGTAACAACATAATATCATCTTCTCTCCTTATACTTTAACACCCAATATCATATTTGTTTCACCCATTATATTGTCAAATGTATAAGAGACAGTAAAAAAGCTTTAAAGTACTAAATTGCAAGAGAGACTTCTTAGGAACTATTCACAACTTTAGTATTTACACATTTATCCACTTCAACAGAAGAAAACCCGTCTCTCATTTAGACTTGATCAAATTTCTCATGCCACTGTTTAGGAGCTTGCTTAAAGCCATAAAGATATTTAATTAATTTTCAAACTTTATTTTCTTGTCTAGAAACAACGCATCCTTCAGGTTGAACCATATAAATCTCTTTTTCTAAATCACCATTTAAAAATGCTATTTGAGACCATGCCTGTTCTCGATACACATCTAGATGAAATCATCCAAAATCCAAGTTTTATTTTTCATAATAGAGTCAATTTCAGTCATTATTGTTTCTTTCCACAATTTTGCATCAGAAGAAGAGATGGCATCAAAATAAGTTAAAGGATCATTATCGACAATAAAAGTTTGAAAGTCATTTCCAAAAGAAAATTCTTTTCTAGGCCTTTTGCTCCTTCTCAATTTTTCATCAAAGGTTACTTCTCTATTTATTTTAACAGGTGTATGAGAAATTTTATTAGATAGTAGAAAAATATGTTCAAAGAATTCAACATTTTTTGTCTCAATTATTATATTGCAGTTAAGCACATCACTTTTTAAAACTAGAAACTTATATGCAACACTGTATTCAACATATCCAATAAGTATACAATTTGAGGTTTTGGAACCTATTTTTCTCTTCTTAGATTCAGCAATAATACTTTGACAAGCTAATTCTAAACCTTCAAAAACTGGAGTTATTTTATACTCTAATTGTACTTAATTTTTGTGATTCTAGTCCAGCAATTTTTGTGGTTTAGAATTAGCTAATTAGTGTATTAGTGTGTATAATGATTTTGTTGTGTTAATAATGTTTGAAGTGTAAATATGCTCTAGATACCTTTATACACATCTAGATGTGTGTGTGCAGGGCATAAAATAGTACAATTGGCATTTCACGTTAAAAGATGGAATTTGGACTCTTAAGGACAAAGAAATAGCTTGCTCTTGGCACACTGTAACAGCAAATTGCTCGCCAAATGTGAGCCTAGGTAGATTAATGCTCGCTTTAGGCGAGCCAGATATTATCTGTCTCTTCTAGCACATACTTAAGTTGGTAGAAGAATCTGTCCACTTTGGACTTTTACTTGAAATACGTAGTTGAATAGGATTCTAAGCCTAGGATTACTACTTCCAACTTGGAAAAAAAATGTGTCTTTATTTGATTATATAAGGCAATTTTTATTATTAGGAAAACGTGTATGAAATTTCCAAGTAGAGGAGCCGTGTATGCTTATGAATTGAAGAGGCTTAGGAACTCATTCTTTATTTTTTATTTTTTTTCGCACAACAAACATTGAGTCTTTGGTTTTCAATCGAACCAAGTTTGAACAATTATTTATTGGGGAGAATTCAACGTTGCAATTTATAGTTTTATTATTCCAAGAATATTTTAGGTAATTTCGTTCCTCTTTATTATTCTTTATTTTTAAGTTATATTCTTGTTTTGATTTTCTTTTAATATTAATTTTAGTGACAACCTTAGTTTTATTTTGATCATGAGTTTTTGTGATTGAATTAATTCTTGCATGTTTATTTCAACCATGATGCACTAAATTAATTAGGGTTAGGTACGGGTGATATACAATTTTCATGAATTAACTCAAGAAATCTACTCAGTAGTTATGTGTTCACTCTTGGTAGCTGTCTCTTATACACATCTGTCTATAATAATTATCGATTTTGGTTAAGTTCGGCCAACTTACACCAAAATAATAATCTATCATAGACGTTCTTCCTAGACTAAGTAATTAACATAGGTCGTGATCTGTCTCTTATACACAGTCTAGATGTGTAACAGAGGTCTAGCTGCCTGCTGTCTCAATACAATTGATTTAGGTCAAAGAAGAATCTACCCTAAATTAATTAATTTAATAGGACCAGTTGCGCGAGAAATTAGGGTTGGGTTGATAATATGGGAACGATCCCTATTCATCCTAATACATTGATACCGTACACTAGCGAGAATTATGTGTATAAGAGACAGGTCTTATACACATCTAGATGTGTATAAGAGACAGTATTAATACCGTTGAACGGGCTCTCAAGTAATACACATGTTGAGATGTGTGAACTTTGAGAAATTTGAGAAAAGTGAAACGATAGTAGAAAGAGGAGTCAAAATTGAGTAGGGCTCACGAAGGAATCCGATACAGCCAGTGATACCACCGGAAGGGGAAGGAAATGAGAAACAATGGAAATGATGAAAATAATGGTGAATTTGTCAATAATGGCCAAGATCTACTTATTCACAACAACCGACGTCTAGGAGATTATACTTTACCAACTTTTGGGGGGGTTTAATTCTAGTATTGTACCACCACCCACTCAAGCCAATAACATCTAGAACAAACATTTGTATCTATTCATGCATTAGAGTGCATGAAAAGTGTCTAAGATCCTCAATTTGATGCAATTGTCGACCCGCCACTTGATGAATTTTGAAGAGGTGTGTGACATCTTTAAACAAAATGTCATGTTGGTTGATGCTTTTAAACTACGGTTATTCCCTTTTTCATTGCGGGACAAAGCAAAATTGTGGTTACAAGGGTATAAGTAGGGTACATTTACCACTTGGGATTGATAGACTAGCTCAGGCCTTTATGACAAAGTACTTTTCACCTTCTAAAACCGTCAAATTTAGAAACGACATCACTTCTTTCAGTCAATTGCATGGAGAGAATCTTGGTGAAGCTTGGGAGCACTATATTGATCTCTTGAGTGAATGTGCACACCATGGTTTGCCTCTTTGGTTGCAAATTTAGATTTTTTTACAATGGATTGTCTCAAGATGCTTGTGAAGCTGTTGATGCTTCAGCCAATGGTTCTTTATCTGAACAAAACACCGTAAGAAACCTCAAATTGTATACTTATTGGATAAGATGTTTAATACTACTTTGCATGCCCTCAGTAGCACAAAAAGGTGTTCAAAAGAAGACTTGAGAGCTAAATACCTTGAATGCTTATTAACACAAAAAGATGTGGCTTATAAACATCAGCTCTCGCAAAACAAATGGAAGGATGAAAGTCAATGCAGTGGCTACTTCGCAAGCACTTTTTGCAATTTCTATTCAGGTAATCATGCTAATGGTCAATGTAGAGTACACTAACTTCTTCTTCTCTATTTTCAAATCATGAGCAGGTGAATTGTATGGAGAATCAAAATCAGAACCAAAAACCCCAAAATAATCTAGGTTAGATAAGAGATCAGTCCTTCTGACCATAGTTCTGATTTTGCATTTTCCATACAATAGACAGGCTCATGATTATAGACCACCTTTCTAGCAATATCAACCTCAACAGCATCAGTTGCAAGTACCCCTACTCCAGTCAGAGAAGGAGAGTTAATTAGAGAAGCCTCTTACTCCGTTTATTCAATTTAGCACCGAAAAGATGAAAACCAGGAAAAGGATTAAGAGTACAGATTGTAGTTAAAAATTTAGAGAACCAGTGGGTCAAATTGTGCGGCTTGGCGAACGACCATCTACCTAGGCTCGCATTTGGCGAGCAAAGATGTGTATAAGAGAAAGTCTTACATTCAGAAGTGGATACCTGTCTCTTATACACATCTAGAATTGTATAAGAAAAGAAATTATCATTGCTGATAATTTCTTTGATTTTCTGAAATTCAGAATAGGGTAAGAATAAGGTCCAACAATTTTATGATGTAATGACTCTGTCTCTTAGGAAGGTAGAGAGTCAACTTAGCGAGTCGACAGTTAGAATTCCATTTCTGAATCGACTGAAAGAGCAAGATCAAGAGAGCATGTTCAAGAGATTCATAGAGATTTTCAAGAAAGTTCAAATCAATATACCCTTCATAGAAGCTCTTGAAAACATGCCAAGCTATGCAAGGTTTATGGTAACATCATTGACTAACAAGAGGAAACTATTGGGGGATGAGATTTTGTGCTTACCTGAGGATTGCAATGGCATCATTCAAAAGAAGTTAACCCAAAAGATGAAAGACCCTAGGTTGTTTTCTATTCGTTGCACAGTTGGGGGAAAGGAGTTCGAAAAAGTGCTATGTGATTTGGGAGCCTTCATTAACCTGATGCCATTGTACATTTATAAGAAACTCAATGGTGGGAATCTCAAACCAACGAACGATCTCACTCCAACTCGCAGATAGAAGTATAAAGTATCTTGTAGGCATAGTAGAAGATATTTTGGTCAAAGTAGATAAATGCTATTTGCCGGTAGATTTTATTATTCTAGATATTGAGGAGGACAAGGATATGCCTTTGAACAGCATCACCAATGACTCAAGCAAGTATACGGCATCAATAGATGTGCAAGAGAGGAACTTACAACTAAAAATCGATGATCAAACTGTCAATCTTTTCATTTTTAACTCTCTCAAACTTCCTTCTATATATGATAGAAATGATGGGTATAAATGTTTTTGATGAACTTAATGATAATTTTTGCACGTACCAAATTCCACTAGACAAAGTCGTGATGCATACCAGAAAAATGAAGGGGCATGATGAAGTGACAAAGACATGCTTAAAACTATTGGAAGGAATTTTTCCAATTAAAGAACGAGTACCTAGGAAGGAGTTAGCGGTACATATCACAGAGGCTAAAGGTTTAGAGGGTAGTGATAACATCGAAGAGGACTTCTCCTCAAATAATAATGATGGGGTGCACAACAACCTAGAACCCAACAAACGGTGCCCCTCCAGCACCACCGTTGGAATCATATCCAGATTCCATATTTTTCTTATTAGAACTAGCTGCACCTAAGTGGCACTATGGTCCACCAAATGAAGTTAAGATGGAGGGCCCGAGAACAAAGGATAGAGGAGATTGAGTTGGTCCATCTCGGGTTACAGGCGATTGATCCTTTTCTATATCTGCACAATTTGTCAGGGGTGTTCTTTGTTTTGTTTTTGTTTTAGTAGTACTTTGTGTTTGATATGTTTTTGTGGACTACTTGCCATAGTCTTGTGTTATCTTGATGAGTAGTGGTTTAGTAAAGTTTGTTCATGTTTAGGTGTTTTATTGTGGTTGTATTAGTTTGTCAAATGTCATGTCAACTTAGTTGGAGTGGTATATTATTAGTCGGATTGACTTTAATTGGCAATGATATAATAACGTAGCATTTTGAATCTCATGATTCATGTACAAGTTTTTGTGTTAAACGGATGGAGGCATGAATTTATATCAAATAATGCTTTCTTGGATATAAACTTTTGAATTCATTAATATTAGAAACAAGTCATGTAATTTGTTGTGATTGCCCATACCCTATTAGTAGTTGCACAAATTGTTCTTTATAATTGTTGATTAGGTTGAAATTGATACGATGTGGGCCTTTGTATTCTCATTTGTCTGTTTATGCAGGGCGGGTATTAGGTTCTATTATGATTGTTTGACCTTTTTACGTTGATATAACCCTTTTTTCTGTGGCTAGTTCTTTACGTGATCTATGTGATCCAATAAGTAAAAAAAATGGCTTGCTTTACGTAAAATATGTAAGCATGGTAAGAAACACGAAATTCAAAGGCAACTTGCATGAAAATGCGTCTTACTAAATCTACAAAAAAAAAAATTCTAAAAGAAAAGGTGGTCATAAAGGAACTGCTAAAGGTTATATTTCTATTTTTGAGTTAAAACAACGGTTTTAATGGTTCTATAATACTTTGCTTTGGTGTGTCATCTGTGTGCTGTGCATGGTAAGGTTCCACTGATTTTTTTACCTTTTATGGTTATGAGGATTGGGTCTTTTGTTACTTTTGACTTAGTTATGGGACATCTTGATTTCTTATATAAATTGGCCTATATTTATATTTGAGGTCTTGAGTTTTTGTTCGAGACAGTCTACTTGATGTTTATTCATATGGCGTTTTTAGTATGCGTACTCGTGATCTCACCATCGTTTCTCTATCCACCATCATCCAAAATCAATTCCCTCTATCTCATTCTCATCCCCCTATCTTTTCCCTTAACACATTCCTCCTTGGTGTATAAGAGACAAGTGGTGGCGATCTACCAAGATCAGCCATGAATATCCTCCAGATTATACAAGAGTAGATGTGTATAAGAGACAGTGATTTTCGTAGTAACAATTATTTATTAGATTTAATTGCATTAATTTGTAGAATTTTTTTTTTTTGAATTTTTTTGATGATGAAACACAGGGTTTGATTCGGTAATTCTGCATTAATTGTGTCTTTCTTCCAAATTCCTTCTTTGCATATCATTTTCTTTGTTTTTGTTTTTAGGAAATTATTAGAATGATTTACTTCTTTAATTTTATTGGTGGCTAAATGGGGGTGGATTATTATAAGATTTTGGGAGTCGATAAAAAAGCTTCTGTTGAAGATTTGAAGAAAGCTTATTGAAAATTTGCTATGAAATGGCATCCTGATAAGAATCCTAATAATAAAAAAAGGTGCTAAAGCGCAGATCTCTAAAGCTTATGATGTATGTTTTTTTTTATTTTTATTTAATTGTTATTTTTATTATTATCTTCTTCTTTTTTTTATTTAGAAAGTTTTGTGTTTTTATTTTGTTTGCTTGTTTTGTGCTATATTTAATCATAAAATTACCTGGTTTTTTATTTTTAGGTATCAAAATTTGATCTTTTTCGAATTTAAGCATAAAAGGTTTTTGGATTTAGCTTCTCTTTGTGGATAAAGTTTTGGTCTTTCTACATGCAGATGAATATTAGTTTAAAAAGTTCTGGTCTTTGTGTGTTAAAATGATTGTTTATGCAAAAGGTTTGAGTTCTGTGCATTAGGGTATTTCTTTTGTCTTGTAATTGTGGTTTTAGTTTCTGGTAGTTGTGAAATTAGATGTGTAAAATTGACAGGTTTTTGATGTTTTTTTGGATTGTTCAGGTGTTAAGTGATCCTCAGAAAAGAACAGTGTATGATCAGTATGGTGAGGAGGGGTTAAAAGGCGGGGTGCCGCTGGATACTGGTGGTCATGGTGATGCTACTGACTTCTCCATTGGTAGAGTGCGAACTTCGTTTAGGTTCAATCCTAGGAGTGCTGATGATATATTTTCAGATTTTTTTGGGTTTTCGAGCCCCTTTGGAGGAATGGGGGTGGTGGTGGGATGAGGGGCTTGAGGTTCGGTGGTATGTTTGATGACAGTATCTTTGCATCGTTTGGTGAAGGTGATAATGCAGACCTGGTGGATCAATGCATCAATCACCACTTAGAAAACAATCTCCCATTGAGCAAAACTTGCCTTGTACACTAGAAGAGCTTTATCAGGGGACTACCAAGAAAATGAAGATTTTTGGAGAAGTTCTTGATGCCAACAGTGGCTGAGTATTGGATCTCGCTGTTTCATTGATTAAGGTTACCTCTATGATTGCCCATTTTGGTGGTTGTGTTTGCTGATAATGATGGCTAAACTGATTCTTGAATTATGTTCCTTTTCATTCTTGTGTGCAACTGCCATAAGATTGAAGTCGAACCCTTTTCGTCCAGTGACTGAACACAGTAATTCCATAGTTTCTACATATATATCATCCAGGATTATATTGTGTACATTGAGACACCTATTGCATCCAATCAGTTGATCAGGACATGCACATCTTCCTCTCCTGTTCTTTTTTCCCAGGACCATGTTTATCATATTTATTACATGTAAGTGATTAAGTTGTATTTAATTAGTAAATATCATAGTTGGTGCTGATTGATTTTGTGTAGCCAGATGTGTATTGACCCAATTGCCTATGAACACTAGAACCATGATCTTGTGCTTCATCTCCTTAGTTAATTTTTAGAATGTCATATGAAACTTGATCGAATGTATATTTACATGCAGTTCAAGGACATGGGAGGGAGAAGTAGACCTACCGAATCTTCTAAGCTTACCGAATGGCCCACTAAGAAGAAGAATAGTCTTGCCTATTGGATGACTTTCATGAAGCCTGTTAATGAGGAAAAAGATCATTGGGTATGTATTAAAAGGCATATCTATTAGTGCCTGATTTATCAAAGTCATACAGTGAGCCTGTTTTAGTTGAATATATCTTCATATTGAGTTTCTTCATCTTCTATTGTTGTGTCATCTTGGACCTGCAAATTTGATGCATCCCTAGAAACCCATTTCCTAATGATTCCTTTTTTTTTTTTCTTGCGTATTTCTTTTTCTTCTCATGGCATGGATGGGAACTGGTATTTTATTACTTGTACTTCATTGTCAGATTATTAAGAGTTAAGACTGAGATGCTCCATGTATAATTTTTAATCAATGTAATAGATGGAAAATTCAAAGACATGAATGGGACCTTATCAAAATTAAGATTTTAGCCTCTTTCTGATTTTTTTGGTTTCTTTTAAAAAGATTTTCAAATATGTCTTTCTTTTTTGTGTTTGAGATTTTGTAAACAAATTGAAAACAGAAACATATAAAGACTCTAATTAAATCCAGTAATGATTTAAAGTGATGAAATTTTTACCATTGTAGTTTTGCACTATTTTCCTTCTGATGTAGATAACATTAGAATTTTTACTATACGGCATTTGATATAAATATTCTTCAACCTTTTTTACAAGCACTATTCCATTTTTAAATTAAAGTTTCTTTAAAGGGCTTAGCTATCTTATACTTCAAAATCCATTTGATGCAACAATCATAAGTTTTAGTTGTTATACTAATAGGAATTGTTAACTAAAAATAAGGCTGTTGAATTTCAATTGAGTTTCATATCCCAAGATGTATTGTAAAAGTAAATGAATTGCATAAAGAAAATGTCATAGGGAGCTAATTACCTATAGAACACCATGAACAACTCATTTGCCTTCAATTTTTCTCCTCAAAAAGGAAATCAAGAAAAAAATGAGACTAAGAAACATCCTTTTCAGGGCTGCATGTCTTAGTGAACTTCGGAGTCCTGTTTTTGAGCCTTTTGTCTATCAAATACATGGTACTTAGATTTGGCTTCATATGCCTTGTTCATGGTGTTCTATAGGTAAAGGGCTTAAAAGATTTTGCTTCATGCTTCTCCATAACTATTAGAAATCTATTGGTATAAAGGCCAAACAAAAAGTCACACCACCACCAGTTTGATTCCAAATCGAACTACATACTTGTCTCTTAATGGAATTGCTTAGATCAAGTTCTTACGAGGGTTATGAACAACCATGTGCCCCTATGGTAATTAAAGGGTGGTCTTTAAAAGCATTGCGTAGTATAAAATTTACTTGTTTTTAACTTTCCAATGAATTTAGACTTTTGGCTAATGGATTTGCTTGGTAATTGACGACTCTTTAATTGCTACTGCTTTCTGTTGATTCCAATATTCGTTTGTCATATGCCCCTGATTAGCCTTTTTGTTGTCAATTAGATGAATGCTGCTTGAACTGACCGAAAAATGGAAACTTAACTAGCTCTCTGTTTAGTGTTTATTAAATAATGACCATTTGTTGAATAAGTAGTAATAGTATAGGAGAGAACATGTATATCATTACTATACCATTAGAATGCTATAAGGAATTGCAAAAAAGTCCATCTAGAATAATTTTCTAGTTCATTTCGATCGGGTGCTGATGTGTGTCTATTTGGAAATGAATCTCAGGTTTGGTTCTCGACCAACATGGGAGTGATATAACAGTGACTCTCAAGAATAGGAAGTTAAAGGTACTTTTAGCAATTACAGACTTTCAGGCTTAGAAGTACTTTTAGTTCTGCATGAAGCCTATAATGCACATACTTGATAAGATATCTGAGAGGTCATTGCAGCTCCAAAATTTTGTTCCCTCTTTGTATCAGATATGTCCTGCAGCTAGGAGATAATGATTTAACTAATATGAATTCAAGCTTGCTGTCATTTTCCAAAATAAAACATTGCAATTACTGATAAGGATGAATCAGGTCATGCAAAACTTGAAGATTATCGGCCAATCGATCCAGTTCCTGGTTCAAAGGCTTCCATCAGACCTGGACCAATCCAAGATGGTACTCTTCTCATGCTTTATATCCCCAACCCTTCTCCTCCCCTTGGTAACCAAAGCCCGTTGGGTTACCTTAGACTACTCCCAAGCTCCATTCTACGTGCTGTAGATTATACACATCTAGATGTGTAATAATAACCTATTAAGTATCAGAGAGTGTCATGAGTAATATCTACACATTATTATTGAATACTAGTTCATAAACTTTGTATAATTGACTTAGAGTATTTTGGTACATTTATTTTGGTTGTAGAGATTTCGTTTTATGGTACATTTCTTATTAATGTCGTTACTTTATAGTGATTGTAGATATATTTGAATGCATAATGTCTGGATAGTTTTTGGTTTATGTTTGGTTGTTGTTGGCAAGTTTAGAATTTAATGGTATCAATATTTTTATTTTATAATATTTTAAAATTAGCGACAGATGTTTCCGTTTGGCACTTAGTGACAGATTTTTCGGTTACTAAAATGGTGACCGAGACATTAAATTCAACATTTTTATTTTTAAAATATAAACTTTTCAACTAATATATCCCTTGTTAATTTGGCACTTAGTGACGGATTTTTCAGTTGCTAAAAATAGTAATTGAAAAATCCGTCGCTGAACTGCTTCCAAGTTGGTATTCATGTACCAAATTTAGCAATGGATTTTCCAATGGAAATATGTGTTGGTAAATTTTTATTAGTAAATTGGTTGCTAAATTTTGCCAAGCAATATTTCGACGAATTTTTTTTGTTGGAAAATCTGTCGCTAAATCGATTAGCGATAGATTTTTGGCAAAATCGATAAAATATGTTTTTCTAGTAGGAGGTGCTTGAGAACTAACTAACATAGAGTTTATCATTTCTTTTAGTATTCATTTTTCAATTCAGCGCATAAGGTGTTATGTCATGAATTATTTCTGTATTTTCACAAAAATCATTCAAAGATAAATATTCTCCTACTCTATCTAATTATAATTATATTTATTTTTCTACTAAGGTATTTTCTACCTCAGTTTTATAGGAAATAAAGGCATTAAAGGTATCATCTTTATTTCTAAGTAAATAGAACTTATTAAATTTAGAAAAATCATCAATAAAAGTCACATAATATTTTTTACCACCTCTAGACATAATTTGTTTTAAATCACCTAAATCAATGTGAATTAAAGACAATAATTCAGTTTCTCTATTTACAGAAAAATAAGTTTTTTAGTAATTTTAGCTTCGGCACATATTTCACATTTATCAATACTCGATAGTTGAATCTAATCCAGATATTAAGTTTAGAGATTGCATTTTCTTTATATATGTAATATTAACATGTCCTTGTCTAGCATGCTATAAAAAAAATAAATGAATATTATAAGTAGAAGAAGATGCATTTTCATTAGTGACATTGGAAATGTTTAGTACAAAGAGTCCCTGGTTACAATAGTCCTTTCCTACAAACACATTGTTTTTTATCAATACAATCTTGTAAGATTCAAATGACACTTTCACTCTTACTTTTCCTAATAGTGCTACAGAAATCAGATTTGTCCTAATAGTTGGAACATGCAACACATTCTTGAGGGCTAAAGTTTTTCTTGAAATAAGTTTCAAGAGCACTTTGCCCTTATCCAAGACCCTTGGCAGATCTTAAGTCTATAAGGTATACACTTCCTCGTCATCCCCTATTGGAGTATAAGAGGTAAATGCTTCTTGATTTGCTTAAATGTGCCAAGTAACTCCAGAATCTACCACCCATTCTTTCACATTGTGTTGTAATGTTCACTTGAGAAATGATTGCAGCAATAATTTCATCCCCTCGGCTAGGTTAGTCTTAGGAGGATTAACCTTTACTTTGTCATTTTTCTTTCTATACCTGTACTGAGCTGCATGATGACTTGGTCTCCCATAAACAAAACAATTGCCTTTTTTTTTTCTTAATGTTCGGATTATTAGGCTTGTAGTTTTTGGGTTTATTTTCATATCTCTTATTATTGCTTTGTACCAGGTTTGCTTTAAGGGCTATCTCCGTAGTAGACTCCTTTCTGTTGGTGTTTTCAATCAGGATGTATGTCACTAGCTCTTTAACAGTAAAGGTTTTCTGCTTGTACTTCAAGCTGTAAATAGTTACAATGAGCAGTATAAGTTTGTCAATCAGCACTCCAACAACAAACTTCTCTGGTAGCAAAATCTCTTTAGTTTTCAAATCTTTGAGTAATGATATGGTATTTGTTGGTCCTGTCCTTTACACATCTAGATGTGTCAATCATTTGCTATTGTTATAACATTTGAATAGCAAGAGAGGATGGTCACTACACACAAATTTACAGTCATTATGTAATAGACACTAAACAGAGAGCTTCCTTATAACTACAGTACACATCGAACAATTCATTAGAAATGTTGCCATGCTTCTTGTGTCTTGACATCATGATATGGATTAGGCTGTGGATGGACTATTGCATGTGCAGCTCCATGGACATCAAGCAATGAAAACACACATTCTTGTCACCATTTAAAATTTTTGTTTGGGAAGGTTTCAATTTTGGATACATTTGGAAAAGGCTTGGCAACTGGAAGGGTGATAGGAGCATAAGTTGAAAGAGGAGGAGAAGCAGATTACCAAGATTGAACATTATTTGGAGGAACGGGGTTAACAGTTGGGAGGCCATACTTTCTTTAGATTGTTGGATAAATTATGACGGTGGAGGCCATACTTTCTTTAGATTGTTGGATTAATTATGACGGTAATAGAATACTTGAATCGGTCAGTTTGAACTTGGATTGGCCCATTGGCCCAAGCTCGTCCGTCCTCACATGCACGCGACCCCACCACTAGTTATCTTATCATCACAAACCTACTAAGGTATCAATTAATATAAGATGAAGTAAGATTCAATAATTTTCTAATGTGGGATAGAAAATCTTTTGAAATACTCACTATATTCCAACGGATATGAGGTCTCATATGATCAATCATACCAATTGGACCAACTTAGAAATGGAAGGCTATCAAGAAAAATAGCTTCCACCTTGGTTATAGGCTTCAAGGGACTGAAGGGAGAATAGTAAGAAAACAAAGTAAAATTTGCAAATTCAAGTGAAAATACTTCACTTGATAGCTAGGTTTCCAAGAAATGTGGTAGTAAAGTTTTTCATCTTGGAAAGCCTTGTTTGGTCACAGGAACTGCCATTCTGATAAAAAGTAGTAATTATCAAACAACTGTGTATGTGGAAGATGATTCTTAGAATCTTGATGCTAATCAAAAGCTGTCATGGGATACAGTCTCTGCTTAAATAATTCACAGATACTGAAACATTTACATAAATCAATGAGTAAAGTAATTAAATTAATAAAGAATCAACTCATCAAGGCAGAGAAATCTTGTCCAAACTCCCAATAAATGTTATTCAATACAGATTGCACCTGCGTCCTGGAAAAGAACTAACTAAAACTTGGAAAATTGAAAGTGTAAACTGGATAAATGGTATTCAATACAGATTGCAGACTTTGAACAGATGTATAATTTGTACTCTTTGTGCTTTCACCAAATTATAGATCATTATTCTACATCTTAAAAGATACTAATATACTGTATAATGACATGTAAAATCACAAAAGACGTTGTAATGAGTTAGTTAGGGGATAACATTACATCTAGATGTGTATAAGATGTGTTTTTCATACTGCACACTGATAAACTCTTTGTTGTTAATATGAATTATGTATACTATTTCAGTGAACATCGATCTGTTAATATAAATTACGTATAGTATTCAGTCTAGCAACAGCAGGTTCAGCAGCAATTTGGGGCATAAAATTCATTCTCTTCATCTTGTGGCGTATCACCATCGCGAACTTCCCCAATGGTTGCAGCAGCAACATTTTCAGCTTCGTACCCTTCTTCCTCCAGCTGCAGATGCTTAGCTTGATGAGCTTCTTCATGGTGGGCTTCTTCATCTTGTGGCTGAACATCAATGTTCACAGCCACAACATCTACAGCTTGGGTATCTTCTTGCAGTTGCTCTTCCACGTATTGCAGATCATAAGCTTGTTCACCTTCCTCTTGCTCGTGATCATCACCAAAAAGTAACTCCAAGTGGAACCAAACAGCAGCCTCAATGTCCTCAGCAAGAACATCTTCAGCTTGGTTATCTTCTTGCATATACTCAACTTCATGAGCTCCTTCCACATGTTGTTGGTGATGAGCTTCTTGCTGTTCTTGCTGATGATGATGATCATCATCATCGAGAAGTCCCTCCAGCTGGTCCGCAGCAGCCGCTTGCTCATCTGCCTCCACTGGACTTGGTAGTCAACAATATTCATCGGTAGGCCAGGAAAGTCCTCTTCTGCTCCAACTTCCACTATATCCGGTAGATTTGGATTCTGGTTTGGAACAAAGATGACCCCCTGCTGTTTTCCATCAAGAAGTTCCATTCGATACTGCTGCAGCTTGCTACCGGATTAAAGTAATGTTTGTTTGATTACAAATAAAATCCATTGATTTAGCAATAGCCTTAGAAAGATTACAAATAAATATTAGGACTACTTACAATTGAAATTGCATTGCTCCATCTTGAAGAAGAAGATAATGTCCCATATGAACATCAACTGCAGGTTGTGCTCCAACTTGTAGCTTAATTAAGTACATGACAAGAATCAGCCATCCAAAATAGAATTAGCTAAGTAAAATTAGGAAAATCCCAACTTAATTAAAGATTAATAAACTCTTGTAAAGCAACTTACAAATTTCTGGCCCAAGAACTGGCCACAAGAAATGCAGTACAATTCTTGTATGTCTCTTATACACATCTAGTTGTGACCACCGTCCAAATTCACAGTATGATTCGAATCTAACACATTTGCACTGCATGCAATCAAATTGTTAAAGAGAATTAATATACCAGGATCTGATTATACAAAATTAAATAATTTGCAAATAATTAATGAGTTGAAACTTTGAATTAAAGCCCTATAATCTTACGGATTGGGGAACACTGCTCTTATCAAGAGGCCATTTTCATCCAACAAGCGGCCATTTTCATCCAACTGAAATCGCAGTATGGAGGAGTTATGGAAAAATTTTATTATAGAAAAATTTTATCAAATATCATATCAAGTGATATTTTCAAATTAATGAAATTATAATATTTTAAATATAAAATTTCTCATGAATCATCCCTATTAATCTTGAAACTAAGAAAGGGAATGTTGTGCGATCCTCCTTAATTGAGGGGTCCACAAACAAAAAAAAATTCCAAAAATAAAAAGTTAAAAAACGTGTGAGTTGTGAAGTTGGGTTTTGAAATTATAAAAAGGCACGTGGCCCACAACGAATAAAAGGACTAGAGGATACAAATTGTCAGTAGCGTAAGTTTTGAGATGATCAGAATACTTTTTTCTCATTTGAGAGTAGCGGCTCAAACGTTGGGAGCAAGCGAATTAGCAGGTTTTTATTTTGATTCGACTTTAAATTTTAATTCGTTTGTAATAAAATTTTAATGTAATTTTTTTGGTAGTGTGAGTTATATTTTATACAATTAGATCTATTTTTTTTGATCTATTAATTAGATTTTTATATCTGTGATTTGAATTATTGTGTATTGTCAAATTATTTATTTCACTCTTGATAGTGAATAGGAACGTGTTTGAGTTCTAGGACTGGAGAGTCGTTTTGCAGTAATCATATATCCGTAGATAACTAGTTTTTTTAATGAATTAGACTTTTTTAGTGTTCACATCAAGGAGTTTTTCAAGTCTAAAGATACTATGTGTCTTTATACACCTGATTTTGTTGTTTGATTTATTTACACAATCTAATCTATAAGAAATTAGCTTAAATTAGTACTGCAACAAGAAATCAAGAAGAGGTGATCAGTCGAGAAGACTATAAACAACACAAGAATCTTTGGAGAATCAAGGGTCATGGTTAAAATCTACATTTGTTTTAATTAGGACAAAATACGTTAATCAATCTTGCCAGGTAATTAAAGATTCATACTTCATACATCCAACTATGAACTATAGAGCAGAATAGGCCCTTTAAATTCTTGATCAAAATTTTCTGTTGCAGCTGAAATCATGATCTGTCATCCATAATCATTCATCTCTGGCTATATATGCAAAGCAGAGCACGTACAAATTAATCACTTCTTTAAACGACCAATTAAATCTTGGAATGCTTGCATGCAAACGGCCAAGAAATTAATCTGAAAGTACTAAACAAAGAAATTCATACAAGTTAAAAACAAGAAACTAACTAACTAGATCAGAGGGGCAGTTAATAATGATCAAAACAAAAGGAAAAGAAAAATATTGACAGCAAAGATCGAAACAAGAATTCGATTGAATAACTTACCGAAGGTAAGAGTCCGTGTGATGGTGCAATCTGGGTTTTGCAGATTCTGCAAGCGTAGTACATGTCACCAACCTCAATAGAACTTAATGTAACAGTAAACAGCTTCCCCATTTGTGTGTTAATGCAGCAGATGATCAATTGAGTTGATGATCGAGTTCTTCAGCCGTAAAGAATGAGAGACGTGTGGATTAATTTAAGACAGGCCAGGGATATTATATATAGAGATTCTGGAGTAAATCTTTGTTGAGGCTCTCTGTGTCGGACTTAAAATTAAGTTCGATTCTGGATTCGAATTTCGAAGTCATTACTTTGTATAATGCATCGGTCTCTAAATTCTCTTGATCATGTCAGGTGGTTAAACTTTTGGGGAAATGATTTACAAAATTTCACAATCAGAACCATTTGTGAAATTCATTTTAGGTGACAAAATTAAATTAAATTACAAATTTTGGTTTTAAACTATTAGTCGAATTAACTACACTCGTCCTATTTTTCTCGAATCAAGTGATACATCAATAATTTTTATCACTTGATCATTGATTGTTACCGTACATGCAATTCCATAACTTGTTAAATTCAAATCAACAAATCCCATATGAGCTCCCAATATGCTATTTTATTAGCACTAGTGAGAAAGGCAAACCCTATGAATTAATGCGATTTTGTAAAATTCTATATAAAAAAGAAAATATAGGTGGTGGAAATAGAAGAGATAAGTAGTTAGTGGGTGATTATACAAGTGAGATAAAGGATTATAAGGTGTGATGATGCTAAAAATAGTACACTCATTGACAATATTACGCATGGCTCTCGGTTTGGGATTATTAGGGATATTTTAGTAATTTTATCATCGCAGTCCAAATATGCCTAAATAGGTCAAATAATAAATATTTTACTCGCAGATCAATCCGACCTATTGACCTAAAGTATAATATGAAAATAGCAGGTCAAATTAATCAATTTCTTTCCTAATTATTTTAACTTTGAATTATCATTGAATTATTCTCTCTAGTAGAGGTATTGACTTTAGTATTGTAACTTAGCTCGGGGAACAAAGTTCAGCCCTTTCTTTTCAGGTTATCTGAAGGTGAGTACTACACGCGGTGCTAAACCCTAATTTTGGGCTATCTTGTACTGGGTACTTACACTTTCTGGAAATTTGTATCAACATGGTGGTTTTTCAAAAGAAGATTACCCCAAAAATTACTAAAGTACATCCACATGTGTGCAATTTTGTGATGGTTAATGGAAGTTTTGGTAGTGAGTAAACGAAAATTATTTGTTAGTAGGTTATTTGGTGGTAGTTGAAGGAAGTTATTTGGTAGTTACTTAAGAGAATTATGATAATTACACCAAATTGCTCATGTATTATTAAAATTAGTGATTCTTGCACACTCTATGTGTGTGCTATTTCTCAATGAGTCATTTGTTGGTATTTTTTTTAAAAAAAAATTAAAATTAAAATTAAAATATTAACTTATTTAATAGGGATTAAATTGGACACCAAAAGGAGAGACCACCATACCAATTGTGGGCTCTCCCTTTATATATAGTAAGATAAGATAGCAACTAGTCCTATTGATACATTCTATGTGCGTGCAATTTTTGTATTTAAAATTGATTGAAAAATACAAATTAAAATAGGGATTATGGAAAGTTATGGAAAGTTAGGAGTTAGTTAAACCATTTTGTAGGAATTTACACTAAAAATATAATTACACCAAAATTACTCTTCTATTATATAAAATACTAATATAATAATAACAATAAAAGTAGTAGTAGTAGTAGTAATAATAATAATAATAATAATAATAATAATAATTAGTCTATTAGCAAACTTTATGTGTGTGCACAATTATGGAAAAAGAATAAAAAAAATAATCCCTATTAAATAAAGGGTTATGAAAAGTTATTGAATTGAAGAGAAGTTATGAAAATTATGGGCATGATTTATTATTTTTTTTTTTAAAGAAAATTATACTAAAATATATATTCAGAAAAAAAAGTCTCTTCCGTTATAAAAACTAGTCCTCTTAACGCACACTTTATGTGTGTGCAATATTGTTTTTTAAATTCATTGAAAAAGAACAAAAATATAAAAAATACAAATTAAATTAGGGTCATAGGAATTTATGTTCATGATATAATATAATTATCCAATTAGTCCTATTGGCACACTCATTTGTGTGCATACTTATACCAAATTTTTTTAAAAATAGACTAAAACTAAAATACAAACTAAATTATGGGCATGATTTAGTTTGTTTTAAAGAAAATTATACTCTTTATATATATATATATATATATATATATATATATATATTACACTAAAAAAGTCTCTTCCACTTAAAAAAACTAGTTCTCTAGGCATATTTTACGTGTGTGCAATATTGATTTTAGAATTCATTGAAAAGAACAAAAATATAAAAAATACAAATTAAATTAGGGTCATAGGAATTTATGTTCATGATATAATATAATTACCCAACTAGTCCTATTGGCACACTCAACACATGTGTGTGCATAATTATACCAAATTTTTTTTAAAATAGACAAAAACTGAAATACAAACTAAATTATGGGTTTGTGTGTGCAATTTTATGGTTTGCTGGGAAGTTACTTGATATATTGGGAGTCAGAAATGAGAAGTGGGAAGTTACAAATCTGAAAATATGAGTAAAAAGGATAAATTATACCAAAAATCAAGAAATATGCCAAAAAGCCTAATGCATTATATAAAGTAATAATAGTAATTAATTTTGGTGTAATTATGTAATTTTCTACAAAATAGTTTAACCAACCATCAACTTTCTATAACTTCCATTAAAAAAAAAGAAAAGAAAAGAAAAACTTCCCATAACTCCTATTTTAATTTTGATTTTAATCGATTTTGATTATACAAAGTTTGTTTTTTTCAATAATATTTTGGTGTGCTAATATACTAGTAATTAATAAATAGTAATTAAGAACAATTTTTTAATTTTATTTACAGAATCTTTAATTTTTGTTGTATTTTTTTTACAAAAAAAAAAAAAAAAAAAAAAAACCCATCCCTCCCATTTACCCACTAATGACTCAAACCCATGACCAATAGATTATAGGGAAAGCGTCTTACTACTTAAGTTATACTTCTTCGTCACTTTTATTTTTGTTGTAATACTTGTTGATTTTATTACGATTGATTGCATTTATGTTGTAATTGTTTCATTTGCATCTGACTATTTGCAAGGAAATGTTCCACTTCTACTCTAGAATTTATCGAGAATTGCAACTTCTACACCTTTATTTTTTGGTAAATATTAATGCTTTTTTTAATATTGGAAAACTTATTTTGGTGTAATATTTATGCTTTTGATGTAATAATTAAAATTGTCTCTTAATACACATGCTAGATTAGTTCCTATTACTTCTAATCAAACATTCATACAAATTTACAAAATCACATATGTATTATTAGATTCATAAAAGAAGGACAAAATTCGTCAATCTAAGATCAAATATGTTGGCAAGTTACTATAATTTTATTGCGTATATTTTAATAAGTGGTCTTGAATTTTTGATTTTGTCCTAATTACATAATTACAGTCATAATTTGACGTGAAATAGTTCCATGCACATCACATGTTACATTGTTCAATAACTAAATTTGCAAGACACAAATTTTAAATATTTAACAATCAATACCTACCTAAAACATCCTTCTAGATGTGTATAAGATTCCCACAAATTATACACATGACTAATTGAGAGGGAAGACTTCGTTGAGAGGGATCTGAAACTCATACTCTAGCAGGGGGAAAAGTGGGAGGAAAAATTTTAGAGGGTCGCTTTTCTGTCGTAGCTCCTTCGATCCCTCCCGACCCTCTTGTATCATTTTTCCTCCCACTTTTCCCCCTTCATGCAACCCATCTCATTCCCCATCCCTCTCATAGTTCTTCCCTCTCATTCTTAGCTCCTCTATAGCTCTTATCCCTTCCCCACAGTCCCTCTTTCACTCATTCCCACTCTATACCTAGCTCATTCCTTCTTCTCCCGAATAACACAGTCATAGTACCCTCCATCTCTTTCCAACAGATACTGTAGCCCTTTTGTCTTTCTATCACTCTAAACTCCTTACCCTTCACACCTCACACCTTAAACCTCATGCGCCCCTCACTTTCTTGTTCTTGGATTCGATGACTTCCTCAACCTTCAAAACTTCCTCTCATATTCTTAGATCATACAATTCATCCTGACTAGCACCTTTATTTGATTTTTTATTTGACATAATATTTCTGTGGGATAAAATTAGACACAAGACAAGGAAGAAAGGGATCGTTAAGGTTAGCCCTAGAATCCAACAATGGACTTGTCCATTGTCCACCTATTACTAAGGGGTCCAACGATGGTTTTGGACTGGTTGGGTGGTGGATGATTGTTTGTGTGTGTGTATATGTTTTTTTTTTCACCTTCAAATCTAGTGTTTAGGGTTTGTGTTATCAATTTTGTTCTTACAAAAATGTAACATATGATATGCATGTGAATATTTCAAGTTAAAATATTATTATAAATTGTGTTGAGAGTTCAAAATGATACGTTTTGAATTTGTAAGGTACGAAAACACGTCATTTTGAATGTGAAGGGTTGAAAAGTACAAAAATGAAATAAATAGTATGAGAATATCCTCATCTTTTAACCTATAAAAAAAAAAACTTGAACTGAATGAAAAAAAAAAAAGTAAGAGAATTTAAAAGAAAATAAACAACCAAAATATGTGATTGAAATGGAGTGAAAATATCCTCATTTTTTATCATGCAAACAAAGGGGAAAAAATCAGAGTTGGATGGGAAAAAAGAAGAGAATGGAGAAAAAATAATGCATAAAAATGGAAGGAGAAGGAGAAAAGCTCTGCTGGAGGAAGAAAGGGAACGAAAAAGTACCAACACAAAATATAGATAAGAGGAGGGAGGGAGGCTACTACTAGGGGAAGGAAGGAGAAACTAAAAATCCCTCAAAATCTGTTTATCATATCAACTGGGATAGAAAGCAGAAGAAGGCCCTGCTTTAGCAGGTAAGAGTTGAAGGATAGAAATCTCCCAAAATCCGAATTTATCACATTAGCGGTAGAGGCCCCAAAAACTAGTTTTATTTATTTATTTATGTTTTTTTATTGCCTATAAACAGTTTGCTACTATTTGAGGGTTGAAGGTAAAACTGTCATTAAGTTGTTTTTGGTGTTAAAAGAAATTACAAATTGTAAAGATGAAAGGTTTAATTACACAAACCTCCCACTATATTTAGTAGGTCTTCCACAACAATGATTTAATGTTAAGGGTTTATAAATAATTTAACGTTTTTACAAAAAAAAAGAAAGAAAAAAAATCCCATACTTGAAGGAGTACTCCTTATCGTATTCGTAGATCTATTTTTGTGAGTATATGCATACAACACACACAAATGTCAAAATGAATAGATTTTCTTAGTTTTCTTAATGATTTTAGCATATTGTCAAAATTAGTTGATTTTTTAAGGAAAAAATATTAATTTGGTCATTTATCTTTAAGGTATCGACTGATTTAGTCCTTCTATCTATCAAAAAGACTAATTTGGTCTGTTATCCTTAAAAAATTAACCAATTTAATACATGTGACGAAAATTATGAATAAACAAATAAAGTCGCTATCTATTTACTGTCTGATTAAGGATACATGATTATCACGTGATTTGATCTATTAATTTATCCAAGATTTCGGTCATAGACCTTGGATCTATTGTGTTAAGAGACCAAATTTATCTATTGTGATAGATATGAAACCAAATTAGTGAATATCTACTAAATTAGTTATTCTCTTTTCTTAATACCCCTAATATCTACCATCAAAATTGTAACCTTCACAAATTTATTTTAACAAATGTGGTGTAATAACTACAAATACTTTTTTTTTTTTTAAAGAACAATAACTACTTACTAATACTTTATTTTAATTTTTAAATTTTATTCTTTAACAATGTTCCAAAATTTGCATACACACGTGGCCTTTCCAGTAGTTGGTATGTGGTAATTTGCAATTTCTCACATGTAATACTGTACAAAGGTGTCATAAGCTATTAATTCCATGTATGTGTATAAGAGACAGATATACACATCTAGATGTGTATAAGCTTTATCTCTCAAGGTGTAAATAGATTAAGTTGGGTCAACCCATGGATTGACACGATAACCCGTTAAATTATTGTATGAACATATATTGTTGAAATTTTTTTATTATAATTTAATGTAGTATACTTCAAGATTCTGAATAATATATTTAATATATAAATCAAACATAATAATCATTTTAAATATTATTCAAAAAATTTCAATTATTTTAAATATGTGTTTTAAATTACTATGACAACAAATTTAGTATTAATAATTGTTTAACTTATTAAATAATTAAATTTGAGATTCTAACTCAAATGATAACAAGATATTTAATTTATCAAATATGTTAATATTCTCTGTCAATAATAAATGTTCATACACAAATTGGTCAGACATGAATATGACAAGATAATAAACTGACCCTATATTTGTTATGATCACGGTTTCGATTTTGAATTAAGAGACAGATTTTTAAAAAATTAAAAATTATAATACTAAAAAAAATTTAACACGAGTTAAGATGTGAAACAAAAAATTATATTTTATTCATAGCAGAATAAACTAGAGTTTTAAAAAAAAAAAATTGAGTAAGAATGAGATATTTATTGAATTATTAAAAACTAAAGTAAGATCTAGTTTGAAAATCCCTCATATGTATTTGAGAGAATTAGAGAAGATTAGAGAGATGGAGAGAATTACGTGTTAAAAATAATAGAGAAGTAAAGTATTTATAAGTTAAACGATAGGGTAGAATTATAATCTTTTTTTTTTTTTTTTTTTTTTTAAAATTATTCCGAAATCAGAGCAGTGGCCACTGATACGAACACTGACACGATTTGTAAAGAGTCAGTGAGTCACTTTCTCCCTCCCCGCCTCCTCAACCTCGACGCTTACGATAATGCAGTACTTCTTGTGGAAAGGCATTTCAATTCTTGCCTACTCCGCACAGCAAATTTATTCCTACAAGAAGTACCGTGTTTTCGTGGGATTTCTTTGTAAGTACTACTATTTTTGTCGTAAGGATGTTGATTTCTATCTTTTGGGTTTCCTTTATTCTCTGTTGATTTATGTTTGAGGGAAATTGATTTCAGATATTGAAAATTTCATGTGTAATTTAGGGAATTATATATATAGGTTCTTGATAATTGTTTTTGTTATGCTTTGTAATTTGCCTTTTGCTGCATGACTAATGAAATTGATTGTTGGTTCAGAATATATCTGTGAATAAATCACAATACATATTGTTGTTAAAATCCTTACATTACACAACTAGTAATATATCAATATCTAGTTCAATAAAGAAAGAAATAATAGATAAATATACACATTTAAGATATATTTAAGAGATCAAGTCCAAAATTAATTAAGTATTTGTACAGTAAATACCATGTGTTTAAAAAGTTTGTACTGTACAAATTTTTATAACCAAAGAATGGATTCACCAATCAACCCTAAATTCCCCATTTATAATTGTTGTCTCTTATACTAATCTAAGTGTGTCGTTTTTATATTACTAATTTGTTCCATGACTACCGAAATTGGATTAGTTAAGAGACGCTTTTTACTCGTGTATCACTCAGTGACTTTTTTTTTTTTTTTTAATTGTTGATTAAGATTTGTGGTCCATTTGGTTGGATCTTAAATGTTTTCCTAAGGAAAATATTTTCCTAGGAAGGCATTTTACATGCCAAAGTTGATTTGTCATACAATTTTTTGGTACTTGATTAACAAAATAAAAATGTTTCTTATACACATTTAATTTGTCATCTTTGAGTTTATCAATATTGCAACAATTGTGTACGTAACAAGTATTTGTGGTCAAGAAAATATTGATTTTGTTTAAAATTGAATTATAATGTAATGTACTTTAAAATATGCCTAATGAAGTTTTAGTATTGTGAGACCCACAATGAAGAGAAAATGGAATGGACAAAAATTAAAAATAAAAATAAGTTTAGTAATTAAAATTATAAAAGAAGGTATTTGAAATTTAATGTCAGCATATACACTAAGTGTAAGGTATTTTACACTTAGTTCAAGATGCATTCTTCGTTCAGTTCATAATGTAGTTGCTCTTGCAGTTCGCGACTTGATTTTGCATGCTATGATACTTGATTGATTTGCATTTACATGCTGGCTTCTTTACTCATACTTCGTTTTTCTTCATTCTTTATCTTTCTATTGACTTGTCTAAGAATGTAGTATACCCTTGAGATTAATTTGGAAGTTTATGGATGCTATGTACGAAAGTGGGCCGCCCCCCAAACTTCCAAATATTATGGAGCCTGGTCCAAATGAACTCACTGACGGGTCATCAAATACAGAGCCCTCATCTGCCTCTTTGGCACACTCAATTGATAGGCCAGAATCCTTCCAAGGAGATGGAGAAACTGTGGGTACTAAAGGACTTATCAAGAAGCACGAATTTGTCAAGATCATTACAGGGGCTCTGTACACCCTTGGTTATGGTAGGATTGGGGCCAGTCTAGAGAATGCCTCAGGGATGATCATCATTGGAATCTGCAGAGTTAAGTTTGTTAAAGCAGCAAGTGATGGAGGGGAAATGGAATGATAGTTTGAAGACCCTACATACGGTTGGTTCTTATAGATGAGAACATGGTGAAGTCGGCATCTTTGTTGATATTGGAACAGCAGTTTTTGGAGCTCCTGAAAGAAAATAAAACTGAGGATGCTGTGCGACTTCTCAAAGATGATATCGAGCCCTCTCTTATACACATCTAGATGTGATAAGAGACAGGTTTAAAAGTCTCTAGGATCTTGTAAATTGGAGATATCATCCATTTTGAAGATGAACAGACGTTTTGTTGAGAAATTGCTCGATACACATCTTCCAGTAACAGTGGCAATACCCGAAAGAAGGTTAGAGCATCTAGTGGAAATGGCTCTTGATGTGCAACGAGATGCTTGTCTTTATCACAACATGATGTTGGACACTGACGATATGTCGTTGTATTTGGATCACAAGTGTGAAAGAGACCAGATTCCTTACACAACGAAGCATGGTTAGAAATGCTTTTGGGATCCCTTCTCATCTTGTTGATGTTTTATTTTGCTTTTCTCCAATAACAGAGATAAAGCTTATTATGTTTTTATCTCTATCACTTTCATATGATATTGTGTTGATAGGATACTTTTCTGGACACCTCTTTCCTTTTGCTTGAAACCTTGATTTTTCTTCTTTCTAATTTAAAGTCTTTCTTGTAAGTTGACGCATGCTTTTGTTACCCTCTCTATCCATGAATTGACCTTTTGCAGATCCAAAACTAGTGTTATAACCTTTCCTTGTAATTTGTTAAACATGTCTTTATTGGCTCATGCTTCCTGTTGGATATTAGAGGGCACTAGATCTTAATTTTTCAAGTCCAAAATGTGAAATCTTTAGCGGCCTAGTAAGATTCTGGTACAATTTGATATGTAGTTAATGTTGATACTTTATATACTTCTCCGAGGGTTGATTGGTGAATCCATGTAGTATTAGTATCAGTTTCTTACTCAATTTTATAAGAGACAGGTATTTGGTGAATCCATGTAGTATTAGTATCAGTTTCTGACTCCATACAACTGATAAATTTTATTGGTATAAAATCCTTTAATCTTTGTTATCTCTCTACCTTTGCAAGATGGGGAATGAGACTAACACCAGCCCCTATGTTATCTCTCTCTCCGGGGTGTTGTCTTATACTTCTGTGCTGCTCTGTGTGAATGAAAGAGTAACACCATATTCTAAGAAGCATAGAACTTGAAAGACCTGACACTTAATTGGCTATGGGTCCAAGTAAATACTTCCATTTGATAACATATAGATGAGGGAACATACTGGTAAGGAGCTAGTGAAGGCGTCTATCAAGGATCAAATTATACAAGTCAAAAGTCAAAAACAAGGGAAATGTTCAGATGATCCTTACAACCTAGAAGTTTATGATTTAAGCAGTAGGGTTCTTTCAGAATGTTACCCTTGGTGACTGTGTCAGTAAATTGTTAGTAGCTAAAAGTACCTAAATATTAGTTGTAGGAGGACTTTTAATGAGAATAGAAAGATAAACTTAAGAAAAGGGGTTGGCACAATATATTATTTCCTGTTTAAACAATAAGATTGTCTCTTTTACACTTTTACCAGTGTGGATCATTTGGTAGATGACATTATTTGATGGAGCAACTTTGGCAGGAATACTTCTTGTTTTGGTTCCAAATCTGATATGATGTTCTTTTTGTTCTTATTCTGACTGTGGAACATTGTTATTAACTCTGGACAGAACAGTTTTTGCAGGTTCTCAGTTTTGCAGCATTTTGTAATATCCGTTCCCATGTCTAATATGTAAAAGATCTATCTGATGCAATGATGTTTACCCTGTAATTTTAGAAATATTTAAATGTTTATAATTTTCATTATTCACTTAAATAATGTAGGTATTCAAAGTACATAAAGGTGAGGTCTGGTTTTTGCAATTAAATCATAATGGGAAATATTTGGCATCATTGTCCTATGATAAGTCTGCAATTATGTTGGGAGGTAACTTCTGTAGAGCTTCTAAATTACCACCTTTCCCACCCTCCTACACCTTAGAAATGAAAAGGATTACATAGCATGCTGGTTTGTGGGAGTGTTTCATCTAGATTCTCTTTGTGCATGTGAGTTTTCACATGTATTTCATTCTCTTACGTACATTACAGAATTTAGTACAAGGTTTCTCGATTTCCAGCAAGATTAATTTTTTCACCCCGAATATCTAGAAATGTGTTTGAAGTAAATATTGCATTTTTATTTTGGATTTTACATTATAGCAAAGTCTCTTATACACATAAGATTAGCCTATATTTTAGTGCTTATATGATGGATCAGGAGCTACATTTTCAACAGTTATTAATGAACAAGGCTTTGTTTCAATTGACTCCTAATACTGTCACTCTGTTTTTGTCGCTAATCTATTCAAGTATTTATCATTTTTCTTACTATAATTTAACGTCTTTTCAGTCTGCACAATGAGTAGTAATTAGCTAGATATAGGTACAATAGTTTCTGTTGATAGCATTTTTTATGTGTTAAAAATCTTGTTACTAAATAACAATCTTCTTTGTCCAAGTGCATCTATTCTTCATCTTTTGTAATGACTACTCGTATTTGTTGTTTGTACAAAAATATAAGGAATGGGGTGTGCGACAAGCCGTCTGGTAAATAGCACTTACACCCTGCTGGATCATGCAGTTACATACATATACATTTCGCAAAGACAAGTCATACTATCACAGGCATATGCTTTTATCAAAATCACTTTTTTAAATCATATGTCATATTCATTACATATAGTCACGTAATTTAACTTGCATTTCAAAATTCATGTATTATTTATCTGTATCAATTATATACTTTTCAAATAATTTATGACATATCACAAATTCATTTCCAAATCATGTACATTTTCCTAGAGGCTCAAAACAACATATGTCTTCATCGGCTCTAAGTACTCATCTTAGTTATGAATCTCACTAGAAAATGTTGTTAAGAAGTTTTCATGGAATCACTTGACCTATTGTATACACATCTAGATGTGTATAAGAGACAGGCAGTACCAAGATATTAGTATAAATCAGACTATAATCCCTACCGACTATTTCATTTCTCGTTTACTAGCCTTTGTTTATTAATGTTTACCCATCCGTCACATGCATTTCATACATATCAAAAATCATCCATATATCACTTTTTTTATAATTTGAAAATCAAACAAGTCAATAGCCATACATGATCCAGATTTTCATAATCAAATAATCATTTTGTAAAACACATTTCATAAAACAAATTAGAAAAACATGCAAGTTCATAAAACCATTTAAGAAAACATATAGGTTCGTAAAACAATTTATAAATCAGAGGGTAAACACCACCTACCTCGATATGCCAAAGAATCACGTTACAGCTTGTACTTGCTCATTTTCAGTATTTCCTATCAAATTTCACGTTTCTATCACTTAGTACATACTTGGCATTTACTTAATAATATCCTTATAACAATTCCCTAAATACTCAAGAGATTTCCATACATCTATAATTGTCCTAATATTCACAAAAGAATGATAATATTTACTATAATATCATATAGTTCTCTTGTAGTAAAAAGGTACTTTGAGGTCATTTTTATAACCTTATAAGACTTACCATGATTAAGAAAACTCATCTATAATATTTGAAAAACTTTTTGGACTCCATTTGTGCTAAACAAAACATTTTGGAACAGTTTACAGACTTAGAAATCTATTCGGGGTCTTTTCGTAACTTTAGAAAACTAATTTGGGTTTTTATGTAACTTTTAAAACACTCGAGGATATTTTGGTCATTTCACATAGTCATTAGGGGTCTCTATATATTCTATAAAACATTTTGGGGTTAAATATTAACTTTATTTAAACTTTTAATGGTCAATTTGTCATTTATAGAAATTTCATGGCCTATGTGAAATATTAACAAACTTTAAGGGCCTTTTGGTAATTTCATGGACTGATGAAGTACTTTGAAAAATAATTTGGGCTTATCTATAATTTCAGAACCTCAAAAGGACTTAATCTATCGCTATAAAAGTAACTTCTCTAGGCCTTTGTAAAATTTTTACAAAACTTTGGGAGGTTATGGTGCAATTTCGGAAACTTTTATTTGTTAACTCTCTTCTTTTTCCTCCCGACAACCGCAACTAAATTTTCTAAGACATTTTTATTTTTTATTTTTTATTCTAATACAAATCAAATGTGTCTAACTCAAATTCATCTCTCCCTTCGATTCTCTCTCTACAAATCTCTAATATTCTTTCTTTTTTTTAAAAAAAAAATAAAATTCCAGCAATAATAAAATACTATTATAATTTCAGAAAAAATATAATTTCCAGATACACAAATTTGATTTTAATCTCAAGAAATAATTTTATAAATTAACTGGTAATAGTAACTTTTACATTAATTGAACTAACTTCCTAAACAAATAATCTAATAAAGTGAATAACTAATATTCAAAATAATTAAACATTTAATTTTCCTAAAATTAAAAACGAAAATAATTAATTAAGACTAAATAAGAAGACTAATATCTAATAACTGGCTGAAATTCTCTTCAACGTTTGTGTTACGTAAAAAAGAATCAGATACTCTACTCTATAGTGTATATATATAGGCTAATCGTTATGTGTATAGTTATTTGCATATATGTACTACCATAATCATTCCACAAATTAAGATAGTATTGTTCTAGTTATTTCATTCCTGAGGATCCTTACACGATTTTATCTTATAGTAGATTTAAGTATTTTTTTTTAAATAAATAAAATAAAAATAGTGGGTATTACAACTAATAAGATTACTTTATTGACAGGTGGGTTCTAGCATTCTTTCACCAAAGATCCATAAAATTCACTCAAAAATGTATAAGAGAAAACAAACCTTTGTTGCAGTGAACTACTTACTCTTTGGGCAAAGAAGTTCACAAGTGTGGATTTATTGTCGTTTTCACTTATTGAAATAAGTTGTTCTAGATTATTAGAACAGACTTGTTACTGTTTCCCTTTCTGTTCTTTTGGTTAACAATTGTGGGTTAAAGTGACAGTATTTTTTATGATTTTCTTATTATGTTCTGGTCTTCTTTATTGTAAGAATTCTTAAGGACACATATATCAAGCTATGTATACAGCTCTAGATCTATCATACCATAAATGATGAGAAATTCCTAAATTTACAGGTGAAAGGCGGTCAAATATCATCAAAACATAGATTAAATCAGCACGATAGTCCAGTATTAAGAACCTCTTGGAGCCCTGATGATAATCAACTCCTCACATGTGGAATGAACGAAACTGTGAGACGATGGGATGTTGAATCTGGTCAATGTCTTCATGTTTATCAAAAACCTGGGATTGGCATGATATCATGTGGATGGTTACCTGATGGGAAGTATATAGTTTGTGGCATGATGAACGGGAGCATATGCTTGTGGGAGGTGGATGG
The DNA here is from genome assembly GCA_025175665.1 of Cinchona pubescens. Taxonomy (NCBI): domain Eukaryota; kingdom Viridiplantae; phylum Streptophyta; class Magnoliopsida; order Gentianales; family Rubiaceae; genus Cinchona; species Cinchona pubescens. Next base: position 1,219,396 of record JANKKI010000397.1, on the reverse strand, counting down.
GGCAGAGTGTCAATCTTGGGCATGTAAACATCTAGACTGTATATGTATCTGAAATGGTGACAATTGGTGATCAATTCATATGCATTTGTACAGATAGTAACATTGCTTCTGCTTAATAGGCACACAAATGTTTGGAGTACTGCTATTGATGAGGTTCCAGTAATAACTTCATTCTCGGTTTCTGAAGACAATAAATTCTTGTTAGTTAATCTCATGAACGAGGAAATCCATCTTATACACATAGAGAAAGTATAAGCATGACAATACCTTCAAAGGTTATAAACGTTGCAGGTTTATCATCAGATCTTGTTTGGGTGGAGTTCAACAGGCATTTGTTGCAAGCGGAAGTGAGGATTCACAGGTAATCTCTTGTTAAACTACTTTGAGATGATATTGTTGATGATGACAACATTATTTCTTGTGATACATATTTCTAGATGTTGAAACTAATAGAATAGAGTAGCAGACAAATAGCTGAACCTTAAAAAGTTGGAGAGCAAATAGTCATTGAAAGCAAATCTAGCAGAAGCTTGACCGGCAAAGTCAAACAACTTGTTTGATCGGTAATCATTGAGGAGGACCCAAATTTAGGGGACTTCAAAAGTCAGTCAAATTGAAAAAAAAATAAATTAAATTGACTTGTTCGACTTTCGACTTGATTTTGGCTCAAAGTTAAATTAATTAAGCGATTTTTTGACTCGACTTTAACTTAAACTTCCAAGTCAAACTATTGGCCAAATACCGAACTATGGACTGATTGGTTTACCGATCAAACAAGTTGTTTGACTTTGCCGGTCAAATAAGTAGAATAAGTAGAACAAATATATATATATATGTAGATCAACAATTATAATAATATATTAATGTATTATGTACATAATATTTTAGTCATAATATTCTTAATTCTTAATAATTGAATATGTTAATAGCTGATTCTATTATTTTTTCTTAATACTTAAATATCTTTTCTTTGTATAATTATTGGAGTTATGTACAATTTATGTATTTATACATTAATATAAGTGTACAACTTATTAATATAACACTTTTGTTTCAATAACTATTAAATGAATAATACGATACTACTAATTTCCTTTTAATACATATAGATGCTAGAGTTAAGTAATTAGATATATTTAAATATTTATTAAAATATCTTTGTATAATATATCTATATATACATGTTCTTATATTCATACTAAGATTTGTAACTTATAATTGTAATAAAAATATGTTTACATATTAGTTATAGTTTATACACTTATAGTTATATTACATAACTTATTAGTATAATATTTTTACTATTAACAAGTATTAAATGCATTACTAACTTACTATTAGTATAGATAAAATTAGGTAATCATATATATATATATATATATTCCTATATATTATAGGATATAACTTAATAAGGGTTGGTGATTTAATAAGATTTTTCTATAAGAATTGATTTTGGTAAGTGTTTCTGAATTTCTAACTTTGTAAATCAATTTTAATATGTATATATAATATACACACTAATACACATTCATATATTAAGATTTGTGAAGAATGGACTAATCGTCACATGAAGCTTGCTTTGATTGAATGATGTTATTATAATTTTGTTATGTATTTTTTTATTATCTACGAACTTATATTTTAAATTTGTGGAACTTGTATTATCTTGTATTCTTTTATGTGATATTTTGAATTTGTGGAATGATATGAAATTTGTGGGATAATGTACTAAATTTTAATGTTAGAATATGGAATGGAAGAAGATTTAGTGTTCAACTTATTCGACTTACCGGTCGAATAAGTCGAATTTAAACGATTCAACTTTAATTGATTTTGGGTTTATATGACTTGATTTTGACTGAAAAATTTTTAAATCAAAAGTCAAACAAGTTAAGTTGAACAAGTCAAAAAATCGAACACTGTTCGAATGAACACTCTTGCCGAAATTTTGGTTTAACTATGAAGTGAAAGAACTAGAACTGATTTTGCAGACAAAATTTGGGTTAAGTCTAAGGAAAGGGTAATTTTGCCGTTTACTCAAATTGAGATGTGGCAATATCATTGCCCATCGTGCAAGGCTGAGTCCTGTAGGTGTTCATCTTTGTTTGTTAATCCCTATTTGGTTTTCCTAGGCATACAAGGACATTTTGACCCACCCCTTTTTGTATGGATAGCCCAAAATTAACATAGATATTTCCCTGTGGATGCTTGTAATTGTGTGTCTATGAGCTGTCATTTTACTGCCAACTTTTTTTGTTTCTTCCTTGTTTCGCTTAAAACATTTAAACAATTGACCACTAAAAGGTTATGATTCATGTGTATTTTTCTGATTCTTGCTTGAAACATTTCTCTATACAAGATGGTTTCTGTATTTTATGGTAACTTTGAGATGTTAAAAAGATTTTTGTGCCAGAATAGGATATAAATCCTGCTGGATTATGTGCATAGTTACACACATTTTTCCTAAAAGAAGTGTTTATTCTGTGATTGAAATTGCTGCTTTGCACATTTAGATGTGTAAAATGAAAAGCATCCCTGGTTACTGAAGTTTCTTGTATCAGCATGCTAATTGTTTTCCTGCTTGCACGGTCTATATATGGCATAGAACTACTGGCACACTTCTTGGTACTCTTCCCGGGCACACTAGAACTGTTAACTGTGTCAGTTGGAATCCTAAGAATCCTCACATGTTGGCTTCTGGGAGTGATGATCGCACCATTCGCATATGGGGTCTAGAATAGATGGGCCGAAGTGCGGAAATAGCAGTTGGGAATGACGAGCAAAGCAAGAAGCATCCCAGCCAAATGGAAATTCCTGAAGGTGTCCTTAGAGAAGTTGGGAGCAAGCTTCACTAGATTTGCTTTCAATGACTATGCAAAGGTCCAACTTTTTAAGGTTCTTGCTATTTCACTGCTACTCTACATCTTTTCTACATCTGGCATCCATATGATGAGAGTAGAAACAATTTAGCAGCAAATTAGACTTAAAATGTAAAGCTATGCTTAAGATCAACATCAATTCTGCAACGTGATAAAATTTCTTATATTTCAAATTTTTTTTATTTAATTTCACCAAGGTTAAGTCCAGGTATCCTAATTAAATATTTATAGGAATTCATGACATTTTTACAACTCAAATGTCAAAAAGTGAGATATAAGCTCTGCAAATAAAATGACATAACATGAGACATATCGAATATCTTATTTTTAACATGTTATATTTTGTGATTTCCTAATACTAGTATATTTGTATTTTATATCAAAAAATAATAATAATAAAATGTTGAATTTAGTTACAATATTTTATTGTAATATGGATCTCGTAGGTTTAACTAAGTGATGCATTAACTGCTTACTAAGTGATGCATTAACTGCTCTGGGTGTAATAACTACGGATGAGACTCGAATTGGGTCCATATATAGTGAATTAAGACACAAAAAATATGGGTCCATATATGATTCAAGTTCTACAATAGGGCTTACATAGTTTATATTTTAGTACACCATTAATATGTAAGATATCTAGTTATAAATTTATAATTTCTTAATCCAACTATTAGCTAGATAACGTATCGTAAATATATGAAATCTCGAATAGTATATAGTGGAAGTAAGGGTTGAATTCACAAGGATTGATATGAAATCAATAGTATATAGTGGAAGTAAGGGTTGAATTCACAAGGATTGATTTAACAAGTATCGCTTACAATTATAAGTTACAAACCCTATAAAAGAAATTATTATGAAAGAAATATAGATTAAAATTAAGAGACAGAGATAAAACTAGTATTAATATGTAAAATAATTAAACTACTCTACACATTAATCTACACAAGCAATTAAAGAAAGCATTAGATTTGAAAGTAAGAAAAATTATGTGTATTAGACAGCATTAAACGATAAAAATACCATAAAACAAGAATTAAATAACATATGAATGCTTTAAAAAGGTTTTAAAATGCTTTTTAAATGAAGAATCACAAGTTATAGATCCAAGATTGTTAATTTTGAACCTCTCTTCAATTCTTCTTGGAAAAAGAAAGAAAACCAAGTCTAATTTTGTAACCCCTAAAGGGAACCCGAAAGGGAATGTGATTTGGTCTAATGAATTCATAAAGACCCTTATTTATAGTTTCCAAATATTACAAAGTGTAAGGATATGAATAAGTTTCAAAACTCATTCTTACGGGGCCAAAATGAACACCCGAAACACTAAAAATGCTCAAAATCATGTTTGGGCATCACTGGCTTGCTAAAGCCATGTGTCACGGCTTACTCTTTCTAGTGTTTCCAACCCGTGCGGCACTTAGGTTTGCACCCTAAGTCATCATTTCCTCACACTGACTACAAGAGAAGAGAGAATAAGAACTCTATGTACTGAATTTCTCAAACTTGTGAGGTATATTACAAATGAGGGAGTTAGCCCCTTTATATAGTTACAAGAGTGTATTCTAGAACCTACTACATTAATTACAATTCTACAACCTTCTAGAGAACATTTTAAGCCACCTAGAATATTCTAGGGAATCCAAGACCATTCTAGGAAATTCTATAGGACTCTAGAATGTTACATAATCTTCTGTGAACCTCTTCGTCGATTATGTAACATTCTAGATGTTTTATTCTGGCAAACAATATTGAAACATTAAGAATCTTATACAATCTATCGTTTGAACTACCAAAGTGTCTCGGCCGATTCCCAACTACCTTTGCTCTTTAACAAACCTTTCCATCATACTTTGTACTCAATCCTGAGCTTGCAATACCTTTTCCGTACCTCTCGTACCTTTGGAATGCAGTCCACCTCGCAATCGTAAGAGGTCTTTGCTCCCATAGATGCTCTCTATGACAGTCCGCGACTAAGATCTTTGCTCGTCCTCATGGTAAGGTACAAGCAAGCTCACATGTAACATGATGGGGACACCCAATGGGAGATGCCTGAGATGGATGCTGTGGTACTTATACACATCAAGATGTGTGAAGAGATCCCTCGTACCTTTTGGATAGTCCCTTGTGCAAATGTTCCGGTAGAGAAGTATATAGTGCATCTTGACTAACACAAGTTAGCCTTCCTCAATAACTCAAGGAATCGTCTTTTCTCATCGGCCCACTTCTTCATCTTCTTAGCAGCCTTGTGTACGGATGCCCTTGCCAAATTTGTCTCCTCTTGCCATGTCTTAACAAGTTCATATGCTGCAGGGTTACTGCCTCTATGTCTCGCCACAGCGGTGTTAGAAGTGAGTGGTTGTTGTTCCATTACTATCTCAAAGGGACTCTTCTCTGTTGACTCGTTTACCTGTAAGTTAAAAGAGAATTGGGCAACATCAAGCAACCTTACCCAATTTCGTTAGGTTGAGCTCACATAGTGCTTCAAGTATAACTCTAGTAGCGCATTCACTTGCTCCGTCTGCCCATTGGATTGAGGATGTGAACTTGTCAACATTGTTAAGTTTCAAACCCAACAATTCAAACAACTTTATCCAGAACTTCTCAGTGAATCGAGGATCTCAATCGCTTACAATTGTTTGTGGCACTCCCCAATATTTCACAATATGCTTCATGAATAACCGAGAAATTTTTTTATGCTGGACAATCCTTAGAAACGGCTATGAAGGTTCCATATTTCGAGAACTTGTCTACCATTACACATGATGGTTTGAGCATCCCTTGAATTTTGGCAGGCCAACTATAAGGTCCATTGATACTATTTTCCATGGTCTCTAGGGAATGGGCAAAGGCTCTAATAAATCCACCGCTTTTGACTGCCGAAGGACTTAACCTTGTTGACACACCAATTAGGCTCAAACATAAGTTCCACGTCATCTCTCATCCGAGGCCAATAGTATCTTTCCTGCATCAGTGCCAAGGTACAGTGTATCCCTAGTCTCTTCAGCACATCTCGAATGTATAAGACTCCAGGGCATTTTCGATGTTGCAGTTTCCATGATTCTAGTACATAGATACGTCGCCCTTTTGTGCAAAGTGACTCTTGTTCAGTCCAAAACCTTCGAGTCTTTCCCTCTTTGGCATACTCAAGGAGGCTCTTAGCAGCTACATCGTGCTTCAATCCCTCATTGATCCTATCGAGCAATGAATTCTTAAGTTGGCTAATGGCAGCAAGCATCACCTTCCTACTCAAGGCGTCAGTAACTGAGTTGACTTTTTCAAGCTTGTACTCTAGTATATAGTCAAACTCTGCCAAAAAATCTTGCCACCTAGCCTGCTTGGGAGAGAGCTTATTTTGGAATGTCTCTTATACTTGTGGTAGATGTGTATAAGTTCGTACCGTGAAACGAGACCCCAATAAGAAGTGCCTCCATGTCCTTAGGCAATGGACCACTGCCGTCATCTCCTTTTCCTGCACCGTATATCGCCTCTCCGTCTCGTTAAGCTTCCTCGACTCGTAGCCACTAGATGTCCTTTTTGCATCAATACCCAACCAATAACAAAGTCAGATGTGTCTATCTCCTCTTTGAAAGCCTTTGAGTAGTCTGGTAAGGCGAGTACCGGCTCTTGGGTGTGGCTTCTTTCAGTTTTTCAAAATCTTGTTGGCACTCCTTGTCCCATTCCCATGCCTTCTCTTTCTTTAGCGGCTTCGTGAGAGGCGTTGTAAATATTGGAGTAGTCTCGCACGAATTTTCGGTAATAGTTTGTCAACCCAAAGAACGACCGTAGTTCTATCACCTTGGTAGGGGGTTCCTACTCTACAATGGCTTGGATCTTTGACTCATCCATTCGAATCTGGCTTTCCCCCACAATATGACCAAGGAATGGCAACTCCTGCCGAGTGAACACACACTTCTAATTCTTTCCGAAGAGTTGGTTCTCCTTAAGCACCTTGAACACCTCCCTCAAGTGTTGGATGTGTTTATCCAATGTGTGACTGTAGACCACAATATTGTCAAGGTACACTACATCCAAATTTGTTGAGGAACTCTCGGAGTACCTTGTTCATCAACCTGTAGAAAGTTGTTGGAACATTAGTCAACCCAAAAGGCATAACGAGGAACTCATATGTGTCGTATCGAGTCATGCACGCCATCTTGTATTCGTCACCTTCCGTAATACTGTATGTCTTATACACGATAGATTTGTATAAGAGACAGGCACGTGATACTGAGAAACTGATTGAACAAGTTAATAATCAGTGGTATGGGGTACTTGTTCTTCACCGTTAGTTTATTCACAGGTCTAGATAGTATACGAGACAGTCCTTAGGAACTGGTCATGTTTCTTCTGGACCAGTACCGGTGCACCAAACAGAGAGTTAGAGGGTCTGATGTAACCAGTATTAAGCAAATCCTTCAACTGTTTCCTTAACTCTGCTAGCTTAAGAGGGGACATGCGGTAGAGGACCATAGCAGGTGGATTGGCGTTTGGGACCAACTTAATCTCATGGTCCACTTCTCTCTTAGGAGGCAGTTCCTTCGGCAGCTCAACAAGCGTCACACTCTTGAATTCCTCCAGTACCACAGCATCCATCTCAGGCATCTCCCATTGGGTGTCCCCATCATCCCGCAAGGAAGGTTAACCCTCTTCGTTTCAACCCCTTGTATAGTTGTATGGCAGATAGGGTCTTGTGATCCTTTCCGAACTCCTTTTTCAAAGGTACCACACATTGACATTGAGGATCCCAAAATACATATGTAGTCGGCAAAAGGAAGAAGCATGGCATTAATACTGTCAAGGAAGTCGAGTCCTATCACAACATCATAATCGTCAAGAGTAATTACCTCAAGTGGAGTCTTGCCTTCCACTGTCCAAGGGCTATGTCCACATCGCTTGCCACTCTATGGATCACGACCTCTTTAGTGTTGACTATCTTCAAGGTGCCAATGCCTTTTTTCACTTGAAAATGGAATCCCTTGGCTACCTTAATAGAGATAAAGAAGTCAGTAGCTCTAGTGTCAACTAGAGCACTTAGCTTGTGTCCCGCTACCTCCGCACGGGCGAACATTAAGCCTGTCTTCCTTGACTTCTTCACTTTGCTAGTATTTAAGATCTGGAACGAGCCCAATTGCTTTTCTTCTGCTTTCTCTTCCTTTATTGACTTGGATACTAACTTTACTTTCATAGGACATTCTCGAACCATGTGTGAACCATCGCAAAAAAAGTATTTCAATGGTCATTTCCCTAGTTATTAAAATATTTTGTTGTGAAAAACTTCCCATCGTTCTTGGAAGGGAACTTTTCCCTTGCTCCCTCACCAAATTCTTTGCCGTTCTTCTTAGCAATCTCCTTGCCCTTTGGTTTGGAAGAACTAAGCTTTTCTCGTGGCTAGAATTCCAGGAGGGACTCAGCCATCGACATTGCTCTTATACACATCTAAGAGGAATAAATGTTGAAAAGCAATTGGGCTCGTTCGACTTTAGACCATCTATGAACTGGAAAAAGGTATCCTCCTCGCTCATGCTTGGAATTTGCAGCATCAATTGGGAGAATTCCTTCACATACTGTCTCCCTTCACCCTTCATCTCGAGTTGGCAAAATTTAGCACAAGCATCCCTTTTCGCATATTGAGGGTAGAAATAGCTTCATAATTCATTAACAAATTGGTCTTAAATAGTGATGGCAGTGCCGCTGCAGTTATCACTCCTACGCCGCCGCCACCACCACAAAGCAAAATCAGTCAAGTATGACAAGATAAGGCTTACCTTTTGCTCGTCTATCAGAATTCCATCATTCCAGAAGCATTGCTCCATGGATCAAAGAAAGTTGTCCACTACCTTGGCCTCCCTAAGTCCGTTGAACTCCTTGGGCTTAAGAGCATCTAATTGAGGTGTGGGCTGCAACATCACTGTCCCACCAACAACAGCTCCTCTCATGGCAATCAATTCTGCCTTGAGTGCCTCGAACTCCTCTCGCATGGTAGCGACTTGGTCTAGCTCCGCATGCATGGATGCAATCTCTTCTTTGATGGACACCAACTCTGCCTCCAAACTTTCAGACCTCTGTGCTAAACCATCCACTGCAACATTCAGAGCACCCTGCATTTCTCTCCCAAAGGCATCCTCCCTGGACTCGACCCATCAATGCATATGACCACATCTTCAACAACGTCGCGGATTTTTGCCATGGCCAACTCGAGTTTCTCCACACGAGCAATGACACAACACAAGATGTGTATAAGAGACATAGAAAACATTGAGTATAAAAATATCTCAATATAATCCATATCAATATATATATATATATATATATATTGTTAAATTTTCGTAATTTATGGAATTCTTTTTAAACCAATTTTTGGTGTTTAGTTGATATTATTTTGAATTGTAGTGTTTTTCATAGTGATAGCAAGCTTTTTAGAGTAGGCTTTTTGGTGAAATTTTCTATCGGAAGTTTTTTTTTCAAGGGTTTGTGTGGCAGTAGAATTTTTGTAAAAGTCTATAATTTGTCGTTGTGCCTTGGTTATGTATGTATATATATATAGGGCTAAACATGTATGAATTGCAATATCAGATATAATTTGAGTCAAGTTTCTCTCCATTTTTACTTTTGAAAACAAAGATATCCATTTGTTTATGGATTTATTTTTCCTAATTTTCGATAATTATCAAACTAATTCAAAAATAAAAATGTATTAAAAATTACCAAATTTTTTCGTCGAGTATCTTCTTCATGATCAAGTAAAATTTTCTCGCCTCACATGTCTCTTATACACATCTAGATGTAAATAAGAGACAGTATGTATGTATGCTGGATAATTTTAATCTGGATTTGCTTAATACCTGTCTCTTATACACATCTAGGATTTGTATAAGAGACAGGTTACATCCTGTATATATATATATATATATATATATAGAAAATTTATAATCCTCTTGAGGGAACCATCCCATTACACTTTTAAAGTACGTGATATACAACTATACAAGTGGTTTAAAAGCTTGTAATGCACAAGCCTTTAAACACAACGGGATGTGTGTACCACACAGGGACTGGATGATCTTCTGAGATACATAAAGATACTTGAAAAAGAGACAGACGCTTGTCTAACTATTAGACTATATATTACTTATTTTCTAACTATTACTAATTACATAAAAAGTAATATATAGTCTAATACTTATACCTGTCTCTTATACACATCACATGTGTATAAGAGCCATACAATTATACAAGGGGTTGTTTTATGTGAATTATAAGTATCTAGACATGTGTTCTAAGAGACATATTGTTCAACCATTTATATATGTAAAAAAGTTTAGTCTATTTTCAAGAAAAAAAACAAAATTAGATTATGATCATAAAATAAATATTTTAAGTGCATATTTAATACCTATCAAGTAGCTTTATTACGAAAAATACAAACTAATAGCCATTCTAAATGTGTATAAGAGACAGGCTTATAGTTGTTAGACCATTTATATCTGCCAAAAAAAAATCCCATTTTCCAAAAAAAAAAAAAAATTCTACATTTTGTTGTGGCATTTTTCATGATCTTCTTTTTCTACTACCTTTTATAATCTATTCCTAAAAACGGTTTTATAACAAAATAAAAATATTAGTCTTAAAAACAGTTTTCATGCTCACCAGACAACAACTAGAGAGTATCCACCTATTCAAAGAAAAAAATCATGCTCTTTGGGATAGAGCTCTGTACTTCTATCCTCAAAGAGCATGATTTTTTTCTTTGAATAGGTGCACTCCAAGTCTATTGTCTCTTACCCATCGGGGTTGAGTAGTTACTTCTTGTATTTTTTTAGGATAGAATTCTTATAAGCTCTTACCTTCCAAGACAGAGTACTTAAATATTCACAACGTCGAGGGTTGACTCAACTAGCATCTTTCTCCAGGATCACCTTACCCCTTCAAGAGGAAGGCTAAGTCTTCCTCTTTGAAGGCTTTCTACAAGCTAAGTCTCACTTTAGAGTGAGGCTCACCTTTCCAAAAGTCAAAAAATTTATCCTCCAAGATCACTATGCTCCTCAAGGGGCAAATCTAAGACTTCTCAAGTGAAGGCCTCCACAAGCTAAGTCTCTCCTCAAGAGTGAGGCTTATCTTTTCGAGGGTAAAAAATCTCATTCACTTCTTCGAGCGCAAGCCTAAGTCTTGTCAAATGAAGATTTCTAAAATCTCAGTCTTACTCCTAAAAGTGAGGATCACACTTTTGAGAGTCAAAAATTTCAACCTCCGGGATCACTTCACCCTTCCAAGGGAAAGCCTAAAACTTTCCAAATAAAGGATTCTACAAACTAAGTCTTCCCTGAAGAGTGAGGCTCAGGCTTACCAAGAGTCTAAAAATCTTATCCTTCGAGATCACCACCCCTTTGAGGGCAAGTCTAAGTCTTCTCAATTGAAGGTTTCTACAAGTTAAATCTTACTCTTAGGAGTGAGAATCACCTTTTCGATGCTAAAAAATATCACTTTTCGGGATCATCTACTACCTTTGGAGAACAAAATCAAATGCCATTCTCCTGAGTCGGCATATAACCCATAATCCTCTGAGGACAAACAACAAAGCCTTTCTATGAGCAAGGCTTACATCATTCACCTAGGAGATTTGTGTCTAAGGTAAACTTGGTCTCAAAACTAAAGCTTTACCTAGGAGACTTGTGCTTAGAATTACCCCTTCGAGGGCAAAAATAAGCTTTTCCTTATAGAAGAAGTTCCTTGGTTAAGTATGCTCAGAAGAGAAACCATAACCACTAAGGGGTGAATTAAATTCACCTAGGAGAGTTGTGCCCAGGTCAAGCTTGGTCCTAGGATTAAGGTTCTACCTAGGAGATTTTCATCTAGGCTTACTCTCTCGAGGGCGAAAAATTTATACCTATGTTAAACCCTCTCGAGGGCAAAAAATTTATACCTAGGCTAAACCCTTCCAAGGATGAAAAATTTATACTTAGGCAAAGTTTGGTTCCAAGACCAAGGCATACCCTTCTGAGGGGAAAAATTTATACTTAGTTTAGGCTTGGTATTAAGACCAAGGCTTACCCTCTGAGGCGAAAATTTTACTTGATCATGAAGAAGATAGCTTGACGAAACAATTTGGTCACTTGTAAAGGTTCAAGCATCCAAGGGAGGGGAAAGCGCATGGACTTAGAGCACTTGAATCCAAAAAAAAAAAAAAATACACAGTAGCAAAGGAAAAACATGATATTATATATAGATAGAAAGCATAACATAGATAGAGTTGGTACAAAACAAGGCCCCAATTCAAAACTAAACAATAGGTGCAACAAAGGAAAGTAAATAACATAATACTATTCTAAAGTAGAATCTTGTACATATAAGGGACCGAGCTCTAAAGTCTCAAAAAAGGAAGAATAGTAAAACTAAGTACTAAGTTAATCTAATGGTGCGGAGAATGTGCTCACCTAAACTCTCCATTCTTCTCAACAACCTCTAAAGTAGCATCCCTCGTATTCAATCTAACAGGCACTATTCCATCTTCAGTTAGAGTCTCTGATGTTCTAGAGTGAAGGGGGTAGGAAGAACTATGCCTTGAATCAAGTCATTAATATCCATGTCTGATACAGCTTCTTCACATAAAACAAGGCAATCATATCCTTTTTTGAAAATCTAATACTACTATTCTTTGCACAAATCTCTCAAACTTAGTGCTGGCATAATAGTCTACCAAGTGCCTCTCCAAGTGATACTGTAATTTTGGGAGTCAAGGAAATCAAATATCACTACGTCTTTGTTCTTCTTCCCCACAACTCTAACCTCTTCTTTTTGAGCATTTCGAAGCTTCTTCATCTCGACTCTACCTTATGAGTTTCTTGAATTTTCTCGATCTCATCCTTCAACTTGGTGATCTCTTCAAGTTTCTTTTTGTATTGCTCAGAATATGCATGCCAAGCCTTGAAATATTTATCCTTCGCCGTCACTGCCTCTTTGAGCTTGATCTTTGAAATTTTGAATAAATGTTGCTCTTGAGCGTGACGCAAGTGATGGTGGAGATTTTTAATCTAATGCCAAAGTGAAGCAGAATAGTGTTAGTTCTAAACATGAGCAAAAAGAATTGGAAAATTTTTTAAAGAATCAAAGATCAACTTATTTGAGCCGAAAAGATTTCCAACTCTCTCTTGTCTCTCTTTTGGCAGACAGACACCTAAGGCTTCTATCAAAGGCCAACTCACTTCTTCCAAAATAGAGTCATGGTATACTTTCCAATAAGAAACATATACCTTGCAAGTGGATGAAAATCTCTCAGATCGAGTCAAAGTGGGAAACTCGAGGTGGACAAGGAGTAAGTACCGTCGAAGTAGAAGCCTCAACTAGAGGCAAAGATAGCAAAGTAAGCTCATAGGGGACCTTGGCTTTCTTCCCACCTGTAGGTTGTCCATGAGCTACTTGAGATGATCTCTTGGTACCCTCAGTCCTAATAGTAACCCATGGACATGCTTAGATGAATCCCTATGCTTAGTTCTCGTTCGCTCCAAAGCATAATCGTGAATGGTAGCTGACATAACATCTGTTACAAGATCCAGGGAAAGAGTTAATTCCAAGGCAAAATCAATATCAAAGTTATAACTAAAAGAGTTAATTCCAAGGCAAAATCAGAATCAAAGTTATAACTAAAAGAAAAGAAGACATGCAAAGAAATGCCTTTAAAAATGTTTGTGCAAGTCTAAATATCACCGACACTAAAACTTGCTCATGTTCACTAATCCTTCTTGCCTATACTCATCTCGGAGTCCTCACTAAGATCCTCTTGCTTTGTTTCATTAATGGCTTCTTCACTAGAACTATTTTGTTCTGATTCAATCTCATCACTCTTATAATCAACCTGGACAAAACAACTACCCTCAGGTACTCTTATAGAGTGATGTTCTTTGACGTTGTGCAAGTATGAATATTCGAGTGGCATTCCCATGATTAGAGTATTGGTTCTAAGCAAATTCACCCTTTGGAAGATAAAGAACCCCTAAGTAAAGGCCTACCCATAAACAAAGTTCACCAAAATCTACTTGGTTTATATCCTTGGGCTAAGGCACTCGTATATATTTTCCTTTCTCAAAGAATTAATCACAAAGTCCAAACCATCAACTGAGTTATCAAAGCCATGCTTCGTAGCACAACTAGCTCTATTACGAACATCAGTTGAGTTATACTCAAGTCGATTAAATGATTGTTCTAAATTCATGTTAAGTTCATGGCTGGAGCCAAATTCATATCGGGTGCTATGGTTGAGTTGGTGCTATAATAGAATTGGGTGCAATGATTGAATTAGGTACAATGGTAGAGTTGGGTGCTAACCTCATCATCAACTTTCAACCTTAATCTCAACCTTCAACCTCAACCTCAGCTCTCAATATCAACCTCAACCTCAAAGTCAACCTCAACCTTTAACCTTAACCGCAATCTCAACCTTCAACCTCAACCTCAACCTTAACCTCAACCGTCAACCTTCAACCTTAATCTTCAACCTTCAACCTTCAACTTTAATGTCAACCTCAACTTCAACCTTCAACCTCAACCTCAATCTCAAGCACAAGCCTAAGATTCAACCTCAAGTTCAAGTCTAAGGGATAACCTCAAGCTCAACCCAAGGTTGAACCTCAATCTCAACACTACGGCTTACACCTCAAACTCAACTTAAAGTTCAACCTCAAGTAGAGTCAAACCTAAGGTTCAAAATTTTGCTTTGGCCAAAATATTATCGACTCCGGCCAAAACACAAGTCGAAAACCACCGTACTACTCTCAATTCAGATAAACTCGACCTGAGAGTGAGGGACAAATGATGATATATAAATATATCACCCAATAGCCCACTGACTTGTGGCAAGAAGGACAAAATAGTCAACAAATATCAAGGGCAATTTTGCCATTTTTGTCATGAATTCAAGCCAAGATAAATAAGAATCTCATGGGTCGAATAATTATTTCTAAACACATAAATCATCCATTCTCACTTTCACACATAACACAACTCTCATCACAACTTCATTGACTACTCATAGCTTTCAATTGCTTTAAAGATTTTTCTCTTGTCTAAATAACTGATTTGAACGTCGGAACCTATTCTAAAGGACAAAACCCCGTCGCTCTTGTTTTTGTCACAGATTCTATAGTTCGTGAGTATGTGCACCTACTATTACTTTTGCATTGGATGAATATATGATTAATAATGAGTCATGTTGTTTGGACTTCTTAGGACTCTACCCTAAGATTTATAATTTTTATACATCAACAAATCTCATTTTTTATGGTTTTTTTTAGATTGCTCAAGTGGATCGGGATCATAATTTATTCCTTTTATTTTTTATCCATGAAAGTAAATTTTTACTTTTGGTTTAGTATTCTCTTAAAGTATCATTTTTTCAAATTTTTTGTATTTTTTTCCTATAATAGATTAGCTTTTCTAATATGTAGGATTTCTAGGATAGATTAGCTAAAATCAGTGAATATACAATAAAAATCAGTGAGGAAAGGGTTATTGAAAGTTTAACTTTTTTGTTACTCTTTTATTTTATTTTATGTCTTCTTTTTATTGCTCACACTTTTCTAATTCCATATGCTTTTGCAAATGGATTTTGTACAATTGTCTTTGTAATTTATATCCATATGGAAATTTATTCTACTTATTCTGAATGTTGATTGGAAGTATGGTTGTGAAAGTGAATAGTAAGCTATAAAATTATTATATCTAATGTTGAATAGTAATTTTTTTAATAATTATGTTGGGTGCAGGATTTTTTTCGAAAGATTTTGCTTTTCACAGAAAAACCAATTTAATATTTGTAAGTATTATTATAAAGCATCCTATCAATACCACTGGTGTTATATTTCAATGTCTTTTTGAATCTATAAATATTTGACTAAAGCCTAAACTAGATCCTAAAATCTTGGAATTAATGCAAAGATTTTCTTTGGTTTCTAACTTTCTCCTGTCTATCTCAAGTAGCTCATGGACAACCTACAGGACGTCTCTTATACCAAGAGATCATCTCAAGTAGCTCATGGACAACCTACAGGTGGGAAGAAAGCCAAGGTCCTGTCTCTTATACACATAGATATGTATAAGAGACAGTAATGCACAACTATCATGTATTTTCAAGTAATGATTCTATATATATAATCATTTAGGAAAATACTTGATAGCTTCCGAATACTAGCAAGATGATCTTAGATACTCACTTTGATGTTAACTATTCAAATTGGACCTTTGGGGTTAGAATCTTAACTAAATATTTCTACATGATATTTGTGCCCTTTACAAATGGATGCTGGGGAAAGGTGTTGATCAACTACATGAGATGCCCCTGTTAAGATATTTTTTTTTAACAACCTGTTTACACCATGTATTAATTACTAGCCTTTGAAAATCAAGTTAGTCATTACAATAATGATTTGGAGGTAGTTTAGAAAATAACAGTACAACAATTGTGTCTATTTAGATTTCTTGATGAATGTCATTCCAAAGGTTCAAGAAAAAGATTTGTGCTTGAGCCTTGATTTATTTTGAAGTTCATCATCTGGAATTCAAGGCAAAAGACTTGCACTTGAGACTTGCAACTTTTTCAGAGTTTATTGGAATTCATCATTTGATTTTAACATTCAAATATTGTACAAGAAGAATTATTTTCTTTTTCTCATTTATTTAGATTCTTTCTTTTAAGTTTTTCTTATTTGTGTTCTTATATGTATTATTTCCTTTTCTTTTTATAAATGCATGTTTTACCTCTCTATGTGAAGATACAAATCTAGATTGTATAAGAGACAGACATTTCTCATCAGTTGATATTTGTTTCTTTTGGTTAAAAGAAGACAGAGAGGATAAGAAAAAAGAAAGTAAATTTGTCCATAGACATTGAAACTCTACACATTGTAGAAAAATAAGATACAGATCCAGATTAAGGTCTTCCATCATTATAAGATTTTATGTCTCCTCTCCTGGATAGCACGGGTTATTCCGCTAGTGTGTGTCTTATACCAAGGAATTTGGTACTCCTCTTAAAAATTTGAGTTAATCTTATATATACTGTCGGTGTAAAAAATTTTCTGCACTATCGGGTGTAGATGCATGCCACATGTGCAAAAATGACATTCGAAATTTAAAATTGCACATGTGGCATGCATCCATATCCAATGGTGTAGAAAATTTTTTCACAGACGGTGTATATAATATTAACTCTAAAACTTTAGGCACTCCACATTATTCTTTCTTAATAAACTTGACAACAATACCCTCGTGAAGATAGAACACTTAACAGTTTGAATATCATTTTTGTTCCAAGTATATATTAAATAAAGCAAAGATTTGCTTTAATGAAAACTCTAATTAGATTATGCTATAATATTTTTCTAGATTATGCGATAACTTAGATACTCATATCAATATTAATCTCTGGCAAGATACAAGCTCAATGACATATAATTGAATATTAAAAAATTAGCAATAAAGTACAAGACACAATTGGATTATGCTATTTGAATTTAAATCTGTTAAAAGTTTAAAGCAAACAAATTACTTAATAAAGCAATGCAATGCGTGGAGAAAGCACATTTTTTCTCTTTTTAAATTTTGTTCCAAATAACTGGAGTTTATAGTAAAGTTTAATTTTTTCTGTTTCCATGACATCTATGAGATATTTGATATAAAAAATATTGTTCATTATTGGCATAGAATTTAAGTAAAAAAAGTTAGATGATTTAAGAATAATTTGGCAAAGAAAAGTGCCTTGTAAAGACACGAAAAAATACTCAAATCTTGATGAGATTTGATTTACAAAATATATAGCAGAAGAACATTAGTAACAAGAATTAGAAAACAGATAAGAAATTGTAGGACTAATCAAACAAGAAATTAAAAAGAAAATTTAAAAATGTTAAACGTATTAGTTCAAGGTTAAAGGGCATTATCATTTCAAGAATTTAATCTATGGGTAGTTTTATCAAGTAAGCTAAAACATAATAAATGTGGAGTGCCCAAAATTTTAAGTGGAGTGTCAAAATCTTTAAGTTGTCAAATTCTTTTAGGCTTTTTACGTTATGTTTGGATGGAGGGATTTAGAGAGAAAAAAAGAGAAGAAGGGAAATGACTAATTTTTCTTTTATTTAGGAGTTTTAAATGGAAGTAAAGGGAGAGAAATGGAAGGATGAATAGTAAAAAATTTTCCCTCTAAATATGGAGGAAATGGAAGGAAGATAAAACTAAAACTAACAAACTTTTTTAAACTACCAAAAAAAGTCCATAAAATATTAATGGAACAAAATACCTACTATCTAATGTATCCAAAATCATTCCATCTTTCCCGTGAACCCCAAACAAGATGAGAATTATGGGTAGGCATGGGACAGGTACATGCCCCTCAAGGTCGGGTCAGCCATTTTTAATCCTAATCCGACCCTTATATCACAGGTATCTAGAGGGTGGGTATTCGGTAAAGAGGGTTGGGTACTTCTATCCAATCAGCATTTACATTTAAAAATAAAAAAATAAAACTAAACTAACCTCATTTTGAACACCAAACTTTCAATAATTTTTAAAACTGATAAGTTGATTAACAAATATTCTACATAAAATCGAGAAGAAAAAAAAATCCAATATTAAATTGTAAAAAAAAAAGTTTAACAAAATCCAATTTGAGAAATCATATAATTTCTTGAAACTAAAAAGTAAAACAAAACTAACATAACATTTATACGAGAAAAGTTAGATAAAATCAATATTAATATAAATCAAGATTTTAAAAATAGATGAACGACTTGTATAACAATAAAAATTATAGGAAACATTATATATGAGGGTTAGAACAGATATCCGTGGGTTTTTAAAACCCTAATCCGTCTCTGACCCTCACTGAAGTGGGTACTCGACCCTCAATTGACTTGATCAAGATGGGGTCGGATACCCTTATTTTTAGAAGCAGAGAGAGGTAGAACGGGCGGGTCAATGCATAAGCAGGTATTTTTGTCCATTCCTAATGAGAATCCCATTCCTTTTATTTATTTTATTTATTTTCCTTTCTCTCATAACTTAAATTTTATCTTCTTTTCTCTTCTCTCCTAAACTCCCAAACTAAGCTTTAGTAAATATATTGAGTCATCCCATTAAATTCTACCATTACTATGAAGTTGTGTCATTCTTCCTTTCTTGTTTAGTTTTTTTTTTTTTTTTCCTTTCTCTCATAACTTAAATTTTCTCTTCTTTTCTCCTCTTCTTTCCTAAACTCCAAAACTAAGCTTTACTAAATATATTGAGTCATCCCATTAAATCCTACCCCATTACTATGAAGTTGTGTCAATTCCTTTCTTGTTTAGTTTGAACCAAAATGGAAGCAAGTCACAAATATGGTATGAAAATGAATATTTTATACTAATAATACTTTCATTCCCATGATACTCCGTCATACAAAATCTATGAATATAATTAATTTTGGTACATTCCTTCTCTCATATTCATAAACTAAAACCACCGTAAATGTATCACAACGAAAACCTCCTTGACTGTAGCACTGGTTAAATAAATCCACAAGATCTGTATTACAATAGTAATATTTAACTAGATTCAAAATTATATATTTTTATACAATACATAACTATATTATGAAATCACAAAATAAATATATAAAAGATACTGCCTTATTCATAGATCTCATATTACGTCATTTTATTTGTAGAGCATGTATCTCAAATTTTGGCATTTGACTTGTAAAAATGTCATTTAGTTAGGACCTGGACTTTAACTTGGTGAAATTAAACAAAAAAAAAAATAATAATAAATACTTAATATAAGAAATTTTATCACGTCACAGAATTCATGTTGATTCAAATCATAGCTTTACCATTTAAGTCTAATTTGCTGGCAAACTGTTTCTACTCTCATCATATGGATGTCAAATGTAGAAAAGCAGTGAAATAACAAGACACTTAAAAATTGGAAGTTTGCATGGTCATTTAAAGCAAATCTAGTGATGAAAGATGAATGGTCCCAACTTCTCTAAGGACAATTTCAGGAAAATTTCCATTTGGCTGGGATGCTTCTTGCTTTGCCTGTCACTCCCACCGACTGCCATTTGTGCACTTTGGCCCATCTATTCTAGACCCCATATGCGAATGGTGCGATCATCACTCGCAGAAGCCAACATGTGAGGATTCTAGGATTCCAACTGATACAGTTGACAATTTATTATGCCCGGAAAGAGTACCAAGTAGTGTGCCAGTAGCTCTATTCCATACATATACCTGCAAGCGGGAAAACGATTAAGCATGCTGATACAAGAAACTCGTCGATAACCAGGGATATTTTAACGAGTAAGTTTTGGCTATTGACTCAGCGATACGGAGTGAGTATGACAGCCGTTGTGATAACGGTCTTACAACTTTAATCATTTAATGGTTTGTAATATTCACTCCACATTTGAAGAGTGTGTAGGAAAGAATTTTTCTCCTTTAACATCTTAAAGGTACCCTAATACAGAAACTATCTTGTATAGAGAAATGTTTCAAGCAAAAATCGGGAAATCACAAAAATATTACTATTGTGTATACAAGATATTACCTGCGAATCCTCACTTCCACTTGCAACAAATGCCTGCTGAAATCCACCCAAACAAGATCTGATGATAAACCGGCGACGTTGATGACCTCTAAAAGTGGAAACCAGATGTGGTTCTTTCTCTACATTCCAGAGATGGATCTCCTCCTTCAAGAGATCAACTAACAAGAATTTATTGTCTTCAGAAAGCCAGAATGAAGTTATTGGTTGAACCTCGTGTATAGCTCGCTGTACTCCAAACATTTGTGTGCCTATTAAGCAGTAGAATGTTGTGCTCTGTACAAATGATTATGAATTGATCACCAATTGTGGCCATTTCAAGTACATTGGCAGTCATTTGTTTACATGTCCAAGATTGACTCTCTGCTCCATCCACTTCCACCTCCCACAAGCAGACGCTCCAGTTCACCATGCCACAAACTATATACTTACCATCAGGTAACCATGCACATGATGTCATGGTGATCCCAGCTTTTTGATAAACATGAAGACATTGACCAGACTTAACCTCCCAACGTCTGACTGCGTCCATTCCACATGTGAGGAGCTCATTATCATCAGGGCTCCATGAGGTTCTTACTGCCGGAGTTTGGTGCTGATTTAATATATGTTTCAATGATATTGATCACCTTTCACCTGTAAATTTAGGAACTTCTCATCATTTAATGGTATTATAATATAGGCAAATTGACATAGTTAACCGTAAAGAGCTTGATTTGATTTTTCTGCAGTGACTTTTAAAGGTGATATATGAATCCATTTCTCAAAGCGCTTACAGAAAGAAGATGTCATTGTGCGTCCTTAAGAATTCGGAGGACCAAAACATAATAAGAAAATCATATAATATAATCATTTTAAGCCACAATTGTCAAACAAAAGAACAGGAAGGGTAACAGTAACAGGTCTATTCTAACAATCTATAACAACTTATTTCAATCTAGTGAAAAGACAATAAATCCACACCTGCGAACTTCTTTGCCTAGAGATTAAGTAGTTCAGCAACACAAAAGTTTTTGTTTTCTCTTTACAGTTTTTGAGGAAAATTTAACGATCTTAGGTTAAAGAATGTGAAAGCCCATTTACCTGTCAATAAAAACAGTTTTACTCGTCTTTTAGGCACACAAAAAATGCACATCGACAGAAAGTATTGTATATCATCTCTAGCTGATTACCACTCTTTATGCAGACTGACAAAACTTATTAAACAACAGAACCAAAAAATGATAAATACTGAATAGAAAATAAGTGACAGAAGAAAGATTGATGGTATTAGGTGTCAATTGAGTGGCAGCGTGGTTCATTAATAAATCTTGAAAATGCAGCTTCTAATCCATCATATAAACACCCAAAAAAAAAAAAGAACACTGACGGCAATCATTAAATGTTCTTTCCAATATTTGCATATTGCATGTCAACATGCATTAAAGTTGAGGAGCTGGAGAAAACAACCTGGACTAGAATATTGCTTAAAGAAACACAACAGTCAATTTACTTGAAATAATGAGGAAAATTAAAGATGCAGATACCTTGATGTGCCCAGAGAACTGAGGTGATCAAACATTTGAGGGGAATTTACCTCTAAGTATGCCATATCTTCACGGAAATGATTCAACAGTTGAAAATGCAACAAAAACTTCAAACACAGAAACATAGGTGGGGTGAATAAATCAGTCTTAATGGAAATCGAGAAACCTTGTACTAAATTCTTAAATGTATGTATCAGAATGAAATACATGCGCTTATATGGTATTGTATCATGATAGTTAAAATATAACTGCATACACAAACGTAAACATGATAAATGAGAGTGAAGACTCA
Organism: Cinchona pubescens; assembly: GCA_025175665.1. Classification (NCBI taxonomy): domain Eukaryota; kingdom Viridiplantae; phylum Streptophyta; class Magnoliopsida; order Gentianales; family Rubiaceae; genus Cinchona; species Cinchona pubescens. The sequence continues at coordinate 1,197,125 of JANKKI010000397.1, read as the reverse complement.
CATGCACAACCAGCATCCTATGTATTCCTTTTCATTTCAAGGCTGTAGTGAGGGTGGGAAAGGTGGTAATTTAGGAAGCAGAATTTACTTTTGAATATAATTGCTATACTGATCTTGGGACGATGTATGCTAGACAGTTATACCATTATGTGTTATCTTTAAAGTATCAACATTAACTACATCTATCAAATTCTACCAGACTCTTACTTGGGCGCCAAAACATTTCTCATTTTGGGACATAAAAAAACTAAGGTCAAATGCTCTAGGAGATCCTATAGGAAGCCTGAACAAATAAAGGCGTGTTTAAGAACAGTTTATAAGACACAACTACTATAAGTCAAGATGCACTTATTTTGGATCTGCAAAAGCTCAATTTCATATATAAAGAAGGTGACAATGAGAAGAGATTTCTCACCTGCTTTGTTGTGCAAGGAATCCGGTCACTTTCACACTTAAGATCCATTTCCACTGGATCCTCTAACCTTCTTTCAGATACTGCCACTGTTACCGGGAGAGACTCGAGCAATTTCTGAAGAAAAGTTTTCCCCATGCTAAAATGGATAAATCATCATCCTGATTGCAATTTCCAGGAGGAGTTACACTAAGCGCACCAACTCTGTTAGGATTGGAGAGGTGCTCAATACCATCTTTCAGAAGTCGTAAGTTTGGTTTCAGGCATTTCAACATAGCTTCCATGAACTCCCAAACTAATCTTAAGTCTATCCTACATTAATTCTTGAAACATCAATCAATAGAAAGACAGAGTTATTGAAGAAAAAGAAGCAAAACAAAGTATGTTGAAAGAAACTAGCGTATACGCTAATCACAATCAACTAGCACAACCCAGTAATTAATAGCAAAATCAAGTCACAAACTGCAAGAACAACTACATTGTGAACCATGGTTCGTAGAGCCATGCATATTTTGTTATATACAAAATCTAAAAAATTCTAAAAAGAAAATTAAAAAATATACAACACTACAACAAATTAAGTTGTCAAATTAAATTAGCAAAATACAATCACAACTACATATTAGTTGTAGTTGTTTATTATACATAGAGAATGATAAATCGTAGAACCACAAAATACTACAAATATATTATAAGTTGTGTCAGATACACATGTCATATAAAACTATTAAGTTTCAATATATTCCTAAGTGCTATTTCAATAAATATCTATGATATTTCTTAATGTTTTGGTCCTCCGTTTCTCTTCTTTCACGATCAATTTCCTGAAAGGAAAAAAAGATATCTCATTATATTAAAAAAAAAACAAATACTTAAAAAAAACTAAGGTCATTAGAATTTTTGTCATATCTATCAATACCATGATGGATTAAGACCAATCTTTTAATCCTCGACTTGATCTCTATGCATTTAGGGGTTGACTGTCTCTGACAGTAGAATAAGTCCTATGGACTTGGGATTTGGTAGTTGCATGGCTTAGGTAAGTAATATCAATTGCCATAACTTCATCCAATTAAACCACTGCTGCCGTTAAAATAGTATCAAGGATTTTACAATATCAGCTGCCATAGCTTCATTCAATAACCCACTGCTGGCTTCAACCGCGATAAAAAATCCAAGGCTCTACCCGCCAGCCGGCGTCTCCTTCATTGGCGCAAACCAGGGAGGCACTACCGCTTCTCTCCAGCCGTGTTGCTAAATGTACGGCCGTGCTATTTGATGACTTGAAGATGTGCATCGCTCGAATGGTGGTGCTTCCATGGCTTGATGTCTGAGATGACTCCCACCACTGCAAAATCGCACACCAACAAGGCCTCCACCGTGCGGCTAAGTTAAAAGACAGAGCACGCCACGGAGGCTCGGCCGAGTCGCGGTGAGTCGACTCGGCCGAGTCCCAGCGTCCTACCCAACAGAAGCGTGAAGAATCGGTCGAGTCTTCCTGCTAGATGTGTATAAGAGACAGTCATAATATATTTACATTAACTGCACGGTGGGCTCTGCTCCGGTTCCGACTCCGAGCACATCAAGGTATCGGCCGAGTCTTCGAGCCATCCAACATTATCTCTGTAAAAAATGCATATACACTAGATGTTAAACAACCATAAAAAAGCAATAGAAGAATGATATTCAAACTAGACAAAGAAAACAAATAGAGCAAACAACTTGTCACTAAACTAATAGATTGTAGATACATATAAGGTCATTGAACGGTCTTGATTACAAATTGTCTAATGAAACTCTAACTTTTTAAATTATGTGTCTTTGATACACATCTAGATGTGTATAAGAGACAGACGTAATGTAGTTAAGTTAGTTCAATGACTAAATTTATAAAAAAAATAGTTTAGTAACCTTATATGCAACCATCTAATATTTTGGTGACCATTGATGAATTTTGCTCTAACAAATAATATGATTTACAAAAAAAGATAACACATACTCGTATAATTCTAACTTAAACTCACAGAGTGATACGGATGAAAAGTTCTCACCATCCAATTTCAATAGTCATGCAACAAATTTTTTTTCAGTTTTAGTCAACAAATTCTTTCAAAAAAAAAAAAAATACAAATGACAAAAAGAAAAAAACTATATGCCGTTTTTGGTAAGCCTTCGAAACAAGGATTAAGAAAGTAACAAGAAACAAATTCTTTTCAGTTTTAGTCAAAAATTCTTTCAACCAAAAATACAAATTCGAGAAAAAAAAGATGGTATTGATGCCTGTCTCTTATACACTTCGGGAACAAGCACTAAGAAAGTATAAGAAACAAATTCTTTTTCACTAGGCCTCGTTTGGGACTGTAGTGCTTTTGTATAAAAAAGTACTTATGGGTAATTTAAGTACTTTTAGAGTATTTGGTAAATGTACTTCCCTAACGTTAAGGGTAGAGCTTTTAGTTTGAAAATAATTTTGAGCTTTTAGTTTGAAAAGTAATTTTGAGCTTTTAGTTTGAAAAGTAATTTTATCAGTTTAGGTATAGGAAGTAATTGCCTTACCAATAGTTGATACTCAATCTGTCTCTTATTTCACATCTAGATGTCCTACTAATGTAGATTTCCATTACTAATGGTCAAATTTTCCTATCCTATCCGCCGATCTATTCAATGCTGGAATTAGGCCAGCTATTAATGTGGGTTCAAAATTGGTGCTTTTGGAATATATTTTATTTTTTAAACAATTAAAGATAAAATTTAACCATTTTATCATAAATTTAAGACTATATAAAATATAAATACATATTAAATATTCAAATCAAACATTATCAAATATAAAAAAGCACTTATTCTTAAACAATAAATTAAAGTACTTAGTAAGCACTTCTTTTTAAAAGCTCTATTAGATAATAAAGTGCTTTTATAATAAGTTACCGCAACCCCAAACGGGGCTTTTAGTCAAAAAGGACAGAAATAAGAGTAAATTCATTTGCTATTACTTCAAATTTGAAACTATATGCCGTTTTTCGGTTAGCCTTCGGTAAGAAAGTAACAAGAAAGTACTCTAAAATATACAGTAGAAAAGAACAAAAAACGATTGTCAAGAAAAAAAAAATTAAAGAACCAAATAGAGAAAACAGAATTCCCTAAATTACACATCAATTTTTTAATATAATAAACATATAGACCGAATTCAACATCCCTCAATAAAAATCAACAGAAAATAAAAGGAAAACCGAAAAGATTGAAGCGATATTTTACCAGAAAAATAGTATTAAAGATGATAGATAGATAGATAGAAATCCCAAAACACAGTGTACAAGAGGGATGATTTGTGAAGAAGTTGAAATTGAGGGATGATTTTAACTGCTACGAATAATCTGTGTATGATGTATTTACCCAACCCTGTGTTTTAGATATTCATATTATAAATTATAAACTTTTTGAATTGAATTATATTTAGTATTTTACTTAAACACATTAGATTCAAAAAGAAACAGATATGTTTAAGAATGATCATGCAAATATAGAAAAAAAATGTTAAAAGAATAAAAATTAGAAATGAAAATAAGAAAAATCATTTACAAAGTTACAAATTTAGAAATATTTGTCAAAATCGCCATGGCACAATCGTATTAAATCACCACTATAGTCGGTTAGATTCTATTCCTTTTTTGTTTTTTTGTTTTTTTTATACTAAAATGGAACCTTGCATGTTTGGAGACACTAATTGTTTTATTTTTATTGTTATGAATTAAAAAGTAAAGTATGTTTGATTTTTTTTTGTTCACTTAGTTTTTCACTTATATAATTTCTGTTTCAACGTTTAACTAAACTAAAGAATTCTTTGTAGTTCGCATGAGTTTAGAAAAATATTTGTTCATAGGTGATTTTTATGCATCTTTTCTTTTAGACATACTTTGATGGAAATATAAGAAATTTGTTTAGTTTAATAGTTCAAGTAATTTCATAAAAGTTAAGTAGTTGTTTCTAGTAAATAACACATCTACCTTGCAATTTTTAAAATAAAAATCCATTTCCTACCGAGAATTATTGAAGCATCCTACACAATGAGCTCATCGTAATCTATTTAACTTAAAAAATAGGAAAATTTAAGTTATCATCAAATTAGAGCACATATATGATAAGAAATATATTAGAGTTTATTATTATATTCATTTTGTAAGTTTAGTAATCAAAGAATATAGGGTAGTGTTGAAAAAATATTGACAATTACATAGTTTATTGAACCCTTTATTCTCTTTAATTATCCAAATTCTATCCTAACAATTTTGTATTTATCAAGTGCATTAAGCTATTTGATTATTTTTGAATCCCTATACCTCTCTTGGAACTAACTTGATAAAGAAACCAATATTAAATAGCAATTTCCAATTTAGGAAATTCAAAATTTCTCTTATATGTATAGATTGCATAACTATAAAAATTATATCATGAAAATAGAAAAAAAAAAGTGAAAAATAGTCTAACACCATTTAGTAATTTATGGCGTGAAATTTAGTGTTATATTCATTAGTGTTAAAATTATACACATCTAGTAAATTAAAACTGGATATTCAATTTATAAAGTTTATTGTAGGAAAGATTGTTTAGTGACATGTTGTTTGAAGTTAACTTGTATAGTAACAATTCAAACGTAACAGTAAATACTTAGTATTTACTAATCTTATAACATCTAGATGTAAGTTAAAAGATAGTTCTGCATTATATTTGTTTTTTAGTATGCCACAAAAGTCAAATTATTTTCATATTTTAGACAACGTATCTCTTTCATCGTTACAAAGTTTAGATAATACCATTAGAGACAAAATAAATGGCATTGGTGGAAATAATATTTTTGTTAATTCAATTTATAGATGACCTTTGAGACTTTTATGAAATTTATAAACTATCTTCTTTGTTCTTTTATATTTTTTTTTTCCTTTTTTGTATCAAAAATAGAAAAAGACTTCAGAATTATTCTCTCAAAAGAGTTCAAAAGTTTTATATGCGATAAGTCCTACTTTTTTGTTTAAAGATAATTCCTACTATTATCTAACTTAATTCCTAATCCTAAAAAAAATTTATTTGCATACTTATAATTTTTAAAATTCATCATTAAGAAATGGATACCAGATGGAACTTTCTATAAAGTAATCATTAACATTAAAAGTATATTTTAAAATTATGTGATTTTAAAAGGTTAATAGAATTTTATTGTATCGAAATATAGTTTGGAGGGTAAATTATAATAGAATTTTCAATTTAGAAGGTAGAATTCATAATCTTTCAGTTTTGAGGGCCACATTGGGACATTTGTTTTATTTTTGAGGAACAAATTGAGACTCTTTAAATTTGGATGACTACATTGGAATATTTTTTTTCAATTTGGAGGGTCAAATCAAGACCTGTTCAATTTATTTGAAAAGGTGATTTGAAATTTTTGCTTAATTTGAATGGTCAAAATATTATTTAACTCTTTGAAATTAAAATAACGTTATTTTCTTTCTTTTCCTTTATTTGTCAAACGAAAATTTCTTTTTTTTTTAAAAGTTGTTAATAAACTATTAATTTTTTTAATTGCATATAAATATTGTCTAATCTATTAATATATCTACAGTGTGTATATATATATATATATATATGTGTGTGTGTGTGTGTACACACACATATTCATCTTCAATTTGTAAATCTACCCTAGAATTCTACACCATGAGAAAATTTATTTCAATCAAATTTAATTCTAAATGAAATCTTAAAAAGTTAGTTTTTATTTTATGTGTATCTTTTAAATTTTTTTTTAAGGATCCAAAAGTATAGGTGAAACATGTAAATTTATTTTTCAAGTAAATTTTATATTTTTATTATTGCTTGATTTCTAAAACCCATCCAAAAAAAAAAAATTTCCTACTCTTATTTAAATTCTAAAATTCTCATTCCTCATATTCTATTACATAACGAAATTTATTTCCTACTATGAAGTTTTAAAAGTGGGTTTTATTTTTTCTTATACTCTCTGATGAATATTTACATAAATAGTCGAAAACTTTATATAAAAAAAAAGGCATTCAAGTTGGCAACATATCAAAGTCACTAAATTTTATAACAAGGGTAACTTGGAAAAGAAAATCTAAACCTCAATCAAACTCCTTTATTTGTTATATTATATATTCAACTATTTTTTTAATAACTTTGTTTAATATTTATTTTATTTTTATATCTATCCTAAAATTCTACTCTATGAAGAAATTTGTTTCAATCAAAATTAATTTTAAAAACAAGTCTAAAAATTTTAGTTTTATTTTCTGTGTACCTTTTAGGATTTTTCTTGTTAAGGGTCCAAAAGTACAAATAATATATATAAATTTATTTTTCAAGTAAATTTTATATTTTCATTATTGCTTGATTTCTAAAATCCATCCCAATAAAATTATTTCTTACTTGTCTTTAATTTCTAAAACTCATTCCTAATATTCTACTATTAGATAAGGAAATTTACATCTAATTAAATTTATTTTCTAATATAGAATGCTTAAAAGTAGGTTCTATTTCCTCTTTTACTCTTTGAGGTATATTTATATAAATAACCTAAATAACTATAAAAAAAAAATCAAATTTGAGAACATAACAAGGTAATTATATTTTATAATAAGGGTAACTTCAAATTGCATTGACTCTTTTAATATAATATAAATAGTGACACACTAATGATTTTATCATTTTGTCACATTGTATCCGTGCAGTATTAAAATAAATGTGAGATAAGAAGGTATGAGAAATTAATGGTAGTATTAGATAGCTATTACACCACTTTCGTTAAAATAAACTTGTGAAGGTTAAAATTTTGCCCATAAAGGACAATAGATGTTATTATAGAAAATATGTTAGTTTTGACATTACACTAAGTTTGTGTTGAAATCGATGAATTTGAAAAATAGTTTGAAAAATCCACTTATTTGTTAGAATGATTTCTAAGGTTAACATATTAATTTCAAATTTAACCAAATTAAAAAGTGTAAAATGAATGATTTCAACAAAATTATGTATTTTTAATATTTTATCCTTTTATCCATCCTATAAATTCTTTCATTTTTCCTTTTCTTTTGTAAAAATAAATTTTAAATCATTTCATTTTTCAAAATCATTTATGTCGTTTTTAGAAATAAATTGCCAAAAGCATTTATTATTATTATATTTTTTTAACACAAAATGTAATCATTAACATTAGAAATTTTTTTTCCTAAATAATTATTATTATGTAAATATACAATCATTACAATTTAAGTGTACTTAAGATTTATTGAAAGCTATTTTAAATGTGTATCTTATACATTTATATATGTTATTAAAAATAGTTTTATAAGTTACATATGCATAAGAATTGAAAATTAACTATTGCAATCTTCTAGATAGTGCCATAATAACTGTAAATATTTTAGAATTCTATTATATACTATAATTAATGTAAAGATATAGTCCAGTTTATCCATAACATTACTATGATATCTTTTATTTTTATAATTTTAAAATATTATATTCTATAAAAAATATATTTTTAGTGATCCACTGATTGGAATAAATCATTAATTTACTTCTAATTCATACAATTTCTCGCTGGAGAAACTTTAATAATTATGTATAGTAATAATAGTATTCGGTTTTCAACTTCAAAGAGATTAGGAATATTTTGAAAATCCATTTAAGAAATATGAAAAATGTCTCTTATACACATCTAGATGTGTATAAGAGACAGGTAATAAAGTAATCATAAAGAAATTAAAGTGACAAAAATTTAAAGACGTCTCACCCTGAATTCCAGCAACCTCTAGGACTATCGATTAGGTTTGACTGGCACAAGTTCAGATGTATACTGCTCGACATTAATAATAGTGGGTTGAGTCTCAATTAAAGTGATTTGAGTTAAATTTATACGGCAAAATAAGTTTGATTTTATTGTGAGATAAGTTTGGACTAAATTAAACTTGACGTCTCATTTAAAACTCAACCTAAATACTATGCGTATGTATATTACTTTTTGGTAAAAATATGTAACATGCAATATGTAATATATATTGTGTATTGTATATTTACACATTATTTTTTTGTTATATAATTTTTGTGTATGTTAGACCATGATATAACAAATACATAATATATACACCTATATATATATATATATATATATATATATACACATTGAATATATATGTGTGTATATATTACTAGATGGTAAGAATATGTAACATGCTATATATAATACATATTGTGTACAGAATATTCATCAGGTAATGATTAAATTATATAATTTTTGTGTAAATTAGGTGATGATTGCTCAAATAGAATTATGTTTTTTTTTTTAAAACAATCATATGAAATCATATATATATATATATATATATATATATATAAAATAGTTTTTCCTACCTTAGAGACAGAGATGTGTTGTGAGTTTGGGTTGACCTGATTTCAACATCAAATTCGCTTAATCTTGTGAATTGAATGTAAGTCCTATGGGTGTGAACCTTCATCAATTGAATTTAGATTGAGTTTTTTATTTTTGAAATGCACTGATATCATACACCAAAAAACTTAACTCATATAATCTGATTAACAGCCATACCTAGATCTATTAAACACAGTAATATGTTATAGTATCCAGAGTTTTTTATATTTATCGAAAAGAATCCATTCTTACACCAATTTGTGAAGGCAAATATTTAGGTAAATTCGATCTTTGACCCCACTTGTAAACCTTGTAGTGTGGATTAAACTTTAGAGAATCTATGACATCAGCTGATATAAGTAAAAAATTTTAATGTGTAATAAGAGACCACAGTGATCTATAGGTATAGTTGACTGACCTATTCTAATAAAGGAGTTTCCATTGAATTTGTACAAACAGAGGTTCACAAGATGTGTATAAGAGACAGACCTTTGCCTTCTTGAATGCCAACTTTCGCCTTTTAGCCAGATTTAAAGTTTTCGACTATTTATGTAAATATTCATCAGAGCTGTCTTAGCGAATAGTCCTTTAACTTTTATTTTTAGCCAATAAAAAACTTTATGGTGTAGTCACCATAAATTTTTTTTTTATTTTTATAAATTTCACATGAAAGGACTATCTTGGCTAAAAAATAAAAGTTGGAGGACCATTCTGGCTACAAAAAAAGTTGAGAGACTATTTTGACTAAAGTAAAAAAGTTTAAGGACTATTTCAGCGATTTTCCCATCAATTAATTAAGCGTTTTTCACAAAATTGAATATTTTTCTATGCTAAACTTGGAGGCTTTGGTGGGGGATAAGAAACAGTATATATATATGTATACTATAAGTATTATGGAAATAGTTAGACTATTTTTTTTAGGGAACCATTCTCTAGGTTTTAAAAGTTTGTACAAGATAAGGTTTTAAACCACATGGTGTTGTGCTATACACATCTAGATGTCCAAGAGAAATGACCAGTGGAAAAGGACTGTAGAATTTATATATATATATATATATATATATATATATATATATATATATATGTTAGTATGATTCTTATAGCTTTACATAATTGATTATAATTACATGCATGCTAGCAAAAGAATTGATCTTAATACTACAAGAAAAGAAAAGGAGGATGACCAAATTAGGACTAGAAATTAATGGGAGATTCTTACATAAACCGGATATATGGTATAGTGTCATGAACCCCTTAGTCCATGTTGCTCCATATCACCCCACATCACTTAAATAGACGATGTGGAGCAAGCATGGAGAAAAATTTCATGTACTATGTCATAGATCCAGTCTATGCAAGAATTTTCTGAAATTAACGCGTAGATCAACTTTCCAAACAATTAATAAGGCATTAGAGTGAAGCAATTAAAGCTGATAAACGCGTCTTTGGAGGGGTCTTTTTCTATAAAGCTATTTCTATTAGTCTCTATAATAATGATTACAACTTTAATTGGGAAATCTACATATTGTATAAAAGGGCTCTTGATCTAATCTAATCTACAGCTAGGTTGTTATTTAATTTTCCTTTTGAAATTGTTGTCTAACAGTAATTTTAGAATTTGTATGCACAGTCGTTAGTGGACTCCTATTTGCCACGCATTATGGCCATGCAGAAAAATTTCTAAAAATATGCCACTTTTCAAATTTCTTTTAAATGAATTTGATGTCCTTACTAATTACAATATCTTTTATTTGGTAAAAAGTATACAGCATCACAAATTGAGCGAGGAATTGTTTTACATTATTCTATATTGTATATCTTTAAATATTCATTCCGAGCCGATTTTCTGTTTGATGGAATAGAAATTGGCATTTGTCAGTGGTGTGTAGCCAAGAGATGAGTTTTAGGGAGCAAAATCACCGTGACAAGTACATATTCTAAGGGATCTCTTTGACAATTTACATGTTCTATATTTATTGTTTTAGAATGAATATAGAAAGATCCTTAAGATATATTATAGAGGTACATAAAAGAACAAGTATTTTGGAGAGCAATTTTGAAGCTTTTGTACAGGTTCTAACAGGAAAAACAGAATTTTGTCCATTACAACACATCAGGAATCCAACTTGGTCTAAGAAACACTTCAGGAAATCCATGTTTTATTACAATTGTATCACTTTTTAATTACAAGAATCCAATCCTAGCTGGCTTTCTGCATTCAATTGGTACTTAAAGTGTGCTATGATTGCATGTGATTTTTTTTTTTTTTGAAATATATGATTTCATGTGATTGTTTTTAATGGGATGAGTATTTGATGTAACATTCGATGTTGCAATCTCACTGTGATTTAATTTACCTGCTGATTACCTAGCTAGCTGTGGGCTCTTACCTCCTAATACCAACTACCTAGTGCTTTGTGATTCAAAATGGATAAGAAACTAGTCATTCGTGGATTAAGATTAAAATTCGTCCTAAGGATAGAATTTTATCAGTTTCTAGCAATCTACTTTGTGTAAACTTATTTGTCGCGTTAAAAAAAAAAGAAAAAGAAAAAAACCCTTATCTGTTGCATTAAAAAAAAATTCATCTGTCATTTTAGGAATTCAATAAAATATCAAATATATTTTCTTAACTTTACTGCTAGAGCAATAATAATGTAAAGAGAATTATACAATTGAGAAATATTAATATAAAAAGATAATTTAATCATTTAAAATTATCTTTGAGTAACAATTAATATGAAAGTGAAGGATTGTACTTTAGTATTAAACTTTTATGTTTTTTACTGCTCCAAACACCTTTTTTTTTCCTCCTAAAATCTACCACTCTCTCTATCCTCAAATGATTTAAATCTATAATTAATAAATTATAAAAAAAATGTCTTACCATCTAAACTGAACTTTGTTATCCTATTGCTCCAAACACATGCATGGCCAGGAAAATTTCTAAAAATATGAAGCCACTTTTCAAATTTCTTCTATTTTTGTGCCTATTTCAATGTGTAATTCGGACATGGAACTCGCATTCGGAGAATGCGAGTTCCAAAATTTAAAAAAATAATAATAAAAAAAAATAGTTCTTGATCGACCTCGCATTCGAGGAATGCAAGGTCACAGACCCCATCGTTGACTCTACCTCGCATTCCTCGAATGCGAGGTCAAGAAGGCCATTATCTTCTGCGAGGCCTTCTGGCCTCGCAGAAGATAATGCCCCAAGTACCAAAAAAAAAAATTCCTCCTACTCCTCCTACTCCTGTTGGCAGGGACAATGTTCGTAAAATAGGAGAGGTTCTGTCAAAATTTTATAAAAAATACGATAAATTAATAAATTAACGGGTTTACACATTTCATTCGCGTACTATTTCGTTAATGTTATAGTTTATGATTTAAAGATAATGGTTTACTATTCCCAAATATCGTACTACTTCGTTAATGTTATAGTTTATAATTTACGATTTAGTATTTAAATAATTTTATCTTACAGTCAAATCCTTCATTTTTCTATTTTTGTAATAGTGCACAATTTCCATTCGCAATATACATAGTCAAATTTGCTAAATCATTCATTTTTTCTATTTTTGTAATAGTGCATGATTTCCATTCGCAATATACATAGTCAAATTTGCTAAATCCTAAAATATATATATATATATATATATATATATATAGACATAGTCAAATTTGCTAAATCCTATATATATATATATATATATATATACATGAGTCTATATTTGCTATCTGTGTATATATATATATATATATATATATATATATACATAGTCAAATTTGCTAAATCATACACAAAAATAAAAAATTCATTACAACGCATTTTTTAAATGCGAGGTTAAAAAATAAATAAATAAAAAAAAGGACATCGCATTCCACAAATGCGAGGTCAAGAACAAATTTTTTTTTTAATTTTTTTTTCTGGAACTCGCATTCTCCAAATGCGAGTTCCACTGGTCCGGAATTGCACATTGCAATAGTGGCACAAAAATAAAAGAAATTTGAAAAGTGGCATATTTTTAGAAATTTTTCTGCATGGCCATAATGCGTGGCAAATAGGAGTCCACTAACGACTGTGCACACCAATTCTAAAATTACACTAGATAACAAATCCAAAAGAACTATTAAATAACTAACTATTTCACTTTGGTACTTACCGTTAACACTATATGTACATTTGTACTTATTATTTGACTCGGGATTTAATTCATTTGTAGTAGTAAAATTGGTTTTTGACCTGATTGCTTTAGTTAATACATGTTATTATCAGTCTAATTGTTTCGTTATTTTATTCATGATTGTCGTCATAATTTTTAGATTTGTCAATTTTTTTAATGATAAACTTGGGACCAAATTAGATATTGTGATAAATAAGGAATCAAATTAATTAATACTTTAAAGATAATGAACTAAATTGATAATTTTTCCTCATTTGACTCGGGATTAAATTCATTAATTTGTAGTAGTAAAATTGTTTTTTGACCTCTACTGATTGCTGTCGTTGCATTCTAGGAAAATTTCTAAGAATATGCTACTTTTCCAAATTTCTTCTATTTTTGTGCCTATTGCAATGGGCAATTCCGAACCAGTGGATGCGAGTTCCAGAAAAAATTAAAAAAAAAAAAAAAAATTTTGTTCTTAGATGACCTCGCATTCGGGGAATGCGAGGACCTTTTTTTTTTTTTTTTTTTAACCACGCATTTAAAAAATGCGTTGTAATGAATTTTTTTTTTAAGATTTCATTGAGCATTCCCAGTTTGCTAATGATTTCCATTCGCAGATATACATAAGAGACATATTTTAGGATTTAGCAAATTTGACTATATATATGCGATATGGATATCATACATTTGTTTCAAAAACAGATCTATGAATGATTTAGCACGGTGATTATGTATATTGCGAATGGAAATTGTGCACTATTACAAAAATAGAAAAATGAAGGATTTGACTGTAAGATAAAATCATTTAAATAGTAAATCGTAAATTATAAACTATAACATTAACGAAGTTGTAACGTACGATATTTGGGAATAGTAAACCATTATCTTTAAATCATAAACTATAACATTAACGAAATAGTACGCGAATGAAATGTGTAAACTCGTTAATTTATTAATTTATCGTATTTTTGATAAAATTTTGACAGAACCTCCCCTATTTTACGAACATTCTCCCTGCCAACAACCAAACCCAACAAGGGCAACAAACATCCATAAAAGCCCGACAAGGGCTAAAAAACATAAATACAAACCTAATAACAATAAAAAACCACCCGACTAGGGTGAACAATGATATACAAATAACATACATCAATCACACAATATTGCGATAAGTAATACAGATCGCAATGTCCATGATTTTCAGATGAAGAACATGAACACGAACAAAGTTTAGGCACCCTTTTTGATTGACGGATATAAAATAAAGGAGTGTCTTGCTGTTGAGTATGGTGAGCAATTTCCGCCTGCGAAGGTATGCTTTGTTCGTGTTCATGTTCTTCATCTGAAACGGTTGGACCAGTGTAATCAGCATGCTCTGGATCAGGCGCAGTGGACGACTGTCCGAAAGATGATGGTCCCACCAAAGTGCGCATTGGAGAAAGTACGTGTGAAGTATCACCCTCAAATGGTATGTTAACATGAGGGGATCCAGCATCTACATGGGGTCGCGGGGATGGAACTCGACAACGTCGACGACCACCGCCGTGTTGCCCGCCTCGCCGCGGAGCCCGCTCTACTCTATGTGGATCATGTGCCTGGTGTGGATGTCTAACGTAAACAGGAACTGGCGGAGGCCGAAGATCAAGACGAGTAGATTCGCCTACTGCATGTAGTGATTGAGAAGCGAAATGGCTGATCTGTGCCCATGTACTACTATCCGGAGTATCGTCCTCATGAGCAAATTGTCTAACGACATGTAGTACAATCTGTCTCTTATACACATCTAGATGTGTATAAGAGACAATTATGGTACCGAGCGAGGACGGTGATGTACATATCCAATCCTAGTCAATGCCCTAAGAATAATTACTTACAAGATAATCTGCATTTGAGCACCATCGCCGAGGTAGCCTTCTGCAGAAGTAGGGCATTGACTAGGATTGGATATGTACATCACCGTCCTCGCTCGGTACCATTGCATGTAATCACCCGATGCATGTGTAGTATCAATACATGTGAGACCAACCTCAACTGTATCCGTTCTTGTGCCCCAAATATCTATATATTGTCGGTGTGTCAACTCCCAATCAGTGTTCGCCCGACCACGGCGATCTGTCAAATGCAATGCCGCTTGATTATCAATTAATCTCTGATCTGGTATTTGGTGCAAATCGAACTGTCGCATAACCCGATGAGGGAGATAACATTCCACGATCTCCCAACATATCAAATAAGTAACTGCACGCCATATGTCACGACCAGCAGTGCAGTAATGGGGAAGCATATCAAGCAGCTCATCAGAAAATGGCTGCTATATAAACTAATACCAAAGAAGTCTAAAAAAAGTTAGTAAATAAATGAAATTCGAGGACGACAATGTGCACAAGAAATGAAATCGATGATGTACCTCATTGGGTCGTAAAGTATGTCGATCTCAAAAATGATAAAACATGCCGAGGAGCATTGCGCAGATCAAATCCAACATCCCACCTGCAATAAAAATTAATAAATATCAAATTCAATGTTAACATATTTAATTAAACAGTTTAACAAAACATATGTACCGAGATCCATATGCTCCGTGATGCTCCTGTGCGGGCTCTAACCGGATAGGACGCAGTGTCGGCATGCGCTCCCAAGCCCATAACTGTATACAAAAAAATGAAGATGAAGTACTCAAATAAAAATTATATGCATATAAACTACTGGAATATACCTGTACTAATAGTATTGGACCGCAAATAGTTCTAGCTGTGGGTAAGTGGCATTACACACACTGCGATATAGTGTGCCTAAAACAGCTGATCCCCAACTATAACGGCCCACAGTCTCTGGAGTACCTATGCATTGGAGTATGTATAAGAGTGGCAGTTTATTGCCTGAATTATCCGGAAATAAAATGCCTCTAATAAGTACAAGTAAGTATGTACGTGCCATCTGCCGACACATGTCATCAGTCGCATCATCGGGAAGCAGACGATCTAATGCGGCGGACAAACATCCAACTTTCAAACGACCACCGTCAATGTCTGATCTGGCAGTGCATGAAACCCAATAACTCCATGCATATTGCAGGTGGGATGTTGGATTTGATGTGTATAAGAGACAGATCTCAATGTGTATCTGATCAAGCAGGCAGTATAATATATAGTGTGTAACATGATAGTGGCCTCTCCAATGGGCAGATGAAAAGAATGTGTCTCGGGTCGCCATCGCTCAACAAGACTGGTGATCAAAGCATGATCCACTGAAATGCGTCCTAAAGATGCAATGCCCTCGAAACCTGCCAAACAAATGTAATGCCATATCCGCGCCGGTATAGGCATGTGATCCCAAAAAGTCCCATCACAACGCTTAACCTGTAATGTGGAATCACCGATAAGACCGTCAAAAATAGATCTAGCCCTATGCGGCGTCATAGGTGATATAATATCTTGTACATATGGTCCAGGATGAACAAGCTCTCGCTGTCTGATCATCCATACCTAAACAAATAATCATGAAAAGAATGAATGATTGTACGATATGTTTTGATAGTAATCAATGATCAGACAAACATTTTTTGATAATACAATATTTTTTTATGAACGAATACATTAAAAACAAACTACATTCATATAATACAATGAGTATGTAGACAACACAATACAAAGACAAATCATTATTGTCGTGAAGGGCAACTCCTGCGATTATGTCCCCGTTCATGATAATTCGTACATCTCTTAGGTTCTCGGGGATCCCTAATATCCATCTCGTTTCGTATGCGCCTCGCACGTACCCGACCTGCCCGACGTTCAACAGACATATTATCATCACCACGTAACTACCAATGAATAGGAGGCAACTCATCTGGATTAGATTGTGAAACAAACCTACTAACGCTGTACTGCGCTCGATATGTACGAGTAGTGTAATGGTCCGCAATCAAAGCGGGTTGGTTCATCACCCTTATGCCCAAACTGTCAAAGCATGCGAACGTCACAGTCGTCCACTAGATACCACAGGAGACATGTCTGCTGTACATAATTGACAGTTTGTACATTCCCACCACGACCAATGACACGACGAGATGTTTTAATTCGGTACACACCAGTAGACTGATCAAAAATCATGACTGTGTGTCCTGCACCTTTTTTGTCTGCTAACAACAACCTTTTCCAATTCTTTGGTGTAATTGACGTGCGACAGTGTGCACCCCGTACAGTATTATCAACAAATACTTTTACACACCGATGGAATGTACTATCAATTATAGCCTTTATCGGAAGTAGTCTAACTCCGCGCAACACGTTATTGTAGCTCTCAGAAGAATTTGTACCATGTATTCCCCACCTTCGATTTCTATCGTGAGCAAGGCACCACCGGTCAAGCCCAATATGTACCAGATATCTCCATGCCTCTGCATGTTGCAGCTGTATCTGTTTGTTGGTGCAAATTTTATTTCCGCCTCTGTAACTTGACACCAAGAGACCTACACAACTTCTTCACTTCTACATTCTTGTATTTGGTCATCAAATTACTCCGAACGTGACGCAGACAGAATCTATGATACGCAAATGGTTCCTGCCATAAAGGGGACTCACTCATAGCATGCACAATGCCACGATGTAGGTCAGATATTATGCAAACAGTCTCCAAGTCACGTACAACATGGTGTCTCAACTGCTCCATGAACCAACCCCAACTTTGTATTGTTTCCTCATCAACAATTGCATAAGCAACAGGTAAAATTTTATTGTTAGCATCGAAAGTGACGGCAATAAGTAATTTACCCCGATACTCCCCTCGTAGATGCGTGCCATCAACACATAGGATAGGTCTACACATATGGAATGCATCAATCGATGGCCGAAATGCCCAAAATATGTATTTGAAAATTTTCACATCCTCGCTACTGTTGGGATGATGTAGCCATTGCACCACAGTTTGGGATCATGGATTGGAGCGTAGTACTTCTGCAACGTATTGGGGTAATTGTTGAAAATTAGATGCCCAACTTCCATATGCAAGCACAATCGCTTTCCTGCGAGCATACCAAGCTTTCTTGTAAGTGATGTCAACCTTCAAACTGTTCTTCACATATGCCTGAATTTGTTTGACCTTGTGCCCAGGATCATTTTCAATTAAGTGCATAATTTGGTTAGCAATGACTGTGGATGTAAGATTTCTGTTGTTGTTACCGGATATTTCACCGAGACATACGTGATCTTTTACCCATTTTGTGACCTTCCACACAGAGGTTTGAAAATCATTTTTTTCTTCATTCCAATAAATCAGCCCATCTTTATCACTGCGGTCCATGGGATTGCACATGTACTTTGAAAGCAAGAAGCAAGTTACTAAGGCAGTTACAATGTGGTCTATAGCTCAACAACGAGAATTCATACAGTCATAGAGAGCCGGAAGCTGTCTCTTTCAGAATCTAGATGTGTATAAGAGTTCTGAGTACTGAACCAGAGTCGTAATAGGGTCTAATGCATGCCACGATGAGTAACTATTACCACTATCCGCTGACAAACCCTCATCTACGAGGCCTTTCTCCATATATTGATATTGCATGGTACTTGGGCCTTCACCTGCTCTAGTGTCTCTATTATACCGTGCGCCAATAGCTTGATCGATTGCATCTTAAGATTCTCTTTTGAAAATATTAGATGGAACCCCATACCATACACCCCTACATTGTTGCTTACATGTACGTGCGGAATTTTCTCTGTCTCGATAAATAATTCAACACAAAAATTTAGATCGGCATCAAACAAATCAAAAATACCTTCCATACCATCATTTCTGTCAATGTAATGCCAGAGTAAACACCACGACTAACTATGTGCCTGTACACAATATTCAATTTCATCTGCTCCCTATCAGACTCCATGAATTCCGTACGTCATGTCAACAACTCAACAAAACTAATCCGTTGATTTATTCGGAATAGTTTCTTGCTCATCATTGGCCGGTAGGACATAGTACCGCCTTCATAGGTTATTTCTCCTCCCTAATAAAGGAGAATGTGACGGGGTCTATCAAATGCCATTTTCCTGTAAGGATAGAATATGTTTAGAACCCATTTTTTGATACGGAATATGTTTTTTTTTTTAAAAATTTGACAGAGTTTCTCTATATCTTTAAGATTCCCTCTAACGCCGGTCATACCAATTAAGGGTTACAAACAACACAACAAATCGGCAACACTTATAACTAAAACATGCCCGACAAGGGCTACGACCAATGCAATAACCCGTAAGGGTTACAAGTAATATATGCCCGACAAGTACTACAAAAAATGCAATAACATCCCACAATTTCAGTATAACAAACAACATAACCACAAATTTCACCGCAATCAACAGAAATCAAACCTACAACACTATATCCCGAGACAAAGATCATTCTCTCTAAATATTAAAAAAAATATGGGATATAATCAAAGCAGCATATTATTAAACTAAAATACAAAAACATAAAAAATATAAACTACCTACACAAAATATATTTATAAAACATTTACATTAACAAAATTAATTATTTAAACAAAATTAAAAAAATATATTAATTAAAATTATTGGACTCCATAAAAAAATTAAATTTACCTGAAATATTTTGGTGGTGGGTTGCGGTGGCGGTGGTTGTGTTGGTTGTAGTGGTGGCGGTGGTTGTGTTGGTTGTAGTTTTGGTGGTGGTGGTGGTGGTGGAATGGAGGTGGTGATTGTTGTAGAGGGAAGGAAAAATAGATGGTGGTGGGGAGGAGGAGGAGGAGGAGAAGGAGGAAGAGGACGACGAAGGAGGAGGAGGAGGACCACGAGGAGGAGGAGGAGGAAGGAGGAGGGCGAGGAGGAGGAGGAGGAGAAGTGGCAAAATTTTTTTGTTTGGTATTTGGGGCTTTATCTTCTGCGAGGCCAAGGTCTTCTTGACCTCGCATTCGAGGAATGCGAGGTCAGTCAAGACCAATTTTTTTTTTTTTTTTTTTTTAAAAAAAAAAATTTCTGGAACTCGCATTCTCCGAATGCGAGTTCCACCGGTTCGGAATTCCACATTGCAATAGGCACACAAATGGAATAATTTGAGAAGTGGCATATACTTAGAAATTTTCCTTGCATTCTACTACTTTTACTTTCTAGCTTCTTAGTTTTAACTTTCTTGATCATCTTTCTGGTTTTGAAGTCCTTTGTAAAGAAAGTTAATTTATCTATCAATTTATTCATGTAATTACAAAGAAAAAAGAAATATTGTAAAGTGTATTCCATAGTCAAGTTGTAGAATTGCATTGAGAAAAATAGTACATGCGATGCTTGCTAGCCTAGTCGCCAAAAATGGTTCTACTCCGAAGGGTCAACGACTCAGGAGACAAATTGATCAAATATCTAGCAGAAAGAAAACAGAAAACTTAGAATTTATCTCCAAGAATGAAAAGAAAGATGATCAGAGTCAGGTTCAATTGTCTAATTTTCCCTTTTCTTTCTTCTTTAATTCATTTTTTCAAATTTAAATAAATTTCTACACAGTCTAATCGGGCCTGATAGATATTTAACTATTACAATTTTGAAAGGAAAAAAAAATCTATAATTTTGATGGTTCACTAATCAGGCCAATTTATGTTCAACATCCTGATCCAAATTTAACATAGTTTGTTCTTAATATTAAACTGCTTAATTAGTAGAATTTTTTTCTAATGCAAAATATATTTCTGTACCATATCAAATCATAATTCGTATCCCACAAAACGAAATATGACAGTATTACTGAGGTTTATAAATTTTAGAATATTTACCACATGAGTTGAAAAAACTTTCATTTTCTTTTATTCCAAACACATGCATGCTATAATTGTGTGCCAAACATGAGTCTCTTAGACACGGACAACCTTGTAGCAAGAAAAAAAAAAAAAAGAGACTCTAATTATATTGTACATCAGTATAAATAAATTTGAGTGCAAAACAAATAAACCATCAATATACTTGTTTTCTGTTGATGTGTTAGCTTAATTAAATTACTATCAAAACTCCAAAAACATTGACCCAAATATTATGATTTTGTTCAGGATATACTTTGATTCTGTACAGCGTATAAAACATGTGCATCCAAACTAGTATAACATCTAGTTCATATCTCTAAATGCCTAATAGAAAATGGTGATCTGAACAAAATTTGATTTTTCTAGGAAAATCAAATTCACGGTAAAATTACATTTAAAATGTTGGAAATTAAGGAAATGTTTGGTTCGTATTCGGGAATCATAATCGGAATAAGAATTATCAACTCTACTATCAGTATAAGTTTATATCATTACTTCTTACTTGTTTGATTTGAACAAGAAATGAGTTTCATCATGTTAATAAGTTTATTAATTTGAAATCCAAGTTACAAGTGAGAAATGAAAGTAAATATTTTTTAACACTTCCATTCTCATAAAATAATATATATAAATATCATAATAATTATTAATTTTGATTCTCATAAGAGACTGTGAGTGGTTTATGGGATTGAAGTGGGAGTGTGATTTTAATGGTTAAATGAGTAAATTTGTAATTCACCCAAATTTCATGAAATTTTAAATTCATCCAATTTAAATTGCAAAAAACTCAAATCATAATTCAATTCAAATCTACCCATCCAAACACAATATTAGTTAATTAGAATTTTTAGCAATGGCAAAACTTTTTTTTTTTTTAAATTCACCTCTCCCTTACTCTTTAATGACTCAAATTCATGATTAATAAATCATAGGAGAAGTATTTTATGTCAGATTAAAAATTTACAAAAACATATAAGTTATACAATAATACCACATAGTTTTAACATGAAATGGTTTCAATGTACATTACATTGTCAATTTTCTTAAGGTTTAATTTGACTCTACCATAATTGGTGTGCAAAAAAAATCTTTCAAATAGCTTTTAAAAAACAATGAAATCTAGTGATTGATTGCATTTTACACTAATAAAATCAATCCACTAAGCACTCAAATATTAAACAAACTTGGTCTTATGTCATATGTAAGATATACTAGAAGAATAAGAGAATAATCATGTCTCTCTATTACTACTATCTTCATCTTTTTTTTTTTTTCTTTACTACATGATTGCTGTTTATAGAAATATTTATATTTTTTCAAGAAGAGACATACCTATTCACTAATTCATGACTTTTGTGAATAGACATGTCTATTAAATTGAATAAATACTAAATAAAACCTTTCATGTAAAATTGTTTCATTTCCTGTCTCTTAAACACATCTAGAACATATAAGAGATTTAAACTGTATTTCGTTTATGCCACAAAATTCAGTCTTTTCATCGCTTAAAAAAAGAAAACTCCTTTTTCACAAAATTCTCCGTCTCAACTCGATCTCAAATCGAATTTAATCTCACCCTCTCTCTCTCACCCTCCCTCTTTCATTATATTCCATCGCACTTCACTATGAAAATTATTTACACGGAGTCGGTATTTAGCTCCAACTGGCCAGCGTAAATTAATTTTAATGGAATCAAATCATACATTATCTATCCATGTCACTCATTTTATGTGATTTAATCTGTATTACAAGATTTACAATTTATGTCACAAGTTAAGACTAAATAAGTTTTTTTCCTTTCACTATTATGAAATGAAATGTGTATCGAAGGTGTAAGAAGTTGACAATGAAGTATAACTCAAATGGTAAAATTACGCTTTTTCTATAATCTAGATCATGAATTTAAATCACCAAAAAGATAAGTGTAGATCTAGTGGGAGAGCTAGAGCTTTGATGTAGGGGTAGTAGTGCAATTTTTTCAAAATTTTAGGGGGACAAAATGCAAATACTTTAAAATTACTATATGGTATTCCTAATTTTTTCAAAATGTAAAAGGGGCATAATAGAGATTCATTATAGACTTTTTTTTTTTTTTTTTGAAAAGAAAAAAAAAAAAAAAAGGGTGCAAGAAGTCAAATTTCTCAGTCATAGATGGTTGGGATCTTGGTTTATGATGTTGTCTACATGAACATAGATCGTGTCTTTTTTTTCTGATATTAAATACTAATAATAATTTCTTTTGCGCGTTAGAATGAATGTATGAATACGTAAAATATGGCCTACGATGAAAAAAAATATAATAATATCACATGCAGCCATAAATACATACCCATACATGTCCGCTGTTATACCGCTTTCAAAAGAGAAAAATTTGGAAAAAGAAAATTGTGATATCAGTGGCTAAAACCCAAATTTAGTTTCTCAACTGTTCGGAGAGCTGTGTGACGGCCGGCCTTCCGGAAACCAATATATTGGGCGATGATAAAGTAGTGGTTACAAAGTACTACAAAATGAATTAGTATTACCTTCCAATTCTTTTAAATGTCACTTTAACTTGTAATATAAAAATTAAAATTATTATTAAATAATTTAAATTTAGATAATATTAATTTTATATGACTAAATTACCCTCTTAACTAATAATAAATTAAAAAAATTAATCTTCAATTATAATTAGAGTGTATAAGAACAGGACAAAATAAAAAAATTAATAAAAATAATTAACAAGGTTGTAACTTATAGAATGACATTAAAAGAACACAAATTTTTTTTTTAGTAAGGAGATAATATCATTTCATATCTCTTCTTTGTCACTTCATGGGAATTGAAGACTTTCCATCGAACATGATTACAATAAATGAAAGAAAGAGAAGGGACAAAGAATAATCTCCGGCCCATGTGGACCTTTACTATAGTTGAATAGAGATTTTTTTTCCCATGCACAAATTAGATTCAAATAAAATCTCCTTAGCAATTAGGAAGTTGTATTATATTATTAATAGGGTGTACATTTTGATCTATCAACGTGAAAAATTTGTTAATCCGATCTATTCTAAAAAGTAAAAATAAAGTATCCAGATCGATTAATATGCCAGATGAATTATGTAATTTTATATATTATGGTATCATATTAATGATTTTTTTTTCCGTTTTCTATTTATAGGGATATTTGTGTAATTATGATTAGTTTTTTATTTTTAAATTTTGTAAAACTAAAAAAAAAAATCATAATTAGAATCGGGTCGAGTATCAGAATGATCAGGTCGATTTTGCTCCACCCAATATAACTGAGTCAGGTTGGGTGATAACCATGTGGATGTATTATGCTAGATATATATATGAAACTGCACTACTGCAGTAACTTTAGATGCATGACCGAGAGGCTTTTCTTCTTCTTCTTTTTTTTTAAAAAAATAATAATAATTAAACAAGTAGGTTATATACGTTCACCATGTATCCTCAGGATATCGATATGATGCATGAAACAAATATTTGTCATTGTTCATAAGAATTTAAAAATGTAGCAAACATTAAATTGTGAATACAAAGTCTATCTATGCAAGAGCTCTTAAAAGTTTCTTAGCAATTAAGCAAATCCTGAAATCCATGATTGGCAGAGGAGTCATTAATTACTTCATCTGTCAGGTTGGCAGGCTAACACAAAAAAATGAACAGAACATGCTTACAAAATTCTTTGATGCGGGAAATTTCGAAAAAGCAATACACTTTAGAATTCCCTTTTTCTACTTTTATAGAAAAGTATAGTGCATAGAAATGATTGTTCAAAACTTTTGAGAGTTTTTTACCCAAAAAAAAAAAAAAACTTTGAGAGTCCTTAGACAAGCAGAAAAAAAGAAAGAAAGAGATCCCTTCTCTCACTCACTCTCTCTCTCAAACAAGGAATTAATAGTAGTGAATGAAAGGGGGAAGAATTCAATACCTAGCCTGGCACGCATTACAAAGATGCCTTCACCGCGTTCCCCCTTACTACAAATAGAAGATCATTATAAGAATCCCTCCCAAACCATAATTCTTACGTAGAAATATCTATTTAGATTCGATGTATAAATTTCTTGGTTTTGAAAAAATGATGTGTACTCAAGACACAAGTTAAAAGATTTGGTTCAAACAAGAATCCACCTCTCATGACCGCTGACAAAGAGACCCCTCTTTGCACACATACCCCAGATGTCGGTAGTAATCACATTTCACAGTTAAACCATTTTGATGACCAAGTCACCATTATGAATATTAGGCAGTGTAGATGTGTATAAGAGACAGCTATGGCACCTACCTCCTAACTGCTCCCTAAAACCCTATATAACTAACAACCCTTTGCATAATCCACACTTCGTCCTCAATCCCTCCTATTTAATTCTGCCTAGCTCATTCAATATTCTCTCAAAAAACCCATGCATTATTTATCCCTATTTTGACTCTCTTTCCTACTTCATTTTCTTTGCATTATAGTAACAAAATGGCTTTGAAGTTCATGTTCACTTTTGTTGTGATTTTGGGAATATTGTGGTCTCCTTCAGTAAGGTGTGGGAGTGGGGACTACCCATCGATTCAGTCGGAGTGTTTGATGGTACCAACTTCGGAGTTTGTGGGCACGGTGAAGTCTACCATAGATATAGTCCGGCAGGTGACCTCCATTGTGTCTCAGTTCACCAGTTTCCTGGGAGATTTTCGGTTGTCTAATGCCATTTCCGACTGCCTTGATCTACTTGATCTTTCCGCTGATGAGTTAGACTGGTTGACCCTCTCAGCTTCTCAGCAACCTTTAGGTACGTTTTCTTGATTTTCTCTTCATTCTCTCGTTTATCTGGTACTACTACACATGAGAAATGTAGTCACATATTAGGTTAAATACTTAAACTTGATTTACAGTACTACTTGTAAGTGTCGTATTTATTAAAAAATCACGTGAATAAAATAATATCAGATATATAATATCACATACATAGAATTTATTAATGTCATTTGACATTATTACTCATATAACTTCTTTAACAAAATTGACATGGAATGTAAAAATTAAATTCACCTAAATATTTTTTTACGTATTACTGGTAAGTTTGACACGGCCTAACAGTGCCAAAATTTGCTTTTGGCTTTGGCCAACCAGGAAATACCAGAAATAATTTACTTTGGCTTGGCTAGTCATAGTTAAATAATTTACCAAGAAGTAGTCCCTAGCCATAGATAAATAATAAATACTAGTACAGGCCTTTTTTGCAGTCATAGGGTCATTAATTAGGCCAACCATTCTCTTGGTCTGTACCTTTCCCTAACATATTATTCTGTAATGCTCTAAAATAATTAAGCTTCTTCAATATATAGGACTAATTACCATGTCCGCATAACCTTTTTTCCTCCGAAGAAATTGTCTAAATTACCTTTATCTAAGTTTTAGTTTACAAAATGGCAAGGCCAATCTACGCATGCAAACCAGAATTAAGATTAATCTCCATAGTAAGATAGGTGTAATTCATGGCAAGGGAAAATTACTTGTCAAACTTTTGTCCTGTTTAAATCTTGTTCCTATATTTAGTTGATGTGGATTAATTTTTCCTACACTCACAACACGTATATAAAAATAACATTTAAAATTTATACAATCTACGGGTGGCGTATGTATACTTGTTATTGCCTCTTGGTGTATAAGAGAAAGTATAGGATTATGTAATCATTATCTATACATATCATGTTATCACCTATACTACAACACCTAAAAGGGTTATTAATTTACAACTCCTATCTACAGGTAAGAATAATTCTAATGCAGCTGGTAAGTTGAGTTCTGATTTAAGAACATGGTTAAGTGGTGCGCTAGTGAACCAAGACACGTGCATGGAAGGTTTTGAGGGCACCAACAACGTCATTGTCAAAACCTTAGTATAACCTCAATGTGTATAACCTCATTAGTCACCGACATTCTTATACACGGTAGATGTGTATCCCGACAGTCAAATCCAATGGCGGTGGACGTACCGGCGGCCGAAAGCTAGTCGGTCGGCAAGAATTTCCCTCTTGGCTAAAATCTAAGGACAGAAAACTCCTTCAATCAAATGGTGTTGCTGTTGATGTTGTGGTGGCTCAAGATGGCACGGGAACTTCTTTTTCACGTATATCACAAATTTTTTTGTACTGCTAGATGTGTATAAGAGACAAAAAAATTTGGCAACCATGATGAAAGAGGGTGTTTATAGAGACATGTAGATATTAGCAAGAAGAAATCGAATATAATGCTGATTGGAGATGGTATGGATGCTACAATTATATCTGGAAATCGAAGCTTTATTGATGGATGGACAACGTATAGTTATGCCACCTTCGGTAAGAATACTCTATTTTTCTATTTTTTTTTGGTTATGTATTTGGAAATTGGAATGGCTTAATTAACTTTACGTTATTATAAAAACAGGCTTACTACTAAACCCAATTATTTCAATGATACATAAAATAGTCCATTAATGATATTTGTATGGGTGATACTTAACATGTGACTTATTAAAAATAAATATCTAAACATATTTAGATCGACTTGAATATAATAAAGACTAATTTAAATTTCGACAAATCAATTGAATCTCTTATCTTGATCGATACTTATAAATAAGATATCTCTTTCTCAATTATACTTATTCAATATTCAAGAATACAAATTCAATGTATCTCTCTCCCTCTATCTATCTATACTTTAGTTATCATTAATTAGTGACCATCTGAACATGTTGTGCAACTAATTGTCGCATTTTCCTTTGCACATGAGCTGCTTCCTACGTTGTAATAGTAAGTTCACATGTGAGATAATGAGATATATAAATGTGCACAACATTAACTATATCAATGTGCAAATGCACCATAAATCGCGGTCCATAGTCATATATACAGCACTCGATCGGCCATACTTTATCGATCTTCATGGTGGATAATTCATAATTCATATTTTGTACGCAGTGCAAAAAACATCCCACCTGACCCCATAACCCTCTTGCCTGCTTCTGAATAATCATACCATACAATACTAAATTATCCAAACAATGGTGGGGACTCAAGGGCACCAAAGAATCATACCATACTATCTTAAATTCCACGAGCATCAACAATTTATTAAATCAATTAATAACTTTTTTTTTCTTTTTTTTGTTTGTTTACACCAATTGGCATGTGCAGCTGTTAAGGGACAAGGATTTATAGCACGAGACATGACATTTGAAAACACAGCAGGACCCGAAAAGCACCAAGCAGTTGCATTTCGATCAGATTCTGATTTGTCGGTTTTGTATAGATGTGCTATAAGGGGTTACCAAGACACCCTTTACGCCCACTCAATGCGCCAATTCTACCGCGAATGTGTGATCACAGGCACGGTTGATTTCTTGTTTGGTGATGGCACCGTGGTCTTCCAAAGTTGCCAAATCTTCGCCCGAAAAGATGCCTACCCAATCAAAAGAACACCATAACAGCTCAAGGCCGGAAGCAGATTGACGAGCCAACAGGCTTTTCTATACAATATTCGAACATATCTGTAGAACCTAATGTTCTGACTTTATTGAACTCGACCGAGACGTATCTGGGACGACCGTGGAAATTATATTCAAGAACAGTGATCATGCAATCGTACATTAGCAATGCAATTAAGCCTCAAGGGTGGCTCGAGTGGAATGGGGGTTTTGCACTTGATACTTTGTTTTATGGGGAGTATATGAATTATGGACCGGGGGCTGGCTTGGGTGGTAGAGTCAATTGGACTGGTTTTCATGCAATTAATAACTCAGCTGTGGCTAACAACTTCACTGTGGCTCAATTCATTGTGGGAAACTCATGGTTGCCCTTGACTGGGGTGAAGTACACTGCTGGATTGGCAGTATAAGTTGAAATATTTGCACGCACGTATATATAAAATGGTTTTTGGCTCCGGAATTAATTGAAATATTCTGTCTATTTTTAAATCTTGGAATTAATGCCAAAATATTCAAATTGTTTGCTCATTCATTTTGAGGAGAGGTACCAAGCCTGAATAAGTCAACATGTTTGAAGGATCCTCTGTAGCATTAAATTGATTAAGCAAGACAAGAAAATTGCCTACTTAACGCACTTTTTTGCCTCTTTTATTTTCTGTTTCTTGTTTTTGAGGTTGAGTTTAATTTTCTTTTGGCATGAACCTTTTTTTCTTCCTTTTTTTTTTTTTTTTTAAAAATGTGGCTAGAAGACACTGAAATGTTATACTTAAACTCCTTTTCTTTGCTTCATACTCCCATCATCCCATTGAAAATGTCATACTTTCGATTTTAAAATATCACATAATTTTTGTCACCGAAATTAGAAGTACCTTTGATCTATTTTCCAATATTATCCCTCCTTCATTCAAGTGTGACACTAATTCAAATTCAAAATTTAAATTTTAAAAGGAAAAATTGGAAAGAACGTCGCTGACACACAATCAATGTACTATTTTGTAAAAAGTTAAATTTTCAAAATGTGATAAAAAAAAAATATTGGGTAGGATACTTTCTTTCTTTTCCAGTGTGTAGTATCTTGGTTTATTTTATCATGAAATATAGAACTAACACTTATATAAAATCGGTTTTTTTAACTTACATAAGAACTAACACTTACATGAAATATGGAACAAAGGAAATACTTACATAAAATTGATTTTTAACCCCACTTATAAATGTTGTAATATGGATTAAAATTTATCGGAATAGATGACATTAGTTGGTATAAGTAAAATTTTATAAAATTTAATCTATATTACAAGGTTTATAAGTGAGGTTTAAAACCAGGTTAATCTAAATCTTTTCCACAAATGCATTTGTCCAGGATCAACTTATTGCTTTTTTTTTTTTTTTTTATAAGAAAAAGTTTAAGAGAAAAATAAATTTATATATGAATCAAACAGAAAATTAAAAATAATGAGAGTTGAACCCGAAATCTTGCACAAAGTTAGCGGTCAACCCCTTTTAGTTAGCGGTCAACTTATTGCATTGAATTCAGAAATATAGCACAAAGTTCGGCTGTTGGTTTGTTGCAACAAGTCGTACGTCCATAAATGGTCCAACGCCAATCGGTCAACATTCAACAGACTCAACTGAATAAATAGGAATGTCTCATAGAAAGAAACCAAGAACCAAATCCTTTTTCCTTTCCATTTCTCTTTAATATTTTATTAATTTGTTTATTGTTAATCAGATTTGTCAATTCTTAACTTATAGAGGAATTTTTTCAAATCATTATTCCTAATGCATACTTAGGCTGTCTCAGTTTAATCCAATATTCAAATCCATATTTAAAATCGCTGCGAATTCGTCACTTAAGGATATCAAAAAAGAAATTTTAGTTATGGTCCTGAAGAGTATACAATGCCATGTGTATAAAGACATGTTAATTTGATAATATAAAGAATATTTTACCCGTGTTGCAAATTTCTGGTTTTAGCAGCTATTTTGCTGGATTTGAAAATTCATAGTTGCAACGTGCTGGTTTATTTTTAATAGGATTTAGTTCGCAAATGTAAATTTCACAGTGATGCTCCTTGAAAAATTCAAATGTTCGATGTAAACTGCAAAATTATACACTTAACTTGATGGTATAAAATCAGATTTGAATGGTTCAACCAGCGCAATATACTAATTTGGAGGGCCAAGTTGACAAATTCAATTCTGCGAAGGTTAGTTTTTACCAAATATTCGCTACAGAATTTTTTGTCTTATATCTTGTCTCACTCCCTGTCCCATTATCTAATAAATTGTCAAAATTTTGTAAAGTAATCTTGACATTTCATTTAGTAGTGTCATAAGAAGTGAAATAGAATGTGGAATAGAACATCCTTAGGGCAGATACTCCAATTTTGTAGCAACGTACTACCAAGAGATTATATATAGTTTTGAAAAAAATTCTACAATCCCTTTTAGGGAACCATTCCACACTTTAAATAGTTGTACAATACAATACATTGACTTTCACATCTAGTATGTATATAAGATTTTAAAACCAAAAGAATAATTCCCTAAAAATGACCGTAGAATCCCTATAGTTTTGTTCCCTTGCGGTCTATAGTTTACTTCTTTTTCTTAAACTAGTTGATCCATGCCAAATTGCTTGTTGGAAGAATATTATTTGACGGATCTATTAAGTGCAAATAGAATTGTACAAAAAATTTTAGGATATAAGTAAATTTCGGAATTCTAGGTTCATGGTCTTGCTGACAAGGTGAAGTAATCAGTATCAAGAAACATTAACAAATATGGAATTTTCCATAACAGCGGTCTCCGATGATTAATTTATTGACCGATGGAGCAACATAAAGTCAAGCTGGTTTTAATGATTTAATTGTTAAATACTTTTCTAACAACAGGTATTTATTTTAACCAAATGTGTCGGTACAAAGCATTTCAGTGCCAATTCATCGAGAAAGATTTGGAGACTCTTGATACCCAAAAGCAAGAGTCACAAAATAGAACAAATTTTATTTTGTAGATGACACTAAAATTAAATCTAATTTTTTTTTTTTGTACTCTTATATTTAATTTTAGATATTTTTGTATCTTTAACTCTCAAATTTATCTCATTTTAATCCAAAATTTAACACGATCACCAATATTAATGATATTTTTATGCCTGTACAATAGATTTAGTAGAATATACAACAACATGCCACAATATTAAAGGTACACACAAAGAGATTCTTTTAATTTTTTTGACAAACAAACGTTATCAAAAAAAAATTTCAATTAAAGTGAGACAGATTTGAAAATTATTAATTCAAAATGTCCAAAAATAAAATTAAAGATATATATAAGATAGGCTATAAGTTTGAGAATACACATGGAATTAAGATGTGTATCTTATAAGGTCACTCTTTCAAAATCATTTTTCAAAATCAATCCACGTGACAAGATCTTATTAAATCACAAATCCCTTAATTTTAGATTTTCGGGCAAATTTCTTTCATTTTTTTTTTCAAATCTAGTGACACATTAATAAATTTGCGTAAGTATTTATCATTTTGCATTTTTCAGTTTGTATAAACGCAGTAACACAATTAATCCCACGAAATATGAATGACTTACTTGGCTGATGCGTTGGTACTCGGTTTGTGTGTTAGATATGAGCTGGTGATGCAAGATTTTCTCATGTTCGCCACGAGGTTTGCATGAATTTATTTCCTAGAAACATGGAATGTTTGATAATATGTCCCATACACGCTTCAAATAGCTAGGAAACTCCTGTTAGTAATGTTCTTAAAGCATTAAAAGTCTAACCATATCAGAGAATGAGATTGTGCTCGTATCACAATTTTTAGTGATGCATTTAGTGATAAGAAAAACAAATATACAAGACTAGTTTGGGAGAACAAACACACCCATTAACACAGTCGTTGACTCTTTATCCACATACATAGGAAAATGATTTATAAAATCATAAATTTATGATAACGTATCAAAGTCAATATGCGAGATAAAATTATATTCAATCATCAATCTTGAAATTTAGAAGTACCAGACAATTTGATAGTAATGATACTAAAATGTACATCCAATGATAATATTATACGTGACTTCATCTAGGTCTATTAGGGATATTTTAGTAATTTTACCCTTGTAGTTCAAATAGACCCAAATGGTTATATATTTGATTTATGAATCGAGCCGACCCATCGGTTTCAGGTATAAATATCGAAGTGGTAGGTTAGATTCAAGGAATTACTTTCCCAATTATTCAATATCGAATTTTCTCTCTGAGATTTACTTTCTTGTCAAAATACTGATTTGAACGTCAGAACCTATCCTAGGAAATACAACCCCGCCCTTTTTATTTTTCAGGTGATTCAAATATGGGTACTACACGCGGTGCAAAATTTCACTTTGGACAATATTGCATACGAACTAACCCTAGTTCAAGTTTTCGTATCAACATTTAGTACCGTCTGTGAGAACCTTGAACTAAATGTCATTAATGAGACATGGCATATAATACCGTAACACTCATAGGAGTAACGCTGGCAAGTGGAAAAGAAATATCAACTCAACATTACTCTGACCGATCCCGCAAGAGGATGGATTGGCAGGGAGGTCAGGAGGGGATTCCAGTCCCTGGGTTATGGACAAGGATGAAAAAATTCTCAAGTTGAGGCAGTAAATTGCTTAGTTAAAGGAAATGCTCATTATGGACTGCAATTGGAACAACATCTCTCTTAAGGCGAACAACACCCTCGCCAAAATTGGCAATCCCAAGATTGCCCACCCCCAACTTAATGGTGGTGAGGGAGAAAGGAGAATTCAAGGAGATAGGAATAGAGGACTAGGGAACTAACTCTTGTTGGGTTTGCCTAGAAGAAGCACCCTCATCAATCTATCAAGCAAGATCAAACTTGTTGACTTGCTTGGCCAGTGTATAAAGGAGTCTCTTGGTAGTACGTTGCCTGTCTCTTATACTCTCTAAACCAATGTATTAGTATTGTACAAATATTTAAAGTCTGTCTCTTATATACATCTAACACTTCTTAAGGACAGATACTTTGGAGATTACTCTTTCCTTAGATTATCCAATGGCAATCTTTGGACGATGTCATACAAGAACTTCTTCCTAAAAGGTGGCAGACTCCCCACTTTGACTCTTATGATGGGAGTCCTAATCCATTGGAGCATCTAGATGCCTACTGCTCCAAAGTGTGCCTCCAAGAAGTGTTTGATGCTATCCTCTACTGAGAGTTTCTCAGAAACCTCAAGGGCGCTATCTCAAATTGGTTTAGAGAGTATAAGAAGGGTGAAATCAAAATTTTAATGAATGAGTAGCCTTGTTTTATGAATAAGTTTGGGATCAAAAGAGGATCTCAAAGATGAGAGCACACATGCTTACACTTGAGCAAAAACCCGATGAATTACTCATAGATTATGTGTATAGTTTCAAAAAAGAGACTATTGAAATCTAAGGATAGTGAAAAGATACGCCTGTCATGGCCTTCCATATTGGGGTAATGTATTGAAGAGACAGTTCTAAACCCTAATACTTCAAGCCTCTCACTACTTTCAGTGATTTTTTTCGTAGGGTTGAGAAGTTTGACCAAACAGATGAAGGTGAGAAGAAAAATAGAGAGACTGGAGCAGGTAGTGCTTATGGCAAGAAAATGAAGGCTAATGGTGTGAGCAATGCAGCAAGGCCTTCAAAAAAGAGTAACGTGAGGACCGGCTATCCATAGTGGTGCCCCATAGGAGGAGTCTCGAACCTCCTAAGGCCTACATCCCACTTAATATCACGCCTTCATGAATTCCAGCAATAATTGACAATGAGCCCTATGTGAAGTGGCTAGGAGCAATGAGTAGCAACTCGGAGCGTCGCAACAAAAACAAATGGTGCTACTTTCACAAAGACTACAGCCACGATACTAATGATTGCATTTCATTAAAAAATGTAATTAAGAACTTGATCCAAAGAGGATATTTAAGATAGTTCATCCGAGGAATGGTTATATGAGGTCACCCCTGTGGCAAGCCAAGAGCCAGGACAGGAGAGATCAAGGTTTGCTTCGAGAAAACGAAAAAGTGAGGTAGAGAATCAAAGAAGAATAGTTATAAATACCAGATCTGGTGAAGCAACAAGTGATGACTCCATGTCTTCTCGCAAGGCTTGTGCTTGCCAAGTAAACTTATTCAGTCAGACTTGAAGCAACTTAAATTATGTTCAGACATTATCTTTACAGTAGAGGAGACACAACAAGTATTTCATCCTCACATTGATTCGTTAGTGGTAATTTCATTGGTCCCAAATTATGATGTGAGGAGGACACTTATTAATAATGACAGCTCTTCAGCATTCAATGAGATAAAGCTGGAGAAAAAAGATCTCAAACCTATGAGCAATCCCTTGGTAGGCTTCGCTGGAGAAACAATCATTTTGCTTGGGTACATCACCTTTCCTATGATCTTTGGTACACATCTAGGATGTGTATAAGTGATGGTGGATTTGTAGTGAATGTGTATATCATCTCCTTATAATGCCATAATTGGCTGGCCAACCATAGGAGCACTTAATGTACAAGTCTCATTTTTCCATCATATGAAGATGAAATTCCCTGTGTAATAGAGTATTGGAGATTAAACAGTAGTCAGGCAATGCTACATTGCCTCATTGAAATTAAAGATGAAGGAAATTGCCCCTACTTATAACTTCAATGCCATGGAGGAGTACCTGCATAAAGGAGAATTGGTTGAAGAGTTAGAAGATGTCATCTTAGATGAACATGAACCCAATAAAGTGGTGAAAATTGAAAAGTCCTTCTTAGGGAAATGAAGGAAAAAAATCATCTCCCTACTTAGGAATTTAAAATACTCTATTTCAAGGAGAAACAGACATACTAAATGTTGATACCAAAGTGTCAATGCACTCCTTAAATATGGATCCAATGTACAAGCCAATAATTCAGAAGAAAATGAACTTTGTCTCTTATACACAAGCTAGAAATGTAGAAGTAAAGAAATTGCAGGATGCCGAGGTCATAGAAAAAATACAGTTGGAGTGGCTCAACAATGTAGTAATATGCCCCAAGTCTGAGGCCAAGTGGAGAATGTGTATTGATTTCACTAGCCTGAATAAGGCTTGTCCAAAAGATTGTTACACTATCTCTTGCATTGACCAAATAGTAGGTTTAACCTTCGGGTTTGATATCTTGTCTTTCTTAAATAACTATAAGGGATATTATCAAATTTGGCTAAATCTTGAGAATTGAGCCAAGACAGCCTTTGTCACTGACTCTGGCACTTACTGTTTCAAGGTGATACCCTTTGGACTTAAGAATGTTGGGACGACTTATCAGCGGATAGTAGATCAAATATTTGCCAATCAATTGGGATGCAACATTAAAGCTTACATTGATGACATGCTTGTCAAGAACAAAAAGAAAGTTGATCATGTGGAAAACCTTCAGAAAACCTTTACTACCATGAGACAAGTATAAGAGACAGGCAAAAAAAGTGTGCGTAAGTGGCAACTTGCCCCTGTCTCTTATACACTTTAATGTTGATTATATTGATCTACATGTCTATTGTGATCTAGGCATTAGCTCCAAGACATGAAATCTCATAAAGGAGTAAAAGACATGCAAAGATTGACTGGCCGCCTTGAAGCCTTAGGCCGATTCTTGTCCAAATTTGGAGACAAGAATTTACTATTTTTCAAGGTTTTGAGGAGTGCTAAGAAGTTTCAGTGAACTAAAGAACACCAAAGAACATTTGAGGAATTGAAGGTTTACTTAGCCTCACTTCCACTCCTTACTAAGCCTAAGCCGGGAAAAACTTTGTACTTGTACTTCGCCTTTCACTACGGCAAGCTACACAGTACAAGTACAAGTAGATCCCGGCTTAGGCTTAGTAAGGAGTGTCTCTTATGTTACTAAGGTACTGAATGATCCTGAGATCCTGTATCGCACTATTAAAATGTTGGTTTTGGTACTGGTGATAGCAGAAAGAAAACTTTGTCCGTATTTCCTAAATCATCCTATAGTGGTGTTGATTAACCATCAACTTAAGACTATTTTCATGAAGTCAAAATTTTCAATGAGGTTATGGATAAGTGCTCAATTGAACTAAGTGAGTATGAAATCTATTTTCTACCGAGAATAGGAATCAAGGTTCAGGTTTTAGTAGATTTCGTCATTGAATGAGTAGAAGAAGAACAACGACAAGGAAAGACTACCTCCCCTAATGACAAGTCAAGGAATTACTTCAGTGGATTATGCATGTAGACGGGGCAAGAAATGCCAAAGATTGTAGTGCATGAATAATTTTTACCTCTCCAGAGGGACTCAAGACTAACTATGCATTAAAGTTTAAGTTTCATGGAAGTAATAATGAAATAGAGTATGAGGTATTGGTTCTGGATTTAGGCTAGCTAAAGAGTTAGATGTGAGGAACTTGGTGGTAAACATGAACTCTAACCTAGTAGTGCAGCAAGTTAAAGGGAAGTTCGAGGTAAGATAATCATCACTGTAGTTCTACATGACTAAAATGAAGAGTTTGATCTCATACTTTGATAAATTTAAGATAACTCACGTAACTAGGAAAGAAAATAGGGAGGCAGATGCCCTGTCCAAAATAGCTAGCTCAGTGCACTCATATATCTTAAAGGAATTTTTTCTTGAAGTATTGAATAGGCGGAAGTCATGGACATTAACAAAACTCCGAATTAGATAACCCCAGTCATTTAGTATCTTAAAGAAGGCAAATTGTAAGAAGACAAGGTAGAAATCTAAAGGGTTGAGAGAAAATTAGCAAAATACTTGATCGTTAGAAAGACTCTATACCGAAAATTTTAGTCAATGCCTTATCTTCGATACCTAAGTCCAATTAATGCCAAGTATGTCTTGGTTGAAGTGCATGAAGGAGTTCATGAACATCACGTCAGCAGTTAAGCACTTGCACAGAAAGTGCAAAGGCAGGGCTATTATTGGCCAAGGATGTTGAAGAATACCATGGACTTTGTGCAAAAGTATAAAAAATATCAACTCTATTCCAACCAACCCCGAGTCCAAGTTGCGCAGCTTACTTCTATCCTTACTCCTTGGCCTTTTGCCCAATGTTAGGTATAGACATCCCTGTCTATTAACTGGCTTTTGTCAAGAAGACATTTGCGGCAGTCATAATTCATTATTTCACCAAGTGGGTTAAAGCGGAAGCTTTAGCAACAATCACATCTCAGCAAATCATCAATTTCTTTTGGAAAAATGTGATATGTCACTTTGGCATATCCAAGGCACTTACCTCAGCCAATGGACTACAATTCTAAATAGAAACTTTCAAGAAATTCTGTAGAGGTTTGGGAATAGAGTCTTGCTTCACCTCAATAAGTCATCCCCAAAGTAATAGTTTGGCAAAAATCACCAATCGCTTTATCTTAGAAGGGATCAAGAAAAGATTAGACGGTCGTAAAGGAATTGAGTAGAGAAACTCTCCAATGTATTTTGACCACTATCGCATTCCTAAAAACACTTCAACTCAGAAAACAATGACAAGAGCTTGAGATATATCCTTGATCTACTTAAAGAGGAAAGGGATAAAGTATTCTTCAAAATGTAGATACACAAGCAGCGGGTAGCTCAGTACTACAACCAACAAGTCCAGAGCAGAAGGTTCAAAGTAGATGATTGAGTTACTAGGAAAGAAGAGATAAGTTAGCCTCAATCCTGAGGAACGCTTTCACCAAATTGAGAAGAATCTTATGAAATCATTAAATCATCTACTTATAGGGCTTACAAACTCAGAACTAAGGACGGGAAGATCCTACCTCACACTTGGAATGCTTAGAAACTTAGAAAATTTTATTTTTAATTTTAATGTACTTTGTTTGAATTTCTTCAATTGTAATTCCTGAAGCCAAGTATCATATTTCAAGATTGAGTAAAACTTCTGTAATTTGTTAATTATACACATCTAGATGTGTATAAAACAGGTAGATATTGGGATCATGCAGTTGAGTAGTTAATATTTTGTAAGAACTTTGATACTGTCAAGCTAAATTTGGGCGTCCACATAATCTTAGGGATTCCGCTACCCTCCGGGGTCAACTAGACCCTCTGAGGAAAAATACTAATGCCTACCCTTCAGAGTAGAGATTACTCTTCCGAGGGTAGAAAAATAAAACTAGTCTTCTAACACCATGACTTACCCTTCCGGGGGCATTATTCAAGTCTTCCCAAACTAGAATACCTATGCTATACCTACTCCCTCGAGTAGGACTTACCCTTCTGAGGTAATGCTAAGGTCTTCCTAAAGTAAAGTACCTTTACTATACCTATTCTCTAGAGTAGGAATTACCCCTTAGGAAGCAATGCCAAGGACTTCTTACATGAAGCACCTAGACTGTACCTGCTCCTCAGAGTAAGACTTGCTAAGAAAAAATCCAAATCTATTAAGGATAATGATAGCATTTATTCACGTCAATTGAACCTAAATAATTAAAGGGACCAGGAAGACTATACAGTTCTAAACTCAATATATTGCGAACAATTGTGGTAAAAAAAATACACACTACTATAGAAAAATGAAAAATATGATAGTTGAGAAGTTGGTACATGGAGAGACCCCAACTTAAAGCCAACCAACCATAGTAATGGCAATTATTGGAAAAATGTAACATATATAAAAATAATAATAATAATGTATAACAATGTTTGGGAGTTCACACAAAAGGAAGACATTGAGCTCTAAGGTCATGAAAAGAAACAACTAAGAAACTATGTGCTAGTCTAAACTAATAAAGCAACCGAAGTAAATACCAAATCTACTCTTATTGCTTGGTAGTTCTTGAATCTATCTTTGGCACCATCACCTGGTGCAGCTTCATCAGTAAGAGTATCTGATCTACTGGGATGAGTAGAGGTAGTCGAAGTGTTACCCCGGATTAGATCTTTAAGGTTTAGGTGGGAATGAGTATTCTTCACAACCCACAATGCATCAATGTAACCCTCATTGTAGTAATCAGAGTTTTGATCAACCACTAGATCTTTGAACTCCTTAACTAGCACAATAGTCTTTCAAGTATTTCTACAGGCGATCTTGCTAGTCTTCGAAACTAAGAAATTTAAGTACTGATTGTTGTCTACTCTTCTTCTCCATGATTGTTCACTCCTCCTTATAAACGTCTATCATATTTTTTTCTTAGCTCTCAGCTAGGCTAATTCCGCAGTAAGAGAATTAATACAAATAGTAACCTTTTTTAAGGACTCGATTGTTTGATCTCCAATCTTCTTTGTTTCATCAATCTTTTTAGTCACTTCATTACATTTCC
This sequence comes from Cinchona pubescens, assembly GCA_025175665.1. Taxonomy (NCBI): domain Eukaryota; kingdom Viridiplantae; phylum Streptophyta; class Magnoliopsida; order Gentianales; family Rubiaceae; genus Cinchona; species Cinchona pubescens. Next base: position 1,157,520 of record JANKKI010000397.1, on the reverse strand, counting down.
TGATCACCTCGTTATTCATCTTAGTCTCTTTCTCAGACAATTTGGTTGTCTAGTTGAGCTTATTCTCAAGTTCAGAAATACGGGCTTGGTGTGAGGCCTTAGATATGTATAAGAAATTTCTGATCTAAGGAGGAAGACAGTTCTGAACTACTTCCTGGACGACTAGTGCCAAAGTCTTAGACACTTGAACAGATGGTTCCATAGCACGGGGTCGTTCTAGTAAGTTCACTAAGCAGGAGACCTAGGAAGTAGAATGAGAGTGGGATGCACCTAATTTTCTTTCCTCCATTTCAGAACTAGTCTCTTATACACATCTAGATGTGTATAAGAGACAGTTACTAAACTCGGAGGTTACATTCTGGATTTTGTTGATTGTAAACTTCAATGAGTTTATAAACAATGCTTGTGCCCGGATAGTATCAGATATGGTAGCCACTGCACATAAGATATAAAAATTAAATTATTCTCCAGAATAGTCAATAAACACATGTTGGACAAATAAAGAAAGAATACAATGTGATGAAATTTTTTTTTTCCAAAGATAATCCAGGGGATTAAGATGTCTCAAAACACTTCAAGGATGTAACCCTCCAGAAGCCAACACTTTCCCATCACTCGCTACTTTCAAGGGGCTTTTTTTACATCTCGAAATACACCTCAATGGCTTCTTGATAATGGTCACTTAATATGACTAATTTGTTTAATCTTGAGACATTTATTTCAAAATTCTACTTTGGAAATTTTCAATCTAGTATCTACTCTTCTCTAATAAAAAATAGTTTTTCCTCCATATCTTCTTTTAGGGTTGTGAACTCTCAAGTAAGCTAGACCAAAGTCTGAAGCTGAAAGTAATACCAAGTCTAGTAGATAAAATTTGAATAGTCATTGGTTAACTAATGCTAAAGGAAGGGATCACTCTCCTAGTCTAGTAGGTGATGCTGAATGCGTTGATCTATCCAAAAGACTTGGCAAAAATTTGTTCAAACCTGACTTGATAGCGATTCAAGACTTCCAAAAGGAAGGGTGTAGCAGAAATCTCAAACCTGTCTCTAATTGAACCAAATAAATAGATACGTAATCCTTGTAATTCAAGCAAGGTCTATACTTTGGTCTCAGTGCCTTGACCTTCATGTTTTTAGGAATGTGATATTGTTCAAGCCATTTCACAATCGAGTCTAGATCGACGTTTGCCTATGGGAGCTGGAAGTAAATGTTCTTTTCTTCACTGGAAACTTCTTTAATTTTTCCTTAGGGAATAGGAGACGAGGCATCAGCCCTACTTGATTTATCATGCTCTACTTTGATGTCAACTACTACGTTAGAATTACGGTGTGGCTATTTCCTACCTCAGCCAAGGTATGGGGACAAATGTGGCATGCCTGCACATGAAGTAGCAGTAGAAAACCACACCCCTTGAGTATATACGGTGGAAAATCATGCCTCATGTGTGTATATGGTAGAAGACCTCAAACACTCCTGAGCATGGATTGTTGAGTTCTATCTGACCCAGAGACACCGCTTGCATTAACTATGTTTTTCTCACCATCCCAACTGGTTCCATTGTTGCAATTAAAAAAATTTAAGCCATCAATGGTTTTAGGAGCAAGACTATTGTTAACATTCCGGTTATCATCAAAGTCTTGATCGTCATCAATTCCTGCATACTACATCTAGATGTGTATAAGTAAATACTCTGAGCCAGCAGGTACAGTCGGCTGACTATGGTTCTTCATCAGACATGGATACTTCAGAGTCTCTTATAGCATTATTACAAGGGAAATTTGTGGTATGGTTGTTATTGTGAAATTTTTCATGATGTCTTTTTTCTCTGTGGTAGTTTTTAAGCTTAAGGATTAAATCTTTGGAGTGAAATTTTATTTAGTCATGGACAAGTTATTTAAATCTATGGTTGGAATAGCGCTGCAGGTGTGGCGCAAACCTGATATGTTTAGAAAAAAAAAATCACGAACTCAATCTATAATTGAGTATCATGCGTACCATGGGGTCTTCAAAAGGGCAAGAAATTGGTGCAAATCAGTCTTACGTGAGCGAATATTCAGTGGAGTAAAGAATGTTGCATGTCAATTTCACTTGGTAGCAATCATGCAAGCCATGTTTTAAAAAAAAAAAAACAGCTCAATTGAGATAAAATTGCCTAATTACTTGGATAATGATGTTGACTTTGAACTCAAATATCTCCAAGTACTCAATGCAGAAAGTGGATAGTTATGTAGACAAAGCTTGAGTACCTTGAAATAGTAGTAGTAAAGACAAAGTGGAGAAAGCTCTATTTGTAGTACAACAGTCCAAAGTCCTAGTTGCAAGGTTCATGCAAATTCAAAGACTCTGGGATACACAATAACAAGGTAGTAAGGAGCTTCACAGTATTACTAGTTAGAGGTAGGGAATTTCACAGCAGTACTAGTACCATAGAAATTTCAAAGATATTTTACTCCAAGGAAAATTCTAAATAACAATTCAAACCTTGGCACAAGTACACCCAAGTATCATTATTTTATTTTTATATTTATATGCTTCATGGATAAAATTTCTGTACAAGGCTTGGTGAATTTCAAAAAAAAATTTATTTTCCCTAAGAAAATAACTTGATGAAGTTATTTCGTAGAGATATTTTAGTAATTTTACCCTTGTGGTTCAAATAGACCCAAATGGGTCAAATATTATATGTTCTACTCACGGATCAATCCGACCCATCTGTTTCAAGTATAAATATCAAAGTGGCATGTCATATTCAAGGAATTACTTTCTTAATTATTCAATATCGAATTTTCTCTCTAAGATTTACATTCTTCTCAAAATACTAACTTAATTATCAAAACCTACTTCGGGAGACAAAGCCTCGCCTTTTTTATTTTCAAGTGATCTAGATGTGGGATACTACCCGCAGTACTCAACTTTTGCTTTGGACAACACTGCAAAACTTTACTCATAACTCCAAATTACATTTTCCGTTAGTATCATAAATCGTAATGACACCTAAAATTAAGTTTTCTTTGCATTATAAACAAAGCCATGACGAACTCTTTCTTAATTACTATTTTTTATTTTCCTTTATGGGCCAGACCTTGAAATGAAAATGGCTTCATATTTTAAATTTATCTTCTCAATTTTTATACTCATTTTTTGTTCATGGTCTCCCTTATTGGGCAGCTCGGATTTGTTTCAGCCGAAACACTTGATGGTACCAGTTTCGGAGATTTATAAACTCATTGAAGTTTACAATCAACAAAATCCAGAATGTAACCTCCCAGTTTAGTAACGTGTCTAACGATTTGCGGTTGTCTAATGCCATTTCGGATTGCCTTGATTTGCTTGATCTTTCGGCCGAAGTGTTAGATTGGACGCTTTCAGCTTCTCAGAAACCCGACGGTACTATCTCTTGATTACCAAGTTTTAGCTTTCATAATATCTGTCACAACACAAACCATTGTTGCTACAAAAAAAAAAAATCACGTGGTATGTACATTTTCAAACTAAGAACGTGAAATCTAACAAAGTGGATTATATGTGCCGAACAGTTTCGATCAAACGTGAACGTGTATTGTATGTGACATATTACATTTTTTTTTTTTTTTGGGTAAATAAACATTTTTAACCATTAAATATTCATGACTGTGCTGTGTGTAAGACAAAGTGTGAGAAAGAAAACTAAAAATATATGGTTAAGAAACATTTCAAATCTTTTGTCTTGTTATTTGCATCTACTTCTGTCTCATATTTTAAATATTTGTTGATACAGGACTGTCACATGATCTTACACCTTATGTTTGTCCATGTTGCGTCATTTAATAAACTAAGTAGATTTGGATCAATAATTATACCAAATAATCCTTAGACGACAGCCTGTCACACTACTACAGAGATTAAGATATAGGACAATGCTACCTTAGTGATATTGTCGGCATGTAAACCAAACCCAAATAGAATTTAGATCAATTTTAATGTAATTGGTTTAGGAAATTAGTAGTTGAGTTTGTAAGTGATTTATTCGCTAGTTTATTTAGTATTAGGAAATAGTAAATTAGATTGATATGTATTTAAAGGTTTGTGCCTAATTATTTGAGTTGAGAAAAATTGCATTGAAAAGTTGATTAATAAAATCCTCCCAAAATTCGGATCGCTTAATTTCGTTACTATCGAATTCAATTGATCAAAGTTTTAAGGCCATCATTGTTTAAACTTTTCTTTCTTGCGGCTTTACACAATTTAACAATTTGGATTGCTTGTTACTGTCTTTGTTCCTTTATTTCCAAATCAATTAATTGTGGCTTGCTTTTCATTGGTTTTCATATTTGGCAATTTTGATTTGATTCGGTTCGTCTTGCCCGACTTTATTTTGTTTGATAATATTTTGATTGCCCATTCATAAAATTAATAGTGTGTGCGGTTGTTTTTTAATTAGAAGAATTAGTTTATTAAAAGTTTATTTTTTGTAAGCTCCTACAAAATGCTATCAATTATGTGTTCTGTTGCGTGATTTTTGATTGTTATCAATTATGTATTTCGTTATTTTGTTGCGTAATTTTTTAATACTATCAAATATTTATCATATGTGACAGACATAAAATATGAGATAAAAGATGAGTATTAACACTAAAGATCCCGTGATACTAAGAAATAAAAGGATCATAGAAGGTAATTAGAGAACCGATATCCATTAATACCTTCAATTTAAATGGATTTACCCATTTACAATCCGCATGACAGGCCCATTTAGCTCAAGTTAATAAACTCATCTTTTTTCTCGTATTCATCTGTCACATATGATACTTGTTTTTAATTGCACATAAAAATGGAACAAGTTGTTTTTCTAGTTAAAATGAAAAAAAAAAAAAAAAATACTTCCGCAAATGTAGGTGCAGGTTGCTTTACAAAATAATTTAAGACATTTTTTTTTAGTGTTTTTCAACAAATTCTTTCAAAATTTTTATTTTTCAATTTCAAAAAATTTATAACATAAGTTGAGAACAACACTACGCAATATGATTAAATCTTATTAGATAAGTGACATCGATGGATGTAAACAAAATTATATATAAAATTAAATTCTGATCACAATTATATCGATGGGCTCAACACTGGATATACCTAAACTTTTTCGTTCTACAAATTCTAAATGTCTAAAATTGGGGCAGGTACTCGTTATGGACCTGGTACAGGAAAATTGGGTTCTGATTCTAGGACATGGTTAAGTGCTGTGCTAGATTATCAAGACACATGCTTAGAGGGTTTTGATGGCACCAAAGATGGAGCCAAAAGCCTTGTGGAACCAACACTTAACGAAATAACTTCATCAGTCAATAACATTCTTAGCATGGTACGACATCAAACTCCATATTCCAACCCCAAAGGTGGCCGCGCAAGGCGCATCATTCGTGAAGAATTTCCCTCTTGGATTAAACATAAAGATAAGAGGAAACTCATCCAAGCCATGAAAAGGGATTCAGCTGATGTGGTTGTGGCAGCAGTTGACGGCACAGGGAATTTCACTAGCATAAATGAAGCAATTGACTTCGCCCCTAAACGTAGTTCCGAGTGGTTTGTTGTTTACATAAAACGAGGTGTGTATAAAGAGTACGTGGAAATCGGCAGCAGTAAATGGAATATAGTGTTGATGGGAGATGGCATGGATGCTACGGTAGTAACTGGCAATCGAAATTATTTTGATGGCTGGAGAACGTTTATGTGTGCCACCTTCCGTAAGAATCCTTTCACTCCAAAAACTTGCTCCTTTTTTTTTATTTTTTATATATATATATATAATCAAATTTCATTAGTTGAAGAAACAGTCATTATAATTGATTAAAATATAATCTAATAAATCAATCTACTTGATCTATGTATTATAAACAAATATAAAAAGATACCCCAACAAATCTAGAAATCTAAATTTATACAGATCTAAAAAATCTAGATCATTTTCAAAGGGTTGGACAAGTTTTGTACTAGATCTGACAAGTCTCGAATATGCCTGACTAAACTTATGATGTAAAGTACAAAAACGTATCTAGTCAGCCAGATCTGTCCTAATTGAATATCTAGATGTGTATAAGAGACAGAAGATGGCCAGCACTGGCAGTGGCAATAGTGGGGATGAGACTGCAGCTCTCACTTATTCATGGTGGAGGAAATTACCAATGAGCAAATCTCATAGAAACTGGTACCATCAAGTAGGGATCAAATTGAACACCTTACAACGTGGTGGTTGTGGGTAAGGTGTTCAATTTGATCCCTAGACTTGATTAGTAAAATTAGGTATCAAAACCTATTAATGCTAGCGGATTGAAAATCTTTGGCCCGACTGGTACACAAATCGGTTCATATACAAGAATAATCGAGAATTTTATATTAGAGTCTAATATTAATGAAGGAACTTTTTTCCTCCTTTCCATTTAAAGGATATTTGTGTAATTATTATATTTTTCTTTTTTTTTTAGTTTTGAACTTATGAAATTACAAGAAATGAGCTTGGTCGGATTACCTGCACCTGACATCCGATCCATTTTTTTGTATAGTAATGGAATGGCCGCATCTCTTACGTATGTAGACTGGATCTTGGTCAATTTTTTGATTCGAGTAGCCATTGCTAACTGGTCATATGAACTGAATTAGGTACATGATTTATTAACACCCTTAATTATTTGAATTCACTTGATTGACATTAATTTATTTTCTTTAAGAATCAAAATATTTACTAACTTTATGGTTTGCTGATTTTCTTGGTATATACTTGCCTGTTGATGACATGTGTAGGTGTAAAAGGTCCAAGATTCATAGCACGAGATATTACATTCGAGAACACAGCAGGACCTCACAAGTACCAAGCAGTGGCATTTCTATCAAATTCCGACTTATCAGCCTTATATAGATGCGCATTTAGGGGTTACCAAGACACACTCTACGCCCACACAATGCGCCAATTCTACAAAGACTGCACAATCACAGGCACGGTCGATTTCATCTTCGGCCGTAGCTCAGCCGTCTTCCAAACTAACTGCCAGATTCTAGCCCGACAAGGCCTACCAAAACAAAAGAACACCATCACGGCCAATGGCCGGAGGAACTCTTATGATAAAACAGGCTTCTCTATCCAATTTTCAAATATATCTGTCGAAGCCGAGCTTTTAGCTTCACGAGAAAATATACAAACATATCTTGGAAGACCGTGGAAATTGTATTCGACGACTGTTATTATGCAGTCGTATATTAGCAGTGCTATACACCCTAAAGGATGGCTAGAGTGGAAGGGGAATTATGCACTTGATACTTTGTATTATGGGGAGTATATGAATTTTGGACCAGGGGCTTGTTTGGATAACCGAGTAAATTGGCCACAGCATTCATGAGATTAAAGATTCTGCTGTGGCTAACAATTTTACTGTGGCTCAATTAATTTTGGGAAACTCGTGGCTGCCCACGACTGGGATAAAGTACATTGATGGGTTGCATGAATAGGTAGAAAATCTTAAGAAGGAATATATGTAAAAGTTTCTGAATTAAAATTAAATTTTGTGGATGATTTGTAGTTAATTAATTAAGTCGAACATTCAGAGTACTTGTTTCATTTCGGGGACAGCCACAAAGCAAAAACTTTATAGGATCCAAATGAGATGGACTTGACAGTTAAATAGTGTAAAATATTTAAAATTAAAATTAGAATGTATAAAATAAGAATTAAATATAAATTAAGAGAGTGCAAAATAAAATTAATCATTTATTTGGCTTGTTACCTTAAAAAAAATAAAGAATATAATCATTTATTTGACCCGTCACCTTAAAAATAAAAAAGTAAACTAACTTGTAAGCAAGGTATTCCTATATCGATAGTATAATTGCATTTTGACCTTCAAATTAGTAGCGATTGTTTTAGTTGCTTCCTATTATTTTCTCCAACCTTCTTGATCTACAGTAAATTCTCTTTTAAGAAAAGAAACAAGAGAGAGAATGCCCTTGTCTTAATTTAATTTGGCACTCTATTTGCATGAGAAATATTATCTTAGTAGTCTGAATAATTATTTGGTATGCTTAGTAGCTATTTCAGAATTAATAAAAACCTTGCACATTGAGTGTTGGAGGTCCACTTTTTGAAAATAAGAGACCATTATTTTTTGATGACTAAACCGTTTACTTCATATGGAAGAATATTCTAGGTCTAAGAACAACTGTCTATACATGTCAAATAATTGCTCCAACCCAAAATAAAAATTTTCCTATTTGCATAACAATAAAGAAACTATGTATTAGTAGTTGTCTCTTATACAATTGTCTATATGAATAAATCTTATCTAACACATAAATACATGAATGTTCTCTTAATGTTGGTTAAGAGAGAGGTGTCCCCTTAAGGGTACATTTCCCTTGACAGAACTAATGAAAAGACTAAATAAGGCCTTCTGCATATAGCTTAATTAGAACTTTTTCACGATTCCAGAAAAAAAAAGTCCCAAAGCTTTTATTTTTTGTCAATTTACTGCTCAAATAAAAGTCTTGTGGCAAATATACAATCTAGTGGGGAATTCTTACCTGTCTCTTATACCTCCACCATGAACCATGGCCGCCACCCCATCCCCACTATTGCCACCGCGGCAAAAATCTTTGCGTCTGTCACCCTATCCTTCCTTCCTCCTCCTTTCCCTGATGAGGGATTTTCCTCGGAAGGAAATCCAAGGGTAACAGACGCAAAGATGGCCAGCACTGGCAGTGGCAATAGTGGCTGTCTCTTTATTCACATCTAGGACAGATCTGTAATTGACTACACATCGTTTCTGAGGCTTCTCTGGACCTTCGTCTGGGCCTGTCTCTTATACACATCTAGAAAAAAATAAGAGACAGCTAGGCTACATCTGTCTCTTATAACACATCTAGATGTGTATAAGAGACAGCGATCCCCCTCCCAAAAAAAAAAAGATTTTAAAATATAAATTAAATCATCATTTTCACCTCTAGAGCCGCCATCAAAAGAGAGAGGGAGAGGGAGTGATGGGCAGAGGCAGGCAGGAGGAGGGGAGAAGGGGAAAAGAAAGTGGCATGGGAAGGAAGGTAGTAGGGAGAAAGGGAGAATAATGTAATGGGAGAAGGGAAGAGGAAGAGAAGGAGATGGAAGAGAAAAGGGGAAGAGGGAGTGAGCTGGGGGAAGAGGGAGGAAAGGAGGTAGCAAGGGAAGAGGAGAGAAAAGGGAAGGAAGTGTTAAGGGGATTAAGGTTTGGGGAATTTAATTTTAATCAATATTGATAGGTTCGTATTTTTAGAATTTAAAAATTATTTACTATTGAAGTCGTGAATTTTTTGATAGAAATTAAACAGCAGAGAGGTAATGGTTAAATATTTCGAAATTTAAGGGGGTTAACTGTAATATTACTAAACTACAGGATATTGTAGTAATTTGATCAAACCTCAAGGCAAATAAATATAATTAACCCTTATTACAATGGATGCTTGCCAGCCTAATAATATAAATAGTTCAACCATATTGCATCAACGACTCAGAAGATATTGAATATACGGCAGAAATTAAAGGAGTGCTTGGTTAGAAGTCGGGAATCCTGAAATTGGAATAAAAATCATATATAAAAAATTAATATGGGCAATTGGAATTAAAATCATACATAAAAAATTAATATGGGATTTGAAATTATAACAATGTGGGGTGCTTGGTATACAAATTTTAGATTGGAAAAAAAATATTATCACTTTTTGTTAAAAAAAAAAAAATCCTTCTTTATCTCTTTTCTTCCCCACCACCACCTCTCCTATAATCAATATTGACCACAACCAATAATCAACCATACAAAACCTGATAATCAAAGAACACGGTGGTTGACCTCTTTATTGGCAAAATCTAAACTTTGTGACAAATAATTTTATGGGTAAACAACAAAATTGACGAAGAGGAGGAGATCAGATCTATACAAGTATAGGAGGTTGTTTACCTAAATGGATATGGGAATTAGTTTGATCAGTTAAAAAAAAAAAAAAAAATTCAAAGCTCAAGGAGGTTTGAAGTTGTTGGCAGCCATGGTGGCTTCATATTAAAAAAACTGATGGAATTCCACTTTTAAGGAACCATATTAATTTGAAATTTATTTGAAGCAAATTTCTTTATGTAACATTGATATTAAGAATAAGTTTTATAAATTAAAGAAGAGTGAAAAATAATTTTATTGGGATAGATTTTACAAATCAAGTAATAATAAAAAAATAAAATTTGCTTGAAAAATAAATTTACATATTTCATTTATATTTTTGAACCCTTAACCAGAAAAAAGGTCCTAAAGGTACATAGGAAATAAAACTAAATTCTTTAGACTTGTATGCAGAAATAAGTTAAATTGAAAATTTCCTCATAATTCTAAATATAAGTCTAAAAATTTTAGTTTTGTTTCCTTATGTATCTTTAGTATTTTTTTTCTCGTTAATGGTCTAAAAGTATAAATAAAGTATGTAAATTTCATTTTTTATTATTTCTTGATTTCTAAAATCCATCCCAAAAAAAAATATTTCCTAATATTTTTTAATTTCTAAAGCCTTTTCCTAATATTCTATTACATAAAGTAATTTATTTCAATCAAATTTATTTGCTAATATAAAGCATTAAAAGTAGGTTTTATTTTCCCTTTTACTCTTTCAAGAGTATTATATAAATAACCTAAATAATTATGAAAAATTTTATTCAAGTTAGGGGACTCTTATACACATCTAAATTTTATAATGACAGTACTAGTACCATAAAAAAAAAGCAAATCACTGAATTATATTTGCTTTTTTAATATGGTACTAGTATGGAAACATGTGTTTTGCACGTTTAAAAATACTAATTATTGATTTTTATTGTTATGAATTAAAAAGTAAAGTATATTTGGAAAATACCAACATTTTGATTTTTTTTAACTCAATTTTTTACTTATATAATTTCTATTCCAAAGTTTAACTAAACAAATAATTTTTTGTAATTCATATGAGTTTAGAGAAATATTTACTCATATGTGATTTTTATACATTTTCTTTAGAATACTTTGTTAGAAATATAAGAGATTTATTTAATTTAATAGTTCAAGTAATTTAATAAAAAAGATCTCTAAATAAATGTATCTTGTGAATAAAACATCTTTCTTGCAATTTTTAAAATAGAATTCTATTTACTCAAATGAGAACTCGAAAAATTCTACAATGAGCTCATTGGTACCTTATTTAACTTCAAAAATAGGAAAGTTGAAAATATTGATCAAATTAAGCATAATCTCTTATACATTTCTATATATTAAAGTTTAAAATTAAATTCATTATGTAAGTTTAGTAATCAAAGAATGTAGTGTAGTCTTGAAAAATATTAATAATTTATAATATTTATTGAAACCCTTTATCTCTTTAATTATTCAAATTTTATCTTAATGACATTAGATTTATCAAGTGTATTAAAATATTTGATTATTCTAGATTTTCATACCTCTATTGGAACCAACTCAAGGAACCATTCATGTGTACAAATACTAAACAGTAATTTCTAATTTAGGAAATAAAATCTTTCTTAAATATATAGTTTCCACAACTATAGGAATTACATCATGAAAATAAGAAAGAAAAGTGAAAAATAGTCTACCACTATTTAGCAATTATACGGCATGAAATTTAATAATTAATTTATTATGTCAAAACTATGAATATGTATACTAGTAAATTTAAATGTAGATATTCAATATAATAAATTTTATTTGATAGAATATATTCAAAAACATGTAGCTAGCTGCAGTGGCTATTAACTTGTATAATAATAATTCAAAAATAACAATAAACATAATTTAATTTAGGTTTTAGACAAAGTACACTTTAATTAAAATTTAATTAGTATGGATTTGATCCCTCTTTTTTAATATATAATTTATATGGTTATTAATATTCAATATTAGCTATTTATAGGTCCAAAGACAATAATGATAATGTTTTGTAGAAGGATAATAATTATCTATTAAGAATTTTAGTTAATACTCCCTCCGTCTCATTTATATTACCACACTTCATATATTAGTATGTCTAATAAAATATCACATTACTTAAAATGATTATTTGTATTGCTTATATTTTCAATTTTATCCTTCCCAACATTCAAAATAATCTATACTCCGATAACTAATGAGTCCAATAATCAATTCATCATCTCACTATCCAATGTTCTTTCTCCTCTCCCCTCCCAATAAAAGCTCATCCATTTCAAATATTTATCCTTTAGTGATATAAAGTCAAATAAAATTAATTAGGACATTGTGGACATTTGATAGAAATCAATAGTTACCTAAAATTTTGTGCAATGTTAATATGACAATTATATTGGGACGGAATGAGAATAATTTAGAAACTAATTTTTAATTATAGGAAAAACGTAATTTAGATTAAATATGTGTTAATTAGTAAATGTATGAAAAAGGAACTAAAAGGAAAGTAATATTGTAAGATAAAGATTATGTTCTTTTAAAAAAAATAAAATAGGTGCGGATCACGCTGTTCACTCCCTTCCTTACTTATCTAATCAGTTTAACAATAATAAAAAAGATAGGTTTTTGCATTATATTTGTTTTTAGTACGCCACATAGAAGCCAAATTCTTTTCATATTTTGGACAACGAATCTCTTTATCATTACAAAATCCAGACAATAATATTATAAACAAAATAAATAGCATTGGTAGAAAGAAGGTGAAGATATTGACAATATTTCTAAAGGATAATGTCTTTGTATTCAAGAGACATGCATTGAGTCATATTTAACTAATTTGTATATATCCTTTAGTTTTTTTTTCCCCTATTTTGTATCAAAAATAGAAAAGATTTCAAAATTATTCTCTCAAAAGAGTCCAAAAGTTTTATACGTGATAAATCCTACTTTTTTTTTATTTGAAGATAATTCCTACTATTATTTAACTTAATTCTTAATCGTAAAAAAAAAAATTATTTGCATACTTTATAATTTCTAAATTCGTCCTTGAAATATGGACACCAAATGGAATTCTCTATTCTGTACAAAAATCTTATTCTAAAAGTAAAGTATCAATAAGATTGAAATTGTATTTTAAAATTGTGTACTTTTGAAAGGTAATGGTATATTCCGTTACAAAAAAATACCATTACCTTTCAAACTGTCTCTTATACACATCTAGATGTGTATAAGAGACAGATCATTTAGCTTTGGAGGCTGCATTAGAACATTTGTTTTAGTTTTGAGAACCAAATTGAGATTCTTTGAATTTGGAGAACTACATTGAAATATTTTTCAATTTGGAGGTTAAATCGAGACCTTTCTCCAATTTAGAAGTCATATTGAAATTTTTGCTTAGTTTGAATGGCCAAAATTGTATTTAACTCTTTAAAATTAAAATAACCTTGTTTAAGGTCATAGGAAAAATGTCTTACTACCTAAATTGCATGTGTATAAGAGACAAAAATTATTAGTGCCTTTTAATAGTTGTTAATAAATGTTTTCTAATCTATTAATGTATCCACAACCTATATATGTTGATAATAAATGCATAAATATATTTAATGATAAAATTTATTTCATTAAATTATTTTTATAACTTTATTTAATATTCATCTTCAATAACTAAATCTATCCCAAAATTCCTATACTCTATGGTAAATATTTACTTCAATCAAATATAATTCTAAATAAACTCGCAAAAGTTAGTTTTATATCAAGTGTACATTTGTAGGATTTTTTTTTTCTCTTTAACAATCCAAAAATATAGGTAAAACATTTTATTTTTCAAGTAAATTTTATATTTTTATTACTGCTTGATTTCTAAAACACATCCCAAAAGAATTTTTCTCCTTTCCTTTAATTTCTAAAATTCATTCGTAATATTCTATTACATAAGGAAATTTATTTCAATCAAACTTATTTTCTAATATGAAATTTACTAAAAGTCGTTTTTATTTTTTTCTTTTACTCTTTGAGGAATATTTGCATAAATAGCCCAAATAGTATAAAAAAAGCATTTAAGTTAGGAGCATAACAAAGTTATTAAATTTTATGGTGAAGGTAACTTGGGAAATAAAATAAAAAACTAAATCAAACTTCTTCATTTATTACGAGACATCTTCAATTAGTTTTTTTATAACTTTATTATATCCATCTTTTATTTCTAAACCTATCCCAAAATTCTACTCTATGAGAAAATTTGCTTCAACTAAACTTAATTCTACACATAAGTCTAAAGAATTTAGTTTAATTTTTTGTGTACCTTTTAGGATTTTTTCCTGTTAAAGGTCCAAAAATATAAATGAAATACGTAAATTTAATTTTCAAGTAAATTTTATTTTATTTTTATTATTACTTGATTTCTAAATCCATCCCAGTAAAATTATTTCCTTATCCTCTTTAATTTCTAAACTCATTCCTAATATTTTATTACATAAGAAAAATTGTTTCAATTAAATTATTTCTTAAATGAAGGCTTAAAAATAGGTTTTATATCTTCTTTTACTCTTTTAAAAGTATTTACATAAATAGCATAAATAATTACAGAAAAGACATTCAAGTTAGGGTATATAACAAATTAATTAAATTTTATAGTAGGGTAAGTTTGGAAAAAAAATCTAAGTCACTAAATCATAATGGCTCTTTTAACATGTAGTATAGACAAATATTGATGAGTTGAATTAGCATTTTCTATATATTATTCTAAACACATTCATGCTATAATCGTGCGCCAAACATGATTCCCTGTCTCAAATAATCTTGTATTTCTAAAAAAAAATTTAAATCATTAAATCATATCGATTCTTTTAATATAATATAAATATAGATGAGTTGAACTAGCTTTTTCTATATGTTATTCTAAACACATTCATACTATAATCATGTGCCAAACATGATTTCCTGTCTCGAATAACCTTGTATCTCACCGGTGTCACCTGGTAGAGGAGGCGGGTGACTCTAACATCCTAATACTCTACCTCAGAGTAAAAATCATAAATTTTATAGAAAATTCAATTTAACCATTAAAATACTTGTGTCGCTTTATGTGTTCAGCATTATATTACCTTCAAAACGATTTAAACATTGACATAAATGTTATGATTCGATCCAGGATATACTTTGTTTATGTACAACTTGTAAAGCATGTGCATCTGAAACGTAAAACATTTGTTCAATTAGCTTAAACCCTAAACCCTATATATATATACACACTAGTTAAATATCTCATGCTATGTACGACAGTACGAATACTTATATTTAATTTTTACAATAATATTAAATTAATGATGATTGTATAAAACTTTTAATAATTAAACAATATAAATACAAACAAAGTAAGTAATAACATCTTTAAATTTTACTAATTATAAAATAAAAATGAGAGAAAAATAATTATAAATATAATTAATAAGTATGCATTTGAAAATTTTATATTTCTGTCATATAAAAGTGATTGAAAAGTAGCTACATAACTTAATTATTGTTTGAAAAAACAAATTAGATATGTATACTATAGTAATGAAATTACTATGGCTTTCTTTTTAATATATAATGATATTATTATGACTTAGATATATGATTGTTTTAAAAACCTACAGTTATATTGTGTTTCATGAAAAAATAGAAGATAAAACCCATTTTGTTGAATGTGACTGGACAAGATTTTTTTAAGTTGTAAATGGTCAAAATCAAACTCAATGTTTAGAAGTATTATTTGTTTACTATGAATTAGCTTGATTTTATCGATATATATCATCAATAAAAACAACATTTGGGAAGTATTTGTCACAATTTTTAATTAATGGTATTTTTGTCATAATCAAAATACTTGATACATATTTATTTTTCCTAATCAATAATTATTTGGTACTTATAATGATAGAATTCTTAATTAAAGTGTATCAATCAATTTTTTCTATTAAAGTATTACTTGACAACATAAAGATAAATTAAACTTTTGAATCTTTATAGTATCGAGTTAGTTATGCCCTTTATTATAGTAATTTTTTTAGAATGTAAAGGAGGACGAATATTATATTTTAGTTTTTTAATGCTTAATTTTTTAGTTTGAAAAATTGTGGTATGCACGGGAACATAAAAGTATTTATATTCATATATGGTATTCTTATTAAGATTACACACACATATATATACATATATATGTTGTTTTTAATTTTTATAATAAATGATTTTAGTAAATTAATAATGTCGGCATAAAACTTTTAGCAATTATATCAAATAAAAATAAATAACAATATCAAAATTTTAAATTTACAATACCAAAAACTAAAAGTAAGAACATGATACGATTACCAAATTTGCACTTGAATCTTTATGCTTCTTTCTTAGCTACAAATAATTATTGAAAATTTATGTTAAAATTAATTATATTTTCAAAATTGTAATAGACATGCGTATGATAATAATGATATACTATGACTTATTATTTTTAAAAGTTTTATTCTACCATGTTTCTCTATTACATACTTGGAAATAAATGAACTTGATAGCTTGTATGTGTGTATATAAATAAATGGTTAAAAGATTACGATATCAGATTCCATAGTTTGTTAGTGATAGATAGAAGGAAAAAAAAAACTAAAACTAAAACTATTGTTTTTTTTCTTCTACTTGTGTGTGAAAAAAAGCATTTTGTTAGTCTTTAACATATGGACAAAATCAATTTATCTACTATAACTTATTCATGTATATGCTAGAATTATATTATTTGTATACTCCTTTAAAATTATTCAGTTTTTGAAATAATTTATGAAGATCATATAGTAAAAAGAAGGTTGGATTTTCTTTTTTCTTAGATTAGAAAAAGGATAAAGGAACACTTCTAATAAAAAAAAGCATAACTGAAATAGAGAATATACATTATTAAAGTTAATTTTAAAAGTAATATAATTACGTACATTGTCCTGGGTTCAGCATTTAAAACCCATGATATGCACAAGATAATCACAAATTTTAGTCCATTTGTATTATCAATTTTTTTTAAAATTTTAGTCCATTTGTATTATCAATTTTTTTTAACAAAAAAAAAATTGTGTTCATTATATAAATTTTTTTTCTAAAAAACTACCAATAAACTTTAATAATGTAATTTGAAATCTCTTATACACATCTAGATGTGTATAAGAGACAGGCTAAATAAAGTGTCAAAGAATCACCTACACTTTCAGCTAAAAAACGATTTTTATTCATTTATATTACAAAATTGGATTTTAAGTGGGATACCATATAAAACATATATTATGCTAAAAAGTGTAATAATAGACATAATATTAAAATTATTTTTAGAAGTATTACGATTACATAATTACTTAAAAATAATATTTGTTGACATGTAATAGTTAATTACCAATAAATATAAATTTGTAAGAAGATGCAAAAAAAAAAAGATATCTATGTATCTATATATTTCATAGCTTGGACCGCCAATGGTTCTCCCTCTTTTTACCGGTCAGATCTTTTAGAACCAGCCTTTAGGAAGAGGTATCGATTCTAAAAGAGATTGCTCCTCTACAAGTTCCATTATTGCAATTAGCTCGACTCTAAAGGTAGTTCAATCGATTAGCACATGCAGCCACAACAGGGAAGCAGGAAGGAATGCAGCAGGAGTAGAAAGGGAAAACATTCGATCATCGGGCCCTACTCGAATCATTCTTAAGAACACCAAACCCTCTCGAATAGAATTCTAGAAGCTTTCAATGTATACCCAGGTTCCTGCAGCAGCTAGTTGCTCAACCTTAGTCTTGGGCTAATCTCACACTTCAATCAACCCCTTGATACTTCGATCCAATCAATCAATCGATTACTCATGCGTAATGCAAAATTCCTTATATATATATATATATACTAGGTTTTACATATATATATGTATACTAGGTTTTACATTTATATGTTCTAAAAAAATTAGTGTGTTACGGATTATTTTATTTAATAATGGAGCTCCTCTTCTCTACCATCAAAGCATGTCAGACGTAAATTAGATCTTTGTGCTTTTTTTTTTCCTTTTTTTTTTGACCAAACTGTCTGAAATCAATACAGATTTGTTATGTGGATTTAAAAATTATAATCACTTCCCATCTTTTGAATGCTGCATTAACCAACACTTTAATATAAAAAATATTTATAGCTCAAAATTAGCACAGAATACTTCGCGCTGAAAATCTCATCTATATCACGAATTCAGAGGGCACATGAAGGCAAAAATGACTCTCTCCCGTGAATGATACTCCAAAAAATAGTATTGCCATTTTGCTAGTCTTGTTGTTACTCGTTACTATGATACTCTCTCAGTTGACAGCGAAGCGTGGGTTTAACTGATAAAATTATGTGATTTAGGTTATGAATTCAAATCAATAAAAGAATAAGTGTATCAATTATAATTAAACAATTTAATTTAAAAAGTCTCTTGTAGAGCTCACCCACTTGTATAAGTTGAAAGATACCTTCCAACCCCTACTTTCTTAATTTTAACTACCCACAAAATCAGAAAACTAACTAATTCAATGTAACAGTATCAAGAAAGGTAATGGGAGAAAAGTAACGAAACATCTGTCAAACGCACACTACTATAAATTATATTACGTTACTTCTCTCCCTATTTATATCCATATTCTTATAATATTCTAACAATTATATAAACAAATTATATCTCCAAATAAATGAGTACAAGGGTATGTTTAGTTATAACATTCAGAATGTACATTCGTGAGTTGTGCTATGCACCTGCATCAAAACTCTTCCAGAGGTTGTTGTATTTTGGAGAAAAAACATCATATCAACCCAGTGTAGCAGAAGGGCGTATCAGTCCAGTGGATCAGAGCTCTAATTAGCATATTTCGACTATAATCAGACAATTATAATCCTTGAATTAAATTATTAATTTTTTAATTTTTGGTGAATTATTATTGTGGTATTATTTTTCTTTATTGAAATATAAATTTTTCAATAAGGCGGAGATCTCGCTAAATTATACGTGCCCATAAACAGACTAAACAAAGTTGTCTTGTGGATCAGTATCACATAAGCCATGACAATATGAAATTCTCAGTAACAGATGTTTTCAACTATATATATTCAAGTTGTTTTAGGATAGAGAGAACTTGAGCTTTGAAGTTATCTGCTTATCTACAGCCTCTAATATGATGGCTGCCCACAACTTGAAGCCATTCCTGGTACTATTCTCAATTTTCTTCTCAACATGTTTTTTTTATCAGAACCTTTTGTACTTCACCATCATCATCTCCTTCAACTTTATCAAATTCCCATTTATCTTTCAAAAAAGATCTTTGCAAGTCCACTCCATACCCTGATGTCTGTTTTGATTCACTAAATATCTCTGTCTCCATCGACATCAGCCCAAACATTTTAACTTATGTCCTCAATTCACTTCAAACTGCATTATCTGAAGCCGAAAAGCTCTCAAACATTTTCCATAATGTTGCTGGAAACTCAAACATTGTCGAAAAAAAAAAGGGTACAATCCAAGATTGCCAAGAATTGCAGCAAATTACAGTTTCTTCATTAGAGAAATCCGTTTCGCAAATTAGCTCTGCTACTAATTCAAGAAAATTAGCTGATGCGACGGTGTTTCTTAGTGCAGCCCTGACGAACAAAAACACTTGTTTAGAAGGGCTAGATTCGGCATCTGGCCCTTCTAAACCAGCCCTGATGTTCGTCATTTCTGATGCATACAATTATGTGAGCAATGCTCTACATCAATTCTGTCCAAAAAAGGTGGACCAAATGGCCTAATTTTTAGGCGTTTGATGGGATATACAAGTCTCTGTTGATCTGAGATATGTTGTTAATTTGTCCAGTTCTTCTGATAATGACATTATTATTATACACATCTTGAATTCTATGTATCTGTCAGTAGTTAAAAAAAGATGTGTATAAGAGACAGCTCCTTGCCTAACAAAGATGAATATTCTATCAGCACTATTATTAGGCTGTCTTTATAAAGGAGTGTATCAAGAAAATGTGGAGATTCCAAGATGGAAGACCAACATTGTTCTTCTTGGTGATGGAAGTGACGTTACTATAATTATTGGTAACAGAAGTGTAGGTGATGGTTGGACTACATTCAGATCTGCCACTATTGGTAAATATATATTTTATAGTAATTTTTTTTTCAAAATTTTCAAATTATTTGCATGCATTTGAATGTTAAAATCTACAATTTCAATCATTGAATATGAGTCGATTCAGATATTCTATCCCTGTGTATAAGAATTGTGATTTAAAATTATATTATAAAAACATTTAAAGCAAATAATATTATATTATACAAGTACTCAAAATACAACTATAATAAGATTATAAAATTTTCCTAGGTATTTATCTAAGAAAATTGATTACATTGTGACAAAACCACAGCAAGATTTGCTTTGACCAAAGACAATATTAGATGTCAAGTTAATAGTTTGCCTTATAGCCTTAGTTGAAACATCTTTTAGTCACTAACGACTTTTTGTCACACGGGTTTTTTGTGATCCATTAATTTCAGCCGTATCGGGCGAGGGATTTTTGGCACAAGACATAACTATTGAAAATACAGCCGGACCGAAGAAGGGACAGGCAGTTGCCCTTCGGGTTAATGCTGATTTGGCCGCAGTCTACAAGTGCAGCATAAAAGGATTCCAGGACACATTATATGTTCACTCATTTCGTCAATTTTACAGAGAATGTGACATCTACGGCACGATAGACTACATATTTGGAAACGCAGCTGTTGTTCTCCAAAAATGTAACATCGCCTCCCGATTGCCAATTCATGGACAATCAACCGTAATCACGGCCCAATCGCGATCCACTGAAGATGAGTTCACCGGAATTTCCCTACAAAACTGCGCGATTCTGCCTACGTTTG
This sequence comes from Cinchona pubescens, assembly GCA_025175665.1. Classification (NCBI taxonomy): domain Eukaryota; kingdom Viridiplantae; phylum Streptophyta; class Magnoliopsida; order Gentianales; family Rubiaceae; genus Cinchona; species Cinchona pubescens. Next base: position 1,136,646 of record JANKKI010000397.1, on the reverse strand, counting down.
AGTTGTACTCTAATTTGGCTACTGTCAAGAGTTATCTAGGAAGGCCGTGGCAAAATTATTCGACAACAGTTGTTATTGAATCTTACATTGGTGAACACATTGCAGCTGAAGGGTGGACTGAATGGTCAGGTGATCGAGGCCTGAGCACTTTATACTATGGAGAGTATGCCAATGATGGTCCAGGTGCAGGAACGGATAATCGAGTTGACTGGCCAGGTTTTCATATTATGCATTGATTATGATGTTGCATCTGAGTTTTCAGTTTCAGAGTTTATTGATGGAGCTGAATGGCTGGATTCCACTAATTTTCCTTATGATAGTGGCATTTGATTCTGGGATGGAATTAAATTAAAAGGGTTTTTTTTTACTAGTTTATTATTATGGGCAGACAAAGTTGTACTAATTCTTGATGATGCTTGGCAAAATTTGTACACAACTCGGAAAGTGGTAAATGTTCATCTCAAATTGATAAGAAATTTGTTTGAACAACTATTATTCAGGAAAATATTATTTGAAATGTTACAAGAATATTTTTAAGATATAATGTATGTAAGGTAAAAAGGTAGTTAATAAATGTAAAACCCAAAATTTTACAGTTATTCGATACCAACCACAAAATTAAAAAATTGAAAGAATAAAATAATGACACACAGAAATATAAGTGTGTACACCTGTATCAATTCTTCAAACCCTCCATAAAAAATACTCCAACATCGGCTTGTAAGAAATAATCGGACAATAGTAGATATTATCAAATAAACTACTTATTCCTAAAATAATTAAACTATTAAAATCTGATTCCAACAAAAATACTAAATTAAGTAAAAAATTTATAAGTTTGGATTAGTCTTCCAACATCCTCTCAAAATTCCGAATGGCACTTACTCTGAGTTGTTGGGTTATTAAAAGTTTTATGTTTCTGTGTCTTTTTCTTTGAAAATTGTGGCACTTTGAATCAAGTTGAATATCAATATTGTTTGGGTAACAAAAGCTTAGACGGCTTTAATTATTTTTCTTGGCTGTGATAATTAAAAGGTTATTTTTGGCTCCTACAATAAACATGTTAGAAATTGATCCCAAAATATTATCCAATAAATAATGAATAATATTGTTCCTGTTCAATGGTGAACTTCGATTTTTAGTGTTTCCCTATCACCTAATAACTTAATGAAACCCTGCTTGATATGTGTGGTAAAAATGACTATCAATAAAGAATTAGGATTAACTAACTGATTTTACATCAACCAAAATCATCAAAAGATAATTAAATAGAAACACTAGTAAAAAGAAGCTAGTAAGAAATTAACTACATGGTTCACCTCAAAAATAGAAAAATGGTCCCACAAAAGTGGTGTTTCAGACACGTTGAGGTCTGTGACCTCCTAAATGTACAATAATGTAATTTCTCAGCTTCAAACGAACGAGGAGATGGAAGAGGGAAAATTTGCGGGAAATGCGGTTTTGTATAGTCCTCAAAGGGCCTCAACTGAAGGGCTTTATCATACATTAACAAGTCCTAAAATTTCTCTATTCCAGACTTTCTTCGGCCACTTTGGGAAATTCTGAGACTCAAAATTGCACAACCCATAAAGGACAGAGGAAATATAAATGGAAAATATTGAAAGAATAATTCTGGATACAAGAATAGCAACAGAAAAATTAAGTTAAAAAAAAAAATTTTTTGTTACACCCTCTGCCCTGGATTAAATTGCAAGGCAGAGAGAGATCTCTGCCTAAGCAAAAAACAAGAAAACCAAAAAAAAAAATGGCGTTCCAGGATTTTGACCTCATTTCAGAACGTCGAAAAACTGAAAGACAACAAAAACTGAAAAGAAGGATCACAATTGCAGTTGCTTCTACAATTACCTTGGTTCTTTTGGTGGCTGCTGCAGCTTGTGCGGTTGTTTATAAAGATCGTTTTTATCCGAATTCTAGTCAGCATAACAATGATCCAGCTGCGCCTCATCCAGCGAAGCCGACAGTTTCTCCAACGGAGAAAGCTGTGAAGACGATTTGTGCCTCCACGGATTACAAGCAAACATGTGAGGATACCCTATGTAAGGCGGTTAATGCCAATGCATCAGCCTTGCAGCCAAAGGATCTTTTAAAGGCTTCAATGAGTGCTATTCTTGGTGGGATTGATTTGGCTATTCAGGCAGGCAGTTCTATCCATTTCGATGATCCAAATAATAAGGTTGCATTTGATGTCTGCATGACACTTCTTGGTGATGCTAAGGAGGAATTAAATAGTTCCATTTCTAGTATTGATGTGAAGACAGGAAATGCCCCGGACTTGAACAATTGGTTGAGCGCTGTTATGTCTTATCAACAATCGTGTATCGATGCATTCCCTGATGGAGAAATAAGGAGTATGTTGCAGAAAACTTTGAATACTTCCAAGGAACTTACAAGCAATTCTCTTGCCATGGTCTCGCTTTCTCAAGTTGCTTCATTTCTTGGAACTAATATCAAACGACGTCTTTTAACAAAAGAATCAGGCTTAAATTCCCTGGATGAAGAAGGGATTCCTACATGGATCAATCAAGAGAATCGTAGAATTTTGAAGGCGAATACGACATTACAGAATCCAAATGTCACTGTGGCTAAAGATGGAAGTGGAAATTTTACTACCATTAATGCAGCATTAGCAGCATTACCACCTGTATATGATGGAAGGTATGGCTACTATAACAATCACTGAATTATCAGGTTTTTTCCGAGGATAAAACTCATTTTCTTAGGTTTTTTTTTTTTTTTTTTTTTTCCCTGATTCTTTGAATTCGTGACAATGCAGGTACGTGATATATGTTAAGGAAGGAGTTTATGATGAAACAGTTGTCGTAACTAAAAAGATGGTCAATATTACAATCTACGGCGATGGATCCCAAAAGAGTATAGTAACCGGGAGCAAAAACTTTGTTGATGGAGTACCAACCTTCCTAACTGCAACTTTTGGTACGTCCCTCAAGGAATTGAATCAAGCTTTCTATCAATAACGAAAGGAAGAGAAAATTTGATGTAGGAATTTATATACTACTACTAATTCTGTCCAGATTATGATGTTTTTAACAGAGTTGAGAATTGGGATAATAACTGCCTACCTTCCCATTTCACATGGATAGATAAGAAAATTCATATTTTAACCTATAAATCCAAAAGCAATTTTTGTATTACATGTGTCAATTTACAATGTCCTTTATTAAAATCCTCCCACGAGTTTAATTATATCTTATGCTGAGACTCTTGAGATCTATCCTCATCCAGTCTGCCATCAGCGTGTTTTAGTAGATGCAGTCAAGAGAAAAATATAGTCAGATTATTGTAATTTGGCATGGACGGCTATCAACACTATTTCGCGTTTTCTTAGGCATCACTGACCTCTAATTGCTATATGGTTTGTTATCACAGCGGCTGAAGGAGATGGATTTATTGCACAATCAATAGGATTCAGAAACACTGCAGGTCCAGAGAAACATCAAGCAGTGGCGCTTAGAGTTCAATCTGATTGTGCAATTTTCGTGAATTGTCGTATGGAGGGATACCAAGACACACTTTATGCTCAAACCCACAGACAATACTATCGTAGCTGCTACATTACAGGTACTGTCGATTTCATATTTGGTGATGCGGCTGCAGTCTTCCAGAACTGCATGATCTATGTCAGAAAGCCTATGGACAATCAACAAAACATTGTAACAGCTCAAGGAAGAGTAGACAAGCGCGAAACTACAGGGATAGTTTTACAAAGCTGTCGTATTTTGGCAGACGACACTACACTTGAGCCTGTTAAAGGGCAAATCAAAAGTTATCTTGGCAGGCCATGGAAAGAATATTCCAGGACTATCATAATGGAGACTGAAATCGGTGACTTCATTCATCCTGAGGGATACATGCCCTGGAAGGGAGATTTCGCGCTAAGTACCCTGTATTATGCAGAGTATAACAACAAAGGCCCTGGATCTCAGACTTCTGCAAGAGTGAAATGGCCTGGCTATAAAGGGCTAATCAAGAAAGATGAGGCCTTGAAATACACTGTAGGTCCCTTTATACAAGGGGAAAGTTGGTTGAATGTTGAAAATGTTCCTGTTCGTTTTGGCCTGTCTACCTAAGAAAGATAACATGGAATTCTTGATTCTTCAGTATATTGTAAAATGCGGCTGGAAGTTTGAAGATTCTTCGAAGAGGGCTGCAGGGGAATTGCCTCATTGATCGATTCTGTATAGATTATAATATAGATTATAACACTTCCCTTGGTGGAATGATGCTTTTTTTCCTGTGCAAGAATGGTTAAAAATTGCAAATATTTTTTTAAAAAAGAAAGTACATGTATATAGAAAGAGGGAAAAGAATCGCACTAATTAAGTATATGTTACACAATTTTGTTCTATATATTCACCAAACATTAGGTCAAGAAGAAATTTATACTAGATTTTATTAGGTGATCAGCCGAGAGAAAAAATAAAGAATTGGTTCATTATGTTGTTTTCGAGCCTCTCATAATCCTTTTTATTAATTAGTCCTTTGACTTTCAATCTCTGATCATTGGAAATTGGGTTGTGTTCCAAATGGAAATTGGGCAGCTCCAGATTTACCAATCCATTCAATGGAGAGCCGATGAGCCCAAATCCAATGGACTTTTCTTTCAACTTTAAACATGTAGAAAATTATAGGCAAAATGAAATTGTAGAATTGCAATGGCCACAAGAAATCAAATTTTTTTTCAACGGATTGGATTTCAGCTCTCTAACCAAACAGTTTACTGAACCTTGCTTTAAATTGATAGTACATCGCACAATTATTAGCAAAAATTTCAGTTTTTCGAGGTTCTCTTTCCGTATCACACAATAGGGTAGATTATATATATATGATATTATTTGGTGGACTTGTCGGTTTAAAATTAACCAAATATCACGTGAATAATTCATGACAAATTCTATATTAAGAGATTATCGTATATAATACCGTAAATCAGGTAAATTTTAGAATTTTTCTCTTTTCGTCATTAGAAGCATTATGGAGATCAGAATACAACCAAATTTTGATAACACACCTACAATCCCGCCGCCATTTTATTTGAAAAATAGATCTAACTAATTAATGAAGGAAAATTTTCTGTCAAGTTATTTTGATCTTATATATTTTGAATTAATTAATTTAGAACAAAATTTCTATGGCAACAATGTAGTAGAAAATCTTTTGTAGAGCGGGGTCATCTCTAGCGAAGGAAGTGTTTATTTGCTATCTTTAAGCTGGTCTTGATATTTAATCCTACAGTTGATATATCACATAAAACACATTCTGATACCATTGAGATTGAACCTTTGAAAAAAATAAAAAATAACGTTTCCTTCTTAACCTCTATGAATTCGAACTCATGATCAATAAATTAAAAAAAAGTATTTTATTACCTAAATTACTTTTCATTTTCATTTAATTTTTGAACCTTTTCTTTGATCAAAATATTATATCACCGCCATAAAATGTTCTAATCGTTTAAGATTCTACACCTATCGTTACGGACAGATCACGGACGCATATCTATGAGACTATTGCCCATGGCCAACCAACCGGGCAGTGAGAACAGCAAGATTAAAACTTGGACCTTTACCTCCAATAATTTGGTTCACTTCTTAGTTCTTCCCCACTTCTTCGGGTTACTTCCAAGCCAATATTAGCTGTCCAAATATAGCAAATTATATTAAGATCAACTTTTCCCGAATATTATTGAAGCTTCTTTTCATCATAAACAGCTAAAAATATGGAATGAAAACGTGAGCTGCTAATAATTACAACATAAGAACCCACCATTAATGACCTCAAAGATTCATGGGGCATGCAAAAAATAGGAAATTCTTGAAACATTTTGTCAGTCTTAGTACACCTGTAATTCTTCTTCCAGCTTCTTTTTATTTCTGGGCAAATGGTTGTACACTGCAGGTAGCTTCTGGAGTAGCACACTACTCTACTTTGTTCATGCATAGTTTTCATTTGCAACAATTTCATGTGCTTTTGTTGGCAAAACAAAGAAAAAATAGATTTGATGTGGTACTTCACGTATTATGCCTTGTCTAATCATTATATTTCTCGATTTTACTACTACATACCTTGACAATATTATGAAGCTTCCGGAATCATCATCTTGTACTATTGTAGAAGAAAATTCTTCGAATTATCAATTTTTTTAAAAAAAAAATAACACATACCGACTAATCAAAATTAACTATAGTAGGGTAGAGGGTTTTATTTATTTTTTAAGACTACTTAGTGTCATGCATGTAATGCCATGCATAACATGAACCGGGTACTAATGTTTCTTAATTATTGGTTTCTAGCATTGTCATTATAAAATCTAGGCTTAAGCTTAACTCCACTTTGCACCCTAAACTTGTACCGAATTTTCACTTCGCACCTTAAATTTTTTTTTTTTTTTGGACATTTTGCACTCTGAATTGTTTAAATCTTTCCATTTAAGTCAAAAATGTGATTCCGTCAAAAAATTTAACGATTGTAGGGTGCGTGTGGAATACTCTCCGTTAAGTGTAAGTGACAATAAAAAGACCTAACTCGACTTTGTATCCCAACTTGTACCAGATTATCGCATTGCACCCTAAACTTTTTTGGGGATACTTTGCACCCGTATACTATCTAAATGTGTATAAGAGACATCCCTACAACTGTGTCTCTTGATACACATTTTAGGTCAAAGGTAGTCTCATTTTCTCTTATTCACTCATTTCCTTCTCAACACCATTCCTTCTTCCTAGACTACCCATTATAAATTCTAATTGAGTTATATTGAATTATTTTGGAAATAAATGAAATTAAACTAAAATTTGGGTCGAAATTAAAAATCAAAAAAAATTCTTCCCCAACCAGTCATCATCCTCCTCGTTGGCCATAGCCACTATCCCTAACTCTCTATCTTTATCCTTGCAACCTCGCCCCAACCCCTGCACCATCTCCCACCACCCTTTTCCACTCCCCAGATTTGACACCTCTATTCTAGAGAGCTTTTCTATTCACAATTTTTCATTTTATGAATTTTTTCTTAATTTTTTATTTTGTTCCTTTTTCGAGCTTTTATGATCACTTGTACTTAACGGAGAGTGTTGCACACGCGATCTACAGCCATAATATTTTTTTTGACATAATCACATTTTGGACTTAAGTGGGAAGATTTAGACAATTCAGGGTGCAAAGTGTCCTAAAAAAAGTTTAGGAGTTACAGTTGGCTCAAACAAAATCAAAAGTAATATTCATTATTTGGGTGTTCAATTAGATTTCTAAAATTATTGAGCAGTAAGCGAGGTTTAAACATATCTTCTTAAAAGAAAACAAAGAAAATGCTAACGATCTTCTAATGTGTATAAAATAAGTTTAAACCCTCCATAATGTTTAAAAAGAATAAGTGAGTGCCAAAATTATTTCCTAAATTTCAATCATAGAGACGCAATGCATTAATATGACATGCTACCAAAAGGTGGTAGTAAAATGTAAACACATGTAGACATATATATGCTTAATAATTTTTCTTCCAAGTTCGAACAATTTAGCCGAAAACCGTGAATTTTCGATAAGGAAATATGTATATAAATCTATGTAGAACTATAAATTTTTAGAGTTCTTGTGATATTAGTTATATAATTATAGAATTGAAAAAATAATTTAATTTCATCATACTCTCTCAAAAAATTCTGTCTCTTATACACATGCCCCATGAATATAAGAGACAAATTATCAAATAACTGTTGACTCTTATAATAAGTCTAAACTACCTAAATCTTGATATAATACAACTACATAAAAATTAATAAGAAACTTCTAGAGTTGGTTAATTTAATCTTTCAACCATCCATATATATATAATGAATGGCACTTTTATAACCCCACAGGCAAACCCCTTAGGCATTTTTTTTTTTGGGGTAATTGCTCAGACATGTTTATCCATATCTGACCCACAAAATTTATGTCAATAATAGACCGAACAACAGATCTTTAGCAAGACACTTAATTTCTGTGTCGGCTATTTGATGCAAATGATCATCACCTGAAATGATGTTCATGAATTTTCAACCAATATACACATGCTAGATGCACATAATGGAAAAAGGGTCGTCGTCGCTGTCTAATTGGTGGAAATGTAAGCTATCCATATTAACACGGCTGTCAAAGGGCATCTAATACCTATATAACTTCCATTATAAGTAGTTAAGTCAAGAATCAAATTATTTGTTAGTGCTCATAAAATATTTCTTTGTAGCTTAAGAAGAAAAAGTGTATAAGAGACAGCTCCTAAATAGCTTTTGTGTATCAAAGGTAATTTGATATTAGGGCAAAATTTTATATGGCTGCAAAACCATAGGATCCATAATTTTTCATTTATCTCCAATAGAATATTTTTTTGTTTGAAGTTGACTACTAAATTATTTTCACGGTCCACTTAAGGTCATCTAGTTTTTTTTTTTTTTTTTAATTACCTGCTAAATATTTATAAGAGTATACTAATAGCCATTATATGTAACACCTCGGATCCTGGACTGGCCCAACAATTTTTGAACAGAAACAACGGGTTCAAAATATTTAAACCAAGTTGTTAGTAAATAATATAATATCCCCTCCCACTTTTAACGTGGGACGGACATCATATTCACCTATCCTTTAAACTTTGCGTCCTCGCAAAACCCAAGTTAGGCCCCAATAACACATCACATACACTGCATAGTATAACTCATTATCACTGGCCCAATCTCACCCTGTGCAAGGACCACAAAAGGTTCGCTCTGATACTAACTGTAATACCTAAACAAGCCCTGAGTTAACCCAACAACTTTTGAACAGAAATAACGGATTCAAAATATTTAAACTAAATTGTTAGTAATTTACAATTTAAAATATTATAAATAATATAATATATCCTCTCACTTTTAATATGTAAAGGGACATCATATTTTATACATGCCACGATAAGCTATTCTAATGGTCGTACTTCTTTTAAAAGACAGTTGCCGATCTGAAACTAAAAATAGTTAGGTCATCATATATAAATAAGTCAACAAAATAGTGCAGTGGCTAATTTAAAATAATAATTAGTTGGACCATAAATAGGGTATAAAAATAGTTTGGTGACGAATAGTTTTCTGCCCTTGAAATTACTATCCTCTTTTACTCTTATTTCACTTATTCGTTAGAATGTAGCTTCCAATGGCTTGTTTAATACAGCACATCATATCATGATTCTAGAATCATGATATGATGTGCTGTATTGTTACAAGGATAATGTAGAGTAGAACGTACAGTATTTTGGGAAAGAAAATCTTACTCTTATATTTTGTTTGATGTGTATAAGAGACAGAATTACGGAAAGGATTAAAGCATTCAAAGATAATTGTTGTCACAACAAAATTTTTAAAAATTTAAATTTATTCATTCGTAGGCAATGATTTTTTTTTTTTTTTTTAAAATCATTTGTAAAATCACAATTCAAGAAATATTTCATGTAACAAAATCCTGTTAAATGATTAATCTATAATTTTAGATAATTGATTAGATTTTTTTCTTTTTTCACAGATTTTATGACGTGTAAGTAATTATAAATTTATGGTCTTCTATAATTTATTATTTTTTTAAATTTATACACCGAATTCCTAATTGCCTATGTAACTAGCCTCATCCTAGAAAACTGTGCTCACTAAAGTATATTTGAATACATGTGCAGCTGTTTTTTTTTTTATGCTGAAACTTCTATTAATCGCTGAGGTCCCAAATCCGTTCATATAATCCTGCACCTCATCTCGAAATTGCAGCCATATGTAGACATTATCCACTAAAATAGATGCATATGCGTATATGTTAGTGAGAAATTCTACAGTTTCATTAAGAGAATTATTTTTTTGATTTTAAAAATTTGTATAATATAAATTTTTAAAATATATAATATTATATTGTATAAACCTTTAAAGTATAAAAAAATTATTTCTTAAAAGAAACTGTAAGATTTTCCTAATGAGTAGGTGGTTAGGGAGGATTATCCACGAGGACCATGACTTTCAAATTTAGATCACAGAAATAATTATATTAGGTCAATCTGTCATTGAACATTAATCCTGCATGGTTGATTGAATAAGGTCCACGAATGGCAAAGCAATAATCAATTTAAAACTTTCTTGATTAGGGAAAATTATCCAATATTTTTAAGTATTGACTTTAAAAAGTAGTGTCCAAAACACTGATGTGAAAAGGAGGATAATAATTGAAAGGGCCAAAATTAATTTAGTGCAACTTCCAATCATGATGCATCAAACACTCTTTTGACTCGAACCCATATTACTAATATATCATAAAAAAATATTTTATTATTTAAATTATATTTTATTGTATTAAAAAAAATGTTAGATTTATTAGAACATCTACTTACATTTGTGGCTAAGACTAAAAGAGCAAAATCTTTATGTTCTTATTGGTTGTGACTTTGCAAAATGTTACAGATTGGTCCCCATGAGGCCATGGACATAACATCTCTAGTTGACGAGGAGACATCAGACACCTAAAACGCATTAGGTTCTTCAATTCCGTTCCCCATCATATTGCCTGTAGGAACTGTTCCGTGAGTTCTTTTTATAAGTGTCGACTAGTTTACACCATGCATTTTTTTTAAAAAAAAATTCCTTTATTTTTTTGGGGAAACTAGGAGTGCCAAATTAAAGTACCAACAATAGGTACGGATTGAGAAAGCCCAAAATATTAGAAAGTATTTGGTTTATGGGGAAATTCTACAGTCTCTTTTAGGGAATCATTCCTAGATGTGTATAAGAGACAGGAACAAAGTGTTTTAAAACTTGTCTTTGTCTGTGCTTGAATGGTTTCTTAAAGAGAACTGTAGAATTTCCCTAGTTTTTGAATACTAGGGAGACTCTTAACGAGAATAAAAAGTTAAAAATATTTGTATATATTATTTGGTTAGTAAACACTACAAGAATTATCATATTGAAATGAAAGTGTAAAAAATATGTGTAGTTGCATTTCTCACTTACAACCAGAATTTCAAATTAATTAAAAAAATGTTTGATTTACATTCGAGAATTAGAATCGGAATGTGAATCATAAATCCCATTATCGGTATAGTTGTATGTCATTTCTCTTACTTGTTTTATTCGAATAAAGAATGTGTTTTATTATATTGATAAATTAATAAATTTGAAACCCAAGTCATTAGTGGGGAATAAAAATAGGTATTTTTTAATACTTTTATTCTCATAGAATGATTCCCATAGTGATTAACCAAATAACATTTATAAGTATCACTAACCTTGATTCTCATTTTTTCTCCTCAAATTCATAATACCAAACTCTCCTAACTTATTTCACCCAATGAAACCCATTCAAGTTCAAACCAAAGAAATAAGTGAAAATAACACAAACACATACTGATAATGAGAATTATGATTCTCAAAAGCGTTTCTTATTCTCATGAATGATGTGTATAAATATTTAGTTTGTTTAAATTTTAAAAAATGTGTCTTTGAGACTGTATCTTATAAACATTTAAAAGTGGAGGGGAATTAAATAAATATGAGTTAAATTGTGCATTCATATGGTAAATTGTATTGCTGTATTTAAACCCGTGGCAAAGGGGAAACTCGTTATACAAATCCAAACAAATAAAGTGGTTATGTTCTTACCTTAAAAAGATAAAATAATCTAAATATTTTCACTTAAATGCTTATTATATTTTTTCAATATTAATACAACACCAAATGATTTATATACACTTGGATTTGAGATTGTTCGGCAGAAACACAGAAAAAAAATTCGAGGAAAAGAATTTCTTCACGTTTTTAAATACTAAACGAAGCAATAAAGTTTAAGACTTGAAGCTTTTTACTGTCATGGAGAATTCAGAGGATTTATTTTTTTTTTTTTTTTTTTTTTTTTTTTAGGATTTTAAAATGATCAGAAAAATTGCTCTTACACAAACTCTCAATCAGAGAGAAGTATCACAATTGTTATTTAAGTTAATATTGATATCCATCTAGATGTGTATAAGAAACCATTATTTCATGTGATATTTAATTAACGTTGAAATCCATCACAATTATGCAATTGTTTCGAAATTGCGAAAGCATTAATTTAAATTCTAATGAAGATGGATGACATAAAACCATAACAATGTCGGAGACATTTCTTGTGGAAAAGACTGATAATGATTGTTGTAATTATCTGAATCACAACGCACAGCGAGCGAAAGGAATTTTCCAAGTTACATAGATTCTTTTCCGTACGGAAGTATTACTCATAATTGCTAATTAAATACAATTACAATCATGAAATTACTATCTTACTTATAATTATATTGAAGATGATACTTGCCATATTATATGGATGGCTCTTTGCTGACCTGGGCTCTATCTGGATTATGTTGTTTGATAAATTTTTGAAAAAAAATTATTACAGCACTTTATTAAAAAGACCTAATTTCATTTTGCACCCTCAATTTATACTCGATTCTCACTTTACACTTCAAACTTTAATTTTGGAAGTTTTGCACCCCGAACTCTCAAATTCATCCTTTTTTAAAGCCGTCTCAAAAATAACGATGAACGGATTCTGTGTGTTGACAAATTCAGCAAGATGTACAACAACGTTTTTTGGAATAAAAACAAAAATTCCATTAATTTTTTAATGGTGTTAAAAAAAAGAGGCTAAAGTGAGATAAATTTGAGAGTTGGGGGTACAAAGTAACAAGACTAAAATTCAAAATACAAAGTGAGAATTGATTATAAGTTGAGATTTGCAAAATAGAATTAGTCCTATTTAAAAAATTTACATTAAATAAAAAGGTGTATAGAAGACGTGTTAAAAGATTTTTTATTTTAAATTTCTTAACAACAAAACAAACCGTGCTCAACTTATAAACACCTTTTATGCATGTGGCACAAATTATCTACATATGCTTTGATTAGGTGTACAAATTAGTATCTTAAACCCGCTTGCAAATTTTATTCAATTTTTACATTCTGTAAAATTATTATCAAAGAAAATAATAGTGAAAGATTGGACTCATGAAAAGGAAAGCATTAATGTTTTCAGTACTCAAATAAAATCATAATATTAATGAAAATAGTTAATTATTAATACGTACTTTAATATTTTCTTTCTTTTTTTTTTTTTTTTAATGAAGAAGTACTTTAATATTTTCACTAACCACTGCAGCTGGTCCCAAATTGAGTTCTCTAATTAATATTACTGTTCCCATGATTAGCATCAAATTATGTTTCATCCATAGTCAAATCATGATCATCTCGACATCTAATTTCCTGCCAAATTTGTTCCTACAGACGAATAAAAGAAATTTTTTTTTAAAAAAAAAAACTTCAATTTGTGCAAAAATCGTGGTAAAATTCTATTAAATTAAATCATTAATCATTGATTTTAAATATTTAGTCAGATTTTTTTTTTTTTTTTTTTACAATCTAATAACACATCGATAATATTAAATTTGTGATTTTGTACACATGTAAGATTATCAAATTCAACAATTATAAATAATTATTAGAATACTGAGAGTTAATTTGCACTAGTTATTGAAGGAGAATCTTGAAACCAAGTGATTGGAGAATCATGTAAAATCCGGCCATTTTACAACTCTCAAACATCAAAATTATAAATGGATACTTATTGAATTTCAAAGTAATTAATAACCTTAATTTGATTCCTTTGCTCCCCCAAAAATCCACAAACAGAAACAAAGTGACTTTAATTGCCTTAACGTTCTGGCTGACTGCGAAATTTAGGTCAGGGTATCATGCGATTTTTGACGTTCACGGAAGCCCATCAGTCAATCGTCACTTTAACAGTCGCTTTTGATGTAATCAAGCACACAATTGTCCGCCACTATATATGTTATTCTATTTTGGCACAATCGTTGATTGGCTTGTGTACAAGTTTATGTTTTATTCGTGAATTATATACTACATCATTGTTTCTTTAGTAACTGTTTTTTTTTTATTATTTGAATATGCCTTTTTTTAGGAAAAATATTTTTACTACTCATTTCGTATTGCGGAGTAAATATTTTAAATCGTTTGATGATTGAAAAATAATATGACTTTCTATTTTTTAGTCATTTTAACTGTTGTCATACTCACTTTGTATTGTAAAATGAATAGGTAGTGGAGACTAATTCCTTCCGACTAATGAAAACACTACTCCAATCTTTCCAGTGGGTCCTTCTTATCCCTGAGAATTGAACGAACCAAAGAGTGAGGAATAAAAATCAAAACTTACTTTTCTTTTAAATGGTGCACCCCAAAAATTTGCAATTAGTACATAAACAAGTTACTCAAATGATCCTTCAAAACATTTCTAATAATATAATATTGGAGTCCTAATTTTAATTTGAAGCAACAATGCGATCCTTACTTTTATTTTTATTTTTTTTATATTGATCCAGTTTAGTCCCTATGCAACATGTCACTCAAATTAATAAAATCACAACTTATTAACTAGCTTTAATTAGCAAGGCATTTTGCCCATTTAATTGATTAACCACCAACACTTTTTTTAATTCGATTAAAACAGGTTAATTAAGAACAGGGTGATAAATCAGAAAACCAAATCAAGCCAAAGCAAAAGGTTGAGTGAGATGTGTTTGGGTGTTCTTGTTCTTATGTATTAAAAAGTTGTAATAGTATATCTAATAAGTTAGCAAACTTTGCTATTTCATTAGAAAATTCAGTTCGCTGTTAATGCTTGCACCGGATGAAAGTTGATCTGTTGCTCTTGTTTGGACAATTTTAAGCTTTTGGCTCATAATCAAAGAAGTCAATCAAATAGAATAATATAATCCAACTATCCAAAGACTGGAGAATTCCATCTCCCATCACAATTTCTATCATCATCCCTAGGTATTATTTTATGTTTTCTTTGTATATCGTCACCACACAATAATTTCATGTCAATAAAGACGTGCATAAAATCCTAAATTTCGGCTATAACTTTCTGGTTAAGGAATTAACATCTTTCTAAATAAAACATTGGAAATCTTACAATAATACCATTTAGAATAATAAAAAAAATGTAACTTAATTACTTCTTCATCCCTAAAGTACAATAAACAATATCCTCAAAAATATTTTCTTATGCTAAAAATAAAAAGAATAATTTCATAAACCTCTCCTGAGATTTAGACTAATATTATTAACACTCTTGAACTTTCAATTATATTACTTATCTCTCCTAATTCCTTTTTTGGTGTAACAATGTCAGCCCAAATGGACTTGGAAAATATAAAGTACTGATTAAGAAAGTATTTTATTCCAGTTTATCCCTAGTAACAAAATGATTGTAATTGTATTTAAATTTTGTTAGCAATTATGAGTCCTGTCTCTTATAAGATTTACTATAATTATTAAGAATAACAATGGTATGTTGTATTTTCATTTGTTCACCAATTAATATCGAAAAAAGACATTTTAATTTGTTTTCCAATTTATGAGTTTGTGGTTTATTAAACAAAATACTAATAACATTTTCATTGTAATATATAGTGTACTTCTACGTATTCTAAATTTTTTTCAAAGTGACATAGATAAGCATTTTAATCCACTAATGTGTGTGTATATATATCATCAAAAAATATATAAGAGAATTTTCATTTCAATTTTGTGACAAAGAACATTTATTTATTATACTACATAGTGTTTTTTTACATACTCCAAATATTTGTTTAAATCGATATAAACAAGCACATTAATGTTTGTACATATTTTCTTCAATTAGTTGACAAAAAATTTTACCAAAAAATACATTCCAAATTTTTTTATTCTTGAGTTTGTGAGTCCCAAACAACTATTAATTCTATTTATCCAATTATAATTTATGTTGTGTTTCTATGTGTTTAGATTTTTGTTCAATAAATATAAACTCATTGCTTTCACATATTTTTGTAATAATAAGTTGACCCAAAAAAATTTTGTAGGAGCCTAAAAAGTGCTAACTGAAATTGTTAAATAATCTTAGGGAGATTTTTGAAATTATTCTTTTCATTATATGGCTAAAGTAAGTATATAAATGACTTTTCATTCTATTTGGTTCTAAAGATGCATGAGTCTCATGCCTGTCTCTTATACACATCTAGATGTGTATAAGAGACAGGTATAAAATCACTGATTAATGATTTGATGCACATCTCTTTTGTATAAGAGACAAATTTTATCTGTCTCTTAATTTTATTAGCTTTGATAAGTGTATATATAGACTGTCCCTCAACACATAGCTTATGATATGACGTGTGCAAAAAAGGTTTTTACACATAGCCAAGGCATAAATGGCATATTCATCTGAGTGCCACACAATTGTGGTGGATCCTTCGAAATTGACATCCAAGCTAACACATAAACAGTTCTTATTAGACAATAGCCTGTAAATCTGTAACATGATCATGGCCCAAAAAACCCTCTTTTTTTTCACTATAAATATTGATCAAACTTCTTCAATCTTTCAACAACAAATTAATCAGTCGAGTTTCTAGATTAGTATTATATAAATCTAATTTTTAAAAGTTTTATACAATATTGTTTAGAATGGCAAACATTGTTGATCATTATGTTTTCTTGTCTATTATTTCTTGCAATTTCAGGTGCTAGCACGGTCTCTTATGAGTTGCAAGCTAGGTCACAGTGTGGGTATACTAGATTTCCCGGATTATGTGCTAGAGCTTAATAGGGTTTCCATATACAAATCAATATGTTGCCATTATATCTGCTCTTATCAACAAGATATATCTGCAAGCTACTTGCCTGTCTCTAATTTTGAATCCCTCAGCTATCATTTCATTTCCAAGGAGGCTCAGACGACCCGAAATGCCATAGGTATAATACGAGAAGTTCTAAAATTTCGTTAGGAAACTATTTTGTTAGTTTTGGAAGTTTCTACCGTACAAATTTTCATGACACATAGTATTATATTATGTAAATGTTTAAAGTATAATGGAACAATTTTCTAAGGAAACTGCATAATTTTAGGTATAGTAGTAATAAATAAATGGCATAAAAATTAAGCTTTTCTTTCTTGAGGTTATCAATTTGGAGTATTTTCTGATATCATAAACTTATATAATTATTGTTTTGTTATATATGCAGGTGATTGTCGCGAGCTGTTGAGTATGTCGGTCAAAAGGCTCAATCAGGCCTTGATAGCACTTAAAGAATCTCCAAGAAAGAACAAACATGACATCCAAACATGGCTAAGTGCTGCATTGACCTATCAACAAACCTGCAAAGACATAGCTGATGCTTATGCCATTTCCAATTCATTCATGCACGAAATTTCCAAGAAAATGGACTATTTATCTCAATTGGGAAGTAATCCACTGGCCCTTGTCAACCGAATTACGGGTGCCATCAAGGGACCTGTTGGTGGCCTTATCGAGGAACAAGGAGATTTTCCCCGATGGATTTCGGGACACGACAGGAAATTGCTACAGAGTAACACAATAGAAGCAAACGCTGTGGTGGCAAAAGATGGCTCGGGAGACTACAAAACGATCGCGGAAGCCATCCAGGCTGCCGGGGGCGGACGATTTGTGATATATGTAAAATCAGGAGTTTACAATGAGAAAGTCCATTAGTAACAAAGATGGTATCAAATGATAAGAGATGATCCAAATATACACTCTATCATTAGTGGATCAAGCAGTGTAGGTGGAGGATCATCCCTATATGACTCAGCCACAGTTAGAGTATATTAATTTCTCATATCTTTAATTGCGCTTCGGATTTTTTTTTTCATTCACTGTCTCTCATTTTTTGTCATACTCTTTAGATTGCCACATATACTATGTCTTAATATTATTTAATATGTCAAAATACACGTGACAAAGATGTAAAGAGTGAGACACCAGATTGGTATAAAGTGTGTAATAGAAAATCTATGAGACTTTAATTATTGGTTTCGTATTCCAGCTTAATTAGTACTTTTATTCCAGCTTAATTAGTAATTAATTAGTGCTTAATTAGTTCTATTTTTTGCTAAAGTTTTTAATTAAAAAATATTTTTAGCAAAAATTCTTACATAAATCGGGTTCATAAAGATAATTTCATAAATTTTTTGTCTATATTCTTTCACTTCACTTTATCGCTCAAGTAAGTGATGTGAAAAAATATAAATTAAAAAATTTATGACACTACGTATCGATGCGTGTACAAAATTTTTTTAGCTAGCATATGATGCAATTGGACTAAGGCCAATAATTATCAAATCGTACTCATCAATACTTTTCCCATTTGTACGTTGTATATGTACTTTTGCCAACAACAAATTCGAAGGCAAAGTCAAGTCAAAATGATTAAAATTTTTATTTTAAAAAGTTTACACCATCCACCTTTTCTTGTGTCACTTTTTCATCAAACATTTAATGAAAAAAATTGAGATTTCACTTTTAACTTTACCAAATGTACGCTTGATAAGAACTGTAGGTATCTCATCCAGGATGAGATTTATTGCGTGTGAAGTCATTATTTAAAATATTAATATTTAAAATAATTATGGCAATACTTTTTAATATGTGACATATGTTATATAAAACGTCTGAAAAACGTGTTTAAAGCAATGATAATAATACATTGTTTGATAATATCAATGAATAACATAAAGAACAATAGAAAATAAAAGATAAATAATCACTTTTCACCTAGTCTACTCTTCAATTAGGATGATAATACAAATTTACTGAATATGGAGAAAAGAAGTGTGCATAAAATTATGAATAAATTTTTCTTGCACACTATCAGATGTGGATGCGTGCCATGTATGTATTATTTGAATTTCAAGTGTTATTTTTGCACATATAACATGTATCTACAACGGATAGTGTTCAAAATTATTTACACCGGTACATGAAAGATTAACCCTAAAATTATTCACATATGGATAATTATATCATACATCTTTCTAAATTTTAACAACTTTTGTGCAGCAATTACTGGCGATGGCTTCATTGCAAAGGATATTGGGTTCCAGAACACGGCAGGTCCAAACGGAGAACAAGCAGTGGCACTACTAATTGCATCAGACCACGCAGTACTATACAGATGCAGTCTTGCAGGCTACCAGGACACCTTATACGCACTATCCCTCCGTCAATTCTACAGGGAATGCGACATATACGGTACCGTGGATTTCGTCTTTGGAAATGCAGCGGCTGTATTTCAAAACTGCTATTTAGTATTCCGTCGGCCGGGGAGTAGAAAGGCCTACAACGTCATCCTAGCAAATGGACGAACTGATCCAGGACAGAATACAGGATTCTCCCTACAAAATTGTAGAATAACTGTCGATTCGGATTTTTCGCCCATTAAAAATAGTTTCGAGTCGTATCTGGGACGACCCTGGAAAGTGTATTCCAGGGCGATTGTGATGCAATCTACAATAGATGGTGCAATTTCATCAAGGGGTTGGATTGAGTTATCTCGGCCCGGGGCTTCGAGTTCGTATTTGGAAACGCTTTATTTTGCTGAGTTTGACAATATGGGGCCAGGAGGTGTAACTTCTGGGAGAGTTAAATGGCCTGGATACCATGTTATTGCAAGAGAAGAGGCTACAAAATATACTGTGGCTAATTTTATTGCTGGAACTTCTTGGCTGCCTTCTACTGGTGTTGCTTTTGTTTCTTTTGAGCTGTCTCTTAATTACACATCTAGTTGTGTATAAGAGATGTGTCTTTGTAAGTCTATGTTGTTGGAAATTGATTAAGCTGTTGGCAATCACCACCAAATCATCACCAAGTGGATAAAATATATAGCTATATGAAGTGCAAGTTTTTTTTTTTTTAAACTAACTTTTTAAGTCCTTAGAAGTAGTAAAAGATGTGATCACGAATTTCTTCTGCTTCTGTATTATATCCTTATCTTATGAAATATTAGTCCACTATATGTGAATGAAAAATTTCGTGTCTAGCTAATACATGGTTGTATTGGATAGGTTATAGTTGTTTTTACAAATCGTCCGTCCATGACACACTGTTGACAATATGATTCGAATGCTAACTTCCTCTTCAAAACGTATTTAACTTTGCCATCTAAGTTAACAGCCTAACTCCATTAGCATTACACTACATAGGATTGCTATACGCAATGACCTCAGATCAAAATAATAACTAGATGTGTCTCATCTTCTTTTATCACATTTTGAGAATCTAGCTTATTAAGAAAAATAATTTAATTGTGATGTTAATGATTTCTTTTCTAATTTAGATCTTCCAATTATTCAAATTTTAAATTTAAATATAATATTATTAAAAAGTAAAGAGACGACAATATTAGAAAAAGATATACAAAATTCCTTTGATTTTATTAATATATATATATATTGTAAAATATAACACTTCTAATAAGATAAAAAGAGTACCACTTAACAATAAGAGAAATTTGACTTGTATAATTAATCAGTCAGTCAAGTCCAGACAAACACTAAGGTGGGTAGACGGGTCCCCAACCAAAAGAGTTTTGGGGTTGATCTCTTTATCATTAAAAAATTAGAAAAATTAGAATAATTGGGATGTAGACCTTCTTAATAAGACTATCAGGATCAAATTAATATTAGTTGCATGTGAGAATTAAAATTAAGGGACCATTTTTTCTTGTGATCTGTTTTGAGGCGACTAAGTCAATTTAAATCATGATAATTATCGGAATGTGACATAATGAGAATATGATGTTACTACGTGTGTAACGTCGAGGCCAGCCGAGGACCTATAAGCTGCTAGCTAGCAATTAAATGACTCCTATATGATTCCATCGGAAAATTTTTGTACTTTTGTTATTTATATTTATTTATATCTTTTAATTTATAAATAAAATATTATAATTTTTATTTTTAAAAAAAATTACAACATGTAGTTAAATATAAATCACAAAGTACACAATAAAATTAATACAGGTACACTGTAAAATTTTTAAATATTCTGTAGAGTATATAAGAATTCAACTTAACTATCTATTCAAGAAAGTTATATTTTTTGATTTGATAATTTTTTTGAGAAAGCAAAAATTTGATCCGAACTAATACATCAAGTGAAAAAAAAAAAAAGGGATGAACAATTTTTTTGTTATTACCCGATCTAGATCGTGTTTACCTATATCTTCCCTTTTGGAGAATCTGTATTATGCGCTCCGCCTCTCTTTGCAGCAACCAAAATGGCTAGGTTTAAGACCTATCTAAGAGTTGATCGATTAGTAATGAGGTAATAATTGATAGGAGAATTTTTAATCATATTTCAGATTATATCCAAGGGACACTATTTGTTATTTAGTACACATAATTTACCTTTTAAATGTACACATTTATATTTATTGTTTATAATAGTTTAATATCTCGTGATATACACGGGACGAAAAAGTGATATATAAGAGATTTAATGCATCAAATTTGTCGATCCAAAATTCCAAAAGTGGTATGCTACTTTTGTTTTCCTTCCATTATTTTAGTGATATATCATACATTGTATGAGTACCAAATATTGATTACAAAACAAAAGAAGTATCAAGTTTCTTTTTTATTTAAAGAAATACCCATGTAATATGGATTACTACACAAATATGTAATAACATTAACGGTTATAATATGTAATAACTTTAATATTGGAAAGCTTTTATGTTTTAATTTTATATAAAATAAAGAAAAAAAAAACTTCTTACATATGACAAAAGACAGTATAATTTACACATTTAAGTAATATTGAGGATAAGAATTTTTTATTCTTTTGAAAAATGTTCAAATTGAATTTGGACATAAAAACATTATTCACAATTTATTGCTATTTTATTTAATATTACAAAAAGAATCGAAGTTCACCAATCTCTACTAAATGATACAATAAGTGGTACATATTTCAGAGGTAGAATATCAAGTATCAAATTAAATATAAACATCATTTTTTCATAGAACAAAAAATTAAAAGAGTAACGATAAAACCAACATAGTACAGCCCGTAAGACATCTATTATAGTTGGATTATATTTTCTTTTGTGTCCACGTGGTTTTCGTGAGTATAGTACATGAGCAAGTTGATTATCACCACATATCATATTTGGTGTCTCACTTATCAGGAAAGATTTCAATAATCAATAAAAAAATTTTCAATATATCCTTTAATTACTCTTATCTTTAAAGTCCATTGTAATTTTTGATTATGAACCCAAAACGTGAAATGGAATACTCAAATCTTCTTTGCCTTACTTCCCATTATCTGAAACATAAAATTTCAATTACACCAACGAAGATAAATGTTAAACCAAAAAAAAAAAAAAACAGCCATCATTAGTTGTTGATAAGACAAATTAATAAATAACAATTTGTGTTATCAAAGCATTTTATGCTAAAATAAATAAAATAAAATTTAGCCTTGATTAAAAGAATCCAAAAGAACAAGGACAATTCTCAATCACATAAATCCATAAACAATCAACAAAAATACCCAAACCCCAATATTAAAATCAAAATTAGAAATCCAAAAAGGCAAAAAAGAAAAAAAAGAAAAAGGTCAACTCGAATGATAAAATATTTTTAGGAACACCTAGTAAACTTTATCGAATCATATTGCCAGCAGCTACTATCACTAAATTCCAAGAAGAGGGTAACAAAGCCGCATAAAAAATTCATCGAAAAAAAAAATATGAGAGGAGAAAAAGGTAAAATTTGTGTCTATATATATGATAAAGTTTATTTGTTTCGATAAGGATAAAAGTCATGAAATATTTGGGATCGTCATCCATTTAAGAATTTAAGAATTTGAACAAAGGAAAATAGTGAGAGAAATCTTGAGAAAAATTACTTCTATTTACATGAGAACTATAAGAGACACCGAGTATAAGACATATAAACAACATTTTGAAGTACAAGCACAAAAAATGAGAAAGTCATATACTGAAAATGAAAATGATAGTAATAGAATCAATTCCTTTTTTGAACAGTCATAAAATGAAGGGATAAAAGAAAAATGCCCCCATGAACTATTTATCACAGTTGCAAATTGCCCCCTCAACAAATTTTATAGGCGTATAGCCCCATCTGACAAACTGAATGGTAAAAGTTAACGGCTTGATTGGCCATTGAGTGACACGCGCGAGTGTGAGGGTATGAAAACTCTCACTTTTATCATTTGAATTTTTAGACAAAAATACCATTTGCTCCTAACGTATAGATTCCTGGCAGATATATATTTAAGCCAGCAAAAGCCATTAAAATGCACACATTTCTCTTCTCCTCGGTTATTTTCTCACACTGCTGAATTATGGACAAAATCCAGCACACTCCAGATAATTGAAAATCAAACTCTTCACCATCAAGCCATAAAAACTCAACAAATTGCATGTGTCGTATAACAGGTATGGACTTGTGCACTTCATGGTTCTTTTATAACCCGGGAAGGAAATTTCTATGTTGCTCCAATAAGAAGGTAAAATCCTAGTATATATGGGATTTTGAATATAAAATACAAACATATAGCTCCTCATTTAAGTATATTAACCAAATTTATGAAAATGGTTCTTCTAATGCGTAGAACCTGAAATATGCAAAAAATGGCTCGAGATTGGACATAAATTCTTACAAAAACTTAAAGATGCTAAAGAAATAAGTCACATACCAAAAAGTTGGTCACAATCTGAGTGCATGCCATGACTAGACTTGTCAAAAGAAATTTAAATATGTAGTGCACAATCCAAAATAAAGTATCTCAATTTCTAATAACAAGACCAACCAACAAGGTTAAAAGCAAACTACAAATACTACTAAAGCCAGTACCACATTCTTCTTGCACTGTTGTGTACTTCAAAAGTTGAAGGAGCCTTCATTAGGAGTGGAGCTTGTGTCTTTGTGAATATGGATTCCAATGCTTGAGGTTTGGCTAGAGTACATTACATCACCTAACCTAGTTGTGTGCCTTTGTATCTAGTAAACAAAAAGTAAAAATAAATTACTGTAAAATTTTTAGGCATGTTTTGGTGAATTTATGACATAAATAAATGTTGCAGCAGATGTGTATAAGAGACAGGTATAGATGACGATGGTAAATCATCTTATAGCTCATCTATATGTGTATAAGAGACATTATGTTAGTAATTACCTGATCAGCTGGCATGAAATGATTCATGCTTGACATTCCAATGCCATTCCAGTTGCCAATTCCAGAATATGGTCCTGGATTTGGACCACTTCGACCTCTTCCCCTCCCTCGTCTAGCTCCACTAGTGGAAAAACCCCTTTCCCTTGCAGTTGCACTTGTTGAAGCACTTTTGCCCCTTCCATTTACGTTGCTAGAATCACTCTTGTCCCTTCCATTTTTAGAGATGAAGAATTTACCCTGCCCCATCCACTTGGATTGTTAGAAACACCTCTTCCAGCCCCTTTTCCACGTGCAACTTTTCTAGCTCCTCTTCCACTTGCACCTCTTCCAGTCCCTCTTTCGATATTTGTTTTAACACCTCTTCCAGCAGTTATGTCACTCTGAACAGTGGACTGATTGGAACCTCCATCCTACAACAAATACAAGTTAGAATGGTAACAAAGCTAATATAACATGTCAAAGACTCAAAGAACATTACTATAACCTGTTCATTCACATTTTTGCTGGTTTGTCTTGTGTTAACTGGTTGCTTGCAGGTTTTTCTGTTATGTCCAGCTTGCTTATAGTTGCTACAATGGAGAACAGTACCTCTCCTGGTGACCACACTACTATCAACTCTCTCATCAGGACCTTTTCTTCTTAATTTTCTAGGTCTAGATTGTGGTCATAGGAGAGATTACATACTTGTATGTCCTTTTGTAGAACTCAATAGTGTAGAATGGATGTACATAATCTGCTAAGAGACAGCCATTATGCATTATAGCAGCACAAGCATGTTCAAAAGGGATACATATTCCCATTCCTTACAGTACATGATCTTCCATATAAATTGACAAAAAAATGTTTGTTGTAGTAAGTGACCTCCCAGATGCCATTACCAGAAAGTATGGCTTCATAGTCAAATGACCTCTGTTTTATCTCCTCCAACCTGTCATGTATTCTAGGACAAATATGTCCTTTAATCTTTGAAATGAGCTCTCTTTTCTCTTGATACCTACACATGATAAGCCTTCTTATGGTCTCAAACATAGTATATATTGGCTCATCCCTTGTTTGTCTCTGATGTACTGGTTGAATGATTCACTGATGTTATTGCATAAAAGATCACATTTTGATTTTGGACTAAACATGCAGCTAGCCCACAAGTAAGGTGGAATTGCACTCACACCATTTATAAGCATCCTTATCAGTCATCTCAAGGTCTCTCATCTTTCTTCTCCAAATCTCTGGTTCATATGCCTTGCAAGACCCACATAATGTCTCTAAGAGCTTTATCTTTAAACCTCGTTTGAAGTTGGCATACATGTGCCTAACAGCACAGGTTTTGTGCTCCACTCCAGGAAACAACTCATCAAAAGTTTCAACTAAGCCCTACAAAATAATGATATAAAATCAATAACCTATAGCAAAAAACTTAAAAGAAAGAACTGAAGTACTGAAAAGCAAAAATAATATTTATCTTCTGTCTGTCAGAAATGAACACCCAATTGTGGTCTGCTGGAGCACCAAATTGGTCAGTTAAGGAAGTCAAAAACCATGCCGAACTATCCTTGCACTCTGACTCAACCTAAGCCATAGCCAATGGATACATTTGGTTATTACCATCTCTTCCAACAGCATGCATTAAATGCCCTCCAAACTTTCCTTTTAGGTGACAAGCATCTAAACCTATTGGAGCCACTGGCCTACAACCTTGAACAAATCCATATTTCTGTGCACCGTACATCACGAACATTCTCTTAAACACTGGATTTGCTGAAAATGTTAACATTTCAGACACAACATATGCAACTGAACCTGGATTCTTGTCCATTATGGTTCCACAATAATCCCTTAATCTACAATATTGCTGTCTATGCTCTCCTTGGATTGATTGAATTGACTGGTTCTTGGCCCTATATATTTTCCACTTAGACACATGCAATTTGAACCTTCTTCTAATTGTCTTCCTAAATCCTTTCAACCTTCATTCAGGATCATCAGCCAATTCTTTATGGAAATTGTTGCACAACCATTTAGCACTAGCACTTCTATTATTATAAGACCAAGGACACCTATGTGGAGTGCCACAAATACTCTTCACTTGGAATGCTTTAGTTCCGCGATAGAAGCTAGCATGAATCCTCCACCCACAGTTCCTAATGCATATGGCAGTCACTTTATCCGGGTCATTCTTTATGACTATTTCAATTCAAAACCTTTTTTGATAGAGAACATTCTAAGGGCTCTTCTATAAACTTCCACAGTTGAGAAGACAAGGCCTACTTCAATTTGGGGATTGGTAATATCTTTTTCTTATTTAAACTCAGAAAAAGATTCCTTATTTTCATTATCAGAAGAATTCAAAGCAATTTCTAACACATCATGGTCAACAATTTTTTCATTTTCAACCACATGTCCTTCTTTTCTAGAATTTTGAAATGATGCATAATCATCTCTAATCAACTCAACATAAGCAGCATACTCCCCTAAGTTAATATTGTGAGCTACCTCATCATTTACTACACCATCATCATCTATACCACAAGAGTCATTAAGTGTATCACCATCCAAGAAATATTCAAAATCTGAGTCATCTTCCGTGGATTCATCACTGTCCACAACATATGATTCATCAGATTCATCACTTTTAACAATGTCACCTTCTAGGACCACATTTTCATCGTTGCCAACATTTTCACCATTACATTCTCTATATTTTGATCATTACCCTCATTCTGATCATTACCAACATTTTGATCATTACCCGCATTCTGATTAACATTTTCATCATTACCATCTTGGCCTAAATCATCATTTTGGTTAACATTTTCACCATTTCCTAGATTTTGATCATTAGCTGCTACTTCTTCAATATAAATGCGAATAAATGGTTCATCTCTAAACATTCCAAACATCTCCATTACTGCAAGATCACTATTTAATAAAGTAAATTCACCATCTGCCATTCTATAACTAACTTGCATATTTATGGCAGTAAGATCGTTCAGGATGGCGAACAATTCGAATCTAGTCATATTATCGGGATCAATATTATCAAATATCTTCACACTTCCACCCACATAAGTTAAATCTGGATTTTGCAAAAACTGACCACCATGATGTACTTCCAAAGTAAACATTTTTGCTCACCCAAAAATCACTGAAACATAAACATAACTTCATATAATTAGGGCATAATTTTCAGTCACTAGACACACATGCTCCCTCTCCTTCCAAGAAAAAAAAAAAAAGGTCAACAACTCACATGCAACACAAAAGATTTAAAGATAAATCAAAAATATCACATGTACTACAGAAAGTTCAAGACAAGGGACCCAAAACCATAAATGGTCAATAAACGCATAAACCACTTTTACCCAAAAAAAAAGAGGCATAAACCACATCAAAGATGCGGTCCCCCAAACATAAAGAAGTAGTAAAATACACAATTTCAAACTACTTCAAACAAGCGGTCCCCCATCCAATATACACAACCATTAAAAAAGTCATACCTTTCCCACACTAGTTTGTCTTTTTCCTTTTCACTTGATATTGAATAATCGCATGGAATTCCTTCAGTCAAGTTATCAAGATTCTGTTCTTCTTGCACAATTAGAAGTGTATTGGAGACAATTATTTGACTGTGATCATTGGGAGCTGTTAGGGTAAGTAAAACTTTTCGCACACCCACACACTAGCATGTGTTTTGCTTCCCTCTAGATCCAAGGCATAACTGGGAGAACACAATATTATTTCGTCTAGAAAAGACAATTTCGTCTGTTCATTAAAGAGGTGAGGCTATAATAGTCATTTAATGATTTAAATAAACGGAGTTACGTTTTCCGTTTGTTGAATATTGACATGGGGGTTATATGCCTATAAAATTTGTTAAGGGGGGCATTTTGCAACTATGATAAAAGTTCATGGGGGCATTTTGCTTTTAACCCTAAAATGAAACAAGAGATAGAAACAAAGCCCTATTATTATTGAAAAGTTGAAGCCATGCATATATTACTCTCAAAATATGTTCCCTTGGGATTTCATGCTCCATTATATGCCATGTCTTCTACATGACAATTTTGTTAGATTATTTTTGCCTGTCCAAAATAACTAACGTCATGTGGACTAATTCTTTCTATACTAAAGTATTATTATGACAGCAAATCCATATAAACTATAGTAGTAATACATGTATAAGATAACTAATATATATTTCTAATATCTATGTATGTAACGCTCAAAGTTTGGAAAAGTTCAATCGAAACATATAAACTAATTTAAAATGGTTATATAATTAACATAAATACATTCTATGAGCAAAAAATATCTAAATTGAAGCCATTGACAGCATCAACCTTCTCAAGCCAATGCTCCTGAGAAATTAAACGTGAGTAATTCATCAAAAAAAGAAAACTAATAAGAAAAAATGATACTATAAAGACAGATTGTATACTTTTCCATCTAAAGACTCACGTTTATGGTTCAAAAACCAAGAAAGCAGGTCACGATTCCAATATGCTTCTGCAATCTGAAACAAACAAACCACTAAAAATCATTAAAAAAATGATGTTTTAAAGAATACAAAACCAAAAATAAAAGTTTCATACAGTTAAAAAATCTACAATCACAAATCTACAATATACAATCACAATTATGTAAATTACAATAATTAAAAACTTTTAGTTATCCAACACAACAAAAAAAAAAATCTGAATTCAAATATAAGAATGGATTTGGAAGATAGTTGATCTTAAAGTTGGAAGATTGAGAGTAAATAAAGGATAGAATCCAATTATGATGGAAAAGAATAAGTTCCATCCTAC
Organism: Cinchona pubescens; assembly: GCA_025175665.1. Lineage (NCBI taxonomy): Eukaryota > Viridiplantae > Streptophyta > Magnoliopsida > Gentianales > Rubiaceae > Cinchona > Cinchona pubescens. The sequence goes on along the minus strand of JANKKI010000397.1, from coordinate 1,107,720 downwards.
CACAAAACATGATTAAGGATTTCAAGTAAACTAAAAATAAATTTCAAATGCGCTTGACAGATAATTTAGGTTATCAAATTTTAATATGATTTGAGGAAGTAAGATAATTCAAATTGGGTTTGTTTGAGTGGATACCTATCAAGAAGTGTCCTGTCAAAATAAAATAACTTATCAAGAAGTAAATAGTTAATAGTTGAATAAGTAAATAGGAAAAAGAAAAAAAGAAAAAAAAAGTGACACATGTCGACATATTATAAACTCTCACTAAACATCCCTTTTATTATAATATATAGATATAGATATAATTTTGACATATATCCAATTTAGTTTTACTTTTTTTTGAGAAAAAAACTAATACGAGAAGTTATTTTAAGAAGGATTCGTTTTTGATTATCCATCTCAAAAATCAGGAATAGTTGTCAAATATATATATCTATATCTATATATCATAGTAAAAGGTTTTAGGTTTAACATATTGACATGTGGCATAGTCAAAATAAAAAGTAAAAGATATGAATGGTAAATAGTCAAAGAAAAAGTTTAAAAATAATTAATCATAATAATTTAAATTTAATTATCTAAATCTTATTTAAAATCAATCTTGCAATTATCCATGGTAATTCAAGAACTATTGCACCGTGTAATTTCAATATTAGACATATCCAATGTACAATCTTGAGATATAGTCATTGTTGTAATAACAATTCCAATGTTTGAGCTGCATTAAGATCCCAAAAGTAGGGTGAAAAAAATATTACTAAAATTAAGTTATGTCATTTATTTATGACAATTGAAACAATAAATATATTTTTGTATAAAAACGAAAAATTTTGATTTTCATTATTCTTTAGTAATTCGTTTAAACATGTCATACTGCAGTATAATGGGTGATTTTGCAATTTTATACTAAAAATGTATTATTTTTAGTTGTGAATCACATTGATTTCTTTTCATCATTGTGTCTAACTTTCTTGCCTAAATGTTTAGATTTATAATTTTTTATAAATTCATGTATCCTGTTAACACTAAATTTTTTTCTATACTCAGATACATTGGTAAATGCTTACTAACTTGAAACTCAACAGAAGGTTATTTTATATTATTTGTCATCTTGCTGTCGATAGTAATACTTACTTTATTTTGTATGTACTCATTATGAGATTATTATTGTGGATTTTGGCATATCTTCACATTATTATTTTTATAAATAAAATTATTCTTTTGTAATATCTTAAAGATTAGTTCCGAATTAATTATTATTTTAATTTATTAATCAATTATTATTGTAATTATTATAAATCTAACCTCAATAACAAAAATAATGTCTTTGATTACAAAAAACAAATACAAACTAATTAAAAAATTTAACAAATATTTCTTAATTTTTGTGTTATTTTGATAATTTATGTTTGCCAAATTAAATTAATTCATTCCAAAAAAAAAGAACAGATTTAATGGATTTTATGTTCTATCTATGCACTAAACACAACACATGCGGATTTTAAAAAATCATTACCATTTTACAAATATATAATATAATAACTATTAATTAACTATGAAATTAATTTTCAATTAATTAGTTTTATGGGACAGAAACATAAAGATTTTAACTGAATACTCAACAATTCCTTAGTTTTTTCTTTTTTATGTTTTTGGTATTGTAGAAAATATTAATATTGTTACTTAACTTTATTTGTCTTTATTTGATTTACTTACTAAAATTTTTCTATCATCAACTTCATACCACTAATATTATTTTATTACACATATAAAGGGAACATAATCATCTCCTGTGTATAACACATTTCACCCTAACTATATTTCTTTTCTATTTATACTAACTAAAAACTTACTATCAAAGTATATAATTAACTCGATAATATTTGAATATTCAAAAACTTTAATTTATCTTCATATTATTGGTAAGATGAGTATAGGAAATATACAATTAACTCGATAATATTTGAATATTTAAAATTTAATTTATCTTCATATTATCAACAATATTGAAATGGGAAAAATTAATAGACAAAAGTTGGGATTCTATTATGATTAACATTTTATGCCATCATATTATTGAGTTTACTAATATTATTTTATGTTAAAATTAACATATAAATCAGTCATTCTGTGTATAGTACGAAATATTCCACTAGTTAGTAATGTATTAAAGAAGGGCTGATTGTTTAATGCAACATTAAACATCGTGGGCGCACAATCTTCTGCCACTTGTTCAAGGATGCGTATGAATATGATGTGATTACGGCCTCAGAAAAATTATAAACATTTTTTTGAATGAGAAAAAAAAAACTTTTGAAAAAATAGGCACATAATTACTTTTGAAAATAATTTTTAATTTTCTAGATATGAAAAATAAAAAGTTTGTGTTTGGATCGGTGGATCTGAATTGTCAGCAGGATTTAAAATAAATAGATTTAAATTGGATAGATTTGAAATGATATGAAATTTAGGTTAATTTATAATTCATTCATTTTATCATTAAAATTACACTATCAATGGATTTCAAATATGTAACTAAATCAATTAATTTATTTGCATAACTTTTGATAAATTTAAATTTCAAATCCAAATCTATCCAAATCCCTCAAATTAATCTTCGATTTTAAAGATTGCCTCTCCTCAAATCTTTTTAAAATTATTTTTCAAAATTCAAAATGTTATAAACAACTTTGAATAAGTTATTGGAATATTCAAAAAAGTACTATTTACTACAAATTGCTTATGTTTCATTTCTTGGGGTTAGAAAAGGCATAATGTTGTTTACTCCATTAGTCTGTTTCTCATCTCGCTCCATATTACCCACAAAGTAAAGCATCAATAAGTCTCTTTCGTTTTTGCTAATATGGTACATATTAGGGATGTAAACAAGTCACTCAAGTCGAGTGTGAATAGTATTTTACTTAAGTTTGAACTAAAATTTTTTGTGTGACATGAGTTCGAATTTGAGTTCGAACGAGTTTTAAAAATATAGTTCGAGTTCGAACCTGAAAATTTTGATGAAACTCGAATTCGATTTGAATTCTCTTGAAAAAATAAGTAAAATGAGTTACTATTTGAACTTGAACTCGAATTGTTCACATCCCTCATATGTACCATATGTGATTTTTTTAAAGGAAAAACACAATTTTAGCCCTCAAAATTTCTTGTACACATCTTGATTTGTATAAGAGACAGGCAAAACACATTTAGACCTCAAACTTTTCAATTTCAACCAATTTAGGACAAATTTAAAAATTTCGTCAATTATAAACAGAAAGTCATGTGCTGACTGTTAAGTCTCAAGTTTTAAACTTGGAAAAAATGTAATTTTAATATCTCAAAATTTGGGTCATAGTATATTTTGGTCCCCAAAGTTTCAAACAAAACACATTTCCTCAAACATTTTTAATTTCTACCAATATAGGACAAATTTGAAATTTCTGTCAATTATAGACGGAAAGGGTTACGTATATTGTACGTAACTATTAAATCTATCTTGGGATATAATTCTTTCCAACCGATTTTAATTTATTTAACCATATTTTTACTTTTTCCTCTAATTATGAATACATAACTATTCATCGTTCTTGTCTATATATAACACTTCCCATACACGTAACTGTTAAATCTAACTAGGTTATAATACCTTCCAACTAATTTCAACCCATTTAATCTGGTGTTAAAAAGTTATATACAAAGAAAAGATAATAATAACACAATAATAATTGATTAATAAATTAAAATAATAATTAATTCGGAACTAATCTTTGAGATATACTACAACAATAATAATTCACTTTTATAGAATAATAAAACACATTTATTTAGATTAATTTTTGAAATGTTTGCTGAATTTGGTGTAGTAAATGAAAGGTCAATATCACATATTGAACAAGATTAAATCTTGTTCCAATTAATATATTGGTTCAAAGTTATATTAAGCAACATCTTTTACAATATTTTTAAATTAGAAACGGATTTTTCCATCATTAATATTTTTTAAATATTTTAAAATATTAATTACTAATGAATTTTTTCGTCACAGCTTCTTTACTCGATAACAAAATTTTTGATCGCTAAATTTAGTAAAAAAAATCTGTCGCTAATTTAAAATCTCCACAATATCTGAAAACCAAATTCAATAGCTGAATTGTCGATGGAAAATCTGTCGCTGAAATTTCGACAGTAAAACCATTGTTATATTTTACACTGATAATCATTTTTTGAAAATGAATTCCATCGGCAAATTCATCGTTAAATCGTTTAGCAATAGTGTTTTGAAAAAAATCCATTACTAAATCTATCATTCAATAGTTTGAAATCCGTTAAGAAATATTATAATGGTGAATAGTTAGATGTTGATAGTCAAAGGGAAAAATAAAAATATGGTTAAATAATTTGAAATCAGTTGAAAAGTGCTATACATCTCAAGATAGATTTAACAGTCATGCGCATGCAGTGTTTTTTCCGTTTGGAAGTTTGGGGACCAAAATAGACTGTGACCCAAAATTGAAGGCTAAAATTGAAATTTTCACATTTGGAATTTGAGATTTTACAGTCACGTACTTTGCACCTAATTTTTTCCATTTGTAATTGGCAGAATTTTTAAATTTGTCCAATTTGGTAGAAATTAGAAAGTTTGAGAATTTAATGTGTTTTGTATAAAACTTCTGGGAGCAAAATAGATCACGATCCAAACTTTGAGGCTAAAATTGTATTTTTTTTTCCTTTTTTAAAAGTATAGATATTTTAGTAATTTTACATATAATAAAAATTTTATATACGTACTCGAAAAGTTCGACGAGCACTCGAGCAAAATATACATATATTTGAGATCAGCTCATCAAGTAATTCGAGTTCGAACAAGTTCGAATTCGAGTTCGATTCATTTACACTCCTAATACGTACAAGTTGTTAATCATTGGATAATAATTACTTTTTTGTCATAATTTTCATTTGCGTTGAGGAGAGGCAATTTTTAGAATCGAAGATTAATTTGAGGTTGATAGAATTGGAAACCCTTAAATAGCAAAACTAATGATTTGTAACTTCATAAATTACAAAAATCATGACCGAAATTACAGCATATGAGAATGAAGTGTGAAGAGTATATAGTATTTTAACTTATTTAATGATAACCGAACAATAAAAAAAATTTCAGATTCAATGGGATGCGTTTGGATGAGTGAATTTAATTTGTAGGAATGATTTGAAAGAAATTTTTTTGAATTGAGTAGATTTGAAATTATATGAAATTTGGGTGAATTTAAAATTTATTTATTTAACTATTAAATTCACACTCTCATTAGTTGGTGGATTTCAAATTCCCAACTAAATCTAACTTATTTAAACAATTTATGATGAATTTGAATTTGAAATCTAAATCTATCCAAATTCTTCCATCCAAACACAACAATAGTGAAAATGAGAAATGAAAATTTATCACATATGTACGCTATCTAAATAGAGTGCCAGGAATTGGGAGGACTATTGAAATTGCGGACACCTCATTTGGCGCTTGTGATTTATAATAATCTTCCCTAATTAGAGTGCGTTGGGAGTGAGGAATTTGGAAATAAAAGAAAGGAAAAAGAAGGGAAATTTGAATTTTTATTCATTTGGGACATTTTTTTAGTAGGAAGGAAAGGAGAATAGAAGGGAAATGGGATGATACTCCAGCTGCTATAGTTTTAAAAAAATTTCCTTCCAAATTAGAAAGAAATGGAAGGAAAGTTACTTCCAAACTTATTAAACTTTTAAAAAATATAATTTTATCCTCAAAAGATACTAAAATAAAATTTTATTTACCTACATATTCCAAATCATTTCCTTTTTTTCCTTAAACTTCCAAACAACATTAAAATATATTCCCTTCCCTTCACTTCACTTCTCCTCTCTTCTCTTATTACTTTAAACTCTTTCTGTCTCTTATACACATCTAGATGTGTTGTTGGATTACACATAAATGCATGATGCACACCCACTTGTGGTCGTGTTTCAAAGTATCTCTATCGTGAGATTAATTATGATTAGTGGCACATTCATTTGGAAGGCGAATCAAAGTATTTGATACTTTAATTGGTTTGATTGAATAAGAGTTCATATAAATTTGGTTTATCTATTTATAAAGTAAAAAATGAATCAAATCTTAAATTTGAATTAAATTTAACTCGATAAAGTTAAAATTAAATCAAATGCGTAAAAATTCAAGCTACTGTTAAATTTGACTAGATAAAAACTTGTTTAAATTATTTTCAAAAGATAAACAAGTCAAAATTAAGGCATTTACAATTTTGTTAAAATAATTAAACAAACTTGAACAATACAGTCTCTTTATTTAACCTTTTTTACACTCTAAAGAGCATGGCACATTAAGATGTTGCTGAAGAGATTTGAGGCTTCGGACAAATTAATGTTATACTTAACATATTTTTCTCAAAGTTTGAATTTTCGTCATCAGACTTTGTTAAGCTCGAAGCAAAATTAATTTCAATGTTCTTATTATTACAGGTGTGCTCTTATGATAGCGGATAGTGCTACAACGCTTTATAGGACTGATTTTTCTAGGTCAGTTAGGCAAATGCATCTAGCAAAGTTCTTGAGGAGCCTTCAGAAATTAGCAGATGAGGTAGTTCTTGGTCTGCTTCTCATGTCATTTCAGGGCCCTGTCTAAACTCTAAAACATCAGCTCTAGTTTAAGTTTTGTGCTGGAGTGTTGAAAATTTGATCCTCAGTCTATATATGATCAATCCTATTATATTTGCAGTTTGTTGTCACTGTTGTAATTACTAACCAAGTTGTTGCCCAAGTGCATGGTTCTTCCATTTTTGTCGGGCCACAAAGCAAACACTAACATTCTGGCTCATGCTATTTCACTATTTATGGTTCTAGTGAAGTTTAGCTGATACACAGTTGAAAAATAACAAGAAGCATTTTGTATCCTACTGACAGGCTTGCTCTCAGGAAGGGAAGAGCTGAGGAGCGCATTTGTGAAGTGACTAGTTCTCTATGTTTAGCTGAAGCCGAAGCGAGGTTTCAAATTATCTGATTTCAAGGACAGATCTTCCTTGTTGAATGTGACCTGTTGTACCATACCAGTTATTTCTTTGAATCAGTCTCAGAATGAGCTCAGAAGACCTGTCTATTGTGGTTTATACATATATAATCAATAAGGAGCAGAAGGCGGGTGTTTTCAGCAGGCCCTTTCTCTTGCTGTCTTGCATTGCCTTCAAGTGCCGAGAAAGACCATTTTTTCCCCCATTTTTCTTGTCAGTTTATCTTTCTGCTTTCTGCTGTTATAGGTACCATTTGTCACTTTGTAAGGTCTTTTTGTGAAAAAAAATCTGTTATTGTATTACTTTAGTAGTGAATCAGTGTAGAAGATGTACAGAAGAACAATTTGGCCCGGAGAAGAGCATATTGATGCTTGATAGTTGATACAGCTACTGCATCTTGGTGTTGATTTCTTCTTGTGACTACTGAAGAAGCTAGAATTAGATTCTAGGAGGAGAGAGAAAGTGGAAGAGCGAATATCAAGAATGTATTTGATTATCTGAGTTCCGATCCTTTTTTAGTAGCACCCAAGCTCCTTATTTATAGATGTACATAAGGAGGCATAAGTGACATTTGATTTGTGTATAAGAAAGAGGTTTGTTCCAAAATAAAAGTAAGTCCAAATGATTGGCCCAGAACTTAAAGGAACATTCTAATATTCCTTAGAATTTCTTTAAGTAACCTTGGACTCTCCAGAATTCCTAGAAGGAATATTCTTTGTATAGAATTCTCTAGAATATGTAGATTTGGAATATTCTCTAGAAGGAATATTCTTCATATAGAATTCTCTAGAATCTTGTAGATTTGTATCTAATTTGGTAGGTTCTAGAAGATTCTTACTTGAAGAATATCAAGCATCAGTTGGTCTCTTATACACATCTAGATGTGATAAGAGACAGCCAGAGCAGTTTTGTAGCAAGTACTTGGCAAGAAGACACTATGGCTGGAACTTCATCCGACATGACCCATGAGGAGATTCCTCAGACAAAGAAGGACAGGAAGGGGCGAGAACCATCAAGAGATGTGCTGACAGCCGCCATTGCTCGTGTGGAGAAACTCGAGTTGGCCATGGCAGAAACCCGCGACGCTGTTGAGGATACAGTCGTACGCATTGACGGGGTCGAGTCCAGGGACGAAGACCTTAGGGGAGAAATGCAGGGTGCCTTGAATGCTGCGGTAGATGGTTTGGCCCAGAGACAGCTCACCGTCCCGCCGGCAACCGCTCCTCTCAAGGCAATCAGTTCTGTCTTGAGTGCCTCCTCTCCTCAATCAGTAGTAGCAACTTGGTCTTGCTCCTCCCGCATCTTCTCTTATACACATCTAGATGTGTATAAGAGACAGAGTACCCTAATGCCTCATCATTTTTGAACAACTTGGGCTTTCGGTTATACGCATGGTGATGGTGCAGGAGTAACAATCGTAGTGGCACTGCCATTATTACTTGGGATCAATTTGTGGACGAGTTTCGCAGCTAGATCTATCCTTTATATGCAGAGAGGGACGCTCGTGCAAAACTTCGCCGACTGGAGATGAAGGGTGAAGTCAGGGAGTACGTGAAAGAGTTCTCCTTTGCTATGAACGACTTTCCCTCGTATTGAGCGAGGAGGATGCCTTTTTCCAGTTTATGGATGGATTTAAGCCGTGGACATACACATCGATGTTATAAGAGCTGGAAAGAAGGAATGTGGATAATCTATCCAACGCAATGTCGGTGGCTGAATCTCTCTTGGAGTTCAAGCCACGGGAAAAGCCAACCCCACCAAAGGAAAAGCCTAATTTCTCCAAACCAAAGGGTAAGGTGTCACGCCCCAAAAACGGGACCGTAACACGCCGCGCTAATGGCACACCGGTCCAAAGCGCAAGGCACAAACGAACAGAGCAACAAACTTAACCGCAATGTAATAGAACCATCAAACCATTTCTTAACTATAAAACCGAATAAGTTCATTTTTACACAAAAATACGAATTACAAAATTTCTTCTTAGTACAAAAGATGCTACAACAAAAACAAAGTTCATCAATACAAAACCTATCTAATACACTACCCCTCTCCAAACAAAAGAGAAGCTTGGAAGATTATCCGCAGAGTCCTACCAGTATTGTGGAATCTGTGAGAAAATCTAAAAGTTGCTAACAGGTGGAGAGTCAAAAACGAGACTGACTAGTACTGTAAATTGTAAATCACGTGGGGTGAGCATAACTAGCTCAGTGGATATCATAAAAAGCTCTTCAAATGGGGCCAAGCATTTCGATAAAAAGAAAACATAAAGATAATAACATTTGCGAAAACCATAGTCATGAAGCAGTTTCTAAAATGTCTCATGCCATTTAAACGTCAATAAACCATAATCATAAGTAGTTTCTAAAATGTATCATGCCATTTAAACGTCAGGCATGTCCAAAACATAGCCAAAAAGATCCAATCATTTCAAAACATAGTATGCTAAAGTATAGCGAACAAATCCAAGTACAGTTTTAATCCGGAATATAATAAAATAGCATGAGTATCTTTTAGGCTCGAAGGTATGACCTACAGTACTAGTCAGATCTAGTAATCTACCACACCTACTAGTCTGACCGGGAGGTCAAGTTATCCCATCACAAGACCCCAGAGTCAATTAGTTCTAAACATTCATAAGAGACAGGTATATAGGTGTGGATGTGTTTAGACAGTTTAATCATTGGGAAACGGTTCTAACATTATTTCCACGGGTCACCCATGATTCTAAGATTATACTTAAAATGCTTTCATATCAAAAGAGTTTGCAAACATATCAATTGATTAACATAAAATAGCTTGGTCCCGATTTCATATGTAATTATTCCAAAACTTGGTAAAAGTACAGTTCCAAACATCATACACATTTTAAAATCCATCCAAACATATTTCGCCAGTTAGGAACAAACTTGCCCTTTACTTCGTCCTGTTTTGGAGGTTGGGAAGTGATTGGGGTTGAAACTGCAACAACTTTCCACTGAACGCGATTACCGGCGGTAAGATTATGAGTTACCTAAAACTTCCATATGAGGACTCTAGAAGAGATGTAGAAGTTAAAGAATGACTAGGGAAGCGAAAATGACGCGAAAAGATAGAAAACGACACCAACAGCTCTTTGGTCAAAAATGACCTTTTCACAATTTCTGACCAACTTCGACAAGCTAAAACCCCAGTCAAAACACTTAGTTAATCCCTCAAATTCGTATTACAGCTTGATTAAGAGATACTAAGCTCAGTTTAAGAGACAAACCTAAAAACTGCGCCTCCCTAGGCTATAATTAGGCTATCTTCCCTGCCAATAAAATCCAATTCCAAGGTATTCAAGGGACCTTGGTTACAACCCAACTCAAAACAACATATTCAACCAACCAACAAAATCCATTTCCAAGGTATTCAAGGGACCTTGGTTACAACCCAACTCAAAACAACATATTCAACCAACCAACAAAATCCATTTCCAAGGTATTCAAGTCTCAATTCCTATCCAAACTAACCTTAAAACACTCCTAAAACATCATTATGTGCATAGACATAAGCATTCATAGCATAACATTCTAGGGCACATATGGAAGACAAAACCCTAACTCATAATCTTAAAATTTGTAATCTAACCATGGAAAGTTGTTAATATAAAATCAACCCCAATCACTTCCCAACCTCCAAAACACTAAAAACAACCCATAACATACATAAATCATAACTTACAAGGCTGCAAAGAGGGTTTATTTCAGCCATAAAGAATCCTACAAAACTTGAAATTAAAGTTTGAATCATAAAGCCCATAAGCCATAAATGCTAAAATACATAAAAATCTTACCTTCCAAGTGATTTCTACTTGAAATCCAAGAAAATTTTGGGGGAAAATGGGGAAGAGAATTTCGGCCAGCAGCTGGAGAAAATGAGGAAGAAACAAGCAAGAAGAAGACTAAAAGAACTTCCAAAGTTGACCCAAATAGTTCCCCATTGACCAAATAGTCTCCAAGTTGACTATTTAATCCAAAAACTAATTTTTTCTACTAAATTAACATTATCTTGAATAATTCAGCCATCATACAACACCCACACACCACAATGCACTAATTACACTTAGTCCAACTTTTGACCCGTTTACCCGCCGGTACCGAAATCGCGTAAACCGCAGAAAAATTTACCGAATTGAAAAATAAATAAGTTGAAGTACTTAATGACTAAAAATAATATACAAACATTTTAGGCTGCAGTTAAAAGTCAAAGAACAAGCTATTTTCAATGGTGTATAAGAGAAGTCTCCATTGCGGCAAAGAGGTACAAAGAATTTGGTGGGGAGCATATTAAATGCATGGGCACCTTGAAGACCGTCAATACCAAGGAGGTCCCTGTCCATGGGTTGGCAAGCAACGTGGATGTAGCCATGGGGCAATGGAAGGGCAAGACTTCACTTGAGGTAATCCCCCTTGATGATTATGATGTTGTGATAGGACTTGACTTCCTTGATTGTATTAGTGCCATGCTGCTTCCCTTCGCCGACTGTATATGCATTCTGGATTCTCAATACCAATGCGTGATACCTCTAAAGAGGAAGTCTGGAAGGGGTCACAAGACCCTATCTACCATCCAAATATGCAGCGGGTTGAAACGAGGAGAGCCAACCTTCCTCGCGACCCTGAGGGTAGATGAGGGAGATAACCAAAGGGAGGTGCCTGAGGTGGTTGCGGCAGTACTGGAGGAGTTCAAGAGTGTGATGCTGCAGAGTCGAAGGAATTGCCTCCTAAGAGAGAAGTAGACCACGAGATCGAGTTGATCCCAAAGACCAAGCCACCTGCGATGGTCCCCTATCGCATGGCCCCTCCGGATTAAAACAGAGCTAAGAAAATAGTTGAAGGATTTGCTGGATGCGGAGTATATCAGACCCTCAAAGTCTCCATGTTGGTGCCCCAGTACTGTTCCAGAACTCACACGACGGGTCCCTGAGGATGTGCGTAGACTACAGGGCCTTGAACAAACTGACGGTGAAGAACAAATACCCCATACCATTGATTGCCGACTTGTTCGACCAGCTTGGAAGCGCACGATGGTTTTTCAAGTTGGACCTAAGGTCGGGGTACTGGCAGGTACGCATTGCAGAAGGCGACGAACACAAAACAACATGTGTGACGCGATACGGTGCCTATGAGTTCCAATCATGCCTTTCGGCTTGACTTGCCCCATCCCCTTGGAACGTGGATGAACAAGGTACTTCGAGAGTTTCTCGATAAATTTATGGTAGTATACCTTGATGATATTGTGATCTATAGTCGTACCTTGGAATAGCACATCCAACACTTGAGAAAGGTGTTTAGGGTGCTTAGCAGGAGAACCAACTCTTCGTGAAAAATGAGAAATGCGCGTTCGCAGAGCAAGAGGTGCCGTTCCTTGGACACATTGTGGGGGAAGGCCAGATTCGGATGGATGTGTCAAAAATCCAAGCTCTTGTCTCCCAACCCCCCTACCAAGGTGACAGAACTGCGATCATTCCTTGGAAGTGACGAACTACTACCGAAAGTTCGTGCGGCTACTCCAATATCTCCACGCCTCTCACGGAGTTGCTAAAGAAAGGAAAGGCATGGGAATGGGATGAGGAGTGCCAAGGAGCTTTTGAAAAACTAAAAGAAGCCATGACCCAAGAACCGGTACTTGTCTTGCCAGACTTCTCAAAGGCCTTCGAGGTGAAAACAGACGCATCGGACTTTGCCATTGGCGGGGTATTAATGCAAGAAGGACATCCAGTGGCCTACGAGTCGAGAAAGCTTAGCGAGGCAGAAAGGAGATATACAGGTGCAAGAAAAAGAAATGACAGCGGTCGTCCATTGCCTAAGTCGCAACATGGAGGCACTATCTATTGGGGTCCCATTTTACGGTGCGGACGGACAACGTTGCCACAAGCTACTTCCAGTCCCAAAAGAAACTCTCTCCCAAACAAGCGAGGTGGCAGGACTTTTTGGCAGAGTTCGACTATGTACTGGAGTACAAGCACTGCCATGGCCAACTCGAGTTTCTCCACACGAGCAATGGCTTTAGTTTCAGCCACTAGCCAACTTGAGAGTCTGCTGGCCGACAGATCAAAGAAGGATTGAAACACGATGCAGCAGCTAGGAGCCTTCTCGAATATGCCAAGGAGGGGAAGACTCGAAGGTTTTGGGTTGAGGAAGAGTTGCTCTACACGAAAGGGCGACGCCTCTACGTGCCACACTATGGGAACTTAAGACGGGAATTAATGAAAGAGTGCCACGACTCAAAGTGGGCGGGCCACCCAGGGATGCACCGTACCTTGGCGCTGATGCAGAACGGATACTATTGGCCTCGAATGAGAGACGACGTGGAGACTTATGTTCGAGAACTTGCTTAGTATGCCAACAAGACAAGATCGTGCAGTCTAAAATAGCAGGATTGCTGGAGCCTTTGCCTGTTCCAGAGAGACCATGGGAAAGCGTCTTAATGGACTTTATAGTTGGCCTCCCAAAATCTGAGGGATGCCAAACCTGTCATTATACCCTCTTTAGAGGTTCTCGAAGTATGGAACTTTCATAAAGGTCGCTTCCAAGGATCCTGCTCAGGAAGCAGCTCGACTATTCTTGAAGCACATCAGAAAGTATTGGGGACACATCCATGTGTATAAGCGACAGATCGGGATCCCCGATTCACTGGTAAGTTCTGGACAGAGTTGTTTGAACTACTGGGTTCGCAGCTCAACATGTCAACTAGCTCACATCCTCAAACGGATGGGCAAACAGAACGAGCGAATGCGCTATTGGAGCTATACTTGAGGCATTATGTGAGTTCAACCCAACAAAATTGGGCAAAACTGCTTGATGTTGCCCAATTCTCGTTTAACTTGCAGGTGAACGAGTCTCACAGGGAAAAGTCCTTTTGAAATAGTGATGGGATAACAACCGCTCACTCCTAGCACCGTCGTGGCCGGACAAAAAGGTGGTAACCCTGCAGCATACGAATGGGCCAAGACATGGCAAGAGGAGGCAGATTTGGCAAGGGCATCCATACAAAAAGCTGCTAAGAAGATGAAAAAATGGGCTGATGAGAAGAGACGATTCCTTGAGTTTGAGGAAGGCGACCTTGTGTTAGTCAAGATGCACTCCATACTTAGATATCAAAAGGTGCATAAAGGACTACTTCGAAGGTATGAGGGCCCATTCAAAGTACTAAGACGAGTAGGGAAGGTGGCGTACAAGGTGGAACTCCCTTCGAAACTAAAACTTCATCCGGTGTTCCATGTGAGCCTGTTGAAGCCATACCACGGGGACGAGGAAGACCCCAACCGCGGATGTGTACAACGGGCACCTATGAGAGCAAAGACCTCGTATGATCATGAGGTGGATTGCATACAAACGGTATTGCAATTGACCAGGATCGAATACAAGGTACGATGGAAAGGTTTGCCCAAAAGCAAGGATAGTTGGGAGCCGGCCGAGGTCCTTTGGCAGTTCAAGAAGCAGATTGACGCATTCAATACTGCCAAAGTCAACGAGGACGTTGCCAGAATAGGTGGGAGAGAATGACACGATCCGCCCATTTTGACGAAGAGGTTTGGCCCAAATAAAAGTAAGTCCAAATGATTGGCCCAAAAGATAAAGGAACATTCTAGAATTCCTTAGAATTTCCTTAAGTAACCTTGGACTCTCCAGAATATTCTAGAAGGAATATTCTTTGTATAGAATTCTCTAGAATCATGTAGATTTGGAATATTCTCTAGAAGGAATATTCTTCGTATAGAATTCTCTAGAATCTTGTAGATTTGTATCTAATTTGGTAGGTTCTAGAATGTGTATAAGAGACAGGCTCCTGATTTGTTTTCGACTGTTCGCAGTCCCCAAACGATGACAACCAAGACTTTTATACCGAGCCGAGGTGCAGAACTTCGGAGCACTCTCATACCCGCACCTACCAATCCGAGGTCGTAACGACCCTTGGGATCCTTGGCAGGACGTAACTGCAACATTAACTCGTGGGTGACGTTTTTGCTAAGTCCCCATGCACTGAATTCTCATTTATTGCACTGCATTATTCGCTTCGATTTTGTTGCAAAAGCCTCTTTTTTCACGCCATAATGCCTCGCTTTTCACGCCATTACGCCTCGCTCACGCAAAACGTCTCCCTTTTCACGCCATAACTCCTCGCTTTTCACGGCATATCTCGTTTTTCAAGCCATAACGCCTCGCTTTTGTAGGAATGTAAACAAGCCGTGAAAAGCGCATTAGCACGCCGGTGTCTCCCTATCCCTGTAAATGCCGTTGACAGGATGCTAAATCGTTTCGACGAAGCCCTTCTGGCAGCAGTGCCATTAAATTTTCCCCCCGATCCTCTCTTTGCTGAACCTCCTCAAAACAACCACCCTAACCTCCAAACACAAAACGTATCAAACTCTCTCGACCCCGATGATATCAAAATTCTTAGGGATAGATGCCGTTTTCCCAAGAACGTGCACATCAAACTCCCAGCCCCCGAGGACCGTTTAACCACGTGGTCGTGGGTTCGATTCCCACAGACGGCGCCAATTGAAGAAGCTAGAATTAGATTTTAGGAAGAGAGAGAAAGTGGAAGAGCTGAATATCAAGAATGTATTTGATTATCTGAGTTCCGATTTTTTTTTAGTAGCACCCAAACTCCTTATTTATAGATGTACATAAGGAGGCATAAGGCTATCTCTATGCTAGTTCAGCTGAAGCTGAATTAAATAATTGCCCTTAATAAGGTTGCCACGTAGACACTTTGGGCTAGAACAATTTAGGTAAGATGTTATGTGTCACTAATCCATATCATCAACTACCAAATTGTATACCTTGCTAAGTGCCTTGTAAATTAAATTTTCTATTTTTCATAACTTATTAGTGCTTGGAATTCACACTGGCATAATTGTTAAAAGAAAAAAGGTTATAAAATAAAATTTATAGTTTAGGTAAAGATAGTATTTTAGGCTAAATTCAAATAATTTGTAAATAACTATAGACAACCATATAAACAAAATATGAAATTATCTAAAAAAAATTTGGCAATGCCTTATCATATCATTTCTTTGTATTTTGAGAATTTATACGGTACAATATTACCATACAATCATTCAAAATATAGGAGGAATGAATCGGTCATAGAATCTCCTATATAAGTTTTAAATGCTTAATGTTTCCAAAGGAAAGAGAATTAGAAATTTAGAATGCTTCAATAACAATTATTCTCAATGAATTATAAATTTAGAATTCTTAAAGAGTAACAATTGAAAAAACTTAAATGAACATTTATTCTTGAAAGAAAAGAAAAACTGAAGTAAAAGCAATTTTTTTCCCCCCAAAAAAAGAAGGGAGAAAAATCAGAGATCGAACTAAATATGAAGTACAAACGTATATGCACATGGTACAACCAATTACTGTACCACAAATCTCTTCACAAACTGACTGCCTCGCAGCTACTAAGGCTCCTACAACGACAATCCCCAACGTACTTTCTGGCTTCTGGCCTTTTGAGTAAACTCCACGACACAGGAAAAGCACGGCCTTACTTCCTCTTCCTTTTTTTTTTAACTATGATTCTTCCATTTCAGTCTCAATTAAGTTTATTGATTCTTATTTGTTGAATTTGGCTTCTGATTATTAGATCTGTGCGCTTAGTAATTTTTGAATGTGTGAGGAAAGATGAAAAGTTGAGATCCGTGCGGTATACATTGTTAATTTCGGTTGATTTCTGGAAATGAATGCGGAGGTATTTTATTCTTGTTGATTTAGGTTTTTGTGATTCACGTGATTTTATTTCTAGCTTTCTATAACTTCAAAATGACACGAAGCATCTAACCTCATACACAATTTGGCAGCTGAAGAGAACACAGGAACTTCAAGTCCCTGCTCATTAGGAAACTCAAATATATATATCATTTGCTACATTCATGCTTGGAGAGGGACTAAAATTTCTACCATCTGGCCTCAGACATGCTATTCTGCCCCGGTGAGTATGTACAAATCCATGTCCATATGCGCGCTTGCATGTCTCTCGTTTTAGAGAGCCCACAAACTTCCACCCCTATTCACTGTGTAATCAGATGTCTAGATACCTCCTTTTCCTTTCCCTTTTAATATTATATTTCTTAAATCTTACATTTGGAGATCTTCTGTATACGGTACATTTTCAGTTTAGGGGACATCTAGACACCCCTTGTAAAAGTGTGTGAAATAATCCACCTCGTTTTTCTTAGTTTATTCTCTTTGTTTCAGAATATATAACAGAAAGGTGATAAATACTCACCAAACATTTCTTGTAAGGGAGACGTTTTGCGTGAGCGAGGCTAATGGCGTGAAAAGCGAGGCATTATGGCGTGAAAAGAACGCTCCATTGACAGAACATCAGCAGTCAGCAATTCAAGCACTTTCACATGCAGTTGCTGAGCGACCATTGGGTCCACTCAATTTAGTGAGTTACTGATGCCTTAGTGCCTTTTCTTTTTATGCATGATTTCTTTTCTTTCCCTGCAATTAAAGAGCATTCTTTGCTTCGCAAGTCCCAAGAGAATGTCACAGGAGAGGATAATGGTCTGTCTATTTTCACGAACAATGATACTAATGAAGATTCAGGCACCATTGATACCTCACCTGGTCAATATTGACCAGGTGAGGTGTTGTTTAATTCTGGCCATGTACAGAATCATATAAATTACATTTTTATTGTATTTTGCTGAGAAAATTCGGTATGTAATAACATAAAAGATCAGCCTTTTATATACAACAACCTCTCATGCACAGATACTGTAAATGTAGTTACTTCGATTCGTTGCAATCATAAGTGAGGCAGCATAGCAATATCAATGAATGAGAATGGTCATTATGGGATAATATCAAGGTGACACTTGCATGGCCAATGGGTGATTTAAATATTTGCAGAATTTTTAGATATTATCAATACTTGATTTGCCATTTCCCGAGACATAAAGGATTTAGTTAAGTTCACATTCAAAACTGTTACTTGGTTACTACATGGATCAGTTTTCCTTTGGGTTTGACTTTATGCATTGTTTTCTTTTTCTGCTCCTTCCTAAGGACATGCTATGGTGGTAGGACTAGAGTGATTATTTTGCTTGCAGAAGTCTGGAGCCACTAGAATTTATTGATTTGCTTATACTAATACTTACTTCTGAATTTCATGCATCTAATGTTAACTGCTGAAATGCTTTCCTTTTATTGAGATTATTATTCAATTCACCGCGTCGTCTGCTCTTTGTTTGAAACAGTTTTATAAGTGGTTTACAGGCCTTGAAGCAGCCATGAAATCAGAGGTTAGCATTGCCTTCTGTTGACATAGTTTTCTGACAGTTACGATGTTCATACCACTTTACCTGATTTTTCCATTTGTTTAGAGAGAAGAAAAGTACCAGCATTATGTGAGCACCTTAACAGAGCAGATACTAGATGTGTGATGGCATTCTTCATCAGGTTATAAATATGGTTTAGCATCTGAGCAAAATGTTATTATGTTTTCTGTTTTCTGTACTGGTTTTGACAAACAACTAAAGTTTTTGTTTCTTTGGTTGAATATATTGTGGTGCTTGTGGTCTACATTTACATCATATTGTAATAAATTGCATTAACTCCAGGTGGATGAAACCCTCAAATTATTCAATGATCTACAGTTTCAACATAATACAGTAGCAACAAAGACAAAAACTCTTCATGATGCATGCGACAGACTGGTATGTTCAAGATTTCCTCTTAACATCTGATGTCCATCATTCTTAATATAGTACCTATCTTTTTAATATAAGAAAGTCTTTATACCATTAGTAAGGATGTTATTTGACATGATATTCGAGATGAGTATAATTGCTCATGACCTTCAGTTTGGCATAACAATTTTTGCTTCCCTCATGTTCAAGATGTCAGATCCATTCGTTCCTAGAGCTATTTACACCTCGATCGTAGATATTTGTCGATATAAGTATGGATTTTTATCATAATCATTTATGGGCATTTACACTGTAATCTGATATCAGAGAAGGAACTGACATGCGTACTCTATTCTATTGAACATCTTTTCCTTTTGGTACTGTTTGTTTTTGCATTTTATAGGAAATTTATTTGAAAAAGATTGTCTTACAATTCAAGGCCTAGATGATACATTAAATTTGTCGATGTAGAATTGAGTAGCAATGTATTTTGATTCCTGAGTTCATCAGTTTGTTCCTTGTTTTACAGCTTATGGAGAAACAGAGATTGATTGAGTTTGCAGAATCACTGCATAGTAAGCTTAGCTACTTTGATGAATTGGAGAATGTAAGGTTTGAGCACCATTTGGTTGTTTATAGATCAATTGTCATGCTATTGTATTTCAGAGTTCAGGTTCTTCTCACCTGAAAATTCCTTTTATTAGATTGTATGCTTGATACAGGAACATAATCTCATGATGTAATTTCTGATTGAAAATGGCTTTACCTGCTTGGAAGAGCAATGCAATGACTTATCTTACTTGTATTCATCTTTTTTCCAGACAAGAAATGTTTGGTGAGTATCTATGACAGGATAGACAAGAAATGTTTGGTGAGTATTTATCACAGGATAAATACAGAATTGAACTTGACGACTTTAAAAAATTGACATAATGCACTAGGTATAGAAATACAACCTCAAACAATTGAATGTTTAATGTTTAGATGATTGTTTACTATGAAATATTTTATTTAAAGTAGTATCCTTGCCCCTGTGGTTGAGTTTGTTCCCTTTGTGGTGAGATGTATATAAGACTAATTCTATTTTGTTAAAGCTGGCGGCCTTTCTAAACACCTCTACTTTCATTTTTTAGACAATGTATTATTGGAGCTGTGACATTGCAGTTTTCTGTGAGGTAGCCTATCCGTTTGGTTCTAACGGACAAGTTTGATGTGTTCATAACTTGTTCCACCCTTTTTTTTTGGCAGGTTGCTACCAAGTTTTTATTCTCCAAGCATGAATGTAGCAAATGAGAACTTTCTTCCATTGCTAAAGAGACTTGATGAATGCATATTGTTAAGTCACTATTCAATTTGGGCATTTGAGGATTAGTTTGTCATTTTGTACCTCTGAGTGACGATGTACAAATTTCAAAATATACTAAGAAGAAGCTTTAATTGAGCTTTGAAGTTCGGATTTTTCTCAGTAGATAGTTTAGATCGAGAATTAGCCAAAAGTTTACAATTGGATGATTTGAGACATTTTGATAACTTTAGGGTGCAGTGTCTCCTGAATAGAAGGTTGCAAAGTGAGAATCAGTGTAAACTTAAAAGAGTGCAAAGTGGATATAATCTTTACAAGAATTACATTTTCTAAAGGAAATAATACACTAGCACTCCAATTTAGACATTAAACATCTAGATGTGTAAATTACATTAATGATATTATTTTTCATGCTTATAGCAATTGAAATTGTCTTACTTTTTGTATACACAATTGCCACATGCAAAATACATATTACAGTTACTGTCTCTTGAGACAGGTCTAGATGAATAAGAGACAGCCTCCTTGTATCATAGTAACCTTTTGAAGGTGTGGATTATTTCTTTCTTTATGGAGCACGAAACATCCATGTTTAACGAGGAAAATCTTGTCAATGTATCCTGGGTACATTGATTTGTTAATGGAATTGGTGTCTGGAAATTTAAAACCTTGCATATAGTTTTGGGTTTAAAAGAAAAATAGAAAAAACTGCCAAACTTCATTGCTTCTGCACAATGATGTTACTTGACACTTCTAGCTTGTTCCAGGTCATGGAGCAGGTCTGAAGTACCCACTATCATGGATATCCTCTTTTTGAGATTTTGAAGCTGTTATTTTACATATCCACATTTAAATACTAATGTTAGATTCATCTTAATTCTGTGCTGTTAGGTATGTTGAAAGTAATCCACAATATGCAGAGTGTAATGTTTACTTGGTCAAATTTCGGCAACTACAGGTATGTGTCAGCTAGGGTCCTTCTTTCATAGCATGTACATGCACCTCATGGGCATAATCTCAAATTTTATATTCTCTTCTATTGTATACTTCCTGAAACCTAACAACCAATTTTCTTTTTGCAATTTGACAGTCTCGAGCTCTGTCAATGATTCGTTCTCACGTTCGTTCTCTTCTTAAAAATGCTTCTTCTCAGGTAAGATTGCTTTTTCTTGTGCATTTCTAGTTGTAACTATACCTCTAGTTTTAGCAAGCTTATCCATACAATTGCTTTACCTTCATTAGGTCCAGGCAGCTATCAGAAGCAGTGCTGATGGTAAAGTAGCTGTATCTGAAGGTGTTTAGGCTTCTGTTATTTATGTTCGCTTCAAGGCAGCTGCAAACGAGGTAAAATTTTTTGACCTTTTCTCTCTTCTTTATTTATGTCATTCTTATGGCTTTATGTCAGCTTATTCTGTAAGTGGCATCAGCAGATAATTTTAACATGATGATTTAATCCCAACCGTTTGCAGCTAGATAAGTCAATACTGGAGGAAATTGAAACCAGAAGACCTAGGAAAGAATACATTCAAATGCTTTCAGAATGCCACAAGCTATACTGTGAGCAGCGTCTCTCTTTGGTGAGCAGAAAAACTTAAAAATTTGATTTTACTTATATTTTCCTGCCATCTGTTAAGCATCTTATCATTCTGCTGTCAATCTTCTGTTAAACAAATATGCCTTTTGATTGAGATTATTTAGGTCAGAGGCATAGTGCAGCAACAGATCTCAGAATTTTCTAAGAAAGAGGAATTTCCATCATTGACTAGATCAGGATGTGCATACCTAATGCAGGTATTCTTTAAGTTTTTCATTTGCTATTGCCTATTGTGACGTCCTGTTTCCTTTTACTTTGTTGTAAGGGCACTTCTCTGAGTTGCTGCTTTGAATGGAACTTGCCTGTGGAGCAGTATACTTATACTATATTGGAGATAATTGGTTCAATGGACTTGGGGTATTCAATATTTTTGTTTTAGTCTATTGTATAGATATACTGGTAAACATGTTGTTGACTTACTAGCTTACCATCAGAGTTCTTCAGGACAATATCCTAGTTTTGTGTATTTGTAATGCAACTTGGGTTGCAGCAAATGGAAAAGAAACTTATTAGTTGGGTACCACCAGCTGCTAAAAATGGAGATTTTTTGATTCATTTTTATGACATCAATGAAGGAATTGAGAATTAGGATTTGAATGACTATCAATGTCTGATGATCTTTTGGAGCTTGTAATTGGGAGATAGTCTCCACCTTTTTTCATCCCCTTCCCATTAGCTTCTACTTTTATCCGTGCTCCTGTTGAGTTATTCTTTCTGGTGCCTTAGCCTATCAATATAATAGTCCGGAAAGGAAGAGATATAGTATGTCTTATCTGTTTTTTTATTTTTTTTTCTTGAACATTTCATTTGCAGGTGTGTCAGCTTGAGCATCAACTTTTTGGTCACTTTTTTCCGTCATCTTCAGAGGATATTTCTAGCTTGGCTCCATGGACTGATCCATTGTGAGTCATCTTGCTTGTCCTGCTGGATCTATCATCTCTATTTGCATTTTCCCATGTTGCTCCTCTTTCTCTTTCCACTTGTAATTCCTTGACTTGAATCTTTTGATAATAATGTTTCCACTTTATGAGTTTTTGCCTAAAAGTGCTATTATGTTGGCTTAGAAACTGTGGTGTTGAAAACTGCTAATACTAAGGTTGTGGGTTGAAGTTTTGGTGCCAGAAGCAGGAAGCTTGAAGGACTAATTTATCAGAAAAAGAATTTATCAAGCACAGAAGTTGCCTGTAGTTCATTCGTCTTTATTGACTGTTCAACGGATGAATTACTTTAGGCTGTTTTTTCTTCTTTCATGCCGTTGTATTGTCCTCTCAAGTCTCACCTACTATTATCTGAAATGCCTCATTTGTATTTCCGTGACTTGCTCTTGCATGATCGGAGTCTTCCAAGTAAGATTCTGTTATGATCTTCTTGGTTCTTACAGAAAAAATTCGATTATTCTTTTATTGGTGCCAAACAGTGATAAAGTAACAATAGGACTATCTTGCCCGATGCTCTGGAAGGTGCATTGTGATTGTGTAGGGTAATTAATATCCTGAATAAATTTTATTCATCAGTGCAACATAAGAGTTATTGGTGGGTATGGTAGCTTAAATTAACTCTAGATGTGTATAAGAGACAGCAGGAAGGAGGCTTCGAGACTAATTAGCATTTTGTAATTAGGAACTAATTTTTGGCAATCGTATCAATTTATGTGATTAAACATGGCACTTGCATTGATTTGTTCTGGACATGGAATTCTGGAGCAGACTTTGTAGGTTTATTACCATTCATTAATTTTTGTTGAAATTGTAATTTCTCCATGTTCAGTTGCTCACACCCCTCTTCATATCATGCTCTAATTGACACTTCACTTTTGCAGGTGTACTTTCTTGTATGATACATTACTACCAAAACTTATTCATGAAACAAATCTTGATGTTCTCTGTGAACATGGTTGATATTCTTAAAGTCGAGGTTCTGGGGAACATAAGAGACANAATATGTAGCAATGACAGAGCACCTTCTTGGCATCAATTTGACTTCCAGCATTGAACGTCAGATAGCTCATGAACGAATGCTAATGATAGTATCTGTCTCTTATACACAGATGATGTGCTTGTGAGCCAGTTGCTCCTTCAACTTTTTATACCTCCTTTTGCTGTAAAAAATGTAACTTGAAATTGAACCTTCTCATGTTTCCTTTTGCAGATTGCAAATTATCTTCCTTTAGATGAAGATTTGGATTACCCCTCAAAGCTGGAGCAGTCCGCAGAAGTGAATTCAGAAACTCTATCTGTAACTGTCTTCTTTGCTTTTAGTTTCTTATGGTGGAATGGTTTTGATCTTTTCTCTGGTTCATCCTTGTTTTACTTTCTTTTCTTCCAAGAACAAGTAAAGATGGCCTTTGATAATTCTCTGGAACAAATTGAAACTGTATTGTACTTCAGATTGTTTTCTGTTTTTCTTGTTCATTTTATTTGTATTTCTTGTTAAAGCTTTTGTTTTTTTCTGGCTGCTTCATCTTTCTTGCTTTTGATGTTCTGCATTACTTGGGAACTTGCAAACATCTCCCTGCAAAACTGGAGAAATCGAGGTGGAAAACTTTGTAAAATTGCTTCTTGTGTTAATTCTATTTGCCTCCCATAATTTATCCATAGATCCTTCCCCTCAAATATTTATGGTTGTGAATTCTTGGTCTTTGGGAAGGTACATACAATGGATTCCTTGTTTGATTAAACATCATCATTTTTACGAGTTTCAACTTTAATATCATGAATATTTCATGAATTGCATCCTGGAACAGGGTACTATTTAACTAACCCTTCTTAGCCTAGTAATGCATTCCATAAACGAACAAAGATAATCATCTCATTTTCTAGGAATTTTGTGGAATGTCTTGTTTGTCAACTGAAATAGAAAATCAACAGATATGTTTTAATTAGTTATTCTTGGATTGAAGTGAGAAGAGCTAGCAGTACTTTGAGTACTTATGATTTGACTTGTCTGCAAAGATGCTCAAAAATATTTGTTTATTCTCTCTTTTTTAGCTGCTTGAGTTGTTGATAGGTTTCTATTTCATATATTGAAATGATGTAAGTTCTTTTTTAATTGCATTTCTAGTCATTTCTGATTCTAATGATCTTGTAATGCATATATGCACCATCTGAGTTGAAAGTTGTAACAGTTTTTCGTTGAGATTTTGGATCTGTTTATAATTTACCTTTTCAGATTATGTTCTTGAGGTCAACTGAGAGAAGGTTGATTCCTTAAGTTTTCCTTTCCTGACAATTATATACTACCTTTTCTAAGCATAAGGACCTGTCTCTTATACACATCTAAGGAATTCTTCTCGAGGACCTAACTGCATGCTCATCAAAATTCAGATGCTTCCAAAACTTGGTACCCTCCATTAGAAAAAACTATATCATTCTTTAGAATCAGCGGTTTTCACTGGATTGGCACAGGTAAACAAGTAATTAATTGCTTGCTTGACCTGTTTTCCAGTCCTTGATGATTTATTCTATAAACACTCATTTTTCTCTTCTTTGCTAACTCTTGCAGGAAGCAGTGGAAGTTTGCTCTGTATCAATTCAAGTTAGTGAGAAACATTTGAACTTTCTTTGGTGGATTCTGTCTTAAAGTTCTTGAGCATGACTCATGTTAGAAGCATTAAGGGTATTTAGGTCAATAAATGTATTTGTCTTTTAATATAGGTTGGTTTTAGGGATCTGAATAAGACATCTATGTAGTTTTTCTCTCATTTGGTTTCCATTAACTTATTGCTAAAAGGTCATCCTCGATGGATGGACAGCTTTTCTTGATAAAGCATCTTCTTATCTTAAGGGAGCAGGTTGTTCTTTTCAATTTAGCATCTTTTGATTTTCCACGGTAAAGATAATTCTCCTAACACTGATGCTTGGTTCCAGATTGCACCCTTTGACATAGAATTTTCAGCAACATACAAGGAACTTGATTTCTCGCATTTGCTGGTTAGTAACTCTTTAAACTGAAATGGTTATTCTCCCTTCATCAGTGTGATTGTTCATGTTGTATTTATTCTGACTAGTTATGTGGTTCAGTTATTTATTGCTAGATCACATTACTGTCGCATGCTTTTGGCTGGCTTTCGGTGTAGCTATTTTTTGTCTATTGGCAGAGAATACGCAAATTGACCCCTCAAGTCATGTAGCTTTGACAAAAGCCAATTTCATGACTACCCAGCTCTGAATACATTAGTCTCAAAAATGACATTGCCTATATGCCTAATCCTAGAACTTGGCCCTCCAAACATGCTCTTGAGGAAGATCTCTAGTACAAGAAGTTGTGTATGAGAGACAATTCAGTAGGCAATGGAGACAGGGATACACTTACAGAGTGCTACTTGTAAATGGAAATTTGTTTTTTTATTTTGATTGGGTGACAAATGTCATCGATATTCATGCATCATTTCCAGGACCACTTGAGACGGATTCTTAGAGGTCAGGCTTCTCTGTTTGATTGGTCGAGATCGACTTCCTTGGCTAGGTCACTATCACCACGGATATTGGAAAGTCAAATTGATGCCAAGAAGGTGCTTGCATTGCTTATATTTTTATATTTTTTCCTTTTAAGTTTTGCTTATGCTGGGAGGAGAAATATTTTCGAGGATAATTCTTTGCATAGACTTGGATACTTAAAAAATTGATACTTTAAAACAATATAGCACGTGTGAACTAGATTTTTGCATTCTTTGTCTACTGCTTTTTAGCAAGGTTACCACTCGAGTCATAGTCTTGGAGAAAACTGCTATGTTTACCTCTCTCAGTATTGCAGCATTTACAAATTGTAGGCTTGAAGTATTGAGAGTTATCTGCATCACAATGATACCTGAAACTGGTCCAACAAGTGTGGATTAACGATGATAGAGCATATAATTTTTTTTTTTTTGGTGTGTGTGTGTGTGTGTTTTGTTTTCTCTACTTTGATGTAGAAATTTTCAGCGGGTTGGGAAGTTTTTTTGGCCTTTTGTTTAATTTTTGCCCAGTACATGTTCATTCGGTCTTAAGGCAGTGTAATTAATGATGGATATATCATTTGCATGTACGAATTGGAGAGAAGTCTCAAAGCCACATGCGAGGAGTTCATTATGTCAGTGACCAAGCTTGTTGTGGATCCCATGCTTTCTTTTGTTACCAAGGTAAGTTCATCTTTGAGTGCTTGCATGTCATTCTAGAGATAAAGCACACAATGTAAGCAGAAGCTTCATTTTGCCTTTTTGCCCTTGGACTGTTGGAGAGGAATTAGTGTTAATGGCTGTGTGTGTTTGCTGACTTAGGGAAAGGGTGAAATACTCTAAGCCGCATAGACCAACAGTCTAGTGAAATAATTTATAAGTGCATAATAACTATGGTCTATGTTGTACATAGCTAATAGAGTTGTGTAATAAAGAAATGGACAGTGTCTACTGAAACTTGACGGGCAGTAAATAATAACGCTGAACAGAAATTAAGTACAAATTTGCAAATTTTTTCGTTAAATTTCCAAATTTTGGAATTTGTCAAAAGAAAAGTCACTCGCATTAAATCTTTAATTTGTCTGGTGAAGGTGATAGCTGTTAAAGTTGCACTGGCGTCCAGGGCATAAAATTAAAAGAGCCTTCTTGTGAAACCTTGATCAGCTGTAAATAATTATCACAGACAGAAATTAAAGAATGACATTGTCAAACTCATTTAGTAAATGTTTAATTTTTGGCAGATGTCAAACAAGAGTCACTGGATTTAAATCTCAAATTTGTTTGTGAAGGTGACAGCTGTTAAAGGAAGACTTTGCGGTGTTTTCTGCTGCACAAAATCAGAAGTTAGAAAGTTCTATTGCAAAACCACTCAAGGATCATGCTTTCGCCACTCCAGAAAAGGTTGCTGAGCTTATTGAGAAGGTAAATTGGGATGCTAACAGATCGCTTTATCTTAGCGAAATGTAGTAGATTATAGCTGCTAGTTTCTAAAAGTGTTTGTCTGAGAATGTCTCTAAGTGATTAGACAGTCACATTGCTTGGTCTCAACCTATAGACAGATTAAGCATCCTAGCATAGTGTAGTAGAATAAGGCCTTATTTCTAGTTCTTCATTTTGTTATTTTCTTTTAACTGCAAGAATGCCATGTTAGCAAGGAGTTTGTTTTCTATTATTGTTGCATCTCTGTCATGTATCTTTGTTGTATATCCCATGTTATCCCATGTTAGCATACATCCTGATCATGTGATGCATTTTGAGGCAGGTTAATGCTGCAGTTCAGAACGAGTTACCGAAAGTAATGTTAAAGATGAAGTCTGCTGTATCTGCAGAACCCATCTACGCGTGCAATACTTTTCAGACCAATAAAGTAAGATACTGAATTGCACTTCATGTCAAATTTAACATCCAAAAGACACATATTTGGGTCTAATATGTTGCCAGTCAGTTTATAAACACACCAACATTTGGATTATGGCAGAGGAATACAGTTATCCTCTTTGGGTCTCTTTACCCATTGGCCCGTTCAGGATTCTTTATCCTTTTTTTTCTTTTTCTTGGAAGAAAGGGGCGGTGGGGATTTTTGAGTGGCAGTGGGAGTTAGGGAGGTGCAAAGAGCATCACCACATGTGAACCTTCTCATTCTTTTGAGAGCCGGCTGAAATAGCATCTATTTGCACATGTACTGACTGGGTGGTGTTGTCTGTTTTCTTTTCCTAACTTTTCTTGTATGTCCGAAATTGAATAAATTTTGATTACCATTTTTCATGCAGGACGAATATTGTTGAAGCACATGTTCAAGTTCAATCGCTTCTGAAATCCGAGAATACTCAAATGAAGATATAGAGAGCATTGTCAATATGGTTTCCATACCGGACCTGCAAACACAACTTGACAACCTCCTGTAGCATGCTTCTGAATACTGTGCATATCTCCGGTTTTTGTCCTCCAGCAAATTTTGACCACAGAAGGAACTTAGTTTCAATTGAGTTCATACCAAAAAAGCGGACTTAAGTTTCAATTGAGTTCACACCAAAATAGCAGATTATCCTTCTTATGTGTATACCTTTATTCCTTGAGATAATCTTATTTGTATTATACTTTTAAGGTTCCGACTGTCGTTATGTAAAGAGAATATTTCCCAATCCCGTAAAAATCTTTCTTCGGTAAATATAACTGCTAAAGATGTAGTTGAAATTATAGAGAAGTTTCTTTCAGTCCCGATTGATATACTTCTTGTGCCAACTTTTTGTTTCCAAGTGAGGTGCACTGAATTGTTGATTTGGACATGATCAAAAGCCGATAGAGATGATTTGGCCGTGGTCAAGGGAGCTTGTACGATTGCTTCTATAGTACAACGTATTTGCATTATGGTTTTGGATTATAAATTTCATTTATCTGTTCTTGGTCTTGAACACAGATATGGGTAAGGGCCTTAGGGGATAACAAAAAAGAGAGAACGCAAAGCAAAAGTCTTCCTTGGGCCTATCCTACTATGTGGGACCTGAACTCCTGTTTTCCAGATGGAGGAAATCAGAAAAAATGCTCATTTTCAGTTTCCTCCCATCTAACTTATTTCTTGACCGATTGACAAATTTCAGAAAGATGCATCCACCAGCATAATAGGGTCACTACGAAGACTAATCATTTTATCAGTGTATGACTCAATTAATGTCGTGCACAATCTGCAATTAAAAGTTAAAGCTGTTTTACTTGCTTCAAACTCAGCCGCGACTAATAATTGAAATCATTCAAACCAAAACAGTCCACTTTTGTATGCACAAATGGTGCCATCACATATTTGCAAATGGCTACAACACGACTTTTGCTTTGTAAGAAGAGACTTTCCGCAGAACAAGGCCTAAAGGAGTAAAGAGCATTTCTTTCAGGTTGGGATTACCTTTCGGCCTCTCCTCTGGTCTTCTTCTTAAATTAAAAAGAAAACTTTCAAAGATAAACTGAGAAAGAAAGCTTTGAAAGAGAAATCTTGAAGATTTTTAGAAAATGGAAAAATTGATTGATATTGAAAGATAATATCCATCATGAAAGAAACTGCTCTTTACTCCTTCTCTTATACACTATACAATTGAGGAATGAGGCTATTTATAGAATAAATTCCGGACTTCAAACCCGGATGTTAACTATCCTAAAATAAAAGATTCCTTACATTATTTGTGCTTTTCTAAAAGCTATTTACATAGTACAATAATTTCTACCAACTGTCTAAAGTGTCATACAAACATTCTAAAATTGTCTAAAAGATGGTCTCCAGTACAGTAACAAAAACCTCTGGTGGAGTCTGTGCCGAAGAACTAGAAATAAGGCCTTATTCTAGTTCTTATTCTTTTGTCTGATCATTATTCCACTTAGGACCAATTTTGGGTAGATTCTTGAATTCTCCAGTCCCTCTAAAATTGTCTTTGTAATGTCTTCTTTCTTTTTCTTTTTATTTTTTCTTAATTTTATTCCTCCTTTTGTTTCGAGGAAGAGGACTCTCTTTTGAAGTTTTTAACAAACTTCCACCATTAACGGATTATTGATTTTGTCTTTACCCTTATCCGTTTGTAAGGGACTAAATACGGTGATACCTGTATTGGTGTTATTGGAGATAAAACTCACATGTTGTGACGGACTGTCTCTTATACTTTACCGGCTGCTGTTTGAACCGGACTAGGTGTTCCTTTCTAAGACCAGTGGCCTTGGTCAAATTTTTGTATTTAAGTATCTATTTTTTCAGTCTTCTTTTTCCAGGGTTAAAACTTGAACTCTTTGTTCTAATTCAAATAATTTTGTCTTATTATCAGAAAATTCTTGTTCTAAGGTCCTATATTTTTTATTTATTATTCTAAATTTTTTTACAAGGGTATCACAGTGATCACAAAAATTTATTTGGTTACCTTCATCTGTCTGAATAACAGGTCTGGTATTAATTTGGTCTGGAATATGGTATTATTTTTATTTGTATATGTTCTGCAAATTCTCTAGTATCTAGCATATAATTTGGACAACAATAAAATATTTCACCTCCTGTCTGCATATCTATTTCTGTTCCTCCTATTATTGCTTTATGTGCATAATTTATTCTAGTATTCATAATTAATAATAAAACTTTTCCTCCTAAATTTGTTCTATGTAAAGCATTTATTCCTATTACGATTAATCCTAAATGGGTTAATCTAAAATTTCCTTCTAATAATCTGTCTATGAGATGGAGTTACTAAATGTAAATGAACTGTGTCTCCTTCTAAGCATCTATCTAACTTGAACTTCTCTATAATGTCTATAAAGTTTATTCCAGTTTGATCTGATACTTCATATAATGCATTAGAATTAATTATATTTATCCTGTTATTTCTAAAAGTTTCTATATCTCTATCTATATCGATAATTTCTCCTAAATTTATTAATTCTTCAGTTTGATTTCTAT
Organism: Cinchona pubescens; assembly: GCA_025175665.1. NCBI lineage: Eukaryota > Viridiplantae > Streptophyta > Magnoliopsida > Gentianales > Rubiaceae > Cinchona > Cinchona pubescens. Next base: position 1,076,741 of record JANKKI010000397.1, on the reverse strand, counting down.
TTGGCCTTATGAAATAGCCTTGAATTCTATTTACTATTGTGCTTATTGTATTATATGTCTCTCTATACACTTCTAGTTTCTATAGCTACAGTCTCAGTTCTTTCTCTATCTTCTGACACATCTAGATGTGTTAAGAATCTAGGTCAGCTAAGAGATTAGCAAAAATATGTCCAAGCAGGTTGTTGTCTAACCTTTTTCTTTCCTTTTGTTCCCAAGTCCATTTTATTAATTGCTTCTGCTAATTCGTCTACTTCTTTGTGTGAGGCTAATTCTTTTAAATATTCTTCTATTTTTATTATTTTTTGCTCTATTTTATCTACTTTAATCTGTGTTGCTATTATAGTATTATTTTGTCTTACTATTTGTTTATCTGCTGGTGTGCCTGGTCTCAAATGTTGAAAATCTTATTGGGTCTTGTAAATATTTTTTAGTTTCTTCTATTGCTAATTTGTAATCTAGATTGTTTTCCATTATTCTAGCTGCTGAACTTTTATTATTTTGTCTACTTGTTTTTCTATTTTTTCTAAATTAGAGATTTTTTCTAAATTAGGAGTTTTATTTTCTTTTTTCTTTAAGAGACAGGTCTATTACTGTTTTTAAATAATCTAAATTTTGTTTTATAAAAGAGATTTCTTTATTCTGATTTTTTACTGTCTCAAAAATAATAGTTATCATATCTTCTATATTTTTGTCTATTGTTTAGGAAACTCTTTTTTATATTGTCTTATATAGTCTAACATACTAATTATCAATCCTTCTTTAAATTTTATTTCGGGTTGGGCTTCTAGGATTCTTGCTTTTGAAGTTATTCTTAGATATCTATGTATATCTGTTAGGCATTCTTCTAGATGTGTAACAGTTTGTTCTACTGATCTTTGTGTACTCATATTAGTATTAGGTCAATGATAACTGATAATAAAAAGTCTTTAAGTGGTTTACTCCATTTCTCTATTTTTTCTAAAATTATCATCTTGACTTCTTGGTCTAATGGATTAATAATTCTAAATATTTCTTTCTTATGTTGTATACTTAAGTCTAAGCGTTGTTTTTTCTAGATTCTAAAATTCTACAGTAATATACCTATGACACAGAATCATAAATAATTCTGGAAAGAAGGTTAAATGAATTTTATAAATATATCCATATTTCTGATTTTTAATTATATAAAATGTTGTCTTACAAAGAACAACTAATTAAATTACCCATCTTTTTTATCATAATATAAAATACCTTGTGTAAGTCTTTCATTATGTACTTCAGTCTGTGTCATAGGTATATTAGTTCCTCCTCCTAAAATAGCTTTTGGAATTACTCTTCTATCTATGTCTGTCATTTATTTAAATAAGATTTTCTAGCTTGTGATCTTTTTGTGTAATAATTTTTTCTTTTTTGTGTTTGTTTTAAATATTTCTTATTTTTATATCTAGGTTTTTCTTGTTTATCATAATATTGAGGAGTATAAATTTGACTACAAAAACTTGTTTCATTTTTTAATTGTCTACCTATTTGTATGTTAGTACATTTTTCTACTAATATTTTTATTATGAACATTACTAATATTTAATACATTTAGTAACTCCATCTCATAGACAAAGATTATTAGTTTTTTCAAAAAATGAACAAGAACATATAGGACACCTTAACACAGTTTTAGAATTTTTTATCAACATGGCATAATAATAAGCATCAAAGAAAGTTTATTATTTAAAACATATCGCATATAAAATTTTTAAAAGTTTATATATATAAATGGTAAATAAAATTACAAGATCATATAGCCAAGAAAGTATTAGAAATGCCTGATAAATTAGAAAATTTAAAAGAATTACAAAAATTCTTAGGACTTATAAATTATGCTAGACCATTTCTTAAAGATATAGGAAAAATTGCAGGACCATTATACTCCAAAACGGGAAAAAATGGACAGAGATTTTTTAATATAGAAAATATAAATTTAGTAAAAAATAAAAAATATGATAAAAAATATACCCTCATTACAATTACCCCTAGAAATAGAATATTTAGTAATAAAAACAGATGGTTGTGATTTAGGATGAGGAGGAATCCTCAAATCAAAACCACATAAATATTCTCCAAAGGACCAAGAAAAATTATGTAGATATGCTAGTGGCACTTATAGAGAAAAAGGATATAAAACTAGTTTAGATTGTGAAATATTAGCCATAATATATGCATTAGATACTTTTAAATTATTTATAATTTAGACAAAGAAAGAGTTTACAATTAGAACTGACTGTGAAGCAATAGTCAAATACTCCCAAAACATGAAAGAAAAAAGTAGGCATAAGAGATGGCAAAAAATTTCATTAGTAGTAGCTGAATATAACATTAATTTTGAACATATAAAAGGAAAAATAATAAATTAGCGAGATGAATTATCTAGAAAAATTTATAATAATTAATAATGTTTGTTAATTTTTACAGGCCTGGATCAGACCCAAGAGCCCAGCTTAGGGCCCCCAGACCAAGTTTTATTTCATCTTCAATTTCAAGACCTGCTGTTGCTGAATCCAGCCAGCAAACCCATCAGACATTTATAAGTTTAGATAATCCATTTCATTTTCCCAGCATATTAAAACAGACTCCTAGTGGCACAGAAAAAAGATTTGATTTTAATGGATATAGTTTATGTGCCAGGCCACCTCATAATTGTTTTAGAATATTAGACACTTATAGAAGTATAAATGAACAACAAAAGGTAATTTTAGAGTAATCTATGAATTTCATATCAGAGAAAAAATAGTGGACATTTTACTAATTCTTTAAATGCTTTATCTGCTTATTTTAATGGACTAAATGATCTTTCTAAATTTGAGTGTTATGCAGTTTTCCATGGCACTCCAGGCAACGCAGGATTGTACATTTTTCCATTTTCTAAAAATCTTCAAGATTTCTCTTTCAAAGCTTTCTTTGTCAGTTTATCTTTGAAAGTTTTCTTTTTAATTTAAGAAGAAAAAGGCCAGGGGGAGAGGCCGAAAGGTCTCGAACCCATAAAAGTTCTACAAGTTAAATTCAAAGGACATACTCAGACAAGAACATGACTCCAGGCACCATGAGGTATGTTGGTAATTTTTGGATGAATTTTCCTTTCTATGGTTAAAATCTGGGTTAAAATAAACCTTGTATAGAATTTCTGAACAAAAGGCTAGGGCCTCGAAAGTACCCGCCAAGGCAATTGTTGAAGCCGTTAAAGGGGAAATGCCCGTATGATGAGTTTGCAGAAAAACTCTATACTAGGGTTGTTATACCTCCAGATACTATAGATTGTAATGCATATGGGTTGGTATGAATGGTTGATGTTATGATGCTTGTTTTCTTGTCCTTTTCCCGAATCGGTCTAAGAGTCGAGGATCTCATGAGTGATTAGCTAATCTGGGGTTGGTGGCAAAATTGCCTTAGGCATAAAATTTTTATGAAATAACAGCAGCAGAGTGAAATAGCCTATTAATGGAAGAAAGATTCAAGAGAGTTAAAATTAATTTCCTGGCCTCCTGATCCACTTCAATTACATGTGAACAGAAAAAACTCTCGAAATGAAAAGAACAAATTTGATTGACAGCAAACTGTACATATACATGACTTTCATGATAATTGATAATGCAGGAAGACATTATCAGGAAAACCTTCTGAGAATAGTCCCAACCATTTGAAAATCTCCTATTGCTGTTTGTATAAAAAATAAAGAATATACCAATTTCATGGCGACGCTATTAACTAAGATCATCTAAATTTGGGGAGAATGAAGACCATTTATGAGAAATAAGGAAAATTCATTTACCTCTTCCAAACCTCAAAATAAATGTAGTCAACCCAGAAGGCCTCCCCCTTGCAAATTTTCTTCACATAGTTCAGAGTGGGATCCACTGGCAATAATCGTTGAGGAAGACCACTGATCTGGTACCATTAGAAAATAAGCAGACATGGCTTTCCTGAATCTTTTCTTGTACTGAATCGGAGATATCACTGTTGGAGTTGCATTCCTAGGCCCCCCAAGGATGCCAGATGCCTTTACCCAGTTCTCAAGGTGCTTGTCCCATGTATACTGCCTCATGAAATCAATAATCCCAAGTACCAACTCCTGCTTCTCCTCATCCACGCCAACCAGTAATGAATAGTCCATTACATCTATTGACTGTAGAACCATGCAGAACCGTGCATCAAAAAGAAAGAGAAGCTTTCATAAGTGAAGCTGAACGGGCATTTTCAACACTTGCAATAGGAAAACGAAATGCAAATTAAATGGAAACGCATCTGAACCATCATAGAAATCATTTACTTTTACGTACATTAACATAAATATCAAACAATAATGTCTGATGAAAATACTGGCCTCTGCAGGGTAGTATTCTGTAATTAGACAGGATGCCTGGTAAGTAAAAGCGCATATAGAAGAAATATTGCGAGAGGGGGCAACAGATTGGACAGAAAGAAAATCAAAAGAAAATTGAGGCAAACCTATCTGATTTATTTAGACACTATTCATAGTCGTATTTAAAAGAAACATGAATTATCAACTATGGCGATTTCTCAATTCCAGCATCTCAATGAACAACAGAAATCATTTAAGAAGAATATGAATGATAGTCACTTGTCCTCAAGCAGAAGAACAAAGGAGATTCATGATTTCCCACAGATTATGATAAGGAACTAACAACTTACAGCAAGAAATGCAGTATCATTCCAAACAGCTCTCTCCAGCAACCTCTTTGCTTTGGTTCCTACAAAATCCCATTGGAGAAGTTGGCATTGCTTCTATCAAGTTTTGATCAAGAAGAACCTTATTGCTTCCACTTGAATCTGGATTATATCGTGATCGAGAAGAACCTTTCAGGTCATATAGCCTCGCAATATTCCGCCTGAAAAGAAGATTCTCCATCACCAAAACATCCATCTTTGATTCCTTTCCCCCTTTAATATGCTTTGAGGTGACCTTCAAAACAACCAACAGAAAATAGTAAGCAAGGCAGCATATGTTGAACTACATAAGCTTTGTGGAACAAGAAAGATGTACGAATGATCTAAAAAACGTCTAGAAGACAGCACAGAAGTGAAATAGAAACTGGCTTACTTTTCGGTGTAGCGAAAAAAAGAAATAAATTCTTGAAACTAACGGAGCAAGCTACGTGATAATCACATGACCATTAATCTACAGTAGTTATGTTGTTAACAGCTCCGCTAGTTTGTCCACAATTTCCGTCACAGGTTTTAGATTGGTTAATTTTTTTAAGGATAAGGGACCAAATTGTTTTTTGTGATAGATAAGGGACTAAATTGGTTGATACTCTAAAGATGAAGGACCAAATTGGCCTTTTTCTCTTCGAAATAATAACACAAAAGAACTTGACATAGGATGCGGCATATCTGGCATCCTAAAGCAGTTTGACATAGAAATCCTTTCAAAGAGAAGGATATTCTCTTTTAGCTGCCTCTACGTTTCTTACAAAGTCGCAGATGCCAATGAGAGACTAGCTAATTAAAGCTTACATCCAAAAAAGTGCAAAGGATGGATCATTCTCTTATCGAGTATAGATGCCAATACCTGATAGATACCCAATATCTTTGCCAGGCAAGTTGGGCTTTATACTCAGAGATTCGGACAAGTACTTAAAATAAGATGGTCCGAATATAATAAATGATTCCAGTTCTGTCTTCATAACCTGCTTGATAATAAATCGATCGTCCAAAGTCTTTGCAAAAAAGACATTACTCTTGCCACCCTGTGCACCCCACTTCTTACAACGACTGAGAGATCGTACAAAATCTAATTCGGAGGGGCAGCAAGTTTTTCTTAAAGATTCAAATTGCTTGGCATAGTAACAAGTCACTGTGTACTTAACCTTCCCCAGAGGGCCATCGTCTGAGAAAGATACTCTGGCATGCAATGCATTGGTGTAAACAAGTGGATCCAAAGTTGACGAACCTCTAGATCCAGACACTGAAAAAATACTTTCATCAGTTGACCCATGACTTCTGAGGGATCCTGAAGCTGCCTCATCAAGCGAAGGAACCGAAAGTAAATTTGCTGAATCTAAAATTGGCAATGAAGAAGACTCCAAGCCATCCCTTGTAGGTTCCTTCATCATTTGATTATGGTAATCCGGTGAGCACAAGGGCACATGATATAATGCTTGTAGGTTCATCGTCATAAACAGGAAAAACAGTGTCATTAATGCCTGCAGATAGCAACAGCTTGGCACCACCTTGATGCAGAAGATCTCGAAATGAAGAGATATATACAGGATTATAGTCACTAATCTTATCAAGCTTCTGTTCATTTATCACAGAATTCTTTAAGAATGAATTATACAAATTCAAGAAGGGCACTGTGAACCAACTTCTGGAGTTCTCTCTGTTTTCAGGCCCCTTTTTAGATGATGGAGAGCAATAGGTATCCGAATCTTGAGTCCCACCTTGTAAAGTTCCACTAGTTTCAACATCTTGCTCAGCCTTGGTGAGAGTTGAAACATCTGCGAGACAAAAATCAGAGGGAGAAGAACCATTCCCCTTAGACAATGTAACTACTGGGTGGCTTTCACCTGTCCATGCAGCATCAAGTGTATCAGATAAATTTTCCACAGTAGGGAACTGCCCCTCTGAGAGGACCCGTCTAATGGTTTTCATAGACTCTGAGCTGAACTGATCATTGCTATTTGTTCCAGAAGGATGATGAACTTCAGTGTCCTTACAACAACTTGAGCCTTGATCCACATCATTTCTCTTGTGATCCCCATCAGTTGAGCAAAAATTGGCATAGTCTCCTTGAGGAAATGATATTTCAGGCTTCAAATTCAGAAGAAAAGAATCACAGCTACTGAAGCTTTTACTCGGCTTAGATGTTGCCATCTCACCAGGATTTTGACCAGAACTAACAGTTTTTCCCTTTACTTTAGGTGTCAAACTGCTCCCTCCATGGAGATCGTTCATGTGTAATAAACGCTGTCCCAGATGTAAGAATGAATAATCAACTGCCTCCTTAACCTATTTATGGCAAGAATATCCACAGCAGGTTGACCAGCTTTAACTTTCCTACCAAGTACTTGGTGCAGCGATTCCTAAACAAATAAAATGAATCTCAATGAGAGATAATACAGAAAAGTATCACATCGGTAAGATAAACAAGAAACAAAGAAAGATTTCTGGCAGTGACTCTTTACAAAAGATGTGTTCCAGAATTCCACTCGACTCTTACAGAAAAATTTTGGGACACAAAATGGATCATTGTCTGACCTTATATGTATAAAAGTATATATTTAACAACACTCAGTAAAAAGGTTAAACGTTATAAAATCAGAAAACAATCAGTTTTATCTTCTTTCATGAGAATAAGTCAGAATATGCTAACAAAAGTTTACACTTATGATTTAGTTTCAACCTTTTCCATATGCAGATTATATAGGTATACTGATTAAGAGAACCAAGGTAGATAGAAAAATTTAGAACTTGTAAAGCCATTAGATACAAGCAAGCGACCTCAAATTCCTTTTTCTCCTTCTGTAGCATTCCTTCCAGTTCAGAAATTCGCTGGACTGTTTGTTGAGCTGTAGTGCCATTATCGAGTGGGATCTTTTCTGATATCTGAAGAAGAGATTTGACCACCTCAGCAAACAAACTAATTTCTGCTCTGCTGCAGACCTATTAATTTGAAATTGGAGACGACATTGTAAGTGTATACCATGGTAGTAATTTAGACCGAATGAGACAGAGTCCAAGACAACCGCAGGTCATCAGCTTCTCTTTGTATCCATTCCTCAAAATCATAGTTGAATTCAAGCTTTGGTGGTGGGAGGTACACAGAATGGACGACAATGGGTGCATAATGGAAATGTGCAACCATCCTCCCAAACCTGCAAATGCAAAAGAAAAGTTAATACAAAGGTGCAGCAATCTTACATTGGAAAGAACTAACAGCAAGGTGCCCAATTTAAGTTGGGAGACACAAGGACTGATAAGGAAACATTTGTCTACCTCCGTATAAGAATTGGATGATTATATGTGGAATCACCATTTTAGATGAGATATTAAAATTAAACCAGTCTGTGAAACAGCAAACAGGAAAACAAAGGAAAAGAAATTAATGTTCCAGAAAAGTCAAAATAATGAACAAGATGAGCTCACTGTGGCGAAAGTCTCAAGTAAAGTATTCCAGCACAAGATTATCCTCTTATGACAGCTCACCAGCAAAACAAAGTATTGTGTTACACATGGTTACTTAGAAATGAAGAAAAGTGAAAAAAAAAATGAAGAAATCAATATGATGTGAAGTTCATTAAATCAGATGATGGAATGGTTAGAGATGTATTCAAGATGTTTAAAGTAGTAATTAGGCCTGATTTTGCTCAAATTGAAATTTCAATATTTGGCAACAGACACTTGATTAGATGCAAGATTCTTTGCAAATTTCTTCAAGATACGCATTTCTGACATTTTTCATCATTGAATTTACTCTGTTTAAGTGCTAAGGTTCAATTTCATTTTAATTGTTCAATTACCAAAATTTGATAGTTATAACCACGGAAACTAATCTTATGTCTTCAAAATGCCTATACAAAGAAAAGAAAAGGAGATGTATACCCATAAAAGCGGAGACAATCTCTATGAAGGGAATGACCACAGTTCGCCCAACCCTGATTGCAGCAGCATGATTTGAAAAGCTGAGTTCCAAAAATTTCCCAAATGATAAATTCCAGGCAGCACCAGACATTACTATTCTCTTGGTGATAGGAAGGAATCCATTAGTTCGAGGACATCTCAGGCACCTGTGCCACATCCAGATTTTTCCTTCCTGCTCTCCTGGCAAGAGAATTTCAGGCAGTTTCCTCACAGAAATTGTAAGACTGCCTTGCTGATGACTATAGCAATGTACATGTGCTTCAGACGGCATTTGACATGAATGACACCGATGGTTCTAAGTAGAAAACATGAGAGAAATTATAATTTTCATTTTACAGTGTAAATAACCACACTAATCAGTATGTAAACACAGAAAACGAGATAAACACACACCGGATCAAACAAATGGTCACGCAGAAATCGGCCCAAAGGCATATCAAACGTTCCATAATACTTGATACGAAAGAGATGAGCACGTTCGCATACAGACCCTTTCCAGACACAGCGTGACTCATCAGTGATACCAAAATGCTCTGATTGTCAGAAGCTGCAGTAGAAAACTCTTCTTTAAGAGAGGAAACCTCAATATGGTGGTTAAAAGTGCTTGAATTTGTAGGCAAACAATGTTCACTAGAATGCAAACAGTGATGTCCTTTATCCACTGCTTCGAAATTACAAGAACAGCTGGAATTCAAACTATCCTCTTGCACTTTGCTAATGCAGAGGTCTGATGGTTTGGCAGCAGAGGATACATCCAGAGGCAGCTGAACCTTCTTCATTACATTTGCTGCAGGATAACCACAGAACTCTTCTTGGTGATAATCTGAAAAGCCATCTCTTAAACGATGCAAGATGTGACAGAAGTCACATGGTTCTGAGCACCTTGTCTTGAGCTAGAACCTGTCTCAAGCTATACACATTCTCGGATATTGGAGAACTATTAGATGATGTATTATGTGAAAAGGTGTTGCAGCCTGATTGATATTGCTTGGTGGCACTGTTATCATGAGCATGCTGTATATCCCCATATAATGGAAATCGATCTATCAGTACCTGGCGGTTTATCAGGTAGAGCAACTTTTACTGGAGACTTCAAAGGGAATTCTGGAAGAGAAGCACCTTCATCAGCGAGAAAGGATATCTCAAGAGCCAAGTGATATGCAGCAAAAACTCCATACTTGATTACATGCTTCACTTTCTTCAATTCATCCCCATTGGCACCCTTCAATAGAATCTGAATCAAAGAAATGCAAAAATTTCAACACAACTATCCAATGAAATTTCAGCAAGCAAGTTAAGTGGGTATTCAATGCATAACAAAACATCAAAATTGCAGAGTTCATCTCTCATTTCAGCTCTTTATGTTTCCCAATATGGTGTACAATTTGAAAAGAATAAGAAAGGGAATCCTATTGCATATCCATGTAATGCATTGTCCATTAGGTCCAATACACCCCCTTCCTATGAAATACCTGTGGCCAATGTCTTAGTCATTCAGAATTTTTGGACTCAAATTCATTTCAGATAAGTAAACTTACGTGGGAAAAAATTAGGCAACCATTTAATCCATTAGGAACACTCATCTCCTAGGCAACAATTAATGACTACTTGTAAAGTTTCAGATCCACTAATTGGCCAATATACTAAAACAATTTTTGGGGTAAAGAATATAACATAATGCTTCGAGGTTGACTTAATTAAACACCAAGAATATAGATGAGATAGTTACCCAATTTCTTGGTATTAAGAATGTACAAAAATTTTGGTTGATTTCACACAACTAATCTTATTCGTATGAGTAACTTGAACAATGATCCTACTATTCTGCTAAAGACCCCCTTTCTTGACCCTCCTACATTTTCCCCCTCAAATAATATCACACCTGGACAAACCAATTGCTGTATCTTACACCATGTAAGGAACAACCAGAACTAGTAAATGAAACAATGACAGTGAACAAATCCAGACTTTCATTCTACAAATCAATATTTAAGCTATACTTGCACAAAGCATGGTGGAGCACTATGATGAGGAAAGAATGTGATGCCAGACTTACTGTAAAACCCAACGGCTTTGGGCATCCCTCAAAAAACATTAACGTCTTTGTCAATTTCTTCCCACCCCGCCCAGCACTGCCATGCTCTTCAAGAAACTTCTCCACATGAAATGAGTCACAATATCCCAACTTCTGCACTGTAAGATGGTCAACTGAAGGCACTATTTGTGCACCAGTGCAGCGGGCTATACGCTCCAGAAGTGGTCTCTTAATATTGAGAACAAGAGATATGTCTTTTGCAAGAAGATACTCTTGTGCAAATCGGGACACCGATTTTTCTACTAAAAGGACATTCGGGTGATGGGCATCAATCTTTGCAACAGCCATCTTTAAGTGGTCCATTTCCTAAAATAGGTATTAATTCCCAATGATAAAGGAATCAAAGAATTATTTCAGCCACTCCATGTAAATTAAGGAAGCAATTTTAAAACCATAATAAAAACCAGAAAAGGTAAAACTAGAGACTGTGTAAACCTGCTGCAATAAAGTATCAAAACTTGACAAGTGATTAGCCACCCGCTGATACTCAAGGGCCCCTCCTAGGATAATCAATCGAGGTTTATCAACTCTTGATGTCATTCGCCGATGGGCAACATTTTTCTTGCAGACAACCCCTTTAACAACCATACTGAAAAAAATTAACAACCTTGTAAATATAAATGCTAATAGGGACACAAGCAAAAACTAACTAGGCAACATTTAATCAGATGCCTTGAATTAGCGACAAACATAGTCCTCTGCCACTTTAGACTGATTAGCTATTGTCAGCTGCTTGTTAAATCCTTACAATCATATAAAAAACTTCCTCCATTAACATTACCAGCCTAATTTTCAGATATTTGGCTTCATATCAGAAACCTTAAGGCATGTAAAACATGTCAATCGAACCACAAACACTTAAAGCAGTTTTCAGAATAAGCAATACAGTGTACAAATCCCAAGGTAGAACTAAGAGCATAGAAATGAATGGAAATTTCACCAGAGAACTCCATGCCCTACAGCCAGACAAACCAGCATTTTAACTTGAGGAGTCAGAAGACAATGCACCACTGGCTGCTAAGACACATGATTTAGCTATATATGTGTCCAAAATTGGCATCCATTTTCTCATACCAAGTATACTTGAAACCAGTGAACTCAATTTCCCTCTATGTGCTCAAAAAAAGGTTTATTACTACAGGTTTCAAATTAAAAGCTAATGGTTTAAAGGACTAATTAAGCATGAAATATTTTCAAAAGAGTTGTCTTATCTCATCCCACTTTTTTAATGATTTTTGAATAAGTAAATGTTTCACTTGTTTTGTCAATCACCTGCTATATTAATTATTTAAGTAGATCATCAATCTACAAAAATAAAACTGATTTATAACTTTCTAAAATCGTAGATTCAATTCAGGGATATAAAACAAACCAATAGTGAATAATAACCAACATATATGATTTTAATTGGAAACAAAAGTCCAATTTAAATCTATAGTAAACTTGAACATGGAGTGTAAGCACACTGTTTATACTTGAGCATCACATCCCGAAACTTCAAAACAATCTTACAGCTCTTAATTGGAGTAAAAACTATATTTTCAAATTCTGTGTTGGTCAACTATAGCTAGTGAAAGACATCTTAATAAACACTTTCTTCAAAATTGGAGACATAAAAAGCTATGCGATTCATAATTTTGCTTCCAGTCACTATAAAGAAGGAATTTTGAAAAAACATTTATATTGCTGGGCCTACAACATTGAGCTGCGTAGATGCCCAAGTTCAAAAATTATTGCCTGCCCAAAGTTCAACTTGTATGTTGATAAAAAGTTAAATCCTATCTATGATTTCAAAGTACCAGAGGTGTGAAGACAAGTTCAACGATTCTGCCAAGCAAGGGTCATCCCAAAGTGAAGTAAAAGTTGAATATTCATCCAATTCTTAGTGGGTCCAGTTATAAAGCCTAATTTCTCTGTGCAGAAAATGTAGATCATGTAAAGATTCATTTCAGTGAAAGACGACCTATTTCAATTTAAGTGCACGAAGTCAACATAAAGCCGCAGTACAAATTTAGGTTTTCAAGTTAAATTGGGTGAAATGTTTAAAAATTCTTAGCAAAATGGTACCTCTGACTACGACGTCCACAAGCTATGCACTTTATTTCACATATCCACCCGGATCCATTCCCCCACTTGTGCTCATATCTGGCTTTAAAAGTGTAGCTGCTTCCCAAGATAAAGACGTAATTATGTCCAACCAACTTTCTTTGCCATCTTCCTCGTTCACAGGCAAGTTCGCAATTTGCAGAAGCTGCGATATCAAAGGTCTAAAATGCCCATCAAGCACATTTTTCATGGCCTTCCTGTGCTCCTCAATTGATCTCTCCCTATTACGATGCTCCCCATGACCTAAGCTGCCTGATGAGCGCAAGTAACTGCACTCTCCTGAAGCCCCATCTCCACCATCTTCATCATCATCATCATCATCAAATGGATGAGCATCCTGTTCACAATCCTCCTTGTTTTCTGGCTCTGGAGGAAACCACAGGAGGCTATTGTTCTCAAAGTCCAGCGGTTCAGCAGCTGTACCATTTACATCATACGGAGAAGGAACTTGACAAACAGAACAATTATTCAACCCCTCTGCTTCTTTTCCAAACTTTTCTATAATTTCTGAGATACGTGTTTCTGTACTCTCAGACAGCAGAGTGGAACTCATACTTGGTTCATTTTTTTCCCTACCAGACTGCACCTCATCCTCTCCATAGTCCTCATTGATATCACCATAGTTCCTGGCAACATAATAGGCCTCAGCAAAAGAGTAGTGACTAGGTTCTGAATGCAACCTATATACACTGTAATCTTCATCCTCATCACCATTTCTGGCACTATGGGACAACCAAAAGAAGAGAGAATTGTAAAACAGATTAATCACAATACAGACATCATAGTTCGAAGCTCAAAATCTTAAATAAACAGAAATGTGTTTGAATAAATTTACAAATAATGCATGAGAATGGGTGCAGAATGTATTATTACAGCTGGATGCTATTGAAGCGTAACACATACCACCTTTTAGAATAGAATAGGCTGCACAAATCTATTATGGATAAAGTAAGTAATTAATGCTCCCTGTGGGTAGCTTTCAGCTCTGACAATACTTAAACACAATCATGATTATCCTAACCAAATGACTATCCTGTAACACCAAAATCTTCCATTAACCCATCTTCTCTTTAACTTCATTGAACTACAATGGGCTATTTCTCCAAACAGTAATCAGTTTGTCTCTTGCATATACTCGTGAACAAAAAGAGAATGTGCAGATGCAAATCCTCTAAACCATACTGGCAACATGTCTTGACTCACTAATGAACAAGATAAATCACATCTGGCCATCACAAAAATAAGAACCATTTAATTTTCCTATTCAGTAAAAAGGATGATTACACCCGTAATCTGGCATACAAAAGAAGAACTTTCTTTCAAAGACTTTGTTTATGGAATGTAAAGAAATAGATAATTCTTGAAGGAGTACTTCTCATTCATTTCATTCTGCATAATAAACAAGTTTGTTTCTACAATTTCATGTATAAGTGACCTTGGAATACTTAAACTTTCCCAAGTATGGAAGTGATTGCACCCATGTCAAACAAATATCACTTTTAAAGATAAATCTCACAGATGTTCATGTTTGACATTCTTAATCTTTTTAATAAACTGTCTTGATTTGATTTGATTAACTTTTACTTAAGCATCCAGTAGACCATTCTTTTAATGTGAAACAAGACAATTATATAGTAAGGCATAGTGTAAATTCTCTAAGTACCTGTTACACAAACCAAACTGATCATTAAAATGATCGATTGCATCAATGGAGTCTGATTTTCCTGGATGTGATGCTCCTTCGTCATGTTCTACAGTAATTTCATCCATTTGATTAATTTGATGAGGGCTCTGATCAGAACTATATGGAACATGCTGGTAAGGACCTGTTGAATATGGAGTTGAACCAACACTTGCTGCCGCAGCTTGAATAGGAACTGATTAAACTTGTTGATGAAGGAGATGAACTAAGGCCTGGGCTAGATGCAGTCATCCTGTTATCAACTGCAGTCATTCCCTGCTCCCACTGCTTATAGCAATAATTACAGACTCTAATCTTCTCCCCGTCTTCACGACTTGTAATTGACTCATCAGAAGGGGCAGGAATAGAGCTTGTCGTGTCTCTTAGCACAAAATACACGTCCACAAAGACGACAATGATGCCTGCGATTAAATACAGTAAATTGACAATCGCACTCGTAGCACACCCGACAACTTTGATCTGGCATCCAGAAGTCTCTCGACATATTTGCAGGTTCCATCCTCCATGGAATCCATGACCTAACTCTATCAACTATCTCAGACAATTTATTATTATCGGGAGATCCCATGAATGAATATTCCAATCAGTTACAGTCATCTTGGTACAAATACCATCTACCACTGTATGTACTAGCACCAGTTAATGCTCACTTCCAGGATATCCTACACAGAAAATCCCACAATTTCTGACCTCAAAAAAAACCCCCAATTCAAAACTACAAATATTTATTTCATTTCTAATCAAAGAAAACCAATTCAAAAGTTCTGGAACCATTAAATTCAATTGCTTCCTGAATTAGCACATACAGCAAAAAGAAAAGTAACAACAATAGCACATCCTCATAACCTAACCTTCAACTTCAAACACCTGCAGGCAGAGCAGCACAAAACAGTAACTAACCATTAAAGAAACTATATTTTTCGTTAATAATTCTAACAGATTCAAAGTACAAACAATTTCCTCAAGTCATTAATCAGTAAAATTTCTTTTTTGGGGCATTAATCAGTAAATTACAGTCATTCAGGCAATAAATCGAACACCCATACTACAAACTGGTCATACAAAATTTGGATGTGTTTAAGACCCACCATTCATTTACCAATACGTCACAAACCCAACACATAAAAACACGCCACGTCAAAATTTTCTCCGGTCGAAATTTTGTTAGCGGAGCAACCTTCAACTTCTGTTGACTCCTTTTGACTAGAAAATTCGAGTTCCAATCAACTGTAAATTCCAGACCAAAAAAATCCTCAAGAAATAAAGAGAGAAATATAAAAGAAATTGAAGAAAATTTGAATTAGTGGCTCAGAAGCATTGAAGTTTGAAGGGGAATTAATTTATTATTTTTTTAAGGAAAACATGCAAATAAAGAAAAGGGTGTCTGGCACTTACTCTTTCTGTATTGGGAAGAAAGTTGGAGTTGAAAATTACTGCAGTTTTTGGAAATATTATCGAGAAATAATAAATCTAGATGTGTACTAAGAACAAAAAATAAATAATTTTAAAGATGAGTCCTTAAGGTCTCTGTTTGTCTGCTTAGGAAATTGTATGATATAAATGCTGTCTATTTTTTGTATATTCGGAGGTTTTCAGTTTTTTACGCGCCTTTTTCCGCCTTCTTTTTTTCTTTTTCTTTTCTTTCCTTTCCTAATGCTGAACTTTTTTTTTTTTCCCTAAACTTTAATTTGCGTTGAAATGGTCCTTGAACCTTTTACTTTGTGTCTCAGTGATTCAATCCAAAACTATGAAAGTTATCCAATTTTGATCCACAAAACCAATAACAAAATGGAGAATTAAAAGGGCTACAAAAATATTTAATCAATTGGATTTAAAAAAATCCCCAAATCATTCTTCTTAATCTGTAATCAAGAAGAAGGGGCAAAGAAGAGGTTTTTTTTTTTTTTTTTAAGTTTCTTAATCCCTAATTGAGAAAAGAAAAAGAATGACTGGGGAATTTTTTTGATTCTAATCGAAAGTATTCAGTAGCCTACTAAATTTCCCTTTTTGCATGCCTTTGGTCTTACCGTTCAAAGTTGGAGAAAATTCAAGATTTGGACCAAGTTATAATCCAAGGACTTAACTTTGACACCAAAAAAAAAAAAAATTGGTACAAATTATGAAATTAAAGTTCAGGATTTTTCATTGTTGTTTTAGAAAAAAAAAATTCGTGGACAATTTAAGACTTTTTTTATTGTGGTATCTCCTTGCTCTTTCAATCTTTCTTCCACCACTTCCCCAACAAATTGACAAAATGATTACTACTGCATTCACATTTTATGGTCACTCAATTATCCACATCACTCAATGATGAATTTCTGGAAAAAAAAAATTATCCACATCACACAAGTATTCACGTCACGCATGTCATGCATATAACTAATTGAGAATGGTAATAAGAATGTTTCGTACTCAAACACGAACAGAACATAACATTGTACATCTATAAATATGTAATGTAAATGTATCTTGTGATCACTCAAACGTCTTATATATACAATTAAATGTGCAATATAAGTATTTGATGACCATATAATTCACAATAATTTAGTAAATCAAATTTAAGGATATCCTAATATTAACATTTTGTTTAAACACAAGTGCTAATGATATGGAGGACAACATTTTTGGTTTTCCCTTAATTATCATATTTTACCATTTATTTTGAGTCGTGATTTCACATTGTTTGTCAGACCTCTTTCTACCATTGATAATTTTAGGAAACTAGAGCTATATGTATTCTAAACTTGAGTATTTTTGCTTTAGTCTCGAACATTTTTAGGTTTTAAGTGTAGTTTTTGTTAACTTTTACTTTCATGTTCTAGATTGTGTTAATTTTTATTAACTTAGTGTTTTTAGTGTTATCTTAGTGTTTTTGTGTAATTAATAAAGTGTATTTATATGTAAAGTTTATACGGAGAAAACGGCATGACAATCGAATGAGAAACGAGTAAAAAATGTCCGTAGTTGCAGTTGCTGCATTTATTGACCATAGTTACCAGGCCTATGAAACTACTAGAAGTTTAACTGCTATCCAATAATAGCGGTCATTGGTTGTCAAAAGTTAGAAAAATTTTTAAGTACCAATGACCACGGTTTGTTTACCAATTTTAAGAAGAAAAATTAATAAATGCGGTTACTAATTGCCAAAAGTCAGAAATTTTTCTAACTACCAATGACCATGGTTACCAATTTTAAGAAGGAAAATCAATAACTGCGGTTACCAACATCTGGCAGCATGCGTTTTTGGGCATCTAGAAAGAATTTTGAGGGGCAAAATGGTTCATAACGTGGCAAATTGTGGTTGCAACTTCTCTATTCAACTCTAACACTATAAATACTTCTTGTAAACCTCTTTGGAGGCTAAGTAAGGTTAGATAGAAAGCCATAGATTAGAATAGTAGTGTTCCATTTTCCTCCTCAATTGGGGAGGATTTTATAGGAGTAGTTTAGTTAAATTCCTCATCTTCTAATTGTAGATTAAAGACCCTTAGTGTAATTTTTCTTTAATTTAAGTCTAATGTCATTTACTTTATTTTAATTTAGTGTAACTTTAGTTTAATTGCTTTATTTACTTGTGCTTTCTTATACTAATGGTAGGAAAGAGCTTATTGCCCACTTTTATATGCTTTTTTTAGAGTAATTTATAAGTAGCAAATTTAAAATACTTTCTTAAAATTGCTCATTTATATGCTTTCTTGAATGTTTTCTTTAAAATACTTTCTTAGTGATACAATGTAGTTTAGACTAGCTAGTTAAGATAAATTAGTTTTTGGATTTTTTTTATAAATGCTTCCTTAGTAGTAATTTATAGTTTAGATTGGCTAATTAGAGTAGATTAGTTAATGAATTTTCTTTAATTGTACTTATTTAGTGATAATTAGTAGTTAGATTAGTTAATTATTTTCTAAAATACTTTCAATTTTACATGCGTCCTTTTAATTGTCTTCTTTAGATACCTCCTTAGTTTAATATTCACATGCCTCGTTTAAATGATTTCTAAAATTGTTTTCTTTAATGTTAATGGTCACTTTTAAATTACTTTGCCAGTTAGTCTTTGAATTATTATTTTTTTTTAGTCTTTTAAATTCTAGTTGTAGTTTAATCACTTGATAAAATTAACCACTTTAACTAATAATTTAACCAAATAATCGGTAATTTTCAACCAATCCTTATGGTTTGATCCCTACTACCTTTTACTACTAATTGACAATCATATACTTGCGAGATGCCGCCTTATTAGTAGTAGGATTTATATGTTTTTATAAATTTCATAACATTGTGTTTTTCAAAAAGTATCAAGTTTTTGATACCATTGCCGAAGATTGATTTTCTATCCAATGGATGTGTTCTTCTATTCATGAATAGACACGAATATTTGAGACGTGTCTACTCATTCATAAGTCATATGACTATTCATTAATAGTTACATCCTAATAGTAATATTCTAACAGGTGTCTTCTGCATCAAAAAAAATATGTTTAATAATAATTATTTTTACGTAAAAGTACATTAAATATTGAAATATTTTAAATTAAATCCAACAATATGAACCCAACTTTGTGTTTTGTATGTTCTTGTAGTGTGTGATTATGCTTGCCAGTCCTTTATCAAACAGCTAGAATCTTTCTCCACCATTTATTTCCTACAATTTTACTTGTTATTAGGGGTGTAAACGAACCGAATCGAGCACGAATAGTGCCCTACTTGAACTCGAACTCGAAATTTTTTCTAATACTTGAACTCGAGCTCGAATTCGAAAAATTTGACATAGTTCGAGCTCGATTCGAGCTCGCTCGAAAATAAGTAAAACGAGCTCGAATTCTAGCTCGAGTAGTTCGACTTTTTCGTAGGTAAAAGATGTAATTTTTTTAAAAAGTATGGACATTTTAGTAATTTTACATATAACAAAAAAATAAAATAAAAATTATATAATACTCGAAAAGCTCGACGACCACTCGAACATATTATACATATGCTTGAGATCGGCTCGTCAAGAGTTTCGAACTCAAGCATGCTCGACTCGAGCTCAAGTCGAGTTTTTGACTTGTTATGCTTTGATTCTCACTTAACAAAAGTTGTCAGTGCTTGTTTCCTGTGTACACAGGAAAGATAAAGAAATAGTATGTGGTAAAGTAGGTGCGTGAATTAAAATTGAAGAGCATGGAAGACCGTATACTTTTCCTGTTGAAGTTTTAGGTATAAACGAATTTTGTTGTTCCTTAGCATAACGAATTTTTCTGTAGATTTCGCATGCATGCGTCATCTATTCTTTCAGTTGATGTGAACAAGGGAGTTAATGGAAAATATTTAGGTATAAGTTGATGTAAGTAACTAGATATAAAATTTAATTTTAAACGTAAGATCTACAGGTGAAGTTAAAGATCGGATCTAAGTAATATTTTCTAGAGTTAATTGATGTCTGAGTTGTAGACTAGACTAGCCTGTGTATGTGTGCCGCTATGATACAGACTTGGAAGTGTTATATATCTCGCGTTTTTTCCTATTTTCGCCTGCATTTGACATGTTAATTATTTGGGCAATGATATTGCCACAGTATAAATGTTATTGCCACAACACTTTTTAATTAAAAACCCAAACTACCCTCCACATGATTTTACTTGTTTTTGTTCGGAAGTACGTGACCCAAGAACCACCAATTAGCTCTTTTCAATCCCCACCTGTAGCTCAGCAACTCCGCTCCTTCCGTCTAGTCCTCTTTTACAATTCTTCATATGATTTCCTACAGCCCAAAATATTTTCTCAAGCTAACAAAATCTTCGTTTGTCAATTTATCAAATCAACATCAGAATGTTTACATCAAAATCTAGAATCAATTAGTTAAAACATACAAAGAATCATTAATCATATCCACAAAAGTAAGATGAATGACATAAGAGGATGCAGCGGCCCAACGCTGCAACAAGCCATCGCCGATTTCGACATCTAATTTGTTAGAAATATATGTGAATATACTCGATTTTTTACATGGATAACAATTTTGGGTTCAAAATTTGTCCAAAACAGTCAAAAAGTAGCCAATGGGAACCAATTTGCATAAATAAAATCCAAATTTTATTCATGGCTCATCACCTCCTTCAAATCTATTCATAAACCCATTACGAGAGCCACTTCAAATGCTTCGATCCAGAACCATCACCTTCAACGCCTCTGCCTTCGCCACCATCACCCCTCCGCCTCCTCTACCTTATCCTCCCTCACTACCAGTTCTTTATCTTGAACCATGAACCACTTCCTGTATTGCTATTTCTCCCTCTGACACCTCCACCACCCCTTATTTCTCTACCGGAGCAGTACTCTAAACCATAACCAGATCCATATATGGATCCTTGACACCCTGACACTCTCCACGACCGCCTGCATCACTGCCTCCATGGCTTATATATCCAAAACTATAACCAGCATATCCAACTGCCACCATGTGATGGAATAGGTAGTGTTGGGTTCTGGTTGAGACATGAGAGGCCGTGGAATGCGAGAAGGATAATTTTGCCGTGTAGAATAATGGATGGGGCCCATATAAATTGAGAGAAAATCATCGATTGCCTTCAAGGATAATCTAGTCTTTTTAAAGAAAAAGTGTTGTGGCATAATTATTTGAATGCCACCAGTTATCAAAGAATTATTCGTGTTATAATTATATATCAAGTTTGATGGTTCTGCTTTCTAATGTTATTAGATAAACCTTAATTATTTACATTTCGAGTCAAATTCAAATGATCTTTTATTAATCCGGACTCAAATCAAGCTTAATTAATTTAGAATTTCATGTAAAATTTAAAATTTTTACTTATTAAGTCGAATATGAAGTGAACACAAAAAATTAATGAATTCTAAATTTTATTTAAACTTAATTATTGGCAGACAATACTTTGTTATGAAAGGTGAGTCTGATTCAAGCATCCAGTATTCCTACTTCTACGCCAACTTTTTTTTTTTTTTTTTTTCTTTTTTCCAAAATTCCCAGAACCAAAAAGCGGAAACATCACCTATTCTCCGTGGCCCTCACCCAATTCAATATTTTCTAACCCTCCGCCTATTCTTCTTCTTTCGGAATGTTTCTTTGTTAATATTTTTAGATTAAAAGTCACCCGACGCATTTTTAATACAAAGAAATTATTGAAAAGCAAGTAATAAGAAGTGACTATAAAATTATTTGATGATGGACCTGAAGCCGTTCATACTGGATATTGATGAGCTTGTCAATGAATTTGCTGAGGTAATCTTTCCCATACTGAACTAAGTAGTTTTTACTCCTCTTATTTTTTCTTTAAGACCTGTTTGGTTTCAAGAATTTACTCAGAAAAGGAAAGGGAGGAAAAGGAAATTTAAATATTTGGAAATGTTAAATTCTCTTCCTTGTTTAGTTATAATAGAAAGTAGTAAGGAAAGGAAAAAGATTTCTAAAAAACTAAGTCTTGTGTTTGATTCAAGGATTTTGAAAAGGAAACAAAAATGGAAAATATCTCACTTTTTTATAATTTTGAAAATAACAAATTAAAAATCATAATCAAAATGAGTTTATAATATATTTTAATTTGATTTTCATCTCAACTAAAGCTTTTTTGATTGCCACATTTAAAAAATGTATCCCCAAGTACAAATAAATGTCAATTGGCTCATAAAATGAGAGAGATAAAAATGAAATTTTGACAAAGCAACTAAAATGATTATTTGTACCAAAACACTTCCCATTATGAAATTGATTAGGTGAATAATCATAAAATTATTTTAATATCATGACATTAAATTAGAATAAGATCATTTGTGAAACATCTCAGCTAAAAATAGCTCTTTGTTCTTAATTGTAAAGATCGACGTCAAGATATTCAGGCATTAATGAGCCATGTCAATATGTTCTATGGCTGCCATATAAATTGGCGTCAAGGGGATGATTCTGTTGCTATCAGATTAGCTGTGACAACAATGTTGTAAAGAATCTCAACTACTTAAACTATAAATCTCCAACTCATACAAATATATTCACATAACCAAAAACCAAACCTATGCGCTACTAAAAATACCAGCACCTTTGCAACATATTTACAATCGAGTGATCATTTCACTTGCCTTCATTCTGGTTTGTTTACAACTAGTACGGGCACTAGGTGTTAATACAGAATGGTTGCTCGTACTTCCTAAAGATGCCCTACAATGATGTTATACATAAATGTAATATTTAGCATGGAAAGTTAATGTAAAATTTTGAAACTTGCCAGATCAGAGAGGCAAATTAAAAAAAAAAAAAAAAAAACTATCACCTACAATGTTGAAAAAACACTAGAGCTGATAACTTACCTTTTCATTTTTCCAGTTCCATGATCACGTTATATAAAGTAGATCTATAGCAAGCTTTTGCAATGTCACTGATTCTTCAAGGAAAGAATTCAAAAGTTTGCTCATTTCCCCCCAATCATCCCCAACCACTGATATTGGTCCCATTGATTAGTAGTATTGCCCTCTCCTTTGATCACCACATTACAAGCCACTTATCAGAGCGGCAAGTGTAAACTCTGGCTTATGTAGAGAGAGGTGAAAGCACCAAGTAGTAGCACCTTAAGTATTCCTTACATGTTATGACAAACATTATGAGAATCAGAATGGTTGGAAAAACTGGAAGTTATTTCGTTGGTGATACTTCCAACTTCTATTTTACTTGGTATTCTTCTGCAAAACTGAATGGATCATCTGCCTTGTATGATCTCAATAAAGGATTCCACTCTATCATACCTCTAGTGGCTCAACCGTATCAATTAGAAAGGATTCTAAGCTTTGCGTATCCTTTTTGTTCTCTTTCTCTTTGAAAACACATAAAAGAAAGTGGCAACAAAAAGCGGCCAAACAAGCTTTTTTTTATGCTAATAACTAGTACACAAATTCTACAACATATTAAAGATCAAATAATCTTAGAAGACAGCAATCAAATGGCAACCAAATAAACCTCCAAATATCAAGCAAGGAAGAATCCCTTAACTATAATTTACATGTATAAACAAGTATAATAAGCCATCATCATCACTAAGCATGCAGAGCAGGCATAGCCCAGAAAAGTGTTAGTTCTACCTAACTAGGAGATATGACAAACTCATAATTGTTCCATGTTTTATATGTCATTTACCACATTTTTATGTATTGTAAACAATATTTGAGTTAATAATGAGTTTAATTTGGTTATTCTTAGTTTTTACAGGGTTAGGGCCTGGCGAGTGAAAAAAGAATTGAAAAGGATGAAAAAGATGAAGAGAAATTCCAAGGAGGAAATAGGCACAAGTATTGAGCAAATCTGGATGCTCTTTCGTATTTTATACACAACTTTCTTGTCTGAGCTTTGATTGACCTGATTCAAGATGCGGTAGAAAGTTAAGAGAAAGGGCAACAACTTTTATATTTTACACTTTTCCAAATTCCATGAGCATTAAGGTCAAATTCAAAGTCGAAAATGGTGCACAGCTGTTGGAAGTCGCGCACATGCACGGCCCAAGAGCTTACGTGCACAATTTCTAGTGACCAAAATTCTGGACTAGGAATTGTGCACACATGCGCGAGCTTCTAGTCCCACACATGCGCGTGCAGCAGTAGGGTTTCAAGGTGCGCATATGCACGTCCGATTGGACTCTTTTTTAGCATTTTCACGTTCTTATCCTTAGGCAAGGATTATAACCCTAGTAGTCACTATAAATTTGCCTTGCAGGGTGAATAGAAGCCACAGCCTTCCACGCTTCTTATTTGTTTTTATCGTGAGTTTTCTAGAAGACATTCTTTTGCATTCTTCCATGGCACTTAGTGCCTAAATCCTTTTCCTGGTCGAGGAAATTGAAGCCATGGTCGGTTCTAGTATGTTGTGAGACTTTTGTATTTGAATTTTTTCATTTTTTATATCAAGTATTGATTGTTTTTCTGCATTAGTTTTATGATTGTTCTTTTTAATTTACGATTGCTGCAGAATAGTTAAATATAGGAATTATTCTACAGTTAGATTCTTTTTTCTGTTTTGTTTAGAATCAACTAAATTTAATAATTGCTCGATTAGCATAATTGTATTTAGGGAAAATAATCAACTAATTGACATAATCGCGTATGTTTGTGTCATATTAGCTTAATTGTTCTTGCTAGATTTTATTGCTTCTATTAATTAATAGTTAGGGTTAATTGGATCAAGTGTTAAAAATTAACCAACTTAGGAAAAGATATGAATTGACCTTGAATTGGAATTCAGGCTACTAAATTCTTCAATTAGTACTTGGTAAAAAAACTGGATTGTCTTTGTTATCGATGATTGACGAATAGAATTTTCGTGGTGGATATGACCGGAACTAAGATTCTTCTTGCATTGAATTTTCTTAATTTTAATTCCTACATTAGTTTTAGTGTTAAAATTATTCAAAACCCCCATTTTTACTTTGAGCACAACAACAAACCTCGTTCTCTGTGGGATGACTCGGACTCTCTATTGCTATATTAGTATAAGGGATTCGTTTAGTTTTGCGTGCCTAAGATGGCACTAACCAAAATTTTGGCACCATTTTCGAGGAACGGTTTGATTTATTTTTGTTCTAGTAATTTCTATTTTTATTTTCTTTTATTTTGATATTATTTCTTCTACTAATTATGTATGCCAGTGACACGATCTGCTGAATAAGTTGAATTCCAATTTGATCCGGAAATATAGAGAATACTACACAAATTAGGGAAGCAGTTAAAAGATAGACAACTAGGAGAAAATCAACTATTTTTGACTTCCTTTCTGCCGAGAATCAAGAAGAATAGGGTGAAACTAGCATGGCACAAACAACTCTTCGAGAATTGGCGGTGCCAACTTTAAATCAACAATCTCTTTGCATTACTTACACTGAATTAGATGCGAATGTTACTTTTGAATTAAAATCTGGACTAATCCATCTTTTAGCTTTTGTTCATGGATTTTTAGGTAAGGATTCGAATAAGCATTTTAAGGATTTCCACATAGTGTGCACAAGTATGAGACCCACCGCGGTTTCAGAAAAGCACATTAAGCTAAAAGCATTCTCATTCTCACTAAAGATGAGGCAAAGGACTGGCTCTTCGATTTACTTTCAAGTAGTATTACAACGTGAGAGCAAATGAATAGATTGTTCTTGGCAAAATATTTTCTAGCATCTCGAATTGAGAATATAAGGAATGAAATCTATGGGATAAGACAATTCAATGCTGAGTTCTTATATGAGTACTAGGAGTTCTTCAAGAAACTTTGTATAAGAGCGAGCTGTCCTCACCATCAAATCAGTGATTCTTTATTAAATCAGTATGTCAATAAATGTTTGTTGGTTAATGAGAGAAACATGATTGACGCCGCTAGCTGAGGGGTGTTGGATAATTTGGCTATTGACATTGCCTGTGAGCTCATATCAAATATGGCAGCATGTTCTCAAAAGTTTGGAACACGATGTGAACAACCTCTTAAACGTGTTAATGAGGTAAATATTTCATCTTTAGATCAACAAATGGCCAGTCTAACTTCTTTTGTATGTCAATTGGCTTTAAGAATTACGCAGACTATGCAAACTTGCAGAACTTGTTCGACCAAGGGACATCCGATAGACATGTATCCCATGTTGCAAGATAAGTCCAAGAGCAGGAAAATGCTGCGGGAGGATTTCTAGGGCAATCCTGAGCGAATAATGATCCCTATTCTAATATGTATAATCTTGGGTAGAGGGATCATCCTAATCTAAGATACAGGAATCCAGCACAGCAATTACCTCAAGACAAAATTGACAGAATTTCCAACTGTACAGGTCTCTATTTGTTCAAAGACAACAATCTAATCTGGCTGCTCAATCTGGTAAGTTTTTAGAGGAAATGATGAATGCTTTGACTGCTAACATTATGCAATTTCAACAGGACACAAAGGCCAGTATACTGTAATTGCAAAACCAAATGGAACAAATGGCAACAACATTTAGCCGATTGGAAGCACAAAATTCTGGCAAGTTTCCTTCTCAAACAATTGCCAATGTTAAAGAAAATGTTACTGCAATTGTATTGAGAAGTGGCAAAGAGGTTGAGGTGCCTAGCTAAATAGTATTTGAATGTGTTAAGGCTGAGGAGAAGAATGCCGAAGCAGAAAAAGAAGTTGTTCCTGGCAATGAGAAAGAAAGCAAAGGTAAGTGAGCCTTGCGGCCAGAATATAAACCTGAGCCACCATTCCTTGAAGCATTAACGGAGTTTGTGAAAGAGGATCCCAATAGAGTAGTAGTGTATGAGACTTTTCGCTAGTCTATCTAAGGTAAATATTCCATTACTAGATGCCATCAACATTATGGTAAGTTTCTAAAGGAATTGTGTAGACACAAAAGAAAGCAATGAGAGATGAAGATTAGGAAAATAAAAGTTGGGAGTAATGTTTCATCTATCATTCAGAAAACTCTACCTGAAAAGCGCAAGGACCTAGGTATATCTATTATTATAATGCCATACTTTACTTGTGATTCATTAAAAATTGGATCTTTGAATAAGACTGGGATGGTAATTTAATTGGCTGAGAGATCTTTGGCCTATCCAAAGGGAATAATGGATATCTTAGTTCAAGTTGAGAATTTGGTATTTCCTATTGATTTTTATGTGTTTGTAATGGAAAAAGATGATTCTATTGCACCTATTTTGTTGGAAAAACCATTCTTAGCTACTTCTTAAACTAAAATAGATATTTCTAATGGCACACTTAGCATAGAGTTTGGTAAAACTAGTATTAAGTTTATTATTTATGATGATGCAGAATCTTCGGAACATATTAAACTTGTTTCTATGATCGACGTGCTTAAGCCTGCAATACAGGAAATTTCTAGATCTAACAGCAACAAGGGGGTGGAAGAGTGTCTGAATAAACATGTTAAGAAAAATGATGAGAACTTGTCTCCCAGTGCTAATTTGCAACAGCTAATGGTAGCAATTAGCAGATTTTCCATGTCTCAGCAGATGAGTGAGGTAGGTTCTAACATTTTACCAACTACTATTGAGAAATTTGTGCTCTCTATTGTGCAGGAAGCAATTCCAAATTACTACCGCCTTCCTGGTCACTTGAAGTACTTGTTTTTCGAGGGTAAGGATTAGGAAAAGGTGATCATTCCTAATCAACTTGAAACGCCACAAGAAGAGCAACTAGTTCGAATCTTGAAAGAGTAGAAGAGGTTGAACCATCTTTTGTGAGAACGGTGAAGAGGAAGATCCTTGGATTCATCAACATGGGAGATAATTATTTGAGAATGGAGAGCGTCAAGTTGAGCCAAAAAATAAACAAAGGTGCTACATGGGAGGCAACCCATGTCCTTTTTTATTTGATTCAATTTATTTGTTTTTGAAGATTTTATTTCTCTATTTTGTTTTAGGGTTTTTATAGTGTTGTGTGTTCGTGTCAGAAATCATCTTAATTAACAAGTTAAACAAATAAAATTATATTTGAAGGTCCTGTATAGTGTTTGGGTGATTTCACAATGAAAATGTTGTGCTTGGAAATGTGTTTTTATGCACATGCACACCACTTGGTGTGCATGTTTGCAAAAACTAGTAGCTAAATTTCCTATCCAGCATAGAGCGCACATATGCACTATAAGCCACGCGTGCACAAGACTAATCACAGGAACGGACGCCACTGCCTTTCGTGCACATGCGCACCTTCCAGGCTGCGCATGTGCGTACGGCACATTGCAAGGGTAAATCTCTTATTTGCAATTCATTCAAATGACACCCCTTCTCCTTTTCTAACTTCTCTCCAATTCTCTTTAACTCCCAACAAACCCCACCACAAACTTTCTACGCATCAAATCACTTGAATTTCATCCCATTAACATCAAAAACCTTTCTTTTTCAAGGAAAAACCCCATCAAGGTATGAATTTCATGGACTTTTCTTACACTTTTTCTTTTTGGGTTCTAAATTAAATTATAAAAAAGTTTTGATTTTTAATGCTTTAATTGTATTAATTGGTTATGGATTGGACTTTAAACGTGTGATTTGAGTAATTTGTGCATGATTGTTGATTGGGAAGTGATTGCATGTTCTTTATATAAAGAAAAATTCATTCTTTATTTATACATGCCATGTGTTTGTTGAATTGTCTCAATGAATTAAAAATGTTAAAACACAAGGCATTGGTATATGAATTCAATTCCTAGAATGTTAATTATGCCTTATATAATTCATCCTTATTTAATGTTAGTGCAGAAGAATGTTCTAGGAATATGTATAGACCTTAGTTTTGGCACTACTTCATGGAAAGTCATCTTGTGCATTCTAAGCCTTGTTAGTTAATTAGATGCGGGGTTTGTGATTTTGTGTAAGTATACGGTGTTAGAATTCTTATTTTCTTGCCGTGATTTTCACATCTAAATTTTGTAGGAATGGCAAATACAGGAAAGAAACCAGCTACAGGCAAAAGTGTTGGAGCTTCTTTATTGTTCGGTCCCCAGTGCGAACATGAAAACACGCCCAAGAAGATTGTGGGGGCACAATTTCTAAGTGCTACAGCCAAAATAATTATGAGAAGGATATTTCACAAAGGGCAGTGATTAAAGAGAAGGGTATTCAAGTACCTTTGGCAGGGGTTCCAGAGATCAAATTGACTATTCGCAACCATGGTTAGAATCAATTCACCTCGACTCCCAAAGAACCAGTACTACAAATGCTGAATGAATTTTACGCCAATTGGAGCCATTACAATGACACCAAGGTATACGTTTGAGGGAAATAGGTGGATATTTCTTCCAATGAAATTATTAGGGTTTTGAAAGTCAATCAAGTTCGTAATGATGAGTGGCCAACTACATGGTATTAATGACACCAATATGGAGCTTAATGAGATTACGAGCATTCTTTGTACCATAACGTTAAGTGGACATATACTGCTGTTGGAACCGTGGCGTGACACTTTAATGCTAATACACTTAAATCGGTTTGGTTCGTGTGGTTTAAGTTTATTTGTGCTCGCCTTCTTCCAGTCAGTTATCTCACCCATGTCACTCTGGAGCGGGCCAAACTCTTATATTGTATTGCTTCTGAGAAATCTATAGATGTGGGCCACCTCATCTATTAGCTAATTTGCTATTCTACATCAACAAGTAGTTAGGCTTATGGTTTCCCCGCTTGATCACGGCTTTGTTCATTGAGAGTGGAGTGGTAATCGATCTAGCATAAGAGAAGTTGAAGCTCAGGAAGCTGATTGCTATGGAGGGAGTGAGGGCTCCAATTAGGCGCACCCATTCCCATGCATCTACTTCACAAGAAGGGGAAGATGCCGACTCTGAGCCCGAGCCGAGGCATACTCGGGAAGAAATCTTGGATCCGAGCAAATCCTAGCGGAGCAACAACGCATGCATCAACAATTTGACACATACATTCAGTATCAACATGCCTAGCAGTAGACCATGGAAGCTCGACAACTGGCGAGAAAGCAGGGGAAGGACTCGTTGACATTCTTGCTGTTTCCTCCCTTTCCGCAGGATTTGATGCTTGATACTTGATGCTCTATGCTTAGGGACAAATTGATGTTTTTATTGTTTTTAAGTTGATTTCAAGACATTTAGCTAGTTTTATTTTTAATTAGTTAAATATTCGTAGTTGTGATTTCATTGTTTTTGTGATGTATTCCCGTAAGGGATTAAGTTTTTTTCTTGACTATTGTAGGATTTAATTCTACAACTTTCTTGTTTTTCTTAATTTCTTAAGGGGTTTCATGTTTTGTGTTGTCTAGTGTGTAACACCAAGCTTCAATTCATGTTGAAGGGATATTTATTGCAAGATACTGCTCCAAACACGAATACAACAAGAGAAGCTTTTCTTTTTCACACTTTCACATGCTTTTATTTTTGCCTTGGGACAATGCTTCTTTTTAAGTGTGGGGTGGGGAGTTATCTGGATTTACAAGTTGTTTGGTATATTTTACTCATTTTTTGTTATAATATTTTAACTTTTCTTTTGATTTGAGAGGTTTTCAAGGCTTTTCATAATTTTGTTCAAATTAGTTGAAAAATATTTGGAATATTTGAAAATTTTTGCTTAGCATGTTTCTCTGATTTTCTGCATAATAACTCTTGACCAATCATAATTGAGTAATCGATGTTAATATTTTTCCATGTATGATTTTTAAGGATTTTGATCACTTAGCCATGAATTAATTTTTGGTTTGGTCACTTAGAGATAGTTATATAGACTCAATGATATTGCATCTTAGAAACTTGCTTTATTACATTTTCAAGACGAAATTTTTTAAGCAACATGATTTAGTTGAAAGATGAAGGTAGAGCCTTCTTTGATCGTTTGAACCTTTCTAGCCAACCCTTTAAAAGTTTTTATTCCTATGAAATTGTACTGTGTTTGATCCTTGATTTGTTATTAATGGAGAGAAACACTATTCACCTTCTTTCATTTAAATTTATTTTACCTACTTTTATGAGACTAATAATTTTTCTTAATGTTCTATCTAAATTATCCCTTAAAGAGCTTTATTGCACACAGTATTTGCTAAGGGGATATAAGGGTAGAAGGTAGATAATGAAGATGGAAGATTATGAGAGTGAGTGGTGAACATTTATGCAGCAAGAGGAGGTAATGAAGGAAAAAAATCGAAAAAAAAAATAATGATAAGTTCTTGATTAATATTGGAAGTGCCTATCACTAGTACTTGTATCTGCAAGTAGTTCCCATCTTTGATACCTATGTTTATACATTGCAGGTAGTGTCTTCCACTGGTACCCATATTTTGAGCGGACATAAAAAAATGATGAATAAATGTCTGGATGAATGTTGGCATGCTAGGCCAAGTCGAAGAAGGGGGACTTCTTTGCTTATTGTTTGCATAGAATTTTTCATGGGTATGGAGTTTGTTGTTCAAGTGTGGGGTTATGGATGTATGATACTTCATATGTAAAGAAAAGTTTTATTTGAATGTGTGGTTGGCATTACTTTAAAGATCTTGTTCTTTTTTGTGATATCTTTTCCCTTCTTTGATTAGCCATTACCCTAACCTGACGTT
Organism: Cinchona pubescens; assembly: GCA_025175665.1. Taxonomy (NCBI): domain Eukaryota; kingdom Viridiplantae; phylum Streptophyta; class Magnoliopsida; order Gentianales; family Rubiaceae; genus Cinchona; species Cinchona pubescens. The sequence continues at coordinate 1,045,181 of JANKKI010000397.1, read as the reverse complement.
ACAAACTCAAAAGTCTTACCTAATTTAAATTGAGTTGGTTGTTCATATTAGTGGAGAGGTGTAAGAAGTGTGAGCTATGGGGTGTTTAGAAAAATTTTAAGGGTTTACATGATTTAATCTAAGTGTTTTCAAATCTGAGTTTTTGAATGGCTACACACATATACACGAATCTCATATTTTGGTTTTTATTAGTATTTGAACTTTTGAGTTCCTAGACTACTTCCAATGGTGGACTGGCTTTTGCTAATTTATGTGATAATTGTTGAAATATGTTGGGTGGAATTGAAATGCTTAATTGTTTTAATTTTATGTCTGCTCGAGGATGATCAAAAGCTAAGTGTGGGGTAAATTATGACTAGATAAGCTCATAATTGTTATATGTTTTATGTGTCACTTATCGAATTTTTATGTATTATAAGCAATATTTGAGTTAATAATGATTTAATTTTCTTATTCTTAATTTTTACAGAGTCAGAGTGAAAAAGGATTGAAAATGATGAAAAAAGATGAAGAAAATTTCGAGGAGGAAATGTGCACGAGTGTTGAGCAAATCTGGATGATGTTTTGTATTTTAAACACAACATTCTTGTCAAAACTTCAATTGATTTGATTCAAGATGCCTTGGAAAGTTGAGAGAAAGAGCAACAACTTTTGTGTTTTACACTTTCCCAAATTCCATGAGCATCAAGGTCAAATCAAAGGTGAAAATGGTACACAGTTGTTGGAAGTCGCGCGCATATGTAACCTAAGAGCTACACACGTGCACGATTTTCAGTGACCAAAATTTTGGACCAGGGTTTGTGCGCACACGCGTGAGCTTCAAGGCGTGCACATGCGCATGCAGCAGTAAGGTTTCAGGATTTTCAGCATATTTTTTGACAGATTTCTTCATCTGATTGGACTCTTTTCCAACGTTTTCACATTCTTATCCATAGGCAAGGTTTATAGCCCTAGTATTCACTATAAATACTTCTTGTAGGGTGAATAGAAGCCACAATACTTCTTCTTTGTTTTTATCATGAGTTTTCTACCAGACATTCTTGTACATTCTTCCATGTCACCTAGTGCCTAAAACCTTTTTCTTGGTCGACAGAATTGAAGCCATGGTCAGTCCTATTATGTTGTAAGACTTTTGTATTTGAATTTATTTGTTTTTATATCAAGTATTGATTATTTTTCTGCATTAATTTTATGATTGTTCTTTTTAATTTGCAATTGCTGCAGAATAATGAATTATAGAAATTAATCTATAGCTAGATTGTTTTTGACTGCTGTATTCAATTTAATCTTTGAAGAAACTAAGTTTAATAATTGCTTGATTAGCGTTAATGAATTTAGGGGAAATAAAAAACTAATTGACATAAGTGCACATATTTAAACATGTTACATTAGCCTAATTGTTCTTGCTGGATTTTAATACTTCTATTAATTAGTTTTTGGCTCGTTTCTGGATTAATTCAATAGTTACGGTTAATTGGATAACGTCTTGAAAATTAACCAACCCAGGAAAAGATATAAGATTCAACCTTGAATTGAAATTCGGCTTAATTTTCCAATTAGTGCTTGGTATAAAAATTGGATTGTCTTTTGGTGTCGATGATCAACTAATAGAATTTTCATGGTGGATATTGTTGGAAAAATATGGACAGAAAAATAATTAAAAATAGAACAAAATTCGCCGAGGATTGCGAACAAATGGGATTACCCCACGGGATCGTTATGCACTGATGCAAATGGGATCACCTGGCAGTCACTCTCTAGGATTCAATGGCAGCCCCGGTCACGTACACTCGTAAGCAAGGATTTGAGCTCAATGCTGGACTACTTAGTACCAAAGGAGAACAGAAGAAAAGAGATTTTTTGGTGGTATTGAAGAGGAGACCTCAATATTCTCCAAGACTTCTACTTATAGTGATAAATTCGGTCAGAATTTGGAAGTCATAACACTGCCTTGAGAGAAAAGATATGTGACTTAGTTGAAAAGAAAGGAACAATATGGAAGTCAAGTTCACACAAAATATGTAATTAGCACATGGAATACATAATCAGTATAGATAAAAAATATAGAAAAGAAAAATGTGACTGAAGTAAAACTCTAATGGTTCACACGCACGCATCACATAACACTTCACCTTGTGGACACTCACGTGTGTGATTTTGAGGAATATCCCCAAACCATCAACCATACATAGTCTAGGCTCCCAACTACTGTTGTACATTGGCAAAACACCAAACACATATAAAGTAAAAATATCCAACACAAAGTTCCAATATGAGACTATGGATTTCATAAAAGTAGGGAACACAATTGGAGGGAAACTCAAATTTGTTGAATTTGTATTTTGGAGGCAAACTTCCAACAATCCCCCACATGACTCAAAAATACAAAGTGGTAATGAGTACTCTAAGAAATCTAACACATAAATGACGATGTCCTTTGGACTTCAATCGCACTTAGTGCATTCAGCAGAGAAGTATACGGAAGATATGTGACAAAAGTGTTGAACCTTCCTCCTTGAAGCACACTCCTACAGCTGAGCACATGTTAGACTTCGATCTATTGTAATCTCTCAATTTGGTGCCTTTCCGGGTCATGCACCCTACTTGGATGTTCATGAGTACTCTAGAGACGAACCCGTTAGTCTCATCGGAAGTGGCCCCCACTTCCACACTCATATAGGTGAGCTTATCAAGTGTGTACTGCCACACGCCACCTATAAGGGATATAAGCTCATTAAGAGTTATCGACTCAACTCCCACAAATTATAGACAGTAAGCACTATCTACACCATAGGGAGTGACCCTATTTGATAGTGCAATTGAAATATCTTTGTAACTTGTTATTACCCATTGAATCTACTTCATGGGATCTCCATTAAAGTAGGTTGGGTTGCCATCACATTCAATTCCCATCAATGGTCTAAGTCCCATCCCCCTCAATATGTATGGACTAACTTTCGATTCAATTCCTTAGTCAAAGGATCAACCAAATTCTGTTCATACCTCACAAAGTCCATGGCAATGACCCATTACTCATGAGCTGTTTCACAATGTTGTGTCTCAAATGGATATGCCGGCTCTTCCCATTGTAAATTTTGCTTTTGGCTCTAGCGATCACTGCCTGTGAATCACAATGCAAAGAAATAGAAAACACAGGCTTTGGCCACAAAGGAATGTCAATCAATAAATTACGAAGCCATTGTACTTCTGAACATACCAACTCTAAAGCAAAAAAATCTAGATTCCATGGTAGATTTAGCATTGCATGTTTGTTTAGATGATTTTCAAGAAACAACACCTCAGCAATAGTAAAAACATAACTACTTATGGAGTTAGTCTCATCATTATCAGACACCCAATTAGCATCCCAATAAGCTTCTAGCACAGAAGTTAGTCTCATCATTATCAGACACCTGAACAATTAGCATCCCAATAAGCTTCTAGCACAGAAGGACTCCCAGAAAAATAAAGTCCATCTAAGCAATCTAGATAATGCATTCCAATGACTTTTATCAGAATTATGCGTGTATCTACTCAATCTACCAATAGTATGTGTAATATCAGGACGAGTACAATTCATCAAATGTATCACACTCCCAATAATTTTGGCATATTTAGTTTGTGAGACACTATCACCTTTATTCTTTCTCAAATGCACACTAGGATCATAAGGTGTACTCATGGAATCCAAATTAAAGTGGTTAAACTTTTAAAGGATTTTTCAACAGAGTCTGACTAAGAAAGCAAGAAACTATTGTTAAATTTAGTCAACTTAAGACCCAAAATAGCAATGGCTTTACTCATGTCTTTCATATCAAAACTAGAAGCAAGGAAAGACTTGATTTGTTTAACAACAATTTCATTAGTTCCAAAAATAATTATGTCATCTATATACAAGCAAATCAAGACTCCAACATTTCCATCAATGAAATCTTTTATAGACATATCTATCAGATTCATTTACTTTGAAACCAATCTGACAAGAGTCTAATTTAAATTTTCATGCCATTGTTTAGGAGCTGGTTTAAGGCCATACAAGGATTTAACAAGTCGACACACTTTGTGTTCTTGGCCTTCAACGACAAAGCTCTTAGATTGATGCATGTATATTTCCTCATCCAATTCACCATTCAAAAAAGTAGCACAATTAAATTAAAAAATGGAAGCAATAGGAACAGGCACTCTAATGGTGGTGATTCTAGCAATAGGTGAATAAGTGTCAAAGAAATCAATGCCTTCTTTTTTGTGTAAAATGTTTGGCCACTAAACGTGCCTTGAATTTATCAATGAAACCATCAAGTATTAACTTCTTTCTAAATACCTACTTACAACCAATGGGTTTACACCCTCAACGTAAATCTACCAATTCCTAGGTGTGATTACTCATTACGGACTCGAGTTCATTTCTAACTGCATCTTTCCAAAAATTGTGCATCAATTGAATTCATAGTCTCTTTAAATATTTTTGGATCTTCTTCAGTTATGAAAGTAGTTATAAAAAAATTTTAATTTATAGTTGTGTTCTTATTTTAAAAAATTTAAAAAGATTTTCTTATACATGGATAGTTTACACTAGCTAGTAATCTAAACTTGCCTAATTTTCTTACTTGTGTTGTTTTAGTTCATTTTCATTTTTTTTTTTTGTGTGTTTTCTGTTGATTAAGAACATGCAAGGATCTAATTGGAATGAATCATACTAAGAGGGATGGTCTAATCATCCATATCCTTATGAGACTTACCAAGAAAATCTCCACTTTTTTCTTCCACTTCAAGAACCATTTTATGAACTAGTAGAGCCCTATTTCTTTCACCTACTAACCCCAAGAATTTGATGAGGCAAGGTCAATAAAAAGAAGGATGATACATCAACAAATAGCCCAATTCTGAGAAGAAATGACTCAATTTTGAGAAGTCATGACCAAAGATCGAGAAGAACAGCAAGCCCAACTCCAAGAAGAGATGGCTAAACTCCAAGAAGAACAAGTTAGATTACAAGATCAAATTGTCGAAATTCAAGGAATGGAAAATAATAAAGAACAAGGGACTCCAACACCTCTATCAATAGGTGAAAAATCGGTTCAAGAAGACAAAATAAACGGATATATCATGGAAGAAATCAGTTCTCAAGTACCTCTTGAACTTGAAATTATAACAATCAAGACACTCAATACTTATATAGAGGAATCATCAACTTTCGCTTTACATGAGTGTGAGTTTGTACTAGTTACAACAAAGGAGGTTCCATTTAGGAGGAGTGGAAGAAGGATACTTTCTGAAGGGGATCGGGGAGGCACAATCTACTTTTGCTGAAGCTTACTTCCTTGAGGATTTTGAAGGAACTCAACAATGGTGCAAATTCACCAAGGATTACAATATCCTTGGAAATTCTTTTTGGTGTTGAGGGAGTATCTCTTTCCTTTTTATTTATTATACTTTCTTTAGTTTACTTGCTTTAATTAAAGTAGCCCGATAAGCAATAAGAGCTTGTAGCCTTGTGATTAATTTAGTTATGTGTTGATGCTGGTGATTGATTTTGAGTTTCCTTAGACAAATATGGTTGTGATGATAATGTTGATGATAATTTGGAACTTGTGAATTGTGACGGCTATATGATTTATGGATTGAATTTAGACTTAATTTTTTTTTTTTACTTTTTAATCGTGAAAATTCTAGTTGATGATTCACTTGAATTGCAAAGTGTTCTGAGATTATTTTGAGAAATTCATATAAATTCTTAATATGATTTGAGAGGAGTCTTTGTTGTCAAATGTCTTTTTGAGACCAATAATGTGTGAAGGTAAGTTTGGGAGGGATAAGTTGGACATATACTTATGTGTGTTTTTCTTTTTCTTTTAATTGTTTGACGTCTATGAAATCCCAATGACTCCTCTTTAGTGTAAATATATTGGTCGATAAAGAATAGACAACTTATAGGACTTATGTGCTGCATTTAATAAAAATTGCACTTTTGTGGTTTACTTGAAAGTGCTCATCGCTTAACCTTGATTAGTGTTGTACTTATTTTTTGTGAAGTTAATAATTAAAGGGTAGAAATCTTATTTTTAAGTTCAATTTGAGCTTAATTGGTTGCAGTTATATTCATTTAATTAATATGTTGTCCATCTTCTAGATGACCTTTTTGTTGTCCAAGTGAAATTCAAAATTATTGCCGTCTATTATGTCTCGCTAGTTTTATGCTTTTACACATTTTATTAGTATTTTTATTTCTTGTGATACGAGTGAGTGGTAGGATGAATTGTACTTATCATTGAAATAATGTGAAAAGTATGGTGGTGTCTACTATTTTGATTGTTTGGAATGATGTTGTTTTGTTATTTATGAAAGTTAAAATTGGATGTTGCATATAGGTCGTATTTCATGTGAAGAATGTGATTTAACTCTTGAAACTCAATAATATTTTCAACTATTTCATAAAATGATTTTCTTAACTGTAGTTTTAATCTCAAATTTTACTTTTTTCACAGAATTTTTCTAATGTCAAGTTCAATTTATGGTTGATATGGTTAAACATTTCAAGATTTTTGAGAATTGATTTTGAGTGTAGTTAGAAATGACTTAAACCATCGTTTGATCATGTTGCATGAACTTGTATTTTGAGATATTTTGTGAGTTTTGTTGAGATTTGACTTGGTACATTGATTGATGTAGTGCAAATCCCCCATTTTAGCCAAGTTAACCAGATTTTGGTTAGTAGTAATTCGTAGTTTACATTGACTAATTAGAGTAGATTAATTAATGGCCTTTCTTTAATTGTACTTACTTAGTGTAATTAGTAGTTAGATTAGTCAATTACTTTCTAAAATGCTTTCAATTTTACATACGTCCTTTTAATTATTTTCTTTAAATGCCTCTCTAGTTTAATATTCACATGCCTTCTTTAAAGGCAAATTTCTTAAAGTGTGAAGGAAGTAAATTTCCTTCTAAAATTGTGATTCTAGAAATTAATTTGGTTTTTGAATATGGTAAGTTTGCATTTAAGGAAAGCACTTATACATTGTTCTAGGGTGTCGCATTCCCTCTTTATATTTAAAAAAAAAAAAAGGCACGGTCACATCATTTTCAAACTTCACCACTTGCCCCACCCACGGTCCCCCCACTTCCCTTCTTTTTCCTTTCTTCTACATTGCGTTTCTATCTACCATATCTGCTTGTGCCTTTCTTTCTTTTTTGCTATGGATTATTGCTTTTATTTTTGGAGTTTTTAATAATCCAAATCATCCAGATAACTTAAAGGTATGTATTTTATTTAAAATGCTTAGTTTTTATATTTATGTGGTACTGATTTATTTTTATATTACATTTTTGTAATAGTTTATTTTCATGATTTAATGCATGTTTTTGATATCCATGTGTAGTATTTATTTTTTTAATATCCATGTGTAGCATATATATTTTTTTAAATATAAATGTGCACTACTCTTTTTTTTTTTTTAATATCCAATTGCATGAGTTTTTTTTTTATATCCTTACCTTTTTTATTTTTGTTCCAATTAATTGTATGCAATTTAATTCTTATTTGTTGAGTATTAGTACTAAAAAAATAATAATCAAGCCATGAAATAGTAAATAACAATAGAAAAAATGTTACTAATAGTTTCACGTCAAAAAGGAAGTATGCAAAAATATGCTTTGTCATTCTTTGCTTTGATGGAAAATAATTTGACAAATCATTTCGTTCCCAATAAAAGAGCCAACTGGTACATTTAATTTTTTTTCCTTTTTGGCCAGCCTATAGTCAATTCTTCTAAAATATGTGTATAAAAGAATAAAAAAAAATGAGTTTAAGAAAGTCCAACTTAGGGGTGTAAATAAACATAAACAAACCCAATACTCTAATATTCAAACTTTTTGTACTGCCTTAATGAAATTTTGTTTAAATTGGACTTGTTTATATTTCGAGCCGAACCCAAATGAACTTTTATCGAGTTGAACTCGAATCGAGACCGAATAGTTTAGAATTTGGTTTATATATAAATTAGCATTTTTAACTTATCGGGATGAGTTTAAGCCGAACACAGAAAGTTAACAAATATTAAATTTTGTTCAACTTTAATTTGATTATTGTAGAACCAAATTTAGACGAACTCTTAACAAATCGATTTTTTATTTGAGTATCAAATAGTCTAACTTCAACCTAGTCCAATTGATTTTAATAAAATTGTTAAGTTGTAACCACCCACAAAAAGAAGCGATTACAACTTAATGATTTTATTAAAATCAGTTGGACTAGGTTGTAAAAAATCAGTTTTTTTTTTTTTTAATATAAATGTGTAGTACTCTTTTTTTTAAAATATCCAGTTGTAGTATTTTTTTTTTCCTAATATCCATATGTAGTATTTTTTTTATGGAAAATTATACGGTCCTTTTTAGAAAATCATTCCTTTGTACTTTAAATACTTGTACAGTACAACACCATATGCTTTAAAAACACGTACTGTACAATCTTTTAAAACCAAATGAATGATTACCTAAAAGGATGCTGTAGAATTTTTCTTTTTTATATCCATGTGTAGTAGTTATTTATTCTAATTATTTTAAGTGTTAAAATTTGTTGGCACCATTGCCTTTGTTCAATCAATTGTGTTTGCTATGTTGGCCTATTCAAATTTCTTTAATTAAGATTTAAGACTACGGATCAAGTTATATGGACCAAATGAACGACTCATTTAATATGTGGTACTGAAAATTGGTAACGGATCTATCTTATCAATTTCTTTTCTAAAATCAATAGACGTTAAATTAAGTGAGCTCATAAACCAAAATTGAGCAAAACAAGAAAAAAAGAAAAAAGAAAGAAAGGAAGAACGGAATGATAAATAAATTACATTAGGGACTAAAAATTCCAAAACTCCACAAGTTATAGAGTAAGTATGTCCTACCAGTGGAAAATCATAAGGGCCAAAGCTAATTAAGATCGAGAATAGTATGGGAAAAAATCTTGCACGCCTATTAATGCTCGAATATTTATCCTACAATATCAATGCATTGTCCTTCCACTTTTTATAAAATTAATTGGTAAAGATTTAAGATATGTTTGGTTTATGGGTATGTGGTTATGGGAATCATTCTCTGAAAATTATAAATGTTTTAAAATTTCACTTTCATTTTCTAGTTGTGACTTGAGTTTTAAATTAATTAATTTTTTTTGAGCTTTTAAATTGATTAACTTATTAATTAATGACCCACGCTAACTCAAATTGCCCAGCAGTTACACCATTATAATTAATAATACTTTATCCCTATATTAGAATTTATTTTTTATTTTTTTTAAATATGATACATTAGAAAACACATAGGATTATATTTTTACAAAAATTTAAAAACATAGAAATAATAAATGGAACAATAAATGTATGTTTTAACAGTTGAAACTAATAATCTTCATTAGACATATAATTGTCTGAATCATAATAAGGATTTGATAGGATAGTAGTAACCTCTAAATTAGTTAGCTAGTGATTTATTGAAGTCAGTTGGTTGCGGACCAAAGAGACAACTGTACAGAATAATATCTACAAATTTGATTTAACATACGATTATTTTCCTTCCTTATAAGATGAACAGCCGTCTCATATTCAAATCTCTTCCTCCTGGACCTGAGTAAGGAATATCGTTTTACGACAGGAGTACCGAGACTCTGTAGTATAGCCCTGAGTCGATCAGATTCTTGGCAACGAAATACCCATTCTCGTCGAACTCCACAATAATATTCTCAAGGTTCATACTCACGACACTCTTGATAATCATCTTCGCGCTCTTGTAGCAATCACATTTTTTTTGAATGAGAATAAGTGATTGTATTTAGGGAATGCTTGATGGTATTTATAATGCAATGCATAGAATTAATGAGCATGGACAAATTAAACAAGAACACGTGATTGTATTGTCTATTTTTGATGTTGACAGTTCATTTTGAATTGTGTTTATGTAGTACAAAACTTTTTTTGATTAGTCTTTTCTTTGTCAGTGCTACATATATGGACGTTTTTGCAGCATATCCCGATGCCCTGCCTATGCTGGACCTTGATATGATGAGTTGTTATATCTTCGGTACCAACATAGGTCAACGACTATTATAGCAAGGGATCCAATGGATGAACCACTGAATATCAGATGGTGCTAAGGATGATTTTGGTCCTTTCAGCCTATTGACGAGAGGGTCACATATTATATTAGATTGGTTGGATTTAAGGGTTTATTGTGGGTTGGTCGAATCACATTAGACCATGCACTGATTACAACATTTATCGAGCGGTGGCAATAGGAGATACATACTTTTTATTTGCCCATTGGTGAGACTACTGTAACGCTACAGGACGTAGAAGTGTTACTTGGGTTGCTAGTAGATGGAGAGTTAGTGATTCCACACTTAGAGACTCATACGACACCGGAGTGGCAGGTTTCGTGCAATAGGTTGTTAGGTTTCATCCCAGATATTACAAATTTACAGAGAGGCCAACTTTTATTGAGTTCATTTCAGCACGTCATAAAGCATAGATTGCCTCATTATGCATAAGAGACGATGACGATATGGTTAGACAGAGGGCCCGCATGTATAGGCTTTTTTTGATTGGGGGGACTATTATTTCCAGACCTGTCTGGAAATAAGGTTTCATTGCAGTGGATTTGTGTTCTTCAGGACTTGCAGCATGCAGGATAGCTTAGTTGGGCCAGTGTAGTTCTAGAGCATTATATCGTACATTGTGCAAGGAAAGTTTGCAAGGTATGAATTCAATTGAAAGGTCGACTCTATTATTACAAGTTCATATGTTATAATTATGTTAATGTAAGAAGAAAGTATATTTCAATTTCTTAGTACATAATTTGTATTATGTAACTATTAAACTTCAGAGCATCTTGGACAACAGAGAAGGATTGAGATAGGCCCAGTTAAGTTGCCACCGGACGTACTTTTTCAGTCTCAACAGCTTGGTCAATGACCTGTCCATGGTCAATGACCTGTCCAGCTTGAGGAGCGACGACGACCAACCCGACACGGCGGACGATGTCCCAGGCATGGTTTTGTTGATGAGTGCCTGATGATGATTATCATGGAGATGACAGTCCATCACGGTTTACCATGATGACTCCTCCACACACTGTACATGCATTTGGTTCCAGGTCTACATATGATCATGGAGCTGGACCTTCAAGTAAAGCTGAAACATTACATAGAGCTGAACCATCACATGAAGTAGGATCTTGTCACTCATACCAGCCAACAACTTCTTACCGGCCAATCTTAGATTTTGATATTAACACCCCCATTTTTAGCGATGAAAATGATGATAATGAAGGGTACCAGGGTGGTATGGATACTGAGCAGTATTATGACCAGCATGCATAGCATACGATGATACTACGAGATAGGGTTACGAGGCATCAGCATTGCTGCTCCGATTAGCCCACTCTACATGCTATAGACACCATCGTCGTTGATTGCTTTTAGCTTTGTACTCATTTATTCTACTATTTTATTATGTTTATTGTGAAAACATTATGTACAAAAATGGTTCGACTTTTATAAGATATTTTTGAACTTATTTAAATTTAATTGTTATTAAGGTATATAATATTTTGCCACTTAATGTTCATATTCATACACAAAAATACACATTAATTTGTTATTTCGCCACTTAATGTTTGCATTCATAAACGATAAGCACACATTAATTTGTTATTTCACCACTTAATATTCGCATTCATTCGCAAAAACACATATTGATTTGTTATTTCTGCACTTTATGGTTACGTTTAAACATAAAACAGACGTATTGATTTCTTTTAAAACCAATTTATGGTCGCATTCATATAAAAAAGCACACATATTGATTTGTTATTTCACCACTTTAAGGCCGCATTTGGGACTAGCGATTATTTGTGTTATAAATACAATCTGTAACAATCATTTTACCACAGAGATTGAAGTACATCCATCTTAATATTGTTCAAATGAGAGATACATTTTCAGGAAAATTTTGGCCTGGTCATCTTTTTGAGATGCTAGGCCGCAATTATGAATTGTATGATAATTTTCAGTACTTGTGCAGTGGATCCTAATGACAGGTATTCTAATGAATAGAATGCAACAATGCAACAAGAAAGGGAATGGCGTTTGTTTGAACAATACGACCTAAAGGAAAAAGTAGATAAAGTAATTAATGACATAGCCGTTTTGCTTGATGGTTGGGATGATAGGTTAAAGATGCAACTTCTAAAATTGTGAGCTGTAACACTAACAAAATCAACCATTGCCGAACTTGAAAAAGCTATGTTTTGAATTTGTGAAGAAAATAATCGTATAGCTTTGCGTTTGAAGCGAAGTGAGACTTATCCTGACTATATAATAGCTAGACATCATGGAGACAATGACTGGGCTGACATAGCCTTTGATGCATGGTCATCACCGGCCTATGCCAGTGATTACGATAGAGTAGATGATGAATAAGGATGTGTATAATAATTTAGCCCTTTTGGGTCGCATAATAAAATAGCACTTTTGGTTTTTCTAAATTCAATAGCACTTTTGGAGTCTCATAACAAAATAGCTCTTACACTTTTGGTGTTGCATACCAAAAATATACTATTAGGTTTGCATAACATAATAGCATTTTTTGTGTCTCTAAATGCATTAGCACTTTTAGAGTCTCATAATAAAATATCACTTTTGGCATCGCTAAAAAATTTGTACTTTTAGGATCCCATTTAGAAAATGCAATCAATGGCATATATAAAAGCACTTGGGAACTCACATTTTGAAACCATCTAAGTTTCATTCCTCTTTATTTCTCTTCAACACAAATTCCTTGTTAGATTTGATATAGAATGTCTTCTGATAAACTCATTACATTTTGTTTTTATTGGGATGGAAAAATTGTCAACCAACCTCATTGTGGTTTGAGTTATGATCCATAACGTGCTAACAAGTTTGTATCAGTACGTCAACGCATATATTTTTTTGAGCTATAATCTAAACTTTTTGGGCATATGGAGCTTGATCCGAGTTCATATAGATTGAGGCTGACATTACGAATGCCTCAATCTGATGCACATGGATACTAAGTACTTGGTTTTATATTCCTTTGGAAGACGATGGTGATTTAGAAATAGTATATGATGTGAAATCTGTAATACCAAACTTTCAAGTAGAAATTTATGTCGAAACTCAACAAATACAACAATTTTCTAGGGAAAGCACATCTCAGTTAGATTTGAATATGTCTTATACTGAGTCGCAATTCTATGGAAGCCAATTTGGGTCACAAACTTTTGACCCACCTCATACCGATTATGAACAGTATAATCCATTTAGTTATGAGGTGTAGGGTTCTTCCCAAATTTTTGATGTTGGTCAAAGTAGTCACCAACCAACTCAATCCTCTATAGCAGTTCGACGTGTGTGTGATGATACAGGCCCTGTGATTCCTTATCACAACCCAACTGTTGAAGATACTGGTGATACTATTTCCAGCGACTCTAATGGTGATTCTGACTATAACTCGGTAAAACCATGTACTAATAACAACCAATCTGATGGAGGTTTTAACATTGATGATGAAACACTTTGTGATCTCGAAACCACAACTATATGTGGTCCTTCGACCTCCAATGAGCCAGTCAATGACATTGGAGTACCACCATATGTGCCACGCGCACTCGCTTTCTACTCAAATCTTGGCACTACTATTTCTTTCGACGCTACAGACCAAGGATATGTAGAGCATATGAATGTGTGGAGTGATACTAACATGGAACTCCGCTTGGGCATGCTTTTTGAAAGCAAGAAGTATCTTAAAAAGGCAACCAAGTTATGATCCAGCAAGCACAATAGAGAGTTTATTGTAACTCAAAGCAAGCTGAACACGTGAGTGGCCAAGTTCAATACAATTCGCATAGATGATCGCTGCAACTGGATGCTTAGAGCAATGGAAAAGAGCACTCATAAAATGTGGCAAATAACCAAAATTGTTGACGTGCATTCGTGCATAGGCACAAGTAACAACAATGATCACAACCAGTTGATCCATGAGATCGTAGTCGAAAATATAATTCATTTCATTGAGGAGAACCCCTGCATGAAAGAAATTCAAGCTCATATCAAAAATAAAATGCACGTTGACATCTCATACAAGAAGGTATGGTATGGTCGGCGTAAGGAAATCGACATAGTTTATGGGGATTGACCATAATTAGTTAAAAAGCTGCCAAAGTACTTCAGGAGTTGCTTGCACAAAATCCTGGTACTATTGTTGAGTGGCGATATCATCCACAAAGCCACTAGTCCAAGAAGATCTTAGATTATGTATTTTGGGCATTTATACCTTCAATTAAAGCTTTTCGATACTGTAAACCAGTCATATGTGTAGATGGCACATTCTTAAGGGGTGCTTATAAAGAGAAGCTGCTAGTCATAATCGGCAAGGATGTAGAAAATTACCAACTTTCACTTACATATGGACTTATGGATGAGGAAACCAATGAAAGTTTGAATTGGTTCATGACCTAACTAAGGGTTCATGTTTGCTGGGATATACACCCTGTATGTGTCATATCAGACTGCCACAAAGGTATCATCAATGAGCGATGAACAATCTAGACTTTTGGAAACCCCTCATGTCGGGTGCATCGTTTCTGTCTATTCTATGTTAGGAGTAATTTCAACAAGAAGTTTAGGAATCAAAGATTGAAAGACCTATGTTGGCCGGCTGGGAGTGCTAGACAACCGCGGAAGTTCAATTGGTACATGGAGCAAATATGCAACATGAAAGTCAGGAAGCTTATAATTGGCTTATGAATAGGAATATCCCACCAGAGATATGGGCTCATTCTCATGATGGTGGATATCGTTGGGGTATTTTATCAACAAATATGACAGAAAACTAGAATAAAATCCTCAAAGGTGTCGGCTATTTTCCAATCAAGGCATGTGTTGATTTCACTTTTCATAAGATTATTGAATTATTCAACAAGCACAGTACTATTGCAAAGCAAGCTAGATTTTGCTTACCAAAGCGAATTTGGGAAAAATACATTAAGATTGAGAATACTACACGTGGCCATACAGTTCAAAAGTTTGATCACCAATACATGGTGGAATATACAACATTATAACTGCTCTTTGGTCTGATGGGAGGGGCAAAAATGTGCAGATTGTTAATTTACAAGAAAGAACATGTACTTTTGGGAAGTGGAGTTTCCTTGTTCTCACGTTATGGCAGCTTGTTTTAATTCAGACGTCAATCCAACTTCATTGGTTAGTGAGTACACACCAACCAAACTTATCTTCACATGTACTCTGGTTATTTCAAGCCGCTTCGACATCAAAACTATTGGTAAGACGCAGATTTCACGCTGAACATCTTTCCCAATAGGATAGCACCAAAGAAGTCTGGAAAAATACAAAATGTCAGGATTCACAATGAAATGGATACAAGCTGTCATAATGCTCCCAGGAGATGCAGTCAATGTAGCATGACTGGTCACAATGCTAGGAATTGTCCAAATTCAAGGCATTTTGGCTAGACAAATAGTTTGTTCTTTAAAGCATTTTGTCTATTTTTAGATATTTTATGCACTTTCTAAATTTTTAAAATGAAGTAATCTTTCTATATTTTTTCTGCTTGCTTTAGTTTATTTTTAATTTATTTTTTTTTCTTCTATAACCCTAAACTCAAATTCTAAACCACAAAAAAAAAAATTAAAACAAATTAAACAAACATAAAAAAATCAATTTAACTAATATATATATATATATATATATATATTGGTATATATATATATATAAAGTTTTACAATAGGTTGCATTTGGAGAAAGGTGAAAGCGACCTTTAGGTTGATTTCATGGAAAGCAAGCAACCTATGGTTGCTTTCTCCAAATATAACTTTCTCACTTTTAGAAAGTCCAAAAAAAAAAAATTCACAAGTTAAGAAGTTTTTTTTTTTTTGCTTCACAGTTTAAGCAACATGCCCTTCTTTAAATGCTTTTTAAAAATATTTTCTTTAATATTTATACTTACTTTTAAATTGCTTTGCTAGTTAGTCTTTAAATTATTTCTTTAAATCTTTTTAATTCTAGTTGTAGTTTAATCATTTTAAAATCAACCACTTCAACTAATAATCCAACCAAATAATCGATAATTACCAACCAATTTTTGTGGATTCGATCCATACTTCCCTTTACTACCAATTGACAACCGTATATTTGCAGATGCTGGCTAGTTAGTAGTAGGATTTAGATATTTTTATAATTTCATAACTAGGTGTATTCCAGAAGGCATCAGCCATCTTGACTTATTCCAAAAAAAAAAAGGAAAAAAAAAAAAAAAAACATAAGACATGATACATTATCTGCAATACCCGACTTTTCTGATCATTTCACATATTTTCGTACTTGATCTTATACTTTTAAATAGTCATTAATATTCCTTTCAAATATTAAATAATCATTTTACTCTTTTTAAACATTTTATAAATTTTTGGGTTAAAGTATAATTTTATAAAACTTGAGGAACTAAAGTAAAATTTTTGAAAATCATTTAAGTCTTCTTTAAAACAATTAGACATGTCTTCAGCACATTCTAATTGTGTCTAAGAGAATGTGATTTTAGATTTGTAATTTCCAAACCAAAAGGATCTCAAATCACAAATTTAGTTTTGAAAATTTACTCCCAAATCAAATTGGTGATTCACGAATCTTCGTAGACCTTTAATCCAATTTCAAAAGTAAGTTTTACTTCCATATCTATATGATTTTTATGTTAAATTTCAAGTTCCTTAGGAAACTAATTTGTTTAATTTTGTTGTTTATGAATTGATTTGATTACCAAATATGTTTATGAGCTATTGGGACTGAATTTATGGGTTTGAATGACTTTTTAACTATTGTTTTTGTGAGATGTGAATTAGGGTTATGACAATTCTTAACCTAGTGATATATTTAAAATTATGAACCCTAATTCTTAGATTTTTATCTTATTTTCATAAATTTAAGTCAACCCTTACTCGTTTGTGTTCGATTATTACCTAATTTAAGAATTTGGGTGATGCCCAAAAGTGAATCCCTATCTCGATTTTTATCCTAACGGTATAACACTCTCCTGGTTTAGGTGATTCGAGATTAGAGTTTTAGACCGTAGATGTGTATACGAAATTAGAATACGTCTACAAAATCGATTTTCGAGGTAAGTAACGTTTACGCCTTTTTATCGATACCCTGTATATGATTGGTATTGTAATCATAGAATAATTGATATTAAGGTAAATATATTTATTTCGATTAATATTTATAAGGTAAATACGTTTATAAATTATATGTTTGTTATGTAATGTATCAATTGTTCATTATTGTACTATGTGTTAATGAATAATTACTGTGAATAGCTCAATGGGTCACTTTAGTGGATTTGTCTATGAGTGAGTGAATGAAATGATATATTGAGTACTCTGATTCGTAAATGTTATATCCAATCTATCGGGAAGACAATTGATAGACACTCCGTTATGCCTTGTCTACTCGGGTGGATAATAGGTAAACCTGGATCCAGTGCTGGGAAGACTTTTGTGAACCATGAGCTCCTTGATTGACATTTGTATTTTAATTGTTGGAAATGTCTCGTATATTGTTCCCTGTATAGATTGTATATATGCTATCAATATATAATTGGGTTTAAATGTTATTTACTAAGCACGATGTGCTTACTCCGTTATTATTTCTCCTATGTTCGCAGTTGAGGACCAACAGGAGACGTTAGCAGGTCCTGAGTCGAGTGCTGATCAGGGAGGGGATTACAGTACATACCTCAATTATTGGAGATAGAGTTTTCCTATTTACCATCCTAATGTAAGGTTGGTTTTTATGCTTGGGCCTGTGTGCCTATGTACTTGTTAGATTTGTCTTGTGATCAAATTTTTGACTGTTGTGGGATTGTGGTTTGTTGTTTGTATATAACTGTGATTTGGTTATTGTGGATTGTTATGGATATGGCTGTTGAATATACTTTGTGGTCTTGTATTGGTTGATCTTGAGATCTAATGACAGGTATTATGGTTTGTATATTGCTCTTGTACTGTGCCTTGCATGCTTGGAGTGATCCCGAGGTGCGGAGTGTCATTGTCCCGTTTTGGGGGCGTGACATTATCCCATTTAATTGTTATGATTATTATTTACAGGCCATTATCCCATTTAATTGTTATGTTTACTATTTTTGTACATCTCAAAATATTTATTATGGTTTGAAAGATTAAATAAGTAAGTAAATAACTATTTTCTCATATTAACCTCTACAATTCTCAAAATAAAATAAAATAAAACAAAACAAAACCTCTACAATTGTCAAAACAAGGATGTTGATTAACAAAGTCACATTAAATTCAAGGATACAACTTGCTGCCAGTTACTCAGTCTTACTGTATTTTAATTTTTCATGAACTCACTAGTCACTGCACTGCCGATCATGACTAAAAGAATGGGATGAAAGAGTTAATGAATGAACTTTTTTTTTTTTTTTTTTTTGTGATGGAGTAAGATTTTGGTTGGAGTAGTACATTATAAAGCACGAATCTCATTTTTCCTATGTATTCCCCATTATATCTTATTGACTGTTACATTTTCCTCTTCGAAAGTACGTAACCTGATGAAAATTAGAATACTGAACATATGAATACCCGTATATCACTACTTGTTTATTTAAGAAAGAATTTTTTTTTTTTTTTTTTAAATAAAGGATATGGTCTTTCTGAATTACGAATGTCATCCACTAAAGACCAATGAAATATTTTTTTAAAAAAATGTCCCTAACAAATAGTGTAGTTTTTATAGAGATTTTGTTTATTGGAATTTACTAATATTTATTGAGGCTCAAATACTGAGTAAAAATACGTCAACATCTTATGCCAAAAATCTAATGGTTGTAACAACCACCCTAATTTTATCTAGGTTGTCTAGCGTTGTTATTTGGTGCAATTCAACTAGAAAAGAGGAAATTCTTTTAATTGATTTCAAAGATGAAAAGAAGTTTGTCCCTAACCAATAACGTTGTAATCTTGTACTTTAGAGATGAGGAACATTCAGTCCAAATATGCAATCTGGTACAATCAATTCATAACTAACAATGGCTTACCAGAATCCACTTCAATCTTGAATTTTAGACAATATGTTGTTCCTTGCTCTTTCTTTTAAAAAAAAAAAAATACGGCTTGAAAGTCGGCCCAAAATCAACGCCTCACAATCACCCCACCTACGAAAACTTTGAGCAGGCAATACAGACCGGCAATATTCAGGCTCTAACCTTCCACTACACCACTATTTATAATATATTATTAAAAAAATAAAAAAAAGGTGAGATGTGTACTACAATCATCTTGGTGATTCACAATAAAAAAAGTTTATGATAATTATTGAATAACTAGTAACATCCTAATAGCTAATCAATGACTATAATAAATTTTGCCTTCACAATAAAAACGTCTTACCACTTAAGCAGCACTTCGTTGTCATTATATACTATTAATAATATACCGCAACTTTGAGGCAACATATTTAGACATACACTCTGGAACAATTAAGCATGAGTACAACCACCCTTTATGCAGAATAATGCAGACATAGGCTTTCATCGACACAGATATCGCTCAAGAAGTAACCTCAACATTACCATTGTCCACATTATTGTGGTCGTCTTTGATTTTAGGCTTAGAAATTACCGTGATGACTCGCCTTTGAAACTACCTTATAGGGTAAAGACATGAAATCTGGACGAAGAAAACCAATTAACGACTTCAATAACCCATGGTGTGGTCGCCACCTTAGAGGTGTATCGTGCTCTACTTAGCAGTAGATAAACCCGTCTTCATCCCCGAGGTTAAAGATTTAAATTCGAGCCAAAAGAAATCAAACATTCAGCCATCTCAATATTTAGACACACTTAAAACACAAAACAAGGGCTAATGAAAAGTGTCTTGTTTATCCCCCCACAACCACAAAGACATTAACATGGGCAAGGAAAATGCTCTGTTCCTTATTCTTTAAAAAGAAACACACCATAAGCAAAAGATTTATGCACCATCCCAGGTAAGAGAATACAGGTAGATGTATAAACACTTCCAAGTTTTAACTGAACCAATCTCTTTTATACCAATTTATACAGTAATGTATTAAAATCATATACATACAAATGAAGACAATTGTTGCACTAAACTGTACATATAATACGCATAAATGACAAATGAGCATTATGAATTGAAATGCACATGAATAAGGAAAGGAACAAGTATCCTTATTTGTCTTGGACGTAAGGATTTTTCACCCACCGAACCATGATATATGCAGTTTCTTATCCGAGAATCTGAACATAATGAACAACTAATTGGCAGAAAAAATAATTATAAAGTCATGCCACCACTAGCATCGAAAGCTTGCGTAAAGGTCTTTGAGGGTGGCATACAAGGGTTCAGCAGCCTTAGGTCTGTCAACTGTTCCAAGAAGGATGTCAGCTGTAGTAAGATAAGGATCACCATAGAAGCGAAGATTTGTATCCATCCTTGTCGAGACAATGTTCCCTTCCAACGAAACCCCCACAAATGCACCTTAGGCATACCAAACAACATCAGAAATGAATATATGGTTGATCCATTCCACAAGAGTATAAAAAGCAATAGTACATTTCATAACAGGAAAGTAGGCTGTCTAGACCAACCAAATTTCAGAGTATAGCATCTCCAAGCATCCCATTACTTCTATTCTCAGAACTAACATGAACACAATATAAATTACCTATTGTTAATGTAGTTGCTACAGACTACAGAACACTGCCAAAGTGCATTACCTTTACTGCAGCTGTAAGTATAGCACATGCCAGAGCCTCTGTCTCCAGCTCGCAAATCTGCCTCGAAAACCCTCCCAACTGGTCCCGCTGCAGCACTGCATCCAGCACCAAGAGAAAAATGCATTCGACTACAGAATGTTTTCACAGCTTTTAAGTCATGTAGCACAATAATGAAGTCCATGAGTTCACCCCCCACCTATTAATGAAGGGCACAAGAAAATTATACTATCAGTTGCAGAGTATGACAAGTACTGGAATTACAGTGCAGCATGTGAAAACCATGCAACTGGAGAATCTTTCAGTAAATTCATAGTCATGAGAAATTATCCCCAACCCCAACCCCAAAGGAAGGGAAAAAAAAAAAATTTGGCTGATGGTATACCTGCGCAAGAGACAGTTGCCCCATCCCAAGCCAACTGAGAACAGAGCTGAAGGAGCTGACCATGATCCATCTGCTCTTCGAGCTATAACCAAGCCAGTTCCAAGTTTGTAAGCAAGTAGCACCCCACCTTTAGCCACAGTTAGAATTGCTAACCCTTTGGCCCCTTTCAGAACCATTGCCGGAATGGACTTCTCGGGGTTCAAGCGAGCAACCTGTCCATAATAGAAACAAATTCTATTATAAGTTGTCGTAAAACAGATGATGTAATTCGATGTTAAAACACAGTCATGCATCTCGTTAAGAAACATAAGCCTGTTTTCAAGCCCGTAGTAGAAAATTTGCCCCAAGGAAGACTGAAGACAACACTTGACCTTTTCTCGTCTCAATAAAGTGAGACCACTTTCAGAAAAGAAATTAAAACTAACAGAATACAACAAGATAGCCAAGTCAAAAGATCGAAACAACACCTGACAGTAGTTTCTTAATGTATTGGCTGATTTATATATTTCATGCTCCATGGAGAAGCCAATCGGAAGGTTCAGCCACCCTCTCATTGAAGTCCAATCCGTCACATCATGCTTTGCAACCTGAACTGCGTTACTGATGGTGTTGATTAGTACACCTTGCAAAGGATCAAGCCTGTCATAGCAGGTGTCACACACCCTTTGGGGGTCCCTCTCCCGAAACTTAACTGGTAATAAACACCGTCCTTTTGAGCATGCTCTACAGAATATCCCTCCACATAATCGACAATGATGTCTTCCACGTGTAAGAGCTGTGAATGGAGCATTGCACTGCATGCATACTGTACTAGAACTGTCTGGAAGCCAGTCTGGAGGTTCAGCTTCCAATACATCTTTGTAAGCACTATAGTCAAATGCGGTTGCTTCAAGAAGAGGCGGTGCACTCGGTATGTAAACTGAGGAGTGCAAAACCATATCTCCATCCGTTGCAGAACCAATAAACGAAACATTCGAATTCGAGAATTGCAGACTTCCACCAGCATTAAGACTTTTATGACTTCGCCCAGTCAAAATGGAAAAAATACCACTCATAACATTTTTCAAATTCACCTCAGGAGGACCATTATGCTGTACAATCTTATAGCGGTCATCACTGGATTCATATCCTCCATCCAAGACGTCTTCAGACTCAAGCGGAAAGTTGTAGAGACTACCTTGTTTCAAGGAACTTGGGTTTGAAGAACTAGCACTCTGCCTTTCAGGCACAGGCCAAGCAGTATCATTGAAGTCATCAATATAATTAAACTTGCTCCTCTCCTTTTCTAAATTCGAAATCGAGGAATATGACACTTTTCCTTCTATCTTTGCCATGTGTTACTTACAAAACTTGCAGCGGAAATTACTGAAGCAAACAAGGATACACTCTGCCAATTACAACACGAACCAAAATTTTTAAAGTATGAAAGAGAATCAAGTAGCAAGCCAAAATTTCAAAAGACCAATAGTCCATAATAAAGTCAGGAACTTTAGGATAAATCCGTAAAGTATCAACAGAAACATGCGAAGTGGTTACCACCTTATGGCCCTCTCTTTTCTCATTTAATTTCTCTTCAACTAGTAAAGCATTAAGGTATACTATTTAGAAAGAAGTGAAATTCGAAATTGAACAAAGACAACTCAGCTGTAAATTGGTTACCACTCTTCTCTCTCTCTATGGTCATCCATCAACTATAAGAAAAGATGCCAGAGTTTCCTCCTCCATAGTGAACAAGAAGCACTTAAATGAAAACCTTTGGGGGGAAAGGAACAGGGCATACTAAAACAGGTACTTCTAGCTGTCTTGACCTAATTTTTCTTGGGGGATGATAGCGGAGTGCCCAAGGGCAGGGTAAATCTGTCCATACTCTAAACTACTGGAATCGTGATAGCTGTATATGACAAAATTTAGGAAAGAACGGTGACCCTGAAGTGGGAGGACAAAAATTATTACAGTTTGATCACCGAAAAATATTCAAAAAAAAAAAATCCAAATAAGAAATACTACAATTCTAATATAGCTAAAATCTGTTCAATATGGTTCTAAATCGATTATAGAAAGCAGATACAACCGAAATTAAAATTTTCAATTTATCATATACTCAAAATAATTATCAAAAACATTTACCCTACTATTTCAATTTCATTTCTACCCTTCTTTAAGAGGAATTCTCCCTGATTTATTCAAGAAATTAACGCAAGAATTTGCAAATTAAATAGGGTTTTGGGCCAAAATAAATTTTAAAAACCGAAATTCAATTTAGGGTTTAGGGCTATCAACATACATGCAAAAAGACAATTGCGATTCAACAAATCCGATAACTCAACAAAAGTATACGAGGAAAAAAACATTGGATTCGAAAATCATAAGGAAACAGTTTACCTCTGTAGTTATGGCGTTGGAGATTTTTTTATTTCTGCGATTTTTTGAAGAAGAGATGGTGAAATATTGAGAAAATTTTTTAAAGATAAATCCCTTCTTAAATTTTAGGGGCTTTTGGATGAAAGGCAATTGTTAGAATGACCTCCAAAATTTTCGAAACTGTATCTTAGACCTTAAGTATTTTCCAAAAGTTTAACTGAAGGTGTTTTTTTATCAGGACTCTTTTTTATTTATACAAGTGAGGAACAATAGTTAGGGGTGTAAATAAATATAAAGTCGGACATTTAATATTTAAATTTGTTTAATTATTTTAATAAATTTAAAATTTGTTTCAATTTAATTTGTTTATTTTTGATCTGAACTTGAATTGAGTTTGAAAACAATACGAGAAAAATAACGAACCTTAAATTATATTGGTTTGATCATTGACGAATCAAATTTGACCGAACTTTTATTAAACTAAATTCACTGTGATTATAAAGTAACTTGATTTCATTTATAGTCCTACCAACAACAATGGTGTACTTCTTCCTATACTTTTAGTAACTCTAACCTCAGAAGTTGTAACCATTTAATAGATGTCAAAATCGTTTGTTTTTTAGTGTATCATTAGTTCTTGAATAATTTTTAATTGTTTGTCAATATCAATATAAAAAGTATCTACTTGGACTGAATAAGTTGTCTTTATGGTTGATTTTTGAGTGAAAACTTTTCCATCTTATTCAAATTTAAATAAAGCTTATGATACATATAAAAATAACGAAATCTGAAGATTCTGGTAGAGTTAATTGGAAAGATTCAAGTTTGTTCAAACAATATATAGATTTTTGTTTGAAAGAAGTCGCAACAAAGCGTGTTTTTGGAAGTAGTCTAAAAAAAGAAGCATGGATAGAATTATATTAGTTTTAAAAGAGGAAAAAATGAAACTTTTACTCAAAAACAATTGAAGAATCAATGGGATTACCTAAGAAGGAAATATCAATTTTGGACAAAGTTAATTGAAACAACAGAAAATAGCCACTATGATCCAACAACTAATACAATCAACTGGAGTTCAGAGCAATGGGAAGATTACATAGAGATATTTCATTCATATTATTAGAATTTATGCAATAGGTAAACACAAATAATTATGAGTCAATATTGTGTTTTGTGTCAAAGAAATATCCAGATACAAACAGTTTCGTGGCAAATGCTTAGAATATGCAGAGGATATGAGAACATTATTTGATAGTAGGGCAGTATCTGGTAAAGATGCATGGGGACCATATAAGCAAGGTCTTCCAAAAGATAACATTAAGTATTGTACACCAACAAATGTCAACCAGGAAAGTAAACATGGCAACATAGCTTTTTCATCAACCAGCGTGAAAGTAGAGAAGAAGAATGATAATAAACGTCGGAAGAAATCTAATTCTGAAAAAATTGATGACTTTGATAATCAATTGACATCAGTTCTTAAAATATTGGAGCAATTAGATGGACCAAGTATTGTAGAATATAACAAACAGTTAGATGGAATACAAATATTGAACGAGAAAGACCTACTATATGTTGCGGCTACTTGCATTTTTTGTGAAAGTAAGGTATATAGAGAGTAATAGATTCAATTAGTGATAAATCCGAAGAAGCCAAAAGAAATTGGATAGCTGTAAAGGGGAAAAGAACTACGTTTATTTTAAGTTAGCTCTGTTATTTAATATTTTGTATTGCAAATTTTTAAATAAATTTCTTATATATGTGGTAAGGGAATTGTTATTTTTAGACATTCATTTGAATCTCTTCATTAGTTTATGGAGATTATATGTTTAGTTATTGAAAGGTTTTTTGGTTAATATGAATTTTTTACTTTTAGTTTATGTTTGCAAATTTTACCTAATTTATTTTGTGTGTAATTTATGTTATTATTTTATTTTCTTTATTGCAAACTGCATAGATTAAATTTTGTTATATATTTTTTTTACTCAAATACATTTTTTACAATGATATTTGCAGATGCTAAATGAAGAGCAAAAGAAAATATTGAAAATTATAGTAATAATGCTTATTATAAGAAGATTAAAAAAAAAGGCGAATTGGAAGATGGCTATATATGATTCATTGTTAAGTGGTTTCAAGTATGTCGGTGAAATTATTCATGAAAATCTGACACACTTCACAGAAATATTACTGAATGCAAAAAGAAGCATTTTTAAACTTGTGTGCACACTTTCAAAAAAGTGGTTGGTTACAAAATAGTCGTTATCTTTCTGTTGAAAAAAAAGTAGCTATGTTTATTATGAGTATAGGTCAACATCACATGAATTGTGCAGTTAAGAGAAGATTTCAACATTCAACTCATACAATACATGCATACTTCTACGAAGTGTTATATGCCTTGCTCAAATTTTTCAAAGGAAATGATTGTTCTAAATTTCAATCCAAATATGAATCAAAATCAACAACACTATCGACTTCGACAATTATTTCAGGTAAAATTTTTTTAGTAATTTCTATTATAACATTTTAAATATATTTATTTTCATTAGCATATAATGGGAATTTGTATAATCATATAAAACTCTGTAATGTTGAAGAAAGTTAATCAATAATGAGGTATCCTCTAGTTGTGACTCTTGTGACGATTCATGTCATAATGATGATGATGATGTTGAAACATTTATTTTTAAAATACATGAATGTTTGAAAGAATCATATGCTAAGACCAAAGAGTTAAAAATTAAAGTTAATGCTTTATTGAGTGCCAACTATAAACTTGTGCATGAAAATAATTCTTTGACAAAAGATTGTGATGTTTCGAAGAAAAAATTTGTTGAAAAAACCAAGATCATCGAAGAACAAGATTCATTGAAGAAGAGATTAGATGATCTTGATGATATTTTGAAAAAGAAGAAAGAAAATGTTTTTGAAAAGAAAAGAACTAGAAATATGTTTTTGAACAAAAATTTTATCACCTTTAAAAAGGATGATTTATACTTTGTAAAAGAGACAGTCTTCTTTTTATGGCAATAAGAATATTATTTGTAATTATTGTCATTAACATGGCCATATAAAGAAAAATTGTTATGTTAAAAGAAATGAAATATTAGGAATCAATTCTATTTGGGTGATTAAGCATGTTACTAACCCAATTGGACCCAAGAAAGTTTGGGTACCAAAAGTTGTTGCTTAACTTTGCATATGTATGTATGCTTGGAAAAGCACTAAGGAATTCAAGATAGATTATCAATGGAGGGTGTTCAAGGCATATGAGCTAAGATGACATTGAAATGAGTAACATCTAAAATTTTGTGTTAAGAATGTGCTTTCATTTATCAAGTTGAACTATGTTCTCTTGAATGTTACTCATCTATGTGATTGAATTTGTTTAGAATGGTAGGAAATATGTATCCCCAATTTTTGTCTATATTAAGTCACTACTTGCAAAAGAAAAGGGGAGCATTCGCATTTCTAAATAGCTTATTTGTTAGAAATTAAACCACAATAAATTGCATCACATATGCTTTATTGTTTTGAGGACACTCTTTGGTAAGGAATGAGTGATCAATGCCTTGATGTTAATCCTTTGCATAGATTCCCTCATTTATACTTGATTTTATATTCTTGAAGGAAAGAAATTAATTTTAACTTGACTTATCCCCTATTTACTTACTTGAATTGCATGCATAGTTTTAGGGGGAGATTATTATTAGTGTGTATAAATTGCTTTTACTCTTATATTTTAATTATGTCAAAAGGGGGAGAAATTATGGACAAAACCTCTTGTCTTAAGCTTCATAGTTTATGGTTGTTTTTAGAATTATCCAATTGATTTGTCATCATCAAAAAGGGGGAGATTGTTGGACCGCAATTTTGGTAATCATGTTTTGATGATGACCAAATCTTACTAACGGCTTGAAAACAAGTGTGCATAAAAATAGGGAGGTTCAGACGAAAATGATTATCCGAACACAATCAAGAAAAACAACCAAAAGTTGAACAACACCTTACAGACGATGAAGAGCGTCCGAAAGAAAGGAGCTCGGACGCAAGGGAGCATCCGAAACATGATCAGACAACACCGAGAAAGAACACATCTTTCGGACGTAGATAACTGTCCGAAAGATAGTGCTTCGGACGCAAAAGACCGTTCGAGACAAGGAATTCGAAAGTATGATGATCAGACGTTGAAGACCGTCCGAAGCCAAAAAGATCGGAAACGTTGAAAACCGTCCGAAGAAAGGAGTTCGAAATGAAGTAATTTTTTGTCAGAGCTATAGGACGCATATGACCGTCCGAGACACTGTTCATCAAGCTGTATGATGCATATGACCGTCCGAGACACTGTTCATGAAGCTGTAGGACGCATGAACGGACGTCCGAACCACCGTCCGAACCGCTAACCGCTAGTTTTTAACAGCTAGTTTTTTTACTGTTGGATCTCAAATTTCATCACATCTTTTATCTATAAATAGCCCAAGGATCTAAATGATGTAAGGAACTATTACATTCAATACAAACACTTGTAAGAGCTATTTTGGGAGAAATAGGCTAAAATATTGTGGATTGTATTGGTTTGGGTAGTATAGTTCTCTTAACTCAACTAGAGGAAATTAGTGTGAGCAAGAGTAGATTAGTGAGTGATCTTCAAGTGTAAGAGTGGAGGGATAACAAGTGTACAAAAGTGAGGTTGTAGTGTAAAACCCTTTGACTCAACTAGAGGAACTTATAAGTTGGTGCAAGGGTGAGCCTACTTTGTGTATAAGAAGGTTATTGCCTCACCTTCTTTGAAGAGTCACTACTAGTGGATGTACTCCAAACTTGAGAAGTTTGGGCGTTTGGTTTGATATTCTTTATCTCAATCTTTTATTTCTTCTTTAAACTTTGATTGTTAAATATTTATCTTAGATCATTTGTGCTTAAGTATTTATTTGTTGCACAAAGTTTGAATTTCCATTAAGCACATCAAAAGGTTTGTTTTTTTAGACAACCTAATTCACCCCCCTCTTAGGTTGCTTTTGGACCAACACTTTCGATATTATATTGTGATTGAAAATTATTTATGCCCTCCGACATAGCAAACTTGTTTGTTTTGGACAGTTAGGCACGTTTAAATCTAATCTAAAAATTCAATTCAATTTAATTTGAGGTTAAATGAGGGTTAACTCAATTCAATTTGAGGTTAAATAAGGGTTAACGGATTTATTTGGGTTGATTACCCCAAATTTGTTTGCAAAAACAAGACTCAACCCAACTTAGTAATTTAATATAATTCACTTATAACTTTTTTTTTCATTATTTTCCTTCTCATTTCGTTTAACTTATAATATTTTTCCTTTTCATTCTTGACATAACATTCATTTAACATATTCTATAATTGTTTTTTTTTCTCATTCTTATCAAACTATTTGATTTTTTGACAAAAACATATATTTTAATGGATGTTCTTACAATAATATTTTTAATTTTTCTTTTTATTTTTAGGATTTTAACCCAAATAAACTCGTGTAATCTACTCGAGTAATATTTAGATTGGGTTTGCCGGAGTTTCTAAATTAGCTATTCACGGTTCGGTTTGATTCGATGTTGAGGATTTTTTAACCAAACTTTTTATGTCAGTTTTTAAAATTTTAAATCAAAATCAAACTTTTAAAGTAGAAAACTGCCTACTCAATTTGCACTCGATTTGATTGGTTTAATCAATTCATGTACTTATTATATTATGTTATGTCTACGGTCCATAATAGTTTATTTTAAATTAATTTCAGTACAAATACTTCAAGTATTTATACAAAAGTTAATAAAAAAGATATTACAAATATCATCGTCCAATAAATTAGGATAACTATAGACTCGTTATTAGTGAGGTTGTATTGTTTTATATATATAGTGTCTATATATATATAGACACACTTAATCTAGCGTTTACATATTATTGTTATACACGAACTCATTTATGAATGCTCATTTGTTACCTTCATTTATTTGACCAAATTTTGAATAAAATATATTATAATAAAGTTAATTATGAATTTGTTTCTCTTTATTTTTAAATCTTAAAATGGAGGGTTAATTACACTTTACCTCCTTAAACCTATACTATAATTGCACTTTGCCCCCTCTTAAAAGATTTCATCATATAAATAATTACAAAAAGATAATGTGGATATTTGTTTTGAGAAAAATGTCCTCCAACAATTTGTGTTCAAAGTTATTATACTTTTAATTAATTTCTAATGATTGAAACATATTCTTTTTATTTATTTATTTATTTATTGTTTCGAAACTATAAGAGAATTTTATGAATTATCAAATTTCTTTAATTATCTTAGACATTATTTTGTTCATTTATAAAACTAAATACAAAAAGGAGATTTTTACAACTATTTTTTGTTCATTTTCATTTTGCATGAACTAAACATGTTAAATATAAATTACTAAATATTTTTTTAAAATTAAAAGATATCTTATATAAGAATATAATTTCTATTTCACAATTAATAATAAGGTGCAAGAAGAATATCCTTTAACTAAATATGTATATATTGTTTTGTACGCACATCAAAACACATGAAAAAAAATTTATTTTTAATTTTTAATTTTTTTACAATTTTTTTTGTTAAGTATAAAATGTCTAAAAATAAAATCATTTATATAAATAAAAGAAATCTACTTACTTATTTTATTTTCAATATGTTTAGATCCTGCAAAAAATGAAGAAAAAGTATTGTAAAAGTTCACTCTACTTGTATTTAGTTTTAGAAATGAAGAAAAATAATATATAATTTTATTAAGGAAAATGTGATAGAAAATTCTATTATTCTTTATGAAATAAAAAAATATTATATGAAATCATTAAAAATGAAATAAAAAATAATATAATTTGTCTACAAATATTTGAAGGGTAATAATGTCAAAATAAATGTCCACATCATCTTTTTATAATTATATATATAATGAAATCTTTCAGAGGGGGTAAAGTGTACATTTTTAGATTTTAAGTGGCAAAGTGCAACTGAGATGTAGGATCAATGGAGAAAATTGTAATTAACCTTAAAATGGATTAAATTATCTTTCTCCAATAATACTAAAGTGAATTTATTGATAGTTTATTAATTACAAAGGAAGTAATATCTTCATCATCCCCCATTACATATATATACAAAAGTATATATATTGAAGTAAATACTCATTTAGCGATAACATATTCATTAATAATTAAGTTACTTTTGTTAATATTTTATCTCTAATTAAAGAAAGCTATTTAATATAATTTCACTAATATTAGACAATATACTATTAGAAATTTGAAGGAAAAAACACAAAAAATCCCTTATTTAAGATAAATTTACATAACTTATGAACTAGAAGTATTTTACTCTTGAAAAGTTTGTCATAATACTTATAACATATTATTTGAAATATCAAAAATATTTGTTAAAAAACATGTATCGGTACAATTCGGTTTATCTCGATTTATTATCTTACAAACTGAAACTAGACCATTCAATATCAGTTTAGGTTCGGTTTTATACAGTTTGGTTTTCATATAAAATTAAACCGTTAAATTGGTTTGGTCGATTTATAAAAAATCTTGAACACCCTTATTAGTTGGATTGGATTTTAAATTTTCAATATAAAAATCTGGACTCGAAAGAGTATAATTGTTTACGTTTCTTTTTTGATAGCATAATAGTTCACATTCAATAGTAAGTTTAAAATGTTTATCTTTTATGGTAAAATCTAATAGTTGAAGTGAATGACTTTTTGCAACTAAGTGCAGTCAACACGGTAAGAAACTTTTTTTTATAATTCAGTGATCATGAATTCAAATCACTAAAGGATGAGGAGAAGTGATATTTAAAAAAAAAAAAATTAAAAGAAGGAGAAGAAGAAGTTCACGGTTTTGAGATGGATTATGCAAATTTTCAGCACTCAGTTTAAGAACGTATAATGTATATTATCAGAAATTATATAAAAAGTTTTGAATCTTGAACAAAGGATGTACCTTTGTAAAAGGATGAAAATATGATGAATATGATAACTTTATAGTTTCTTTACTTTATATGCTTTGTAGTAATAATTTTTAGTACTCAGAATCTGTGTTGGCCGTCGAAAACTTCAAATTCAACCATAATACCACGTTATATTACACCCAATTACTTGCTCAAGAAGTTGAATTTAGCTTTCAACATCTTTTCAACATTCCCTCACAAGCACAAATTAACACCACATTACCTTGCCCTCATCGAGGGTTCGTGGAAGGAAGAGATAGGATGAGAAAAGTAACCAAGTAATCCAAGGAGGGTAGGGAATATGAAGATGTAAACGACCAGAGACTCATCAAAGCAAAACCCGATATGTAGTTTGAGAACTCCCAAGTTTAGAGTTCACATGAAACACCTCCCGGCGGTGAACTTCAACATATAATAGCGGTGGATGTTGTGCTGATAGAGCCAAAGAGAGGCATATGGGATGAGGAAAGAGAAAGGATCAAGTCAGCTTCCCGGCGCCTTGATGAATGTTATTAAAACACGAGAACATCAGTAGATCACCAACTTTAAAATATAAAGTACGATATCTAATTATCTCTGCTATTCAAGAGCAAACCACACAACTTAGTTTGCATCATAATCGGAGCTTCTTTCCAGAGCGTGGTTCATCATCATAAACAGCACCATCATTATTTGACTCCTTATCCATCTTCTTTTTGGTGAGTATTTGGTTTATCTTATGGAGGTCGTTTGTAAGTTTCTGATCTTTGTTCTGTTTTCATCGTCTTCCGACCATCTTGCATCTTCACACCAAACTGGAAGGCAGCTTTTGGCATTGCTTCCTTTTGCTCATTGTATTTTGCCCAATCCTCTTCACTTTCAAAGTCCCAACGATGAAGCCGTCCCTTTGCCTGTCCAAATATCAACACCACAACCACCAACTATTAGTGTCACCAGAACATTTCCTCGTAACAATAACATGGAAACTAGCAAATTTATCAAAAATAGCTGATTGACTAATAAGAAAGAGAGCCATAATACTAATAAAGATTCAGCCCGGCAATACTATAGACATCAAGCAGTCAAACCCAGGATTGGATACACTTACCTTTCCACCCATATCCATTTTTGACAGATCATCTTCATCGTCACTATCGACTATCTCACGATTATATTCCTGGTAACCAGGATAACATTCGGAATAACTCTCGGATATAAAATTGGGATCCTTCTCCCGTGCGTCTTTCTCCCTTAGCTGTTGAAGCCTCTGATCATCCCTCTTGTTGAACACTGAACCCAAGCCCCTATCTTTTTCTTCTTGACTCATGAACCTGGGGTCCTGATGCACATCGACACCTGCTTGCATATCGTACCCCTGAAGATTTTGTTGGAGATATTGGTCAGGATAAGCTAGTTGCTCAGCATATTGGTACTCTTGCCACTCTGACTGATAACCACCAACAAATGCTTGTGCTTGCACGGCATCATATCCACCCTGAACAGAGACAACACAAAGCCAAAGAGAGTTTCAGTAGATGTATAGAACCCATTCACGTTCATCAAGAATAAGCTGACTATCTCTACCCCAAACACCTGCCCCCCCTCCTTTTCCCTTTCAACACAAAAAAAGCCGGAATTTTTTTTTTTTTTTTTTTTGTTTAAAGAGTCAGAATGTGACAGAGAGGAGGAAAAGAAAGCGAGAAAAAGAAAACAAAGAAGATTCTAAATGGCAACAAAATTCCAATTTGGGCAAGTAGATGATCGTCTCTAGCATTGTATTTATCAATAGCAATAGCAAATATCCAAGAAACCCTGAAATGAACTCACCACTTGTTGCCAACCATGAGAAGGATCAGAGGGTGGTACTGGGCCATAAGCAGGTTCACTGAAATAGGAAGCTCTTTCTTTGTTCCGAGGAGATTCTTCCATATCCTCAGAGATAGGGCTTTGGCTCATATCCTTACTGGGAATGGCGTAATCGACACCGTCCCCCACAAATATATCATCCTCCACGGCTCTAGCAACAATTGGGCCCTGCTTCTCCCTTGAATCGAGAATTTTTTTGAGAAGTGGCGGAGGCGGTGGCAGTGGTGTTTCTTTATCATTTTGATTCTTCAATGCATCGGCTCTTAATATCTTTTCATCTCCATCACATCCATTCGAAATACCTGATATCTTCCCTGTAAGACAAAAGAACATAATAGATATATGAACAGCAACAAGCTTACAACCCACAAGTAGGGAAAACATTAATCAGTGGAAACCTTAATGTAACAAACTGAAAGCTGCCATTGATTTTCATATCTAAGGATTTACACCACCAGACCACAAAGTTTCTAGAGTTGATTGTACCCAAGCAGGAGGATAAGAATTGAATCTATTATATGCTACTTGTACTAACCATATCCATCTATCCCCTCTTAGTAAGGCAGCTAGATCCCATTACTTAGATTGGGGCATCTGATTAATTTATTATAGCAAAATGATACCATGTTCTTTTTACATATCATGTACGAATATGAAAGTACTATGCCCTACCAACAAGTGTAGAAGTGTACTTCATCCTTGCTATGTAGGCACTAGAATAGCAATAATTCTCTTTAACACGGCTGCTCAAGAAGGTCTAGAAGGTTGGGGTTTAGCCGGACCAAGAGAGAGATTCTAGCGTCTTCCATATGATTTTCTACTCCCACAGACATCCAGTGCCTATACAAACATCATATTTCTCATCTTATAACTGATCCCGCAGGTAAAACAAGGTAGTTATTCTGGAGAAGAGAAAGAGATAGATCCTTATCACATGGTATAGCTAATAACTCGCAAGTACCACTTCAGAGTGGAGGGGACAGTCGGTCCTGTTGCACTTGCTAAGCCATGCATGTGCCCACCTCCATAATCCAAGTACTTTCTTTCCAACAACTGAACTAGAAACAATACAGTTCATACCCAAGGCATCCAGTTACCAAAGACAACACATGGCAGCTATGCGCACTTCTCTCCTACTCTTCCAATTCATCCTCCTTGGACGTCTTAGGAATCACACTTAAACCAAATTAAACACAAAATTCTATAGAAGTTATTTTCAGAATATTGAACTTCAAGTTCAGGAAATATAGTCTAATGCAAGCACCTTTTCCATCTTTTTCTTTCTTCTTCTTCTTGAGAACTTTTCCAGATGATCCAAGGCGAAGGTATGACATAATCTTAGCAATTCGATCTAAAACAGAACCATCCACACTAACAGTAACCATTTCCTGGGAAAAAAAATATGCTGATGTCAGCCTATAGTGCCAAGAAAAAAGAATTACTGTGACAGCAAAAGAAGTACCTCTGGAACTGGACAGTCAGCTTTACTCCTGTGAAGAGTTGTTGGAATATCATTGAAATACCCGTTTTCCTGACACGAATATTCAGAATAAAGAAATATTACGACAGAAAAATGATAATTGAGGTCATCTAAACCTATTGGTGAAGAAAAACAGTGATTCAGGAAAAGTTAATTTATTTCTTCGCAAATGACTTAGAAGTTCGTACTATCACTAACAGCAGCACAATCCTCCTCATAAATAATCAACACTAAATGGAGTAAGAGTTCATACCATGTTAAAAATAAAGGACATCCTTCCAGGAAGGAACATTTCATTGGTTTTGATAACTGTTTGGGGCTTGACCATCCATTTGTAAACAAACTGTGAAACAAAAAATAATAATAATAATTTATCTGCAATTAGAACTAGGACTACCACCTGCAGCTATGAACAAATTAACAAAAGGACAAATCAAGCACTAAACTTCCTTAAAAAAAAAAAAAAGCACCTGGTAAGCTTCCTAATAAATCAAAGGACCTTTGCAGTTGCAGTGCGAAATGACAAAGTTTGATCTTCCTTGGATCCTCTGTTAATGGAAGAAACGTATTAATGCCACAAAAAAAAAAAAATAATAATAATAATAATAATGACAAACTAAAAAGGTCAAAGTGAAAATGGAAAATTGGTTTTGAGACAATATAGTCAGAAGAAGTTCTACTGAAACTACAAGGAAATGAAGCTTCAATGTTCTTTAGGTCCAACACTGCAGAAGCAGGTAAGTAAATAGTTTTGCACCACCTCAGAGTCATTTCAATATTCTATAAGATTTAAATTCAAGTTTTCTGACCCAAAGGCCTTGCCTCAAAGGGTACCCAAACTAAATATTGGAAGGTAGCAAATGAAAATGCCATTTCAAATACAGCAACGACAAGGACGGGTGAAAATCTTAACACCCTAATCATCCACAAAGGAACAGAATCTAGCCTCTAGGAGTTTTTAACTGGTTTATCCATTCTTGGGGAGTTCGTTTTGATGATCACAGGGATAAATGTTAGCTAATACTATTTGGATGTACACGGGAAAAACACATCGCAAACAAATATGCACCTGGTAAAGCACACATAATTCTTCATTTGGGCTCACATTGAGGGAGGTTCTGACCTTGAAGCAACAAAAATTATTAATAATCCCAACCATCAGGCTATACCCGAGGGTTTTGTTGGGATGTTTTTGGTCATGTGCTTCCATTCTTCTTTTGATGGCATCTATTTATAGGAAGGAGGTGCCCTCATATTACAGAAAAGCATTCTTTAAAGCAAATGTTAAAACTAAACCAAGATCACAGAACTTCTGGAAGTGCAACCAAGAATTTATATCAAAGCACACGTTAAGTATAAGCTATTAGAACCCAAAACAAGACACTAGAATATAGCAAGTGAACCAAGTTACTTACCTAGCTTTTTCATTAACATCATCATCAGCATCTGGCTTCTTGTCTATTTCACTTCTCACTTTGTTGATAAGCAAAGCATAATCCAACCCTTTAACCAGATGTGTGTGTTCAACATCACCTAAAATAATAAGATCCAAGAAAGTGGATGAAGGAAAAAACATCAGAGATCCAAACAAAATCCTAGACTATCTTAGGTCAAATATAAGAGCAAAGAATAGAAGTTAATTAACCAAACGCCAGGTCCTCAGGATAGAAATAAAGAACATGCACATGATCCATATATGATTTAAATTGGCCTCAAAAGTAGCTTGAGGCTAGTAGAATAGCAACGATATCGTGGCATGCTGCTTGAATAATGTCTGCACCATTCACTCTAAGGCACACATTGCATCATCTAATACATAACCATTCTAAAAAAACAAATACTAGTAGAATTAGCATTTTAAATTGTGCAATAGCTTCAGTCAACTAAAGTTGAACAGATGTCTAAACAACAGCCAACACAGATGGGCCTGGAACACAGAGTTCCTTACACGAAATTACTGGGATAGGTATAAAAAGGATTAAAGGTGCAATTTCTACAAAAGCCACAGCAGAGTGGCTTATTCAACAAGATTCTGCTGCAGATGGCTTATTGGAGTAATTTTTAAGAGGACATTGACTACTGTTGGTTAATCAGGTTATGTAGCTAATTCCTACTTGAGGAACAAAATTCCATGGAATATCCTTTCTAATGGTTAAAGTGACAAGAATAATACACTCTGAATTAGTTGACAAGGTAAAAGAAGGTAAAGAGAAGATCGTGAGACTACAAATGAATATGATTCTCTTTGATTGTCTGGACTAGATAGACTGTTATTTAACATACAAAAACAAATAGTAATATTTAAATTTAAAAACAGTAGTGTGGCATCGCCACTCCCTTTGGAAGCATCAACTAATTCGTAACTTAATTTGAAAACCATATTTCACCCCAATGAGATCGGGAAAGAAATAAAAGAGGAAAAAAGGAGTTATGCTTTTAAGAGAAAACTGGAAATCCTTCTCTATAAAAGTTCTCAGACGATGTTCTCTTCTGGAAATAAACAGAACACAATGAAAACTTCCCTCTTAAAAGGTCATAGAAATTAAACAAATAGAATAAGAAAGACCACTCAATTCCTTTCATTCCCTTCAGAACCAGAGCCTTACAATATATGCCAATAATCCCCTGATCCCAAGAACCCTTAATTAACAACACGGTATACTGACCTCCAAGATACTTGCTTTTCTCGATAGATAGCTTATGTGCATCAGCCAACCTACAAACATATAGAGCACGTATAGTAATGTCCAAAACAACTATTAAAAATTTAAATGAAAAATCATTTCATTTAAGAATCAAACTTAATCTAAGTTTCTCTCGTACCCTAAGTCGACACTGCCCGGAGGAGCTACTGCATGAAACTGGCCCAGTTCTGTCGGTTCATAATCCGGATTCTGATCCTCTCTCCGCTCTTTCGCTCTGTCTCTATACTTCGGGTGCTCTGCCTCCTCTGCCTTTTCCTCTCTTCACACACAAACACACACACACAAATTTCCAACTATTTCATTCTCCAAACCAAACTATAAAAGAAATGCAATATAATTACGAAAATTTAACAAAAAAAAGTAACATATTTTAGTATTTATAAGCATTGCAAAGAAATTATAATTGAATTAACGGAAATAACTATTTAAAAAAAAAAAGAGGAAAAATTGGAAACAGGATTAGGAAAATAACTTACTTGCGACGAGCTGTTTTCTCTTTGTAACTGTTACGCTTCGCCGACGACGACATTTGACAAATTTATGGTGAAAAATAGGGTTAAAATTCACGATTTATTTAGGATTTCCTGAGCTGAATTTGATTTCTGAAAAGAAATTAGGGTTTGAAGAATTTAACGAAGTTTAGCGCTTTAAGATTTTCCGCTATGAAGAAGAAGATGAGGTTGAATTTTTGGCGAAAGTACGAAAATGCCCTAGCCGTGGTTCAGTCTGTTATGTCCGGTCACAGACCGACTCTGGTTGTTGTGGGCTCAACCTAGGCCCAAATCAAGTTTTCCGAGTTAAGTCTCCGCTGTTACTTTATTTTATATATATATATTATCTACAATGGTGAGATTGAATACAAATGGAGCATAAAAAACCCACATATATTATCAAGGTTGAAAGATGAATCAAATCATTAGGTATTCTAATTGAATTTGATTAAATTTAAAAAATGGGGAAGGTTTTGCATACAAGCCCTGGACAAAATGTAGAAGAAAAATAGACATTTTGTTCGTAAGTGTAGAGTGGTGGGCTGAGCCTAGGCCCAATTCTTTCTTGTTGAGAGGTAATCCAACCACATATTACTTTCCCATTTTCAATATTTTAGTGCAAATATTCAAATAAATTCGATTTATGATTTTACTTATAAATTTTTAGTGTAATTTAAACTCTATAAAATAAATAATATCAGTTACCTACTGATGTAAATAAACTTTTGTTAAATTTAATTTTGAAATGTGATCATAATGTTTATAGATAAAGTTTAAATTTGATCTACTTAAATATTTTTCATATTTTTAATACTTAAAAAGCTAAAGTCAACTTTAGAAACAACTTAATTACACAGTAATCACGTTTAAAAAGTAAGTTGAGCAGAAAATTTTTAATTAAGCATGACAACGAGACTGATAAACCAAAGAAATTTGGACGGGATGTGTTTATTATTCTTCCTCTTATGTCTCTTACTACCAGAATAAATAAATAAAAACATAATTGCAGTAGTAACTTCAAGAATAACTTAATTTGATCAAAACAAACCAAAAATGTAACTGATTAAACAAGATTTTGAGCATGGACGAAACGAGATTTGACACAGTAAGAAGGAAGAGAATAATTGTATAGAAAGAAATTTATTGTATTTAATGTAAATAAATTAGAATTCTTTTATAATCGAGAAGCAAGAGACTCTATATAGTATATAAGTATTTGGTCTAGGGTCCATGAGTTCATACCCATGCTTGGACCAACCTCAATTATGTCAAAGTCATGTGAAATTTGACCTATTATATGCTATTTATATATTTGTTACATCTTTTTAATGAACTGTATTAGGTCAATTACGTGTCGTGTCAATACAACTTGTATATTATCTGTTATCTTTTTTTTTTTGAAAAATTATGCCGAAGATTGCAGTACAATCACAAGTAAAACAAATTATCACTTCATTGATGTAATCGCCCTTAAATTACAAATGGTGTTACTTCAAATAGTCTATGCAGGAATACAATAAAACCACCCTTTGCTGGCTTCTCTAATCAGTTTCTGAACAAGATGAGACTGCTAAATTCTTTCTTTGGTACTTCATTCTTGATGTATTTAAATCTTGTAGTAGCTTTTCTTTATTTCAATGCCATCAGGGGAGGCTTTGCAGAGAAAAACTCTGTATTTTTTATCTTTGGTGATTCTTCAGTGGATCCAGGGAACAATAACTACATTGAAACCATACCTGAAAACCGAGCTGATTACAAGCCTTATGGTCAAAATGGTTTCTTCAAGGAACCAACCGGGCGATTCTCCGATGGCCGAATTATCGTCGAAAATTTATTTAGGTAGTTAAGATAATTAATCATCATGACCATGTTAATTGTATTGCATAGATAAAATTTATAGTATCATGCTTTAGTTAGACTAGTTGACTTAATTTTTTGATAATGATCAAAACAGCTGAGTATGCAAATTTGCCTATAATTCCTCCCTATTTGCAACCATCTGCTGATTATAGTCATGGAGTTAATTTTGCCTCTGGTGGGGCTGGCGTTCTTTCTACAACCAATCAGGGTCTGGTGAGTTACTATTTCTTTATCATTAATCTCTTCCTGTGGCTATTGTAGGGAGATTTCTTTGACAGCCTGTTGGATCATCTACAAAAGGTAGTTTCTTTTTAGATAAGTCCTGTACTTTATAGATGATCGGACGACTGTTTTAGGGGTGATTGGCAAAGATAGTACTCTTATTATAGGACTCGGGATCAGGTTGGAGTTGATTCAATAATTTTGACCTTAATTCACTGGCTAGTCCATAACAGTGGTTTTATATTCAATACTTGTTGAGTTTTTCCTCCTGCGTTCAAACTTTCGATGTAGAACGGATGCATTGTAGCTATGACTGAATTAGACTGATAATTATTGTTGAATAACTTGTTTGATACTTATCTTGATCATGGTTTTATCAGTCTCCCTGAAATGTGGAATCTTCGGAATTTTTTGTTCTTAGGTGATTGACTTCAAGACACAATTAGAGTACTTCGATAAGGTAAGGCTATCATTGACAGAGAAATTAGGAAGTGCTGAAGCAGAAGAAATCATATCGAACGCGGTTTATTTCATTAGTATGGGCAGTAATGACTACATGGG
This sequence comes from Cinchona pubescens, assembly GCA_025175665.1. Lineage (NCBI taxonomy): Eukaryota > Viridiplantae > Streptophyta > Magnoliopsida > Gentianales > Rubiaceae > Cinchona > Cinchona pubescens. Next base: position 1,004,416 of record JANKKI010000397.1, on the reverse strand, counting down.
AGGTTATTTAGGCAATCCAAAAATGCAAGAATTGCATAATCCTGAGGAATATGTTAGGATGGTTATTGGTAATTTGACACTGGGAATTCAAGTAAGCTTTCTTTCTTTCTTCTTTTCAGTTATGCTTATTTGGAGGGCTTGATTTCTTGCTGATAATATATATATATGTGGTGCTTTATACAATTTTATAGGAGTTGTGAATGTACGAGAAAGGAGCCAAAAAGTTTGCATTTCTGAGCCTGTGTCCTTTGGGTTGCCTGCCAGCCCTTAGAGCTCTCAATCCCAAAGGCCATGATGCTGGTTGTTTTGAACAAGCTACTGCTCTAGCATTTGCACATAATAATGCTCTGCGAACTGTCCTTCCAAATCTTGAACTCCTGCTGAAGGGTACTTTCAAGTATAGCAACTCCAATTTCTATCATTGGCTCCTTGATAGGATTAATGATCCCACTACATATGGTAAGTACACCCTCAATTCTCCTAATTGATCCATCATCATCTCAACAATGTAGATTATGCATAAAAAACATGTCTCGTTCAAATTATTCAATTTTTTACAATACTTAAAACTTAAAATACACGTGATGAACATTCAGAAATTAAAACAAAAAATACTTGTAAGTTAAATACACATAACGAATATCTAGAAATTGAAACAAGAGGTGAATAGGGAATTCAAAAGAAAGTCTTAATCTATATAAAGTAAGTTTTAATAACTATGATATAGTAACATTTTCAGTAGTGGGCTGTTAATTTTTGCAGGATTTAAGGAAGGAGTGAGTTCTTGCTGTGGAGCAGGACCTCATAGAGGAATTTTGACATGTGGAGGCACCAAAAAGGATCCAAACTATGAGTTATGTGAGAACCCCAATGACTATGTTTGGTTCGATTCTTTCCATCCAACAGAAAGGATCCATGAACAATTTGCAAAAGCTCTGTGGAATGGGCCGTCCACTATTGTGGGACCATACAACCTAGAAGATCTATTCTTGGACAAGAATAAGCAAACTATTGCTGCTATAGTTGACGATATTCCTGAAACTCAGCAAATCTTTTGAGGGAAATCGAACTTTTGTGACTAGGCTGTTTTCTCCGCGGGAATCAGGAACCTCGGACTTGTGTTTACTTACTTTTAATATGTGCTTCTGATCAAATCAAGCTATTTTTAGCTAATGCATAATTCTGAAATAAAATCAGTTTGTTGAATACAAATAAATTAGTATAACTCTTTTTGGTAAATAACCATAAAGATTGAAGCAGCTCAAATTTATTTGAACTTGACCAAGTACGATGTAGTATTTAGAAGAATTCTACCATCTTTAGAGAGTCATGCAGTTAAGACTCGTATAATATCATATGTTTTAAAAAATTTTACAGTGTAAACTTTCAAAATTAATGAAATAGTTCTTTAATGATACCGTAGATTAGTATAGGTGTCAATTAATCGTGTCGGGTTCTTATTGCATTCGTGTCAAAAAATTTGAATTCGGATACGATCCATTAAGCATTCGTGTCATATCATGTCACACAACCCATTAACCTATTAAATTTTTTACACTAATACAAAAGTTACTTAGTTTATCTGAATGACACGATAATGCACAATTAACTTATTGATATATTGATCCAAATGACACAATATACCATTAAATAGTGTATTATTGTGTTAAATTTTCATAAATGTCCCAATTAATTATCTAGAGTCGTTCGGCTTATCTGACACTCTGTGAATAGGTTAAATGGGTCGTGTCAAGTTATCCGATAAGATAACGGATTATCAGTCAACCGTGAGTTCACACACACTATCTATTTAATTTTGATTCATGAACGGATTGATTCGATAGCGACCCAATTAAATTCAAATCATGTTTAAATTTATTAATTTTATGTCGTATTCGAAATTGTCCATCCTACCATATAATTTCGCAGTTATTTAAAGGTCTTCATAAATTCCTACTTGCTTGTTCATGTAGAGAATACACACACATTACTCTGGAATGAAACATAAGGTTTGACTCACTCCAGATATATTGTTGATGGATAGATAATAAATGCATATCAACATTTTCTGAAATAAATGTTCAAGCGGATCAAATAGTGGGTTGCTAAAGGTTTAAAGTATTTTACTCAAACGTTAATCAAAGTAAACAATATACATATATATATATATATATATATATATATATATTGTGGGTAAGAATGAAAGTAATTATTTTGTGGGTAAGAATGAATCTCGTAATTAAACATGATATTGTAGTCATATATATATATTGTGGGTAAGAATGAAAGTAATTATTTTGTGGGTAAGAATGAACGTAATTAAACATGATATTGTAGTCAATTAGAGTGATTGAATAGTCATAATCACATGGCATGAAAAACCCCCATTCCAGTGGCTGCTGTCAAGCTGGTTGAATACTTGCAAATGGTTCTGAATCAATTTTCAAGAATGCGCGTGGATTAGTTAATGTAAATGGAAAATACTATCATAAATTTGGTTTTAAGTCCCATTTATAAATTTTGTGGTTAAAATTAAATTTTATAAAATTTTATTTATATCAATTGATATTATAAATTTTATAACATTTAATCTACACCACAAGATTTATAAGTAGAATTATAGAAGTCTATCTAAGTATTATAAATGAAGGAAACCAAAATTTATTTGGTCAGTCAAATGTTTTGGACCGGTGAAACTTGTAAGGATAATTGCATGTTTCCATTCCATAATTAATAGAGCGAAACAGCCTATTAAATGCGGTAAACTGGGTAATTAACTGCTTTTGTATGGTAAAAAACTCAAAAATGAATAATGGATAAAGGTGTCTTCAGCCCTTGATTGAGAAATTTCTTTCTCCACCTGAAATGATGTAGTAATTAACATAAAATTAAAACATGACTTTTAAATGATGTTTATTGTATACAAAGTTATAAAATTATTTATAATTTGTAAACGAAGTCACACTCTATTATTTGTGACTTAGAATTATTAATTTCTATAACTTGTATTTCAGTATAATGTTACAAAATGATTATATTTGTGACCTTTAAAATAACATAAATTATAAATGGTGGATTTTTTTGTAGTGCATTTTATTAATTCGTCAAATCTTGACAATTATCTCACTAGAACAATAAATGTAAAGCAACAAATGAGAAAAGAAAATAAATTAAGAGTAAATTACATTTACCTGCATTGAGATTTGGCTAAACTATCAAACAAATGTCAATGTTTTGGCCAAAGGGTTATAATTTATAAATACTTCTCTCCCTGATTCCAGTTAATAAATCTAGTCAAAAAACTAAATTACCCTTTTGACTTGTTAGTTGAAGAATTTTTGTTCGTACAACTAAATCAAATTAGAAAATATGTTACATTTGAGTTTTTAGTAGTTTAGACATTTAAGCAGTTAAGTATTGTTTGCGAATTGTGCTCCTATTATTCTAGTTGGTTTTCTTGTCTGCCAAAATTTTCATAGATTATGTGATTTATTTGATTTTATGTCTCCTCTCACACATAATTAGTAATTACTACTACATATGTCAAATATATAATCTCCTTTATGTATTTAATCGTATTAAAATTTTCTCCCCACTACTATGATTTTTTGGGTTCAACAATTTTGCCCATATGTAGTCAACATTCATAATTCATTAGCTAAATTTTATGGGCACTGCAACCCTATACCTCTTCCCTAATTAACAAAATTATTTGTTAGTGGCTAATGAGAAAGTATATTACTAATATATAGTATTTGAATTGGTGGAAAGTTGGATGTTATACTAGTAATGATACACTGGTAAGTAGGTATTTAGGCTTCGTTTGGATGGTAAATAATGTGTATTATTTGTCAAATAATATTTGGTAAGAATAGCAAGTTGTTTGAAAAGCAAATAATTTTTCAAATAATATTTCACATTATTTATATTTTGTCTTATTCATTGTTCACTCAATCTATTATTTGTAATATTCATGTCCTATTTATTATAACAAATTTTTAGATAGATCTGATTTTTAGTCTTACTTGTAAACTTTGTAGTGTAGAGTAAAACTTATGGAATATATGACGTCAATTGATGTAAGCAAGATTTCATAATATTAAATCATGACCACAAGATAGGTGAGGCAAAAAAATCGAGTCTACATAAGTATTTTTCATTCATTATTTATATTTTAAAAATTATTCAGTTAATAATTACATAAATAATTTTGAACAACGTGTCTTCATCTAATGTAATATGGTGAGAATAAATGTGAAGAATCTTCACAATTGTCACTTTTTTATTTGCATTGCTATTTTGTAAACTTTTTGCTAAAGTGGAGCATTCGATTACGCGGATCAGATCTTGCAGATTCAGATCGGGATTTGTTTAATATTATCTCATTCGAATTCAAATCTGGATACCTTTCAAGTTTATAAAAGTATATCCATATCCGGATTCATCAATTTTTGTTGGATCCAGATTCAAATTCAGCTGATTTTGATTTTATTTTATAAGTTTGAAAATTTATATATAAAAATTTCAAAATTTTATAATTTTTTTTGTTGGAAATTGTAAAAAATTAAATTCATATTAATATATATATATATATATATATATAATACACATACATATAAATACATACATACACACACAAAATAATATATATAATTTTATTGCATATTAATATTTTAATCGGATTTGTATTCTAATTGGATCGAAACAACCAAACCTATATACAAATTGTTTATCATAATATTTAAACGCATTCGGGTGCAGATCCGGGTAATCTTATTTACATATTAATCCAGACCAAAACAAATGATCCAGAACGGGTTGGATCTAGATTTAGACATGATTCTCTTACATAACCACCTCTAATTGGTCTACAAAATAATATGTATTTATTATTTACAATCTAAATAGTTATTTTAAAACATTATTTTATATTCAAACAATTATTCTGTTATTCTAAAATTCTAACATTATTTCAAAAAACCATTAAAATGAAAAACCAACGATTATTCACCAAATAATACCCCATTATTTACGATCCAAACGAACCCTTAATTTTCTTGTTTTTTGAGTAGAGGTTTGGTTATATAGGTTAATGGAAAATACTTAGGTAGATCCGGTGTTTTATTCTGCCTGTAGATCCTGTGGTTATGATTAAACCTTAAAAAATTTTGCTTACATCAGCTGATGTTATAAATTGTTTAAAATTTAATCCACACCACAGAGTCTATAAGTGGGGTCAAAAATCGAGTCTACCTAAATATTTGCCTAAGCACATTTCTTAATTGTGCTACCCACAACCCATTAATATAATTCCAAATCTAACCCCACCCACTTATTTTTCGTCACTAATCAAAATGCTAGCGTATGTTTAGACTAAGTAGGCTAGAGAACAATCAGTCATTTAAAACACGTTACCAAACTAGTGAAGAAAAGAACACAAAAAGGTCAAAACTCAAAAAGGCAAAACAAAAGGCAAGGTTTGGCATACCAGCTTTGGGCAAAAAATGTAGCTGAAAAAATTCACATTCTGATCAACAACACAATCTTTCTTATCTTAAGTTGAAAGCAATGCTCATCAGCGGACGTGGGTTCAAGTTCTCTTTGATTCCATCACTATACTAAAATGGGGTAATAAAAATAACTCTTTCAATCATTGACAAGGTTATCATCAATCACGGCAACAAACAAAGTGTGATAAGACATTAGTTAGTGGTTATGAGTCCAAGCACCGGCGGAACATCTGGGGGGAATTCTTGCATAGACCGAATTTATGGTATAGTGTGATGATAGGAATTTATTAATGCATATTGCTTCACATCAAGAATTTATTAATGCATATTGCTTCACATCATCTATTTAAGTGATGTGAAGTAATATGGATTAAGGGATCCATGACACTATACCATAGATTCGATTCATATAAGAATCTCTGTGGGAGAGAAAGGTGCAATCTCTTCTCCTGAGTATTTTAAAATTATGTTTTCTTTCTATAAAATTCTTCAAATTATTATTACACTCTTGTTTTTATAAGACTTCGTCTTTTCTAAAAAATTTTAGAAAATATAAAAAATTATTTTTTATGTATGTATTTATATAATTTTATTTTCGAAAAGCTTCGAAAATATATAGTTTTTGATATTTTTAAAAATTTTACTAATACCTTTGAAAAAATTTGACTTTATCTCTTAAAATTTCACAAAATCATAAAATTATCTACCGAGGATATATATATATACACACACTCATATATACATAGTTTTTACCTCTAAAGTTCAATTGTTGGGTCTGGAATTTGAGTCATTAAACAGCCATGGGCGGAGGTAACGAAAAAATGAAACGTGTGTATATGTATTTTAAAAAAAAAAAAAAAGTTATCAACAACCGATTTAAAAAAAAAAATTAAAAATTATGGAATAAAGGATCCCACATCTAAATCTTGACATGTAGCAATCTCCACTGTGGTCGGTGTTGTTTTTTAATTTTATTTAGTACAAGTCAGGCCGACTTTCTTTGATTTTACATTGTAATATTAATTTCAGCCATATTAATATGAGCCACGAAAAATAAGAATAGAAAAGGTAATTAAAGACTTGAAGGAAGAAAATAGTCAATCATTTATTATAATAAGGAACACGTTTTCATGTATCAATTAATTGACTGAATTATTACTTGTATTAATCATTTAACTGTTCCTTACCTATTTGCACTTTGGACTGTCTTGTACGTTTAATGTTGACTAACTACTAAGTTAAAGCAATAGAAAACCATCATTTAGAGTTAGTTTGCTGGCCAAAAATATTAAAATGGCAGTTTTCAGCATAAAATCTAAGAATGCATTTTCTATAGTTTAAATTTTACCAAAAAATTTGCATAGTCATGAATAGAAATAAGGGACAAATTTTTTTTTTTGAGAGGATTGCAATAAGGGAATAATGTAGCAATTTTTTTTTTTTTTTTTTTTTTTTTTGTTTCTAGTAAATGTCTACACGCAATAAAAAGGTAATTGTAAAACTTTTTCGAATTTTCAAAAACATGTTTATGAAAAATTCTACCATTCAATGAGAGTGCAACTAATGGTGCCAATGATTTTTGTCATCCATATATATGATAGTTTTGCTTCCACAAGAAGTATGGAACTCAAATCTAATTAATATGCTATCTAAACTTCAAAATGCATTAATAGTTTTTTTTGGAAAGTGTATATTTAGGTTAATATTAAATTTATTTAAATATTTTCTCAAATACTTATATCTATTATTTATTTGGACAAGGGATTATTCATCATTATCCAAAAACAATTTTCAATTATTTCTAATACTTTTTTTTAACTACTTTTTTACCTCATTTCAAACATAATCACATCTCAAAAATTGTAATAATTCCAAATATAATTCTACATAATATATCAAATAATAAGAGTCCATATAAAAAATATTATTCTGAATATTATGTTTAAGTACTATACCAACGTTTGGGATTGTATTTTTAGTCTTAAGTAAAAAGTTGATTAGAAATGATTACAAAATTATTACTCGGATAATTTTTGACAAATAAATAAAATAAAAACTAGTTAAGTCAGAATTTTCAAATTTATTAGTATACAATTTATTTTATTAACAATTTCCCATTTTGCATTTATACCTTTCATTTATTTTCTTGGGTGTACATACATATGATTCCAAAGGTTCAATAATATGAAGATGTGGTTTTCATTTCATTTCAATTTTGCCTTTTGCAGATCCATAGAGCCCTTTCTCTCTCTCTAGAAAATAAAAAAGAAAATATATATATCATCAATCAGAAAAAACAATACATACATCGGCGTCATCATTATTAATATCACCATCAAATACAGGTTCTATACACACAACGATATATTATACATACACCTTCATATCTCTCTCTTACATTTCCAGCTTTTCTAGAACCTCCACAAAATTTTGCTTCCTTCGATCTTCTTTCCAGCAAAATCCTCATCCAAAATCCCTAATTTTCTTCAAATTCGTTTCAGTTTTCGCTTATTCGATCCGAAGATCAGAAGCTGTTATTTAATTTGTATTGAATAGCTCGATTTTTTTTAAAAATGTATTTTTAGGGTTTCGATTCTTCGAACGTGATTTTTTGAAGTCGAAATCTCAATTTTGGAAGAGGAAAAAATGGTAATAAAGTTGGTAAGGGTGATGAGGCGAGGAGAACGGTGAATTTTTGTTGACTTCAAAAAGAAGAATTCGGAAATTGGATGCGGGAATGATTGATTCCCGAGCCTCTTGCTCGGGAATTGATTTGTTTGTTGTGTTGTGGATCTTTGTGAACGGAATATTTATCCAATGGCGGCAGAGCCGGAGAATGAGCCGCCGCCGGAGCGCAGGAGCAGGAGCAATCTTATTCGACTAGTTGTTATGCTGAGAATGATCAGCGGAAGGTAGAAACTGATCGGATGACAGTATCAGAAGAGTGCTATCCTCCTAGTCACCCTAATCCTCCACCTGAGAGCTTCATGCAGAAATTCCGCCTTTACGAAACTCGATCGGTATATCAATTATCTCATTTCTGTACTTCCTCTTTTGTATTTTGTGGTTTTTAAGTTTATTTCTAGATGAGACTATTTATTGGTTCTTTAAAGTAAGATCTTTGAGCTTCTTTGATTGCTTGATTTATAGAAAGATCATATTCTGTTATAGTTTATGCGGAGTGGCAAATCATACATTTGGTGTTTAGCTGATTCTTCAGTTTTGTTTGTTTTTCATTGGATGCTCTTTGCTTGTTTTGTTGCATTTCATTTTCCATGGCTGTTCAACTTGTTTTGGAAAAATTTCAGTTATCAGTTAGTAGATTATTACATACTAAGTTATGCATGATATGCCACAGGACCAGTGATCAAAAGACATAAGCTTCAGTTGAATTCTGGAGGCGTGGCGTGGGGGATTTATTTCTAATTTGAAAGTCAAATTAATGTTATGTTTGAGATATTTTTGGTTAAGATTAGTTTTTAGGTTGTTACGTGGCAAATGCGATCATTGACTAACAAGTCTATAATGGCATCCAAGATTACATGTGAGCCCTAATCTTTCCACGTGTTAGGGATTTGCGAGTTATCTACTATGCTTGCATTGTTTTAAGAATTACTGTTTCAGGCATAAAGAATTTATATTTGAGCACGCGTACAGAATCCTTGTTAATTAATAGTCTTTATTCTTCTAACACTACAGCCAGTAGCAAACAGTATTTTTTTGGTCTGAAGTTTTCAGTGGCACACACTGTCTATCTGGTCAATATTGATGCATTGAGGATTTTGGACTTGTCAATGAGCTTTTCCTTATCTGTGTTTTGGTTGAATCTCAGCTAATTACTGTCCAAATCTTTGTTGCAGAATTACAGGTCTATATGATAGGAAGGGACAAGAGTCGAACATACTGGAGAGTGTTAAAAATTGACCGGTTGGAACCTTCTGAGCTAAACATACTTGAAGATTCTGCGACCTACACTGAGAGGGAATGTTCTGACCTTTTGAGAAGGATACATGAGGGGAACATATCCACAGGAGGGCTTAAATTTGTCACTACTTGTTATGGAATTGTTGGTATGTATACTGTTGTTAGTCTGCTCTTCCACCACGGGAAGCTCGGTCATCATTATTTTGCATTCACTTTGCTTCCTTATTTTCAGGTTTCATTAAATTTTTGGGGCCCTATTATATGTTGCTTATAACCAAAAGGAGGCAAATTGGTGCAATTTCCGGTCACAATGTATATGCAATCTCGAAGAGTGAGATAATCCCACTTCCCAATTCTGCAGTTCGATCCAATATGATGATTGACTATCGAAATGAAAACAGGTTATTCATTATCCACACATAAAATCTTTTTGACTGCAACATTTAATATGGGGATATATATTATATAATGCGTTTGAAATGTTGTGTAATACAGGAATGGGTGCATTGTTTGGTAGTAAGGTTGTTATGTTATAGATGTTAGAATACCTAGCAAGTTTAAAATCTGCGATTAGATCCTAGACACGTCTATCTTCTGTAAGCTGTCATAATGGTTGTCCATTGTTTGAAATGCCCAAGTTACTTGGGGCAGGCAGGGATGACTGAAGTTATGTAGATCTTCGGGGTAGAGTTCACCAGTTAAGTTACTTGCATAACGGATTGGAGGTAATGTAGGAAAATGTAACTTGAGTGGCCACTCTAATCATCGTGGTATTTAAGCAATTTTCTACCTAAAGCATGTCGCATCCCTTTTTTTTGGTTATTTTATTTATTTATTTATTTATTTTTGGGGGGGGGGGCGGCGGTTGGTTTCCTAGTATAAATTGGTCCAAATGATAATCACATATGTGAATACGCACGTGTTCCGTACTACAATTATGTAAAAACACGAGTAAGTTTATCCGTGTTACAATATATGCCTATTTTCCTGTTATGTTCCTTTTCTTGTTTCCGACATAAGTTGTTGGAGAAGGAATAGTTATATAATCCACAATGTTGTTGGTTGTTATCTCAATATTGTCCTTTTGCTACCTTCCCTTTTTTTAAGTTCCTTCTAATTAAGTTGTTCATCTTTTTTCTCTTTCTTGGTATAGATACAAGAGGCTTCTATGCATGGTTGATCTTACTAAGGATTTCTTCTTCAGCTACTCGTATCACGTTATGAGGAGTCTACAGAAGAATTTGTGTGATACTGAGACTGGGAATGTACTGTATGAAACCATGTTTGTATGGAATGAGTTTTTGACTCGTGGAATAAGGAACATTCTCCAGAATACTCTTTGGACAGTTGCAATAGTCTATGGCTTTTTCCAGCAGGTGAGCTGTAGTTAGTTCCATATTAGGGTTTATCTAGTGCATTACTTTTTCTCCATTTAAAGAAAGAAAATTATGAAATAATTATATGTCAAAAAAAACTTGCACCTTAATTATGACTAGATGTTCCGTATTTTCTTTTAATTGGTTATATTTAAAGCTGGACCTTGTTAATTGCCTTCTTTGGATATTCTATTCAAATTGATTTCTGCTCCATTTTTGCTAATTACCCTTGAATTAGCAAAGGGCGTGTTTGGCAATCGGAGTTAGGAACTTACCGTATCAAGGCTAGACCATTAGTACTGTTGTACAATTATTTTAGCTGATCCAACTCTCAGTGTTTTGTATTTCATTTTATTGCTCCATAACGACCTTCCTGAACATCATCATCATCATCATCATTATCTATTTATTTTTGTGTGTGTGCGTGCGCGTTGTCTGATGCATTTGTTAATGGGTTTTACTTGGTGGATCCAGGCTACGTTATCTATATCTGGGCGACAATTTAGGCTGACACTCATGGCAAGACGTTCCCGTCATTATGCTGGGACAAGGTTTGATTATGATTTCAATGGTCTCTACCCATTTTATGGACTTGCTATAGAATTGTTATAAATCATAAGAATACTTCTTGTATCTGTATGGAAGCATAACCCATTGTTGGTATAGACTTGGTTAGCTAGTCGTACTTCAAGTATTGGCTGTTGTACAAATTGAGCTTAGAATGCTGGTCCTAAAATGTTTAACTGAAGAAAATGCTAGAGTACACCCCATAGTTATCATTGCTTATGTCTGCTGTGAAGCAAAACAAGGAACCTGCATTTGTCACGTCAATTGGTACATAAATGTTTAAACTCAGTGCATGCTGACATGTGACATGAATATTTCACATCGACACAATATTTCCACAATAGGGCAGGAATTATTTATGCCCTTCTATTTTTTGAAAACACATTTTTGTATAACTATACTGCATTCTGATGAGATGATTATGTATACTCTTAATTCACACCATAGTGCCGTAAAACAATTGGCAAAAGTTTGAAGAGTAAAAACTGGTACATCAAAATACCAAGTAGTTTTCCAGAATCTCTTCTCTCTCTCTCTCTCTCTCTCTCAGTTTAAGATAATCTAAAAGGAGATCAAAAGAGCAAAGGAGAACACCTCGAATTGGCTTTTGTAACTTCAAAAGCAAAGCGGCTTATTTCACGTAAACGTGAGGAAGCCCATACTTCAATGCAACCTTGTACTTTTGTTTCTATTATAACCCAATTTTACCTCTTTATTTATGTATCCATCTTATTTATATATGGACATAAAAGTGCAGTTAGAGTGCTTATACGGCACTTGCTGCGTACATATTACCGTCGAGGATTGATTCAATGCATTATTGATACTATTGATAAAGGAAGTATAGTTTCTCCAAATTATAGAGGAAAAAGGAGAAACCCCAATAGAAGTTTCTAACCTTTTAGTAGTCAGGTGAAATGTAGGTTGGTTATATACTTGAAAAAAGAACACCGTATTGTATGAGGTTCTAAGGTGTTGGTTGTGAATATATTAAAGAGAGGCTTTAGTATCTTGCTTCTGTAGTGCATCCACGAGCCAGGAAAATAGAGAAGAGAGCCTTACTGATTTTGCCTCTTTGGAAAGTTCTATATCATCAAAAAGTATTGTGTTAGGGAAACCATATTTCGGGCTAATGAGACATTTGCATCTTGCAGGTTTAGTATTTGCTCTAGATGAAAAAATTCAAACACTCTCATAACATTTTGCAAAATTGTATTCGTTACTTCATTATAATCGTTACAGATAGGGACTTTTCCGAAAGGCTATTAGTGTTTACCTATATAGATAGATCGAGTGTGCTTTTGGGTTACAGGTATACTAATTAATAGAAAGGACCCAAAATAATGTAGTTAGCAAGACAGATAAGTAGTTCGTCAGTCCATCCTCTGGTGCTCCTGGCCATTCTTCTTCATTTCATCATGTTTGTTGTGTTGTTCTGTTTACAAGGCCAGGCCCTTCCTTGATAGTTATCTTCTCTCTCTCTGCTAAAGTTAATTCAAAGGAGATTTCTGAACAAGAAAAGAAAGAAGAATATGCCGAAAATGGAGGTGTTCCAGTAACACTGTTGTTGTTTCTTGTTCTAATGAATGCAACAAAAAGACTTGGAAATAATGAATAATGAAACACGTCATGTATTGACATTTCATGGAAAACAAAAGTCCTTCCCCCCCTCGTTCAGCTGGGAGGTGCTATAGTTCATGTTTGCTAAAAGCTAAAAGCGGTAAGTGATAGGGACTACTGCTGTCTGATATGTGCACTTTCTTCGATAGAATACTTGTGTTCTGATTAATTCAGGTTTATTTTGGAATAAAAGAATCCTAAACATGGCCAAAATTAGTAATCAGATCAACCAACTCTAAATGCTGCTCTGCTCCCTCACTTTGCATGCATTTGTTACAAATACAAGTTTTTTCTTTTCCCAGTCTTTGTTTTCCTCTTCTTTTTCTATTGATCTGATTTTACCCATAATATAGTCTTGGTTTTTTCCCGCTAAGCTAGTCTTGGTTTTTTCCTGCTAGTAAAGGCTTTTTGTCATGAAGATGTAGAAGACAAAAACTTAGCAATTTACTATTTCTTGTCCAAAGGTTTGGATTGCAGTTCATAATGATTTTTCTTACTTTACCTTGATGTAGATATCTGAAACGTGGCGTTAATGAAAAGGGCAGGGTAGCAAACGATGTGGAGACTGAGCAGGTTGTATTTGAGAACGTTCCAGAGGGGATTCCTATTCAAATTAGTTCTATTGTCCAAAATCGTGGATCAATTCCACTTTTCTGGTCACAGGAAACCTCACGATTGAACCTTAAGCCTGACATCATATGTATGTTTACGAATTAGATCATCATTTCTCCCCTTCTCTTTATTTTGTGTAGTATTCTTTCCCATTGAATTTGTGTTTTGTGTCATTTCAGTGTCAAAAAAGGACCAGAGATATGAGGCTACAAGACTTCATTTTCAAAATCTGGTCAGTAGATATGGGCGTCCCATAATTATCTTGAATCTGATTAAGGTGAGAGGTCTACGTGTTAAGGTGAACTTTATGAAAGTTTAGTTTTCTTCTGACATCTGAAAGGGGTAATTTGCCAGAAGGCTGTCTTATATAACTGAAATTGAAAAAATCAGAAAAAAGTGAAGGGAAAAGAATTAAACAGATTGATGCAACTACTCCTTGCCCTTCAAGTGACTAATCTGAGAACAAGCAAAACTGACTTGTACTAAATTCGATAATCAACAGACAAATGAGAAGAAGCCTCGAGAATCAATTCTTCGTGCAGAGTTTGCCAATGCCATTGAATATATCAATAAAGATTTATCAGAGGAGAATCGCCTCAAGTTCCTTCACTGGGATTTGCACAAGCATTCCCGAAGGTAATTTACCTGTCCATTGTGTGTGTGTGTGTTTTTTAAAATATTTTTAAGTTGTCTGGTTCATACTGAAATTTCTTAAGATTCTAATTTTCCCTCCATCTATACCAGCAAAGCTACAAATGTTTTACTCCTTTTGGGCAAAGTGGCTACATATGCATTGACGCTGACAGGCTTCTTCTACTGTCAAGTAACACCAGCCTCAGTATCTGAGGGATGCTTGAAATGGCCTTATTTTGAGTGAGTTTGCTTTCTCCAATGCTGTCAATTTTGTTTGAAATACCATATCTAACTTGCTTTACTATTGTAAATTTCTCAATGTTAAAATTGTAAAATTTCTAGAATTAGGTCTTTGTAAATAAATATTGACTTCAAATAGAAATTTAAAAACTAGAAAGATACCATTATTACTATGTCCAAACAATATGAATGGTCAGAATAAATAGCAAATATACACTCAAAAGGATATCAGGATAAACTTTTGAATATTCAAAATCAAAAGTGCGATGTAGTAGTCTCCAGAACTTTGTAGGACTTGATGGGAGAAATAGAATTGGGATGTGGTCTTGAGACTCTTGACTTGTCCCAAGGTAATTTGATGCCGTCTTGACTCTCAGTTTTTATCATGAAACTCTGGTCTCCAACCTTTCATATTGTCTGCTTGTCCTCTTCTCCTAATGTTGAATAACCCCCAACTTCGAGAACACACCCCTCCAAAAAGAAAAAGTAGTGAAAAAAGTAAAAAAGAAGAATGGAAAAATTGTTACTAAGGTAATGATTAGCTGATGAAGATGCATTGGGTTTTAGCTGCCTTTTTTCGATTGATGTAGTGCCTGTGTTCTGTCTCGTTATGTTTATATCAGTCCAAGATTCAACCCTTTTCCTTTTAAACCTAACTTAAATTGGTTTTAAACCTTTATATGTTCTGATCTGGGATATGTAAGGCATAATCCTTGGTGCATTCCTGGATGTCATGGAATAATACTCATGTCTAAATGTTTCAAAATGGTACTGTATATAAAAATGTTTCAGCCATTTATTCCGCATTCACACGAGAAGAATTAAGGTTCTCTTCTAGTCCGGTAAGGGGATATCTCATAAAAGTTGCCATTATTCTAAAGTTGGCAGTTAATTGATAGAAAATTGATAGACTAATAAATATAGTGTGTTTCTGGATGTATATAACCTTTCAATATTTTCTACTAATATGCAATCATGTACTGAAGGGAGAATTGGCAATTTGCATGATGCAGGAGATCTGTTGATAGTGACTTGCCGCCGCCAGCACATTGTGAAATTGAAAATGAGTCGAATGACCGCCACCATGACAATGGTAGTGAGAACTTAGATAAATTGGACAGAAGATTATGCACAGGGAACAATATGGCTAATGGTAGTTCTTTTGGCAAGACACCAATTGTTCAAAAGGGAGTGCTTAGGACAAACTGCATCGATTGTTTGGATCGTACTAATGTGGCACAATATGCGTACGGATTGGCTGCTTTGGGACATCAACTTCGAGTTCTGGGAATTATAAATTCCACAAAAATAGACCTTGATGATCCTTTGGCTGATGAATTGATGGGCTTTTATGAAAAAATGGGTGATACACTTGCCCATCAATATGGTGGCTCAGCTGCTCACAATAAGGTAAGATAACTTGTGATTCTACTGGAGACCACTTATTACTGGGGTGTCTAGATTCTGATCTAAATCCTGTTGGTTCACATGGGAACACAATTCAACAAGACATGCTAGCAATAACGGCACTCATTTAAATAATAGAATTTTATGGACTAAGTGAAAAAAGCTTTCGATCCTTTTATCCTCTTAAAACTGTGAAATTTGATAAAGATAACATATGGATAGGCAACTGGGTGAGCGCTGCTCTCTTGGACTGTCAGAACTCCAATTAACACATAGGCACTGTATTCTTAGAAAATTTTTCTTCTCTTTTCCTTTTATGATGAAGAAGCTGATAATTTAATTTCCTATTCAGATTTTGAGTACTTTTTTCTGATCCAATTAATTTGGTTGACCTGTACATTGACATGCTAAAGTGTTTGCCTTTATGTAGATTTTCTCCCAGCGAAGAGGTCAGTGGAAAGCTGCAACCCAATCTCAAGAGTTTTTCAGAACTCTACAACGGTATTACAGCAATGCTTACATGGACGCTGAGAAACAAAATGCCATTAATGTGTAAGTCAATTACAATTATATACTTACATTATTTCCCTTCTTTTTGTCCCCTCTTAATAGTCAGTTAAATCTGTGTCAGAGGAGATGAGGATCATTGGAGATGGATTAAAGAGTTGTCTAAAGTATTATATTGTAATAGATCTTTTCTGTTTCTACTTGTAGTCCCATTCTCTTGAACTCTCAGTTTAGATGATAGTATTTTGCAGATTTTTGGGGCATTTTCAGCCTCAACCAGGCAAACCTGAAGTCTGGGAGCTGAATCCTGATCAGCATTACAAGGGAAGTAGGAATGAGCTATCAAATATTGATGAAAATGGAAGGTATGACCATATTCAGACATACTCTGATTTTTTTGACCTTCTAATCTTCAACTTAGTCTATGAAAGAAAACAAGATCGATGCATAGTGTGTAATGAATTTTAATCTTCAACTCAGCTGAATGAATTAATGCTTGAGAGTGTAATGCCTTTACACTTTCACATGAGATTCCCTGGGGTACAATTTGTGATTGGTTGTTTCTAAGAGGATCAATTAGATTATAATATTGTCTTTTGGTGCAGGTCACTGTTTAAAAGATCTTTATCAGATGGGAACATTCTCCTTGAATCTCACACTCCCATGTCCACCTTGAACATCAGCAAAGATATTTCTAGTTCTGATTCGTCTGATACCCCAGAAGGAGGGCGCAAAATTCTCTCCGAGTCAACACCAGATGTTCGAACTTGTGAAAGCGATATAACATATTCAAGGTGCTTAATATTTGATTGCTCAAGTACTTCAGTAACTTCACTAAGCTGTGTCTTTCTTATTATCTCGTGAGATCAAAAGGATTCTTTCATGAGCTTGAGGGCTGTGTTGCATATTGTTTCGTGTTGTTACAAAATATCAACTTTATATCTCCTATATAGTTTAAATGATTTTGCTCGTCTTTTATTCAATACATTATTGCCGGTTTCATTATCTCTCCTATCCAAAATAGGAACTAATCTAAGAAGGTTTTCATGTTTTCACTTATGCATTTTGTGTATGAGCCTTCAGTTGCTTGCGATTACAGTTTAGTAGAATTGATTAACTGGTTAACAAAACCTGTAGCCTATGAATACTCTGTATTTCACAAACATTTGAAATAGATCTTTTTTTTTTTTCCCTGTCCCCTTGTGAAGGGAGAAGACAAAAACCTCTGGTTTTCCTATTTCTTTGTGATTCCTATGTCAAAAGTATTTTGGCATATCTTATCCACCATATTTGCCTAAACACACATGCACTCTCTCTCTCTCTCCAGCTTTTTACAAGTAGTTATGAATCAATCTTTGTCTTTTTGGCTGATCTTTTCCAGGTATACACCCTCAATGCCAGGGAGGGAGCTTTTTGTAGACTTGCCAAGAGACGGATGTCTAGAACATGAAAATGGAGATGCTTATGACTGTTCAAATTTTGTTGATTTGGATTGGCTGTCTTCCTCTGGAAATTCATGTGAAGAAGAGATATTGGAGAGGTAATTCCTTTAACTATTCTTGATGTGTTGCCAATCTGTAGACCATGAGTTTGTTGACTGATTAACCAATTTGGAACTTTCTAGTTTGGCGGATTTATAGAAACTTGCTCTTTTATCCAGCTGATTTTGCTCTACTCTGGAGTCTGGAGTAAGGTTGAAGGGAAAAAAATTAATGATGGTCAAACCATTGTGTAGTTTAATTATTTCCTTGATTAATCCGTGTCTACTTTAGCTGAAGCCGTTAACAAAGAGATGAACTCTGTGTTGCTCTCCTTTTCATTCATGAGAAATTAGTTTTGCTTTTGAAGTAACAAGTTATTGCCCCAGTTGAGAGCAGTCTGTACTTGCCAAATTTTATTTTGAAGAGGCAAATTGTGTAGGTTAACTCTCATAGTTTATAACAGTAGAGCGTCATAAGTTCAGCGCTTAAAACTATGGCAGAGAGTCTGGCATATGCCACTTCATAGCACAAATCCAAATTAGAAGCTCCAAAGAATTCCAGGACCCTAATGCTGCTTTGGAATTTGTAGTTCCTTGCCTTTGCTTTGCTCCTCAAATAAGATTACATCATTCATTAGAGTCGATTCAAACATGTGTTGACAAGTTGATAGACTTCTTGAGACATCAAAGACCTAAATCTTTACTGTTCTATGTTTGGCCTACTTCTAGTAGGAAGATACTATTATATTTCACAGGAATTAATCTTCCCTTGTGCAAAAATGAAGGAAAAAAAGAACACTAATTGTATAAACCCTTTCTCTTCCTCAAGTTGTCACTTGCATCCTGTCTAAGATATCTTGTTCAGTTTGTACCTCTAGGGAAATTCATTAGTTGGCTTTCTTTGAATGTGTAGTCATGCAGAACTCAATAAGCGTATTACTTGCATCCAATCCACTGAAGACATTAACCCTTCTGTTGTATTCCTAGAAGTTTTTTTGCTGTCTGCCTCCATTATGGATCTCCCACCTAAAGGTTGGTTGCCAGAGATCCTCCCTTTGTGGCCTCCTATCATGCTTTTAGCTACTTTGCTTTGGTACTGTCAATGCTGGCAGAGTGCTGGCTAATTCCTTTTTATCAGTAATCACCACCAATACATCTTTTCATATTCCCATTCAATTGTTATCAGATTTTTTCTGCCATTTGAACTCGTTTCAATAATTCTTGTAGTTTCGTTAATAGGTAAATTGCTGTAGCTCGTCAATAATAAATAAGGAATTCACTCTCCCACCTCATAGTACATGATTTTCTAAGTCAACTGGTTCTGATGCTTTTCCATGAAAGTTACTGAACAAGTCTTACTGATCCATACAAGGAAATTAACATGTGCTATTTACTCCTAATGTCATTTGTTTTAATCTTTATAATATTTGATGCTCATGGTAAGATTGCCAAAAAAATCATACTTGTTTCTAGCAGTTTTTCTTCATTCTGCTAAGCGAGAAATTTATGGATTTGGTGGTCTTGAAATAGCAGCATGGCTTGATTTTCAGTTATTTTGAAAATCTTTGTTGAATGGCACGTGAGCAAAATTTGAATTGCTTTCTATTGTGATGGAGTTGATTTTTTTTTTTTTTTTTCTTTTTTGGAAGAGGCAATGAATTTCAGTACCTTGTTTCCATGGTTGTAGGTCAATGCTTACATCTCCGATTGCTGTACTCTCGTCAGATAATGTTATCAGTGAATTGGCTGGGGAAACAACCCCATCCATCAGTGAATGTGGATCTGGCATGAAGGTTGGTTTCCTTGCTTTTCTTGAAAGTAGCATGCTCAAGGAAATTAAAGTTATTTCAATACTTAACACTGGAAGAAGGTTATAGGTTTTCAAATGTGGAAGTCTGTTACTTGTAGTCAAAGTGCTTCAGTTAGATGCTAGTTTAAGTGCTTTATGTGCCCCTGTAAAAATTGTTCCACCACCACTACAAGGATTTGCTGCTACTAATGAGTTTGTGGAACTACTTGTTCCACAAGGTGATTTGCTGTGAACTACTGTTACCACCAGCTTCATAGAGTCCTCATGTTTCTTCTCTCTCTCTCTTCTATTGTGTTTTCACAGGGTGGTGAGGGGGAAATTTGGGCAAAAACCATAAAGATATCAAAACTTCTGCTAGAAATAAGATTCATCTGGCTATCTCATTGACTTGTGGAAAAACTTTGTCTAGATTTTTCTTCTAAAGATGCATAGGTGAAATATGAAATAAAAATGATATATCCTTTTGATGGGTCGTGTTATACAAATTAAACACCTCTAGGTTTTCTACCAGGGATATTTTTTTCATTTGTTGTCAACTCAGTAATTTGTTTTATGTTTAATATTTCTAATGGTTTGTGTATGATGATTATCTGTGCATATACTGTGTCATTTATTGACAAAACCTTTTCAAGTTTGTTAACTTTCATAATGTAATGGCTTTATTAATTCTGGAAAAGGTTTGTTTGACCTTTGCTTTTCTAATAGAAATTTTGTTGTGCGTCTTTCTTCAGGGTAGGGACCAGACTGGGACTGAGTTGTCATGTGATGATAGCTATAGTTGCGAAGTTCACGAGGAATTTTCAGATAGTTTTGTGCTACGTTGGGTAACATATGGAGAAACACTCTGTCATTGAGGTTCTTGTTGAGTTTCTCTGTATCAATATATGCATTTTGCAGATGTACTTCCACTGGTCACTGGGTTAATGAAAGAGGAAAGCGAAGAATAATGAGGGTGGGGGAAGAGTCGGGGTGTAAGTGGCGGGCCTAGGATCAGTTCAAGAAACGAGGAGAAAAAGAATCTGTTGTGCCTGCATAGTTTTGTTGACGAGCTTCTGGAAAGTTATCCTCTTTGCCCATGTGTCTGGTTTGCAAAACTTCGATTGTCAAGACTTCGGTCGGAGCCTGATATATTAGCGTAAATGAGTAAATAGTCATCGACAGTTTTAAGATTCTTTGGAGCTCTTTCTCAACGACTTGTAGTTACTTTCTTCATCAACTAATCTCTTGGATTCTTAGGTTGCAGTGGTGTAAATATGCTCAAGTCATGGGAGCTCCTTCCTCTTACAGTTTTAGGCCATTGATTTGTTTTCTCCATTTTCGATTCTGAATCTATCACAGTTGATTGTGCAAATAAGCTCTTGAATAAACTTCTGCTACAATTATATATCCTTTTTATCTTTTAGTTCAGTGGTTTTGACTTGTATGTTGTTTTACCTGGAATAAGAAAGAACGGCTATAGGTGTAGAAACGAGAGGAAAACTTTTTTTTTTTGGGAGAGGGGGGGAAGGGGAAGGGGGCAAGTCGTGTTCCTTTTCTGCCAACACTGCTAAAGGTAGGCATTCTTAGTGTAAACATTTATTCTTCTCATACATCCTTTGACAGGTATGGGGTTTTAGGAGTTTTCAAGAGTTTGAGTTACAGTTTGTAGCATTCAAGTGTTCAACAAGTGAAAACAATGTTCTCTGCTTGCTCAATGCTTTGCTCGGCTTCCCGGAGATCGAGTGGGCTGCCTTGGATCTCAGAATGCAATGGATCCCCAAAAATAAGAAAAAGCCAACTTTGTTGGCTTATAGACAATCCATGGCTTGTTACAACGGATTGCTCTCTGTGTACCACGTGGTATACCAGATTGTAAGGCTATAATTTGATAAAATGAGGACTGGGAAAGAGGCTGACCCCTTTATTAGAAACAATACTGCATGAAGTTAATAGGATGAAGGAGATGTTAGGAAAGCAGCTTTTCTTTCATAAGGTGAATAGGCAACAATGTAATTCATAGAATAGCAAGCTTTGCTATAGACTACTGTAAAGGAACGATGTGCAACAATGGCTTCCCTCTTTTGCTGATTTTTGCAGCCAGGGAAGATGATGTGGTCATTTGCCCAAGTAGTTTGATCTGATGTTTGAAATTCTACATCAGTAATGAAATGTTATGTGGGTTGGGGGAGGTAATGGTGGTGGACCAAATTTGTATTAGTGCACCACATTTCAAATAGGCAATAGCAACTTGTGGTTCGCTGTTGTTCAAAAGTTTCGGAGTCCTTGACGTCAGATTAAAGCATCATCAACTTGGTCACCTGTTAATTCCTAACAAAACAACCAAGGACAACAGGGAGATACAAGGATAATAGTTCGTCAATACCAAGAAGAAAACAGTTCGCCGTGTCATGCCGTCTGAAAATGAGGTTGTTACCATCTCAATCACGGGAAAGTCCAATTGCCCTAGAGATGAAAACATTTGTATCTGAACTAGATATTTTGCCTCGACTTTTTTTCTGTTGATGTATCAATTGGAACCATCTTTCATGTTTGTATCTTGTGGACGCTGAGAAATACTAACAGGCAATATTGTTGTTGACATCGACTGGAAATTGAATTGTGATAACTGATAACAAACCAGTCCAACATAACATGTTCAGTAAGAGACTTAGTTTAGGTACATTTAAAATCAGCTGTCATACTATAAAGAAACTTCATCGGCAGCCTGGTGTATGCATTAGTTAAGAGAAACATTACAATATCATCTATCAGTTACACTAGCAAGCATAATGAACGTTAGAAACTCAATAACATCAACTAGAAAAGTCGAGTGGATTATAAGATCAAGGAGGGGAAGGGTCACAGTTCTGTTAGAGAACATGCTGGAACAAAATCAGAAAAGAGAGCCGAAGCATCAATTACATAATTTTCCAAAATAAAATTTTAAGCATCTAAAACATATAGCAAAACTGGTTTTACAACTACTCTCATCTTTTATCCCCCAAACTTTGCTAAGAACAAACAACAGATTGAGATGTTCTCCTCCCCATGTAAGTTGGCAACTTAGCCAAGAATGGGGAAGATACAGGTAACATTCTCCAATGGGACAGCATCTACAGTATTTTTCTTACGCTCTGCATGGTTGAACTCGCTGCTAGGAAGAGTAATAAGTTGGCCTTTGCCGTTGCCGTTGCCCTTCTCGACAATCCAACCAGAGTTTGTTGAATGGTGCTCAGGAAACTTCTCCAAAAGATAGACCATCTATGTTGATGGCCTGAATAAGGCATTGATGCTTTTAACGTGGTGCATTTTACAATTAAACTCAACTGAAAAAGATTTCATATGGTGTAAGCAAAAACATTTTACAATTTAAACCCAACTGAAGAAGATTTCATGTAGTGTAAGCAAGCAAATGTATGTGCTTATCATGGGAGGGGGAGAGAGAGAGAGAGAGAGAGAGATCTGAATAGTGACATGAAGGTTTAAAACCGATTTTTGGTGTAACAAATTACAAAGAAAAACCTAGCAAATATCTGTGGTCTCATTACTCAAACAAACCACAACAGTGTAAAATATGAAGTAATTTTGAGAAGTGGAAACGTACCTCAGCAAGGGCAGACCTTGGAACTGTTCGGTAAGTCAGTGAAAGGACATGAATTGCATATGCTTGAATTGCTTGTTCAAAACCTGCAGTTGACTCCTCATTACTAGGAATATACACTGAACCAAAAGTTCATGTAGCAGAAGAAAAAAAATAAAGAACCAGGGAAGGGGCAACAGGATAGAGAACATGAAAAACAGCAAAAATAGATTATTAAGATGATTCTAGCAGTTTAAGACTTGTAATAATATATCCGTTTGCATACTTGTGTACTATTAAATGAAATCACTGACCATAGACTTGGCCAGCTACAACTTAGCAGGAAACAACAATATACCTGGCACAACTTCTAATAAATGCCTGCTCTTAGCAGCTTCATCCCAAAATTAACGGAATCTTCCAGTCTGCAGCAAAATTAGAACAAAAATTCAGATACATAGCCTTTTACGGGGATACATATGCCAGGTCAAGAGGTAAAAGTGTACCTCCAAATCAGTGTTACATGGATCGTTCTTTTCCCTTGCGATCCGCGTTCCGGGTACGGTCATTCCGAAACATGGATCGTTTGCGATCCAAAGCGCTGTTTAGAGCGTTCCCAAAGAGGTGTAAGGGAGAGGGAGATTAAGAGTCAAATAGAATAGAGAAAAGAATAGAAATAGAAGTTTTGTACTTATCAACTTCTTTTAGGGAGAGTGCAGGTCATATAGGAAAGAGAAAATAATAGAAACAAGAATTTAAATACTTGTCAACTTCTTTTTATGGATAAGAATACAGTTATTTACTTAACGAGATTAGGAAATTGTAGGTAAACATATTACTTACCAGTACTTATAATTTTTAACTAATCAATTCTAAACTAAATAACGATCCCAAATAACGAATTTCGATCCTAAAAAGCGACCCACCTAAGCCTACCCCTTCGTACCACGTACCGGGAAAAGCCCCGTACCGCGTACCAATCCGTACCACGATCCATGTAACACTGCTCCAAATAGATTGAGAGCACGATTAGGGTCTTGACCTGTTCCTCCATTTGCTGCCAATTGATACAAGTAAATGATCAATTAGAAGAGATACAAGAAGAGAGTCTATTTCCAGAATGGCAACCACCTCATGTATAGTTTAAAGAAAACAAACACAAAAATCTAGACTTTGCTTAAAGACCCTGAAATAATTCATATTATCAAACATATTCTTTTAAAACTAATTTCATTAGCAAGGTTTTGAGTCTTTTAACCACAAATGTGCAGCAAAAGGGGGCTACCTAGATTTCCTAAATATGAAGGTCTGACCGAGGGGTCAAAGCCTGCCAGCTTATTAGGATACAAAGCCAGGAACAAGTAATACAGATTTTTTAACCACACAAGATTGCCATCTAGCAGTTTCAAACGGAATTTGTCCGTCTTAAAATCAGATTAGCATGCATTATATAGAGAACAAAATCCCAATTACAGTTACCCAAAACATAGAGCCATGCATCTACCTAAACCCCTTCCCTCCCGCCTACCCATATACCGACAACAAGACCATCCATTCGCCCAACCCAAAGGTCCCAAACACACACACCAGTAAAGATTCTCATTTCAACTGTCAAGACTCGTTATTCTTTCTTCAAAACCACGAGCAACATAAGATTCCTGCCACCATGCTCACTGCAGTCTTTGAAGAATCTTCTAGTATTTAAGGGACTCTTATCATTCATAAACTTTTTCTGTTCTTACAAGTCCATTTTTTATCCATACAACATATAAAGGGAGAGCACCACTTTGGTCTGGTGGTCTCTCCATTGGATTACTTTTTGGTCTCTTTTTTAATTTTTAAAATTAAAAAATAAATAAATAAAAATAAACTACCAGGCAGTTTTCATCTATAATAACTTCTTTCTATTTTTTTCTTATTAATTTTTTAAAATCACACACATAGTGTGTGTTCATGCCCACTAGTTAATGTTAAAACTTAAATTAACAAAAACATTCGGATCACGTAAGTTTCAACTCGAACTCTGAATAAATGGACATTCCCTGCACGTCCAGGAAATGCATAGGCTGCACATGACAAGTATAAGTTCCTGATTTCAGTGCAATGGTACAACAACAAGAAAAGATTAAAGAGAAAACTAGCAGGAAAGAGAATAAGAAGAAACAAACTAAACTACACTTGCTAAAGTAAATACTTTCTAGGTCTCATTCAAGTAAAAAACTAGGTATCAGACACGAACATAACAGTTAAAGTCAAGAGTTAGGTGAAACTATCTCAAAAGCACAATAGAAAATCAAAGTTCAATTGAAAGACTTTTCGTAATAGATTGCCAAGCTTCAACCTTTTCCAAAAGCTGAACAAGGCCATACTTTGGACAGGTGACTTCCCTTCCAGTCAGAACGTATTTCTTCAATCTTCATACGGCAATAATAAAATTTAAAACTTTGAAAACCTCAAAGAATTAAACGAAACTGACATTAACATTATCTGTAAGAACATTCCACATCCCATTCACAATTCACTACTGCTATAACGAAAGTCATCAGGCCTTTTCCAACTGCATAAAAGCTACTACCACAGAAGTGAGAAAAGAACAAGCCGAAAAACCCATGCTCGCTCATGGATTAAGAAGAGACAAAGGCTGAAATCAGGAGCCGGCATTGCCATAAGTGCCTGTTCAAGTTTTTTTTTTTTTGCATCGAATTCGACTTCCAAAAAAAGGGAGTTTTTTTATTTTTATTTTTTATTTTTTTACCTTAATCAAAATGCGAGCAACAATCTGAATACTCATCCGCTCAGGCTCAAAATACAAAACCCACAACATATATCATTTTGGTTTTTTTTAGTAAAAAAAGCCTCTTTTCAAATTTAGGCAACCGATAATTTCTTCTCATAACAAGTTTTCTTCGAAAACAATTTTTTTAGAGAGAGAGAAATGATAGTAAATCAGTAGAAATTAAGGTAAAATAATACTAACGGAGAAGGCAAAGGTTCGCATTCAAATTGTAAGTTTGGGGAAAAACCTAATTATTTTATTTTTCAATTTAATTCAAAAATTACAAAACAAAAAAAATTATATTTTTCTATTCATCATATACCTGTTCATTTACGAAGTTTTCCAGATCGGGGAGGATGTCGGGGTTGTAAGGACCGACGGCGACGAGCCGCTCCACGGGTACGACATCCCGGCCATCGCCGGCGACCGTTGGTGCTTTAGTCCACCGCTGTTAATCTCTGTCCCCATCTCAATTCTTGTATAGTAGTATATGAAATGCCTCGCAATGCGCGGCGGAGACGTGTAGTGTATTGTTGTTACGGAGTATGATACGACGTAGTACGGTTTGACAATCTTGGGTTGCCTCTGCAAACTGCAACGTTGTTTGGCTGCTGGTTTTTTTGGGTAATGAGACTCTAGTTGAAAAGACTCATTTGCCATTCACTTTTTTGTTTCCTATTTTTTCTCCCAAGAGGTCAATACACTATTTTACTGGTACTAAACAATAGAGTGCGAAAACATTTTTAGTACTACTAAGTACTAATAAATAGGATTAACTCAATATTAATCTTAAAAATGGAAGACTATATGCATTGCATAACGAGTTTGTGACACATCTATTTAATTTATTACATTAATATATGTATGACTCAGTCGGATATATAAATGCGTAATAAAATCAATAAATAGCGCTCATCTATTAGTGGTGAATTACAAATAGAGTTTATTATTGGCCTATCTAATCAATACTTGGTTATATATCCGATTATGTAACTATTTGCATTAGAACCAATAACTTCGCAAGTAACAATTGAATGATATTTTTACTTTGTTTATTATGAATAATATAGTTGCTATTATAGAAAATTATTAGTATAAGATTGATTGAGTGACTTGACATAGGAATTGGATGAAGTTTTTATAGTAGTTCGTCCTTTTTTATGAGTGTGTATATACTATATATATAGCAGAAAGGGTTGGCCCTTTTTTTGTTGCATGGAAATATAGGAAATATTCATAGTTATGGTTGTTTTTACGAGTTTCATCAAGGCAATGCTGTTCTTTATTATTCTTGTCAAGCAAGTGAGAACTCTGGAGTGCAACTAAAAAAAGTCAGAAGAGATAAAAGTCAAGAGATGAAACAGACAACCATTTCGAGTACTCATTTCTGGTCTTGAAACGGGTATTCATTATACTTCATTTATCTACTTCTCAACTGTTACTTACCGCTAGACACAAAGGATGTTCAAAAGCTAGAGATTGGACATACAAGTGCAAGAGATTGGATATTAGTGTAAAATAGTTAAAGCGATAGTCGCAGAAGATTACAAGTGCAAGAGATTGGATATCAAGTTCCAAGCAACCCATCCAAGTCTTTTTGTCACAAGGGGATACAAAATTGAGCTCAAACATTTCCTTTGAAATATGCTCACCAGTTTCACAGAATCCCACAAGTTTTGCAACAATTTCAGCACTTTCCTTTATATGTTGCATGTTCAGAGGGTCTGTCCACAGCTTATTCACGAGTTGCAGCCTCCTCTTTGGTTTCCCTTTCCCTTCTGGTGGGATGTTCCATTTCAAGTAAAGCATCTCCCTTTCTTCTGCAGTCAGTTTTACACTCACCCTTTTTGCTAGATATTCCCGCTCTTGCTTAAGGGCCCTGATGCTGTATTTCAAAGCAAGTAATACGAGCAATCAGATAGGAATACATCAACTACAAGAACATGGATACCACCATTTATAGTAGTTGTGAATCTTATACAACAAGCTGCTTCTGACATACCTTGACGAGACGAAGCTTGCAGGATCATCGCCTAAAAGTGCTGGACTTGCATTACCAAGATCTGCCAAATGCTGCTCCAAAGTCACCATGTCAACCTTCTAAGTTCAACTTCCATATATATCTGATCAGAAGGATCCCCTTTAAACAACAAATAAAATTGAGTGCGGTGTACAATTGACACATGGCACAAATGCCACAACATGACAATTTGTTTCCTTTGTTCTTCAAACATCAATTGCCATGAGATCGGAGATTCTTCAATTGTATCAGATCCATCTGATGCAGCAGCCTCATTTGCCTCCAATTCTAACACCTAATACCAAATAAGGTAAAAGGGGAAAACAGAAATGGGAAGAAACTCATTTAGCAAGGGGACTGTAAAACTCAAGAGAATGAGACTGGGATCTGAAAAAAATGGGATAACCACAAATCTATATTTTACTTATTCAACTAATGACTTATACCTGGCAAACAAGAAGCTGTTTCTGGTATTGTAGCTTTGCTACCCGTTCTTTAAGCCCAGTAACATAATCCCTTATACTCCGGATATTGTCCTCAGTAGCTTTCTTAAACATCTTTTGCATTTAACTCTTCACATCAACAGAATTCGAATGCTTGGATGCAGGGGTCACAGCCGATGAGATATTGTTAGCTTCCTCATTGCTGTGAGGAGTGCTCCCACGGAGGTAGAAGGTGTCACTACCAGATGAAAGATTGTTACTCACTGGTGCTCTATTCTCAATCCCTGGTTCCACCATCTTACGAGTGGAAGAAACAGGTGAGCATGGAGATCTTATTATATTTGGCATGTTAGGAGAATTGCTCAATGTAAACGGAAGAACTTTTTTCTTTTTTGCTGAAGTCCTCAAATCAGGAGTCTCCTTTCCACTTGGAAAATTCATCATTAATTTATCCAGGGATCTCTGGACATTCTCAAGCTTTTCTTCTAGAGATGCAATGTTAGTCTCCTGAGAGTTCAAACGAGAAATCTCTTCTTTCAAACTACCTTTGTCTTTTATCTCAATATCTTCTGGAACCAAACTGATAGCCTGCATGTCCTTAATTTCTAAGAGCAGCTTTGCAATTGCTTCAGTAGCATCTTGACTACCAATTCTGTGGGAAGCAACCTCCTTGTGAAGTAATTCAAGTGCACGGTTTGCTTCCTCACCAAGCTGCCTCTGACTCATCTCAATTTTTCAGTCATCTCATGCACCAGCATCGATGAAGAAGTAGCTGACTGTCTAATCATTGACTGCCTGCCAATTAACTTTCTTGGTTGGGTTTTTGACACAGGTCCTCCAGACGCTAATTCATTCTCAGAAGTAAAAGAAAGACATTTAACTACTTGACGAGATGGCCCATGCTGATTTGATCCCTGGAATGATCATACATCAAAATTCAAGCTGGGGAGTGAAATCCCTTCTCCTACACCTAAGGAAAAGGAAAAACAGATAGGAAGTGAATAAAATCCTGTCATCATACCTTTGGCTCCTTGTGTGCTCTTCTTTCTAATTCAAGCTGGGATTCTGCAATGTCCCTTTGTCTTTTCAGTTCATTCATCTCCATCTCCATCTGCATTAAACTTACCCTATTCTTAGAACTTTTGTTTTCACTAAAAGCTGAAACTAATGTCATCTCCAGTTTCCTCCCTGTTCTGGAACAAAATGACAAATATGAACCAAAGCAAGCAGAGCTAGCTATAAAATATAGAAGTCTAATGAACAAATTTTTGTAACATACACACAAAAGGAAAAAGTTACTGTGCTTTTTAAATCATAGTAACAATCTGAAGCCATTCTAGTGTAATACTATACACATAGCAAGTTTCCTAAGAGCAACATTAAAATCAGAAGGAGTGATCCAATCAATCTAAAGAAGCAAAAGTTAAGCTATGCTTTAACCAAAGAACACCTGAATGTTCCTTGGTTATTATTGAACTTTGTATAAAACATCTAGAGTGAGAATCTCCTACTACTCTACCTGCTGGATTTTCATTTCCTTTTCTATTAGTAAGGACCTTAAAGATGAGGAGCCACATGGCTCTGGACTTCGGAGCTCTGCTTCGAGCCTTGCAACCTCCTTCTGCAAATGCTTCACTTATTGAATTGCTTCTGTGCAATAACCTGGAAAAGTAGAGTTGGCTCAAAGATTAAGTACTTTGATCCATAGGTCTTTATGCTAGAACTGAATCAGTTTTGCTACTAGATATGCTAGACTGCAAAGGTTGTTCTAGAGACTGTGATCCAGAGAATATGCAAGAACTAATTTTCATTCAGAGAGTGGCATAACGCTAGCTAAGTCCTAAACTGTTCTAGAAGTCTCAATGTAGCCCCTTAAACTTCAAATGAACTAATTTAGTCCTCCAATTTTCAGAAGTCTACTCTATATTACTTCCAACGCGTATAGTCATTCACATTTTCTATGAAGCCAACAAATCATGCCCTCCTCACATTTGCAGCTAACCAAGTAAAAATAAGTGAAACTCAGTTCTAAAGGGTATTATTACTGCTCAAATCAGCAAAATGGACATTGTAAACTTTCGCATCATCAAACAATCTATGACAGATGCCGAATGCTGAGGTAAATTCATAAATTGATCAATAGTATGTAAATAAGGCTGCACTTTTTGAGGAGAATCCTCAAAAAATTAAGGACCATTTTAATGAAACTTCCTAATAAACTTGAAAAGTTCTCCTCCATACGAGTTTCTGGATCTCACTTTTACAAATTTTTAGCCCAACTGATTTAGAACCAAATAATTTTGCTTGCTTACCAGATTTACTCGTGCACTGTTCGTAACTTCTTTTGCGCTAGTTGCAAATATGAGAGTGTTTCGTGATTGTTCCACATGACCTAGAGCAGGGCTCATGGTGCAGACTATTGCTGTTCGTGCATTTCCCCCAAGTGAAGACTGCAATATTCTAGTGAGTTTTGAATCTCTGTATGGGATGTGACCACTCCTCTTGCCACCACTGCAGAATGCAAAAGAAGGAGATTATTTTGCATTTCCGCCATTATACTGCATTAAGTACTAATTATTTATCATCAGCTTAAACCAAATGGATATTCTCATCAGATAAGCCTCACAAAGAGCTTTAAGTTTCACAAAGAAGAAACTCTTTATCAGAAAAATGACAAGAAAACACAGAAAACTCCAAATTAGATAACTGAACCACTAGGATTTCCAATCAATAAGCTGCAACCTTAGCTTCCTAATTACAGTTGTCAAAGTCAGCAGGCTTCTATTGATATGGCTCCCTTCCTTCAACCTTGTACCATCTGCATTTGTTTGAGAAGCACGCTCACTTCCAGCAAGGTCAACAAGATACTGCAAGATAATAGAGTTTGAGAAAAAAAACTGTGCTGTGCTTTACAAAAGAAAGTTCCAGATCAATGAAAAGAGATGCATACCAAACTCGCTAAGAAAGATCTAGAGCACCCTGTATTTTCTCGTATACTACTCTCAATAGTCTGGATAGGAAAATGTACAATGGGATTAGACATCACAACGATGAGAAGTATGCAATAAAATTTTGTTTAACACATCACAAACAAGAGGAAAAGACTGTCAGGCTCATAAATCAGGAGAATAAGGTTATCATGCTAAGGCTCAACGACTCGTTGGCTCCAAGTTATTCTAGTGAGAAGTGACATAGAAACCCATAAACCAATATAAGAATACTCGGAATTTCTATCAAGTATGGACTTGACGATACAAACTTGCCACATTGTTGCTAGAGTTAACAAAGAGGGATATTGCCACTTAAATATGAGAGAGTACTGATGATCACTGAATTAATGAGAACTCATTTAGAAATTTTGTCAAAAAGAAAGATAAGAATAAGGTCTATCAGGTATATCCCATAGAAGAAATAGACACGTATCCACGTTCCTATAGCAGAAACAAGAAAAGAGTAGGATTAGTTTCAATATGTGAATAAGATAGATAACCTTTTACATCACAAATTTAATTTTTTTTAATGGAGAAAAAGCAGATCCTTCCTCTGAAAATCATATAAGATAAAACGGTCTTGCTTTCAACTGTATTAGTGAAAAGCCTCTAACTGCAACACTATTACTGAGGAAGATTATTGAGAGGATTATACTTCTGTCCCTGGTTAAATAGAATTAATGCTGATACTGGAGAGCCTGACTGAGTACTCAAGATTGGAAAATAGAAACTCAAAAGAAACTACTAAATTCTGCTTACCAGTCGGATTATCTGATGTGATCTTGAGCTTTTATCGTTCAATGCAGTTTCTCCTACTTGTCTCTGAGCTGCAAGTAAACAGTTTTCCAGCACAGAAATAATAAATCAGGCATTGACTTAAAAATTGTAATCACTAGCAATGTTTATCAACAGACACAGAATGACAAGTTTAGATTGTTGAAGGAAAGAATCAAGAATATTTACACACATGTAGCACCAAGATAGGAGAGGAAATTCATTATGTGTAGATCAGTGTCTCCTACCTTCACAATTACTAATTAAGTGCCTCAAGTGTTGGGCATCCTCTACGGCTTCCTCAATTTGTTTCTCCACTATAGTACCTTTCTGTTTTAGAGGGAAAGGAAGCATAATTCAAACTTTCCATAACAGATAAAGAAACTTTTAATTGATGAAAATTCTGGAAAAGAAATTCAAGAAGTTATGTGGCCCAACTTCTTTACCTCAGGATCATCCAAACTTTCTGTTTTAGAGGGAAAGGAAGCATAATTCAAACTTTCCATAACAGATAAAGAAACTTTTAATTGAAATTTTGGAAAAGAAATTCAAGAAGTTATGTTCTGTAAAGGCCCAACTTCTTTACCTCAGGATCATCCAACAGCCGCAGGGAGCCAGAATCACGGTTTAGGAGGTCTACCACAGTTTCATTGTAGATTTCAAGTGCAGAAAACTTAAGCACAAAGTCTCTTTCTGGTGTCTGCAACATAATGTAGTATTTATTCAGCATATTTCACAAACGAGTTCATTTTCACCAAGACCTTCGAATCTAGTGCTACAGTACACAGCTACAAAAAAAGCTGCTCCAGATTTTGGGGAATGAAAAATAGCTTACAATATTGATATGCTCGTAAATGTCTTTTATGGCATTTTCAGTTATTCCCCTCATGGTAAATGTCTATTCCCACTACTGGTTTGACCATATGCAAATATTGTTGCTGCAAGAGAAAAAACAGACGTGAATAAATGCATACCTCACAATAAAACACATGCAAGAAATATGTTTTCAAGCTCCAACAAAGTACAGTTACAATACATCAGCTTCAATTCTAACAACAGCACACTGAAGCCAGTGATTCTTCTTTTGCACTTTGCTGCTCTCAAGAATTCTTGAAGTTTTCCTTCATTTTATTTTTTCTTTTTCCATTTTTGTACCTTCCATTCATTCCTTATACTTGTTCAGGATGGTACAAGTGCAGTTCTCAGGGAGGGAGAGGGGGTTTGGGGGAAGAGAGAGAGAGAGAGAGAGATTTCACTTATCATCCTCAATTTCTCATGGACTGACACAAAAGATTTCTAAGCGCATATTTATGTCGTCTAAAACATGTCCAAATTCCTATCCTTCGTATCTTTGATGTCCAATGACATAAGAAGGCAAAACACAAACAGAATCCTTTTGCTAACCTAGTTCAGACGTAAAGCTTGGTGCATAATTTTGCATCCTCCCAACTTATGCATGATCCCTCTTATCAGAAATGAGCTGCTGACCAAATTTTTTAGTTTGTTCTCAAATGACATCATTAACCTTCCACACAAGTTTTAGCAATAAAATTTATATTATGCAAGCTTGGTATTTCCTTGTCATTAATAGATATTCATGCATATTTCTTTGCTTATGATGTCATTCATTTATAAAATCTCACACATGCTCATGCATTACCAATGATAATATCTGGTTTATTAATTTTGAAGGACTTTTCATAATCAACCAAGCACGGGATTAATAAAAAGGGATAAGTGGAGAAAAGAAATTTGCATTTCTCTTCTGAGGTTAACTAGCTACTGCCTCGCCTCACTATTCTAAAAGTACAGAAACATCCTCTGTTGAGGATCAACCACGAAAAACTTTAACTCTATTGATTAAACTACATCTCATATATTGAATAAACTTAAGAATAATCATTACCATTACATTCCACTGAGAACTGAGAGAGCAACATCCCTAGCCCCTTCTTCATAAACTTTCTGATTTGAGCAGGACGGATCAAACACTTTATCTGCCACACATTAAACAACAAAAACATTAAAGTCCAGAACTTCAAGCACAATCATATCATCAAAGTATCTCATCTAGTTCAGTCTCCATACCGAAAGAGTATGGTCCTGTAGCTCTTTCATGAGTCAAATTCTTAGAAATAATTGTATGTTCATCAGCGAATTCCCAGGCAATAAGATCATAAGCAGCCTGCTCTTTTGGGCTAAGTGGCCTCACCCTAACAGTTACAAGTATCTTCTCTTCGCGGGCCTTCGTACCACCACCTGGTGTACATGAAGGAGTCCTCCTGATCTTTGAAGATGGTGTTATTGGGGTCCCAATTCTCATTTTACCAAGTTATAAACTCTCTGTCCAAAATCACAAAAATCACTATATATTTTACAGAAAAGATACACATTTATTACTAAACTAATCGTCTATCTACCAACAAATAAATTAATACTCAGAAATTCTAAGCATAAACACTAAACTATAAATATGCAGTGCCATTCCAGAATCATTGTTCAAGAATGTGGAAATTAACCACATATTCTGATTCATTCTTTCAAGAAATTAAAAGAGACCAAGAAAAATTAAATCTTTATCAGTGTTTTCAAGAATTTAAATAATGGAAAATCAAGAAATCCTCAAACATGCCAATGATCTAGTATAAGCATTTTAGCAAGGAACTGATATATCAAATAGTATTCAAAAAACCCATAAATGGAAATGAAAATCTTGATTAAAAAAAGGAAAGAAAAAAAAAATCCTTTTTTGGTATTGACTTACAGTTGAAATTAGCCCAACAAGTTCTTGAAAATGGAAAGGGTATGAAAAAAACCCAACTTTTTTTTTTTTTTTTCATAAAAAGAGTGTTCAATCAAGAATATATGGGATGTGGGTCTGGATGGATATATTTCCTTGGATAAACAATCTTCAGGAAAAAGGAAATCCAAAGACACTAGTTGAGAGCTCCTGAGATATCTATGGAAATTGGAAAGAGGGTTTTGTTATTTGTTCTTTTGTTTGTGATTTTATTTGGGAAAGTATACATGGCAACGGCTAGTTTTCGTTCCGCAATTAATCTATTTTCTTCCGTTTCCAAACTCCGTCTCCACGGCCCACCTCAAAACGTGGGTTTGATTATGTATGGGAATATGGGATCCGTCCCCGTTTTAAAAATTTTGTGACTTTCAATAATTTTTTGGATTAATTGTAATTTGTCCCTTCTAAATTAGACCATTCATTCCTTAAAAAAATCTATATATATTTAACCCCTATTACTAACTATCAAAGCTAAAATGATCAATTGATTTTTTTTTTTTTTTACTCCGAAGGTCTTTATTATTTATGGATGGATTAGCATGTTAATTTATTTATCATAATCCTTCTAATGATTTTTTATTGACAGTTTAAGAATTTTAGAATTGAAATTAATATTATCAATGTATTAGATTAACTATCAAAACCTATCAAATTTAGGTTGGATCGTGTATTTTTTTTTTTTTTGTGAAATTATTATTTTATTTTTGTTTTATAATCTCTAGAAGTCATATTTCTATAATTGTAATTTTGATAAAAGTTTAAATTTAGATTTGGTCGATAACAAATTTTACGATTGTGGACCGAGACGGCACTGCCACTAACGAAATTTGCCATTGAAACCATCTAATTAATGAACTCCATGAGATTCTGTCGTTAAAGATCAATTTACTAGTAGTTTTATCAAATAGGGAGTAAAATACAATATTGTTCCATTCAGGGGTAAAGTGTAATTAGCCTTAAAATTTTATGAAGGTAGTTCAGTAAATTTGTGTCATTTTTTAAAAACATTTTGACTAACTTTTAACTTTGACTGTTAGTCAGAAAGGCTGCATATGATAAATTTTTTGCATAGGGTAAATTGAGACACGTTCAATTTAAATAAGTGTAAAGTGTAATTGACTCTAAATATTTTTAGGATTACACTTTGCCCAAAATTAGTTTTAAAATAATATACACCTTGCCCCGCATTAACAATATTCATCCATTAACAATTTTAAAAGGGTTATTAACACTTTGCTCTCTAAACCAGGTAGGTAATTATAATTTGCCCCCTAAATTAAAATAATATATACTTTGCCCCCAATTCACACTATTCATCCATTAACAATTTTAAAACCATCAAGATAATCTAGTTAAATAACTAAAATATTATTCTTACTAGATTTTGTTTTTATGTATTTAAATTTTGATACTGATGTGATAATTATTTAAAATAAGGAAAAATATAAACTATATAATTTTTCAATATATTTCTTGGTTAAATTTTTTTTTTAATTTTTGGATTTCATTTGATATTATTTCGAATTTGAATGTTTAATTGTAGTGATAGAACAATTTCTAAATGGATTTATTTTCTATTAAAATTTTTTCTTCAAGGGTATTTCATCATATTTTCTATAAAATTTTTGTGATTTTTTTTTGTCTATTATATTTTACTCTTTTAATATTATATGATTTAATTTATGCAAATTCTAATGTCAGATATATTTTAATTCAATATTCCCTTACATTTTCAACACATCACGTCAAGTATATCAATTTGTTATTTTAGTTTATTTTTCTAATTATTTTATAACTATCGGACATCAAAATTAAATGCATAAAATATTAAAATATAATACTCATGGTATTTCAACCATTTAACTATATTTTCTTGATGTTTTTAAAATTTTTAAAGGATGAATAATGTGAATAAGAGGCAAAGTGTACATTTTCTTAGTTTAGGGGGATAGAAGTGTAATTACTACCTAATTCAAGAGATAAAGTATTACTAATCCCGAAAGTTATATGTATACAGTTATAGGCTATAGCTAAATAAAATCCAAAAATATTTAGATAGACTAAGTTTTGGATTTCATGTGTAAATCTTATGGTCAGAATATAATCTTAAGTAATTTTGTTTACATAAACTGATATCATTTATTGGATATGGTTTAATTCATATCATACTGACTTACAGGAAAAGTAGGATAAAAATTAGGTTTAACTAGGCATTTCCAAAAAAAAAAAACAAAAATGAAGGAATCACAATTATTAATTATATTTTGGGTACGGATAACTCATGAACAAAGTCCAATCGTTTGTGTTTTCTTGAACGATAGGGCCATGAATGATTAATTAGTGCACCGGTTTAATGGGCCAAGGCTGAGAAACAGGTTCAATGTGCTATTAGTCTTGGGCCTCAATTCCAAGAAATTCCAGATAGAAGAATTTGTCTCCATGCTCAGGTTTGATATGCAAAGTCATTTCCCCTTCCACCTTTCCAATTTCCAATTTTCCATTAATTATAAATAATTTATACACCGGCTGCGTTTAGATAGAAAGATTTGAAATCTATCAATTTTTTTTGAATAATTTTAAAAATTAAAATTAATGAATTTTAAATTATTTAAATTTAAAATTGTAAAAAAAAAGACATTCGAATAACTTCTACTTTAGGTATATGTAAAATTAATTCATTTTTATATTAAGGTCATAAATTCCTAGAATAAATAAATAAATTTCAAATTTTCTCACAAATTCATCTATCCGAATGCAACTTTTTGTGTATATGGGCCCGTTTGAAGTTATATTACCTATAAAATGGATAACTCCGTGCTTATGTCTCAATCTTTGCTTTATTGATGTTAATATGATTATTAGCACGAACTAATCACGTTCTATCATATTTGACCCATCGGGGGAGTTTGTTGTTCTTTCTAATTCAAAAAATTTTACAAATTTTCTGAAAACTAAAATTAAGAGGATAATTAATTTCTAGTTGCTACATATACCGTCATTGGACTTCCATTTGTGGTGACAGTTCATATATATGTACCAGGTAAAAGAAAACTAATATTTAATGATTATAATTTTTCCATGAAAATTATGGTGAGGCTCTATGGAGTATGAAGATGTTAATTTTGTGCAAAACACTAAAACGTATTAGGTAAAACACGTTCCAGAAAATTCTAACGTCCGTTAAAAAAAATTATTCCGACTTAATTTTAAATCTTTATATAATACGACGAGATGGTTCCATCAACGATAGAATTTTTCCAAAGATTTTTGGCATTTGATACGTGTTTGTTAAATGTTCTACATTCTCTTCACTTCCTCAGCAACCTTGTATGCACGCAATATTCAATAGGGGTCGGTCACAGGCCAAGAAAATTACTTGTAGTCATTATCCCCATGAAAAAATAAAATAAAATAAAATAGAACCATATTCTTCTTCTAGCAAATCAATATAAGTTAACAAGGGCACAAAGAAAGAAAAAAGAAAAGGTAAAGATTTGTGTGTCTTGATTTGTCTTTTAATCTTGCGGCTTTCTAATTAACAATAATAATAAAAAGAAGTCCATAATGTGTTAATGACTATATATACCTAGGGTTCACATCATGTTGCTCAGTCAATTGCAAATAAGGAATTCTTGTGACTTTGCATGAGGGACAAATGGTGCACATTCTGCGGATATGAGTAAAGGGCTCCAAAAATCAAAATGGAAAGAAGGTCAAATTCATCATATTTTTGCTCATGAGAAGGACATCACCACCAGGAAAAAGATAGATACGTAGAATTTCCTCATCACAAAACAGAATATGTTATAATTTTTTTTCTCACTTTTCATGAAATTCCAGAGGAAGAAAACAAGTTTTCCATGCATATTCTCCAAAAAGATGTAACAAAATTTGGAAATTGTTAGACCATATAGCTGTCGACTTCTTAGGAAGAATATATATGTTCACTTTTTCTACTTTTCAAACTTTCCCATGTAGTATTATCCTCCATCTAGGTTAAAGTGGACTTTATAAATCAAGTGGACACTAATTTTAGCTCATATCATATATTCTAATGGAAAGTCATTTTCAAGATTACAGTTTAATGTTATTTGTTAAAATTATTTTACGTGATAAAATTCGAATTAAATGATCACTAGTTTTTAATTTTAAATATTTAATCAATTTTTATTTTTTTGTGTAAATTTAATGACATGTAAGTGATTTTGATCAAACAATTATGAATTTGTATTTTTATGTAGAAATGACGCATACTATTAGATGTAGTAAAATTCAAAAGGGAAATTAATGACATAGACCTTCCAATAATAAAGTTGGGGATATTTATATTTCATTTTAAATTTAATAGATTGGCCTCTCAAATTTCCAAGTATACTACCTTAGATTAAACTTGTTTTCTTTCAAAAATAAAAGATGTCCTTGATGCAGCTATTACTGAACAGCAATATGTAGTTTTTGTTTCATTTCCTTACAAAAAGTTGGTAATGTTTGCATTTTTGGGTTAGTTTATGTGATTAAACACTGCGCTTTTATATTAAGAGCGAATATTTGGATAATATGCACGCACAAAGCTTCAAGGAGTAGTAATTTGATTTCAGTTTTTTTTAGAGAATTTATCGTAAATTTCTACCTACTCTTTTGATGACTTGAATTCAGCCGATATATATATATATATATATATATATATATATATATATATGTCTTACAATTAAAACAGTTGCATTCTGTTTTCGATTTCAATTAAATCTTAAGCTAAAATAAAAGTATGTACCAAAGTAAAAATTTTATGTAATTTAATTAGTTCACAATATTTTCTAAATTGGAGTCATTACAAAAGTCTTCTAATCAAACAGTGAAACCTTAGATGTGAGCCAAAAAACCAAACCATCAATCACATGCAGAATTGATATGTGATTCAACAATGTATATGTTGATGATTTGACTGTAGGGTGAACAATTCCATTGAGGGACCCAACAAGAAGCAAAATCTTTACAACCAATGGAAGTTGGAGACACTTGAAGTAAAAGTAAAGTGCTCAACCACAATATTATTACCCAAAAAAAAAAAGTGCTCAACAAATATTATTACCAAAAAAAAAAAGAATGGTACAATTGCCAGGACATCATTCTGAATTTTTGTCCCACAAACCATCAAAACTTGTCCACTGTTTTCTTTACAAGTACATGATTGGTTTATGAGGCAGTTTAGTCAATAACTTAATAGCACATTTCCAATTAATTATTGGTAATACAATTTATTAATTTAAGTCATCCGCAGTTGGATTTGGAATTTGGATGACAATCTTTACGCATTAAAATTAATTACAATTAGAAAACCATTGCTTTAGGACGACGCAGGACCTTCATTCATTGTGTTGGCCAAAGTTTTCATTAATTTTATTATAGTCCACTCCAACCACCATTAGCTAGGAGGCATAAAATAACAAAGTCGTAATACGTTATTAACTCACAAGAAATTGGTAGGCTTGCATTTCCATATCTACATTCTAGACATTAATTTGTAGTCATAAAAAAATAATAGGAAAATTTTACGTTTCTTTAGAAAACTATTGTATTGTACTTCAAATATTTGTATAATATAACATTATATGTTATAAAAATTTATATCAAACTAACGAAAATGTTGTTTCGACAATCGATTACAAGACCCAATTTCATTGTTATTAATTTAATGCAATTAGTGGGTTGACTTGTAATATCTAAATTTTCTGAAGTCGACAATGTAGGATTGGTGATTAGATTTAGCACAAGATTGCTTAGCAAAAGAACGAATCCTCACAATAATTTGCTCAAACACTTTAACAAAGCAAGTGTATACCTTTTTTGTTCTTTAATTTTTAATTTTATATATGACCAGTGAGCTGCATTCAATGTAGGAATTGGACATACTGTCCTATGTTTTATTCCACGCTTTGCCAGTATGAATCAAACAGTGAATCAGTGAAAAACTCGGAAACAACTTAATTAATTAATGTGAGACCCTAAAAATAATTAAAAGAAAATGCAAATCAAGAAATCTAATTACCATTTGTTTTGATATTTTTGTTTAGCATGCATGACATGAAATGATGAAAATCGTTTATGTATATAGATTGAGCAAAAGAATTAGGTTGCTGTCTTGATCTCATAGTCAAGAGTTTAGGAGTATAAAGCAAGCAAGATTAGTAACTAACCGATGCATTCAGACAAATTTCTGGTTTGATTTGGGTTTAAATACTACTATGTTTTATATTTAAATTCTTTAATAAATTTAATTATATCTCATGTGAGATTTTTAACATCTATTAATATCATCGTGTGTTAATAGTCTAATATACATGCACAAAACCCTAACAATTAAGCCGAAACCAATCCAAAGTCTAATTGTAGGAGGGGGAGCCAAATCTTTCTACCAAAAGATCTTTTTTAGCATTAACTGATAATCTCAAGAGATTCACGATATAGTATCATAGATCGGATCCATCTAAAAATTTTCCACCACAATGTAGGGCCTCAATCTTCAATCCTGATCTCAAATTTGGATATTTTCTCTTCTAGTTGGCCCCCCTTACAGAGTAGAATGCTTAACATTGTTGGATCTAGAGGTGATGCGTGTCAGACTTCTTTTTACCACTTTTTGTATATATCTCGTGTTTAAATTTTAATCTTGTTAGTTTCTAAGTAATAGTGTTTTGGAAGTTGATATGACACCATTCATATCTTAACGTTAATATGCAAGCAGACAGACCTTTTTAGGTAGAGCTTGATTACAATGTTTGCCCTACAATGCCTAAATAAGTGCCATAAGAGCGACTAGATTGATGTCTTTGACAATATAGTATATAAATTAAGTTATTATAATGTGATTAACATTCATGACGAAAGATGTAATTCAATTTACACCGTCATCGTCTATTGGAAAAAGTGTTTGTTATCTATTTCATACTATGAAGTGAAAAAGATTTTAAATCGTTGAATGATTAAAAAATAATAAATTTTTTTAATTTTTCAATTATCGCAATAATTATAATATGCACGTCGTATTGTGGAGTGAATAATACATACTTACTCCATATACTGATTCCCAAATGAAAGGGCTCCTTGAATCTCCAAAATTTCTAAAACTATAGAAGAAGACAGAAATAAAGTAATCTTTTCTTAACAAACGACGTATATGAATTTGCCCTTATCCCATGCAAAAAGGAAATAAAAAAGGATGCTTTCTTTTAGTTTTATTCTGCATATTTGATTCAACTACTACTACGTACAAAATAAAAAGTCTCCATGTGATGCGAATGTTCAACTATTTCTTTGATGACACGTATCTCCAAAATTGTTACGGATTTGCGTAATAGTTTTTGGCATGCAAAGGAATCGTATTCAAAGGAATTAATTTCATTCAAGAAACTGGAATCAATGGAATAGTAAAAAAGAATCTCTTCTAAATATCATAATTGGTAAGATGTCTGGCTAATTACACATTTTAGATGTGTAAACAAAGGTTGCACGTAAAATTTAATGGAAAGATTGCACAAGAATCTAGTAGTATAATTCGTTCCGTTTAGACAATGTTAATTATTTATTACTATTATTTTTAAATAATTTTTATCTCACATATTAAAAAATTTATTATAATAATTATTTTAAATAATATTTTAAATAAAGTTGTCCAACAAAAATAAAAAAAGGGAACAGTATTGCAATCATCTCATGGGGATTTCATTTTTTTTTATTTTAATTTTAAGTTTTGGAAATATCAAAACTTTACTTAACGACCACTCATTAGGATGTTTAAAATAAGTTGTTGATTTAAAAAATCGATGGAATCGATCCATTCCGAATCAAAAAAGAAGGGTATCTGTATCGAGTTTTGACCGGTTCAAATAGTGAAACAGTCCATAAACATACAAGTTTGGATAATGGTTCACACTTTGATGAACCATCGGTTATACGAACCGATCCATAATTAGAGACATTTGCATAATTTCACCTACTAACGCTACAACCTAAAAACAAAAGATTGGTACTAATGTTATAGTGAGCAGCGCCTCATTTTCATTCTTTTACACTTGACTTCTCTTTCTTTTCTTTTCAAAGTTTAAAGATTTATATTATATTTTCAGTCTCTTTCATTACTCTCACTCTGATTCTCACTCAGTCACTCTCACTTCAAATCTCTCATATCAATTTAATCACCGGTATTGCCAGCAATAGCCTAGAGTAAATTTTTTTCTATTTTTAATTTTTAATAAATTCATGATTAACTGTGAATGGATACGTATATCTTTGTGGTTAAAATTTTCCATTCATTTATTTTGTAACTGTAAATTTGATTAAATTAATTTTTTTATGGTCAATTGATCAATCTTCTTCACTCCCTTTTGTGTATTATCTTACGTGATGTTTTATTTGCTTTTGGATTTTGTGGGTTGAATTTTTTTTTGATATTTATTGAGTTAGAAGGTGGAATTTATGAATCTAAACAATAATTTAGTTGCTAAAATTAGAAAAAACAAGAGTATCTTAATGATATTCTCTGTTGAAGTTTCTTGATTATGATGTTGTTGGATCAATTCTTGGTCAATTGATTCATGTTAAATGACTATATGGCATGTATGTGCAGCCATTCTTGTATAGGAAATTAAGGCCAAATTCAAGATTTTGTTTATAAATCTTTATTTTGCTAATGTTTTTTTTTTCTTCTCTCTGTCACATAGGATACAGTATCCGCAGATCCCGAACAGTTTCAATCAGATAATCGGATGAGTGGGAATCCGAATTTTATGTGGACCGGATACGATTCAGATTTTTGGTGAACCAGCAAGACCAGTTTGATCACTCTATAGTATCATTGACTGGGTACCCGATCCATAAATACCTCTATCACTCATGTTTTAAAGAAATGAAGGAAAAAAAAAAAGAGTAAAAACACACGTGGATCTCGGGTCACGGTTAAAGTAAGCAAGAAATATAATACCCCACAAAACCGGACCACAACAGCCAGCCAAATATATTTTCTGAATTCTCATAGAATGAAAGGGACGTCACACAATCTGATCTTCGCAACGGATAATTGGATATTCCCAGCACAATTGTCACCACCTTCACAGGAAAATTCTGAAATTACCCTCCATATTTGTTAAATCTTGATTAATGGGTCTAAGACATAGCGGTACCTTGGACGAGGCCATTTCTGTCATTATATACATGGGTTTTTTTTTTTTTTTTTTTTTTTTTAATAATTGAGTCCAGAAAAAGGGAATGGCAAATTTATGTAACCTTGGGTGCATACAGTTAGAGCAAAAGAGTCATAGGGATGAAATTTGAGCTTAATTATACAAGCATAAATAAAAAGAAAATTCTTAGATAAATTTAGTCTTTGTGATAATAATTAGTTTGCTAAGGGTAAAAAATGCTTCTCATGCTTATTGTTTACAAATTTGATTTAAAATTGAACTAACTAGGCAACAAAAGTAATTCACATGTCCTA
Organism: Cinchona pubescens; assembly: GCA_025175665.1. Classification (NCBI taxonomy): domain Eukaryota; kingdom Viridiplantae; phylum Streptophyta; class Magnoliopsida; order Gentianales; family Rubiaceae; genus Cinchona; species Cinchona pubescens. The sequence continues at coordinate 959,878 of JANKKI010000397.1, read as the reverse complement.
TGTACTTCAATCATTAATAAGGGGAATTCTACAATCTCTTTTAGGGAATAATTTTTTTGATTTTAAGAACTTGTATGGTACAAGTTTATAAAACGTATAGTGTTGTACTGTAAAAATTTTTAAAGCATAAAGGAATGGTTCATTAAAAGGGACCGTAAAACTTTCCATAATAAGGATTCATTATTGCAAAATATTAGATTCATTTATGCTCAAGTTCCACGTGCTCATATATTCTAGATATAAATCTAAAACTTTTGATGATAAATCAAAATAATAAATTCGCAAATAGACAAATTGAAACTCAAACAAATCATTCGTATAGAAATCTAAAACGACAAATTCTATTAGTACTATTTCTCCACTTTAATTTAGCCAATATTTTCATTGGAATATACTAAATTCTTAAATGGAGAAAATATAGGAATTTTCACTACCTTACCTTAATGTTTCAATAAGAATTGTTTATATAATATTTTTAATAAGAATGTTAAAATATTTGCTATTCAAAAAGGAGTTTAAAAGGAAAAAAAAAAAATTGTATTTATTTATATGCTTACCAACATTGCATTGGTCTGGGTTCTTACTTAGATCTTGTATTAGTGTAACACTTCATTGGTCCGGGTTCTTTCTTAGATCTGTATTACTGTAATTTCATAAAGTTGAGAGCGGCCTATTAGAATAAGTTAATAAACTTGGGGTCTAAGATGAATTTACTCCAAAATGGGGAACAGTGTGTCCAAAAAATTCTGCCGATAGATAAATGAGTTGTTGGAATTGGGGGTCCCACAATTCAAATTTTCACAGTGGGCCATCAAACGGATTAGAATTGGTTATGATAGAAGGTGGGACCCAAAATTTCCACCCAGACAGACAAACAAGAAAGGTGGTTTAGCTTCTCTGTGGTTTCGTCAGGTTAATCCATCTTCTTCCAGTTACATCGTGCCACGTCACTGATTTGAAACTACCACCTTCCCCACATCTATGACTTTCTCTCTCCCTATCGTAACTGGCGGTGACTCACCGTCCAAACGTTTGTTTGTCTTGCCCAAGAAATACTTTGACTACTTCGAGAATTGATTCCATGTAACCAAATTGAATGTAGGTTATTTATTTATTTAAAAAAAAAAAGAAAATTGGATGTAGTTAGTGTGTGAAAAAATATTCTGTTTGGGCAGAGTATTATTTATTTCTAACACGTTTTTTTTAATTATATTTATTTTTTTTCAAAATTATACAATAAGTAATATTTTAAATAATATTTAAAATAATACTTACCTAAACATAAGATGGGAAATTAATGCATTTCAAACGACAAAAGAAGTGTTATCACACTTGTTACTATTGCTATCAATTGGGATATCGTGTATAATATACCGGGTAGGGTATATGTTCATATTTTTTAGGTATATTTTTGTAATTTTACAATTAGGCTATTAATAACGTGCAATCTTTTCTTTTTCTTTTTAAAAAACAAAAATTATTTTATAACATTTTTATTTAGTTTCTCCACCTCTCTCCTCATCTACAAAGGTATTTCTATAATTAGTAGATGCATTTTTTTTCTTCTAAATTTTAGTGCAAAAATAAGAATAAAATTGCAGGTTTGCATATTAACAATTATGAACAGGTTTTAGTGGGTGGTCTTAACGAGTTTAAATACTTAAGTGGACTTAGGCCTCGTTTGGGTTTATGGTATTTTTGACAAAAAAGTACTTTTGGATAATTTAAGTACTTTTAGAGTGTTTGGTAAATGTATTTCCATAAATTTAAGGGTAGACCTTTTAATCTGACAAATACTTTTATCACAAGTTCAAAATTAATACTTTTGGAATATATTTTATTTTTTAAACAATACCAATTAAAGATAAAATTTAACCATTTTGTCATAAATTTAAAGCTGAATAAAAATATAAATACATTTTAAACATTCAAATTAAATATTATCAAATATAAAAAAGTACTTATTCATGTTTAATTCCAAACAATAAATTAAAGTATTTCTTAAACATTTTCTTTAAAAGTTTTACTAGATAAAATATTTTGTTATAAGTTACCGAAACCTCAAACGAGAAACGGGCCCTTGCACTTAATATTTTCTCCTATTGTCTTTCTTCTCTCTTGTTTTGCTATTTTGCTGTGTTAAATTTTTTTTGTAATAAAAACTTACGAGAAGTTCTACAATCCCACTTGAAAAATTATTATTATTATTTTTATTTTAAAAATTTATATAATATAATTTTTAAAACACAATAAATAGAAGAAAGTGATCCCATATATTTTTACTTCTAAATAATGAAACTAAATTAATAAATATAATGGTCCTTAAGTGTTACTGACTCTCCCTCAAAATTCTTATACATTCTGTCCCCTTCAACTTTCCTTGCATACATGAGTATGAGTAATGAAGGATGGAAACAAAGTATAAAATCCTAAAATAGTACAATAAATATTGGGGAATAACGAGATCTATACCTTAAATCAGATTTATTTTTAAATTTTTTTTTCGAAAACTACATAAGTTGATTGAGATATTGCTGAACATAATAATCAAACATTGACTCAGTCCGTGCAAAGTTTTGACAGAAAAAAAATACTTAATTCAAAGGTATAAAGTCAAAGAATCCAAGAACAAATTTAATTCCTATACTAAATATTATCTGAGTCATTTCTATACGAATTTTTTTGTTCATCCAACGTAGTTACTGACGGACGATTCTCAACATACAAAATTAAAAAAATGGTTCAATTTGGATTGCCCCAAAAAACAATCCATTAATCAAGTCCACTAGTGATTCAAAAAATGGATCATTAATCCAATAATAATAATAAAGGATTCACAAATTTATTGGTAAATGGCAAAACAGGAGTGCTTTTGTGTATTGAATAAAGTTATGCTAGTATTTGACTGATCGAATGGATGGCTATTGGCAAGTGGTTTTCTTGAATGGAACACAGGAACTACAAAATTAATTACACAAGGGGTGAAAGGTGGTGGAAAGTGTAAAATATAATACTATTACATTCGTTTCATTTTATTTGTTTATATGTCGTTTTACATAATTTATTTTGTATTAAATTATTTATAATTTTAAAAATTTAAGAAGATAAATATTTTTTATTTCAACGTTAATCTTAATATCATATGAATGAAAAGAAGTTTATGTAATCAAAAAATATTAACATGAAAAAATAATTTATTTATTTTATATTATTTTTATATAAAATTAATATAGTTTAATATATAGTTTTTTAATTTTTTTTTATACTAAATCAAAACGACAATTAAAATGAGGCCTCTTTTCACCAAAACCAAGGACCACCCTGTTTCAACATTTGTCCAAAACCACCGCCATCATCATCACTAAATACTACTTAATTTTTAACGTGGCACGATATAATACTTAAATGGATAATTGTAGTCAGTAATACGTTTTATGTGTATATAAGGCCACGCTAGGCTTGAAGATTGAGCACCATCACAACCAGAATTCATTCATCTGTCTCTTTTGTAGACTCTGTTTTTCTGTTTCTGTGTTTCTCTCTCTCTTTTTCTTTCAATTCTGTTTCTTTTTTCCCATTGATTCATTATTCAATTGCAGCCCTTTTTTTCTGAGGTAAAGAAAATTCTGACCAATGCCACATTTTTATATTTTCTCAATGCATGCAACATTTTAAATTTTCTGGGCTTGGATTAAATTTCCTTTTCAGTCAGTAGTTTGATCAGAAGAAGAGAAAATCTCTTTTTCAGGATCTTTTCCTTAAGCTGACTTGTCGGTTCTGAAAGATCTTGAATTGTTTATAGATACCAGAACATGGTAAATGAAGGCCAAAATAAGGAAATTTCTTGGTTGAGAAGTTGGCAAATTTTAATAATGACATTCAATTGACTTTATAATATCTTCTCTAAATGGTCGGTGCCAGACATATAACTTGTCCGGCAAGGATGATAAAAAAATCTACTAAGTTCAAGATTTGAGTAAAAATGGAATGCAGAATCAGCATAATATAAAATATTCTGCTCTGGTAAAATGTTTCCATTTTCGAGGGGTCTAAGTTTTAGCTCAGCTTCTTTATTTCTTCTATAAGTTCATGCCAGAAGAACAGCAATCATCCCTCCCATACTTGCTTGTTTTTCATGTGAGCATCTTTAGTCTTTTATGCCTACCCTCTTTAGCTTTTTCTGCTCTTTTTTTTGGCAAATTGTTTCTTAAGTTACTAGTTTCTTTCATGTTTTAACTCTTGCATGTTGAACTTTTCAACTTTTCTGCAGATTTTCTTGCGAACTTTTGTTCTTTATTAGTACTGTTGTATATTTATTCTCTTGATCACCACAATTTATGCACTATCTTTTGGTCTGTTTTGGAAAAATCATTGGTAATTTGTTTCTGTACTTCAATGTTTAATTGTATAAGAGACAGCTCTTGGATCTAAGGTTTCAGTTTGTGAGCGCTGTTAAAGGTGTAGGATAATACAGATCTTGTGTTGGTTTCTGATCACTGTCATTCATGCTTTATAAATTAGTCCTTTCATTGTTTCCAAAGTGGTTTTCGACAGTTTTTCTTCACTTAATGCTTCTACTTGGTTTGCTAGATTTTTTTTTTTGGGTAGTCTTGCATGCGTATTTTGTCCAGATCTTCATCATGGGGTATGAAATTTTGTTGGCTAGTCTTGCAATGTTGCTTGTTACTATAATTTGTGTTAGATTTTGTTGAGATTTTATTTCCTTATTCCAAATCTTGGTTGTCACGCAAGCGCTTTTTAATTTTAGCTGGTTGGTGCGATCCAACCAATAAAAAATGCTACTTATGCTAAAGAAAGAAAAATCTGGAAGTCATTATGGTTGGTAGCTGTGTTAAGTGAGTTGTGTTACAGTGTGAGGTGTAAGGTTTAGAAATTTTCAACATTCTATATTGAATAAATTAGGTGAGATCATTGACTTTTTTTTGTCAATTTCTTCTCAAATAAGCCTTTGTTTTGGATAAGGTGAGATATATCTATGTTTCTAATGGTGTTATATATGTATAATTTGTTTTACAGTTGAAATTTATCCGAGAGTTCGTTAATTGATCCATCAACTGCCATGGCGGAACGTGTTCTGACCCGTGTTCACAGCCTTCGTGAACGTCTTGATGCTACTTTGGCTGCTCATCGCAATGAGGTTTTGTTGTTTATGTCAAGGTATGTTATTATGAATCATTAAACAGCCTAATGCATGTGGTTTAGATATATTATTGTTATTTAAGTACAAAGAGAAAGTTGTTGTATAAGATTTAATTAAGACTGGCTTTGTATTGAAGGCTTGAAAGCCATGGAAAAGGAATCTTGAAACCCCACCAGCTTTTGGCTGAGTTTGAAGCAATTAATAAAGATGGTAAACAAAAAATTCATGATCATGCCTTTGAAGAGGTTCTGAAGTCCACACATTAAAAACGGTAGATTTGATTATGCATTTCATAGTCAGCATGCTTTGTATAATTGCATTTTGTGTAATACAGTAAAGGTTTGTTCTGTTTTGTGCTTACATTTCTAGGAAGCAATTGTGTTGCCTCCTTGGGTTGCGCTTGCTATTCGTCTCAGGCCTGGTGTCTGGGAGTACGTTCGAGTCAATGTTCATGCACTTGTTGTTGAGGAGTTAACTGTGCCTGAGTACCTGCATTTCAAGGAAGAGCTTGTCGATGGAAGGTAACTACGAGTCTTTAGACTTTTTCCCACCTTTTATGGATTATTGATCTTTGATCCCTCTGTTTATCCATTAAATTGTGTTATGTTGCTTATACTGATGCAGCAAAAATGGAAACTTTGTTCTGGAGCTGGATTTCGAACCATTTACTGCATCTTTTCCCAAGCCAACTTTAACAAAGTCCATTGGCAATGGAGTTGAGTTCCTCAACAGGCACCTCTCTGCCAAAATGTTCCATGACAAGGAAAGCATAGGCCCCTCTTCTTGATTTTCTTCGTGTCCACCAGTACAAGGGCAAGGTAGAATTCTCACCAATTCTCTCCCTTGGAGTACATAACGAATATGAATGGATCAGTAACTTCGTTTTAGTAAATATTGGTTTCTGTAGCATAAATTGTTCCCAGAAATGTCAAGATTTTGCAGCCACTGATTTTTAGAGTGCTTGATGAGAAAAATACTTGTTTTCCGCAAGTTTCCAATCATTCTTAATCAATTCATGGTCTCATGCAGACAATGATGCTAAATGACAGAATCAAGGACCTAAATACTCTCCAAGCAGTCCTGAGAAAGGCAGAGGAGTACCTAACAACACTCCCTGCAGAAACACCATACTCCGAATTCGAGCACAAATTCCAAGAAATTGGATTGGAGAGAGGTTGGGGTGATACTGCTGAGCGTGTCTTGGAAATGATCTGTATGCTTCTGGATCTTCTGGAGGCTCCTGATTCATGCACTCTTGAGAAATTCCTAGGGAGTTGAAATCCCTATGGTTTTCAATGTTGTTATTCTTTCCCCACATGGATACTTTGCACAAGAAAATGTATTGGGCTATCCAGACACTGGTGGCCAGGTGTGCTCTTGATTAATGATCCTTGAATCTGTGTCATGCTGAAGTGCCAGGACATTTAGATTGAACTTTTCTTTATTTGCAGGTTGTTTACATTTTGGATCAAGTTCCTGCCTTGGAGCGTGAGATGCTTAAGAGGATAAAGGAACAAGGACTTGACGTCAAACCACGCATTCTCGTTGTAAGTGCTCCAATATTGTAAAAGTCTGGTTCAGAATTGTGCAATTCTCAAGTGAAACAGAACTAATAAACAATTTCATGTTCTTCTAGATAACTAGACTGCTACCCGATGCCCCTGGAACCACTTGTGGTCAACGACTTGAGAAAGTTTTTGGAGCAGAGCACTCTCACATACTCAGAGTCCCCTTCAGAACTGAGAAGGGAATTGTTCGTAAATGGATCTCTCGCTTTGTAAGTCTGGCCTTACATGGAAACATTTACTGAGGTTAAACAACTCCAGTACTTTTCATAGATCCCTTGGTCAGTGAGTTTTTGTTAAGACACACCTGCTAACCATCTTGTAGTTCTACATTCTCAGGATGTTGCAAAAGAAGTCACTGCAGAATTACAGGCAAAGCCAGATCTGATTATTGGTAACTACAGTGAGGGCAACCTGGTTGCCTCCTTGCTTGCACACAAGTTAGGCGTAACACAGGTATGTACTATAGTTTTAATGTTGAAGTGTTACCGCATTTTCTTCAATTAGCAGTCAGAAGGGCTAATATTTTGTTAAATATGCAATGTTTTTGGCAGTGTACAATTGCTCATGCTTTGGAGAAAACAAAGTATCCTGACTCCGATATTTATTTGAGCAAATTTGATGAGAAGTATCACTTCTCGTGCCAGTTCACTGCCGATCTGATTGCAATGAACCATACAGATTTCATCATCACCAGCACTTTCCAAGAAATAGATGTACCGGAAGGTATATTAGAGTTTCTTGTCATTAACGAAGTTAACTATTTCATGTCTATCACTGTAAATATAACAGGTTTATTTGTTTCAAATTTTCAGCAAGGACACTGTCGGACAGTATGAAAGCCATATGGCTTTCACAATGCCAGGATTGTACAGAGTTGTACATGGCATTGATGTTTTTGATCCAAAATTCAACATTGTCTCACCAGGAGCTGATACAAACCTCTATTACCCACACACAGAAAAGGAAAAGAGATTGACAACTCTCCATCCTGAAATCGAGGAGTTGCTTTTCAGTGATGTTGAGAATGAGGAACACCTGTAAACATCTATCTCTTTACTATACGAATATCTGTAAAATGGATAAATTCTCGTGAGTTCTCATAAGTACTCGTTGGCATATTGTTTTTTGACAGATGTGTTCTAAAAGACAAGAAGAAGCCCATCGTATTCACCATGGCAAGACTGGACCGCGTGAAAAATTTGACAGGGCTAGTTGACCATTGTATGCTAAGACCCCAAAACTAAGGGAATTAGTCAATCTTGTTGTGGTTGGTGGAGACCGAAGGAAGGAATCCAAGGATTTGGAAGAGCAGGCTGAGATGAAGAAAATGTATGAGCTCATAGAAACGTACAACTTAAACGGCCAATTCAGATGGATTTCTTCTCAGATGAACAGGGTGAGGAATGGTGAACTATACCGATACATTGCTGATACAAGGGGTGCTTTTGTGCAATCTGCATTTTATGAGGCATTTGGGTTGACTGTGGTTGAGGCCATGACTTGTGGTTTGCCAACATTTGCAACCATCCATGGTGGTCCTGCTGAGATTATTATCCATGGAAAATCAGGTTTCCACATTGATCCTTATCACGGTGAGCAGGTTGGTGAGCTCCTTGCCAATTTCTTTGAAAGGTGCAAGAAAGAGCCTTCTTATTGGGACACCATTTCAGCTGGCGGCCTGAAGCGCATCCAGGAGAAGTAAGCATTATGCATTTCTGATCATCACAGTAATACTAATTAGTTCTGTTAAATTTTACAGCTGAAGTGTGACTTTCTCTTTTTGAAATCCATAGGTTCACCTGGCAAATTTACTCAGACCGGTTGTTGACCCTGGCTGGAGTTTATGGATTCTGGAAATATGTTTCCAAGCTTGATCGCCAAGAGATCCGTCGTTATCTGGAAATGTTTTATGCTCTCAAGTATCGCAAGTTGGTGAGTTCTACATTCTTGATCACTCTGCGTTTTTTCTGCGTCATTTCTTCTCACTAACAAGTTCTTTCTGGTGGTGTGTGTTAGGCCGAAGCTGTTCCATTGGCTGTTGAGTAAGATATCTGCGGCGAATACCGAGGGAGTTGAATAAAAGAGCTCGAGATCGTGTAAAAAGAAGAGGCTTCTATTTCTGTTTTTCCTGTTAGTCCCTCCATTGAAAATGTTTCAGAGGGGCTATGCTTCCTGTCAATTAGCTTCTTGTAGTGTTTTTTTCATTCGGGTTGCTTGCTTTTTCTTTTTTGCTTTTGATAGTGCAAGGAATTTGACATTCTGAATTGTCATTTTTAATAAAATCAAATTATTTTCCATTTCAAATGTTATTTTTTGCTTCTGAATTTCTGTTTTTGGAATAGATTAGATGCTCAGTCCAGTTATTATTTGATCCTAACAGCAGAAAAGGCCTTTAGTTTAAGGCCATCCAACAATATGTTTCCCAGTAACCGCCTTAAATTTCTATCAAATCCCCCTTAGCTAATCTATTCAACGACTCTGATATTTTTATCACGCTTCAAGAAATCAAGATATCCCTTTTCTCCCTTTTGCCGTCTTTTTCAACCCCAACAAAAATTCTACTGGTAATTCTACCTTTTTCACGTCTCATAGTTGGCTTATCATGCTTCTCTAAAATTTTATAATCAAGTTGATGCTAAATTTGTTCGATGTCCTGGCCAAATGGAAGCCAGCGAAACCACCATCAAGAAGTCCCAAAATTTCAAGAATCTAAAAGGAGCCCAGAAGTAGTGAAGTGATCATAATTATTGTGTTCTTAACCCTGCTAGCAGTTCTTGCAGCTTCATTTTTCAAGAATTCCTCATCTTCAAGAAATGCAAGAAATCAGCACCACCCAACACCCCTGTATACACACTCTCCTGGGAATTCAGTGATCAAGAAAGCTTGTACTAACACCCTTTACTCTTCTTTGTGCTTCACTACCCTCTCTTCCATTCCTCCCTCCAACACAACTGTAAATTTCCATCATGTTCTTGAATTTGCCATAAATCAAACCAAGATGCATGTGCTGAATACGCAAGTGGCAAGCGTGGCTCATTTTGAGAACCAAGAATTGGGTTCACAGCAGCAGAATGCACTCAGAGATTGCATGGAAATGCTTGATCAAACTACTTATGAACTTGAACAAGCAATTGAGGACTTGCACAAGTTTCCTTCATCAAGAGGATATATTCCAAGATCATACGGGTACCTCAAGATCCTCCTGAGTGCAGCCATGACTAATGGATACACCTGCATTGATGGCTTATCTGACTTGGAAGAATTAGATTCGGATGGACAAAAGGATCTAAAAGAACATTTTCAAAATTTTCTAACTCCAATCTCTCACATGATCAGCAACTGCTTGGCTATGATCGCGAACGTGGAGAAGAAAAGGCGCAAAGAAACTCTCAACAATCCAAGAATGTTGAGCATGAAAGTGCAAGAAGATGGATTCTTGGATTGGATAACTGTTGCAGATAGAAAAATGATGGAAACGTCAGCTGAATTGACTCCAAATGTCATTGTAGCCTCTGATGGCAATGGAGATTACACAAGAATTGGAGAAGCAATTGCCATGGCACCAGACTTCAGCATGAAAAGACATGTGATAAAAATCAAGGCAGGAATCTACGGGGAGAATGTGATTATCCCCAGAGAAAAGATTAATCTGATGTTAATTGGAGATGGGATGAACTCCACAGTTCTCATAGGGTCCAAGAACTTTGTGGATGGGTTCTCAACATTTGCATTGTGTGCAGCTACACTGAGTAAGTAAAGACTCATTTTATTGGAGATTTTGGTTCTCTTTTGCTTAGAAACATTTCTGAATTTCACATATTTTGTCTTGGCATTTGCAGCTGTGATTGGAGATAAGTTCATAGCACAGGACCTATCAATCATTAATACAGCAGGGGCAGAAAAGCATCAGGCTGTTGCCCTGAGGGTCACATCCAACGCTGCATTCTACCGCTGTGAGATGATATCTTATCAGGACACTTTATATGCACATTCCCTTCGTCAATTCTATCGCGAATGCTCAATTGGAGGTACCATAGACTTCATCTTTGGAAATGCAGCTGCAGTTTTCCAAAACTGTCTCATTCTTCCACGCAAACCAAGTCCAGGACAGAGAAACATGATCACCGCTCAGGGAAGGGAAGATCCTAACCAAAATACCGGCATAATACTGCAGAATTGCACGATAGCAGCTGCAGCGGAGTTCCCAGTGGAAGATAGGAAAACCACCCCAACATTTTACTTCCTGGGCAGACCATGGAGGAACTTTTCGAGGACTATCATCATGAAGAGCTATCTTGATGACCTGATAAATCCACGAGGATGGACTGTGTGGAATGAATATAGTAGGGTAGATACTGTTGAATACATTGAATATATGAACTCAGGACCTGGCTCTGATACCAGAAGAAGAGTTCAATGGGGAGGGTACAAAAACAATTGTACTGAAGACATAGAGAGGCAGTTTACTGTTGGAACATTCTTGCACGGAGCAGATAACTGGTTAGAATCCACAGTTTTTCCTCTGCTGAGTGGTCCCTGAACTCTAGATTGTTGTGTATACAAACTTGATAAACCTGTATTCAACATGAATGGATACCAAGCTTATGCTTCTTCAACTTCGTGTTCTGTACCGTAGAATCAGTATCTTTTCCATTTAGATTCTCCCTGTTTACCATTTATTCATATTTGTGCATACGTTTAACCTTCTTTCTTGGTAATAATTGGAGTGAACCATGGAATATATGTATGAATATCAATCAGGAAGAGCTCACGAAGTGAAAATTCATTTCCACGTGCCCTCCACTAGACATCACCTGATAGGGCAGTCATTCTTCCGTTGGTTCATAAATAAAAGCTCTGGATGAACGAAACAAGAACTTGCACTTTACAAAATAGGTCTAAACATTAATCTCATTTATTTAGGCAAGGACGAGAAGGTCTTTAGGTGCAAGACTTGGGCATCAGAAACAGCAATTATTTACATTATCATCCCCTGTAGCCCCCCCCCCCCCCCCGGAAAAAAAAAATGATAATTTACTCTTACCACTTCAAACAGTACCCTTGAGAATGGAAATTTACATTCCCTTGGTATCATCACATATACAGGCAGAAGATGATGTGATATTACTTTCCGTGACTACTTACATAAACTACATTTCATGTTACAAAAATTTGTTTCATCTCCCGTATGGTACTTCTGAAATTTCCAAAACTGTTCGTATGGATGTATACCCCTGCAAGATACAAAAACAGTAGGGAGTAAAACGAAAATTGTAAACAGTTCCACTGAGTTTCCATCTCCCATGTACCCTTAGTTCTCTGTTCTCAACTTTCCACGCACTCCATTCTGAGATTTACTCCCTGATGGTTCTGGTTACTTTCTTCCCAAGCAGAGGTTGCTTAGGATAAAGAATAATTGCCAACGAGAGAGAAAATGCAAGACCAACAATCCCACTAAAAGGTTCAAAAGGGTGAACACCACAGACCCAATTTGGAAGACTGGGACGGTAAGTCAAACAACCACCTCTTTGAAGAATGAAATTCGATAAAATTATTCCAGCACGCAGCCCAATTGGAAGGGAGAGGCTCCCTTGGCTTCTTTCTCGAGCCCCTGACAGACCTAGTGATAATAACCATAAGCCTGGTATAGCCCACGGGGACCTGAAATTCAATTTAACAGCAAAGGATTAATTAATTTCAGGTGTTACCAGAAACTGCACAAGGAGTGCAAGACATGAACACATGATGTAATTAGAAATAGAAACATTGCAACCCACACATAAGCCAGAAAGTGGGTCAACAGCATAAGTGAATTGACCCTCCCTTGTCCCCCAACCACCACTGCTGTGTATACTTCCACATCTACCCCCCCCACACACACACACAAAAAAGGACGAAGAAGAAGAGAAAAAGGGGGAAAATAAATAGAGAAAGAGGAAGGGTAATAGCTGGTGCATGAAGACGTGCATATAGCTCGCAACATAACTCAGAAATAATTACTCAAAGCAATCTGGGGTTGGGCTGCTTCAATTGTACAGGCAGGTCTGCATGTGAGTGAGAGTGAGAGAGAGGCACTAAATATACTTGGGAACCATAATTAACATGAACAAAGGACCAGCAAAACAGGACTAGAAAGATTTTCATTTTGGGTTTCTGCTACAAGTCCAAAATTAGGCAATAGGAACATCTATTTCTACAACCACATCCCTTAATTCTCCATCAAGCACTGAAATTTTTAGATAATTCACATTTTACGGAAATTCTCAAATACTTGCAAAAGAGCCAAAGGGTATGTAGAACGATAAAAGATCCAGACCTCTGTGAAAAAGAAAATGCAAGTCCTGATATGATGATTCCAGGGTAATATCCAAAGTCGGCAGCAATTTCATCAGGTAACCACAATCTAAAGAGCAATTCCTCGACAATTGCAACACCAGTTGCTGTTGCAAGTCCTCGAAACACTAACAAAAGAATTCTCCCACATACTTTAAGCCATGTAACAGCATCAGAAGATGATAGAGGAAGATAGGTAGGCAAAGATGGGCAGGCAAAGCCACAAATGAAATTTACATAATGTATCAGTAAAACAAGCATGACTCCCCCGATCAAACCGGTGACAAAATGTTGGACCTGTAAGCAAAGTAGTCTTGCCACATTAGATCTCTCTTGAAGCCAAGCAATAAAAAACAAGACTTGAAACCTTTGAGAGAGAGAGACTTAGAACTAGGGGTGGCAATGGGTCGTGTCGTTTCAGACCCGTTTCTTATCGTTTTCGTGGTTAGTGTCGTGTCGTGTCATGTAGGGCCCATTTCTTATCGTGTCGTGTTTGTAATGGGCCCATTTATTTCGTGTCGTGTTCGTGTCTGACTTGTTTAACCCGTTTACTCATACTAGAGATGTACCAACATGTTTGACAAGTTAAAAACTTGTGATACATTTGAATTAAAATCTTAAATTTTAATTCATTAATAACTTAATCAATTATTAATACCGACCTTGTTCTCATAGCAATTTAGAGCAAATTATTAAAATTATTGAAATTTTTTAGATAATATTTAGAATAAATATTATGTTTGATTTAGTAATTTTCATCAAAACTATAATTCACTATCTTAAAATATGTTATATAAACTATAATCGAAGTAATACTTTAGCAAAATCTATTCATTTAGCAACTTAACGTGTTATCGTGTCAATCCATGGGTTGTCCTACCCCAACCTGTTAACTTTTGTGTCATAAACGGGTTAACCCAATAATGACCCGATAAAAATCGCTTCGTTTCGCGTTTGAGAAATTGTCAGCCCTACTTAGAATGGATTTAGGAATAGTAAAACCAGGAAATGACAATCAGATGAAGCCACTTTCCATTATATAACCAAACTGAAATTTTACTTTGAACAATCACCATGAAATTGATCAACCTTTATCTATGGTTCTTAAAATCACATTCTTCAGAGACAACAAAGAAGTAACCAATATTTGCTATTATTAGGTGCCAAACGGTATCATTTTCCTCTTAATTATTCTTATCTGTCTAGGAAGCCCCTTTCACTTGACTAAGAAAGGGGAGATAAAGAGATCAGCCACCTATCCCGCTTCACTAAACAGTAACAACATTCCAGCAGCAACGCAAAAACTGCATTCTTTCCCATTAACATACAACAATTTATGCAAAAATTATATTTTGACCATACCCTTAGATAAATAAAGCCCATACCGTTGATGGTGAAGTCAAATTCAGCCCATATTGCTCAAGTGGATTGTCATACCCACGAATTCTTTTTCCCCACAAGGTAACCATCAGCATAATAGAAACATACAGGCCAACAAGGCAAGCAAGCTCTGCAATTCTGGGAGAGTTATGTGTTGCCCAGCTTTGCACAAGCGTTGGAAGCAATGGAACAACAACAGGTGACCATAGAACAAGCACCATTAAGACAAACCCAGAAATCCTGAAAAATTCCAACACCCCAATTTTGTTGATGATTTATGTAAGAGAAAATAAACATCAAAATACGTGTCAAGAGCATAAGCCTACGTTTATAGATTGAGATAAGTCCTACCTGCACGAATGCATTAATCCATTCAAACATGCAATTAGAGTTTGATCATCAAAAGCTCATCGTCAATTCAGTGAATAGATTAGTGAAAATCAGTACTGCATATAATCTGTAGAGAATCCCAACTAGGGACTTATTCGGGAAAAGTTGCCTCGAAAAAATAATAGGCAACAAGACAGATTTTACCATAACTTAAGCATTAGCTCATTTCCCATTTTAAATAGAATATGTATTTGAGATTCAAGAAAATGCTAGCCAAATCAGAAATAAAATTATGCCCAGTTGAATGAAATGTACATCGAGCAGAAGAGCTGGAAAGATAGGCAACAAGTCAGGTTTTGCCATAACTGCAGTTTTACCTTATTTTCTATTTTAAATAAATAACAAAATAGTACCCAAATCAGAAGAATAAAAGTTTGGCCTTGAATGAAATGTACATAAAACAGAAGAGTTGAAATTGATTTTAAACCGATTCTGAAGTCAGAAAGATGCTAGAAGCCATTCCATAATTACCAGGATATTCTATTGTTTATTCATGCTGCTTTTAGTCCTAGTCTTTAGAGCAGAGGCAGTATAAGATATGCGTCAATTGAGGAATTTCCTTACGTAGGACCATGCATACAGGGGAGTAATCTGCTTCAGAGTTTAGCTGTGTCTGTGTTGAGTTCATGATGTTTAATTTATTCTTAGTTTTGTTTCTATAAAGTAGAGCATCATAACACTATTTAGAATACATTTAAAACAATCGCAATTCATGGTGAATACTACTTTCATATGGCAAATCTTGATTCTGTTGTGACAACATGGCCAGAAAAACCAAAAAGAAGTGATAGATGATCCTAGAGTCTGCTGAATTAGCTCATATGACAAACCTTAGGGAAAGATGAAAGAATTGCAGGAACTCATCTTTATAAGCTTGGAGGTTATTAATGCTAGATATCTAGTCCACCCAAGGATAAGCAGATTAAATGAATTTTCTAACAGTGTTAAAGTTGGACCCTTAGGATCAGCTACGTTATCTGTTTAACCAAACTTTAGAGAAGGTTCATTTCTCTGTTTTATGTTGCATGTATATGTTCTAGCTCGTGGGGGAGTGTTAAGAATAAATAGTCTTTTATGGGTACTATTGTAATATTTGTTTTCACAGAGTTTATACGTGGAGCTGTCATAGGGTTGTTAAAGCTCTGTTATATTTCTCCAGCAGCCACCTTCAACTTCTTTTTCTTTTACTTGTCATCCTCCAAAACACATGATCAAGTAACATTTTACAGGAATATTTAAAATGCTTAAACCACACTGCCACCCTTCGTAACCATATATTCAAGTATCTGCTGCTTTTTTATCTCAGAAAAGAATATGGATTATTAGTAACGATACATTTGAGTATCTGCCGATTATTAATAAGAAAAGAAGAAGATTAGGATTTCTCTCAGATTGAGAGTCTCTTCTATTAAAGGATGTAATTTAATCATGAAAGATATTCATTTATTTTAAGTGGGCGGGTGGGGGGGAGACGGAGATCGGTCATCTTAATCACTCAGAGAAGAAGCAAATTTGAAAGAGAAATTTCAGTGATACTCTGAACTGTGTTTCCTGAGGCAACAGAAGCACAACACTTTTAAGTGTTGAAAGCATATCATCAACTTTCCGTGTTTAAAAAGAGAGGAAGTGTATCAATGCAACGGTACCTTTGAAACAATGGTCGTTCAGCCATGCGTAGAAATGACATGAGCTTGTCAGTCAAACTTAAAGCACCTCTGATGTATACCACCCCAAAGCAAAGCAATTTTACCAACAAGTTTCAACATGCCACCTTTTTGTCCCAGTTCTGCCAACATTGCAACGATTCTATCGAAAAAGGAAAATTGTAAGCAACTTTTGGAGAAGAACAGATGGTGATTTCATTAGCAAATTCAAGATTGTATGAGAATATAGATTGTCATACCTTTCATGATCCACTTCACCATCTTCCTTTGTGGGTACCACGGGAGCAGCAACCGACAGAGCTTTCTCGGCAAGGCTTGTTACTATGTTATTCTGCGTCTTCTCAGACATTTCTTCCTCATTCTTGGGGCCTTTGAAATGGCCATCTTTCTCCTCCAAGGGCTTGGACAAATTTTCCATAGTTCCAGAACTCTTCATTGACAAAAATTCCAATTAGAGGAAATATGTGACTGAATGCCTGAAAACTGAAACATGTATTGCCAAAACATATTGGTAAAGAAAACGGATAGCAATATTCAACCTCTCTTTACTCATCTGGGATTTTTTTGGGGCTCTCCTTTAGGCAAACGGATTGAGACAGGAAAAACTTTTCAGAAACTTGAATGTCACTTAATAACATAGCTCACTAATAAGTGGCATAGACAAAGAAGCCGCCTAAATGCGCTTCAGTTTTCATTATTAGACACTATAGCATTCAAATGTCCTTTGATAGAGGAGATTTAAGGAGGTGAGATTTTATGTTTAATCAGGCACACCATAGCAAAATATACCTGGGAACATAAAGCTAAAATGACATTCCTAGTACTGCTTAACCACTACTGTACAGATGAAATCTGAACCCCATGGAAAGGGATGAAAATAACATTTCAAAGTCAAAAAACCCGAAAAACACCACAACCTTTTGTTCTATGAGCAAAGCAGATGCACCCAGAGCAGCGGTAACAGCACCCACCATAACAGCCTTTCCATTTGAACTGTTAGTTTCACTGTTTTTGCTGCAATTGTCAACTGAACCAACCCAGTCATCCTTCTGATCCATTTCACTTCCCAGACACCGTTTTACCACACTCTTTGATAATTAATTGAATATGATTTTTATTCGTTGATTTTTCCACTTGATCAAGGGTCACATCTTCACTCTGGTTATCACTTTTCACTACAGCTACATCAAAATACTTTCTTAAGGAAGCTAAGCTAGACCCAACAATAACACCAACTGGCAAAACTCTTCCCAAATAACTGGTCTCTTGAACAGCTGAAGATATTGCCCTTATTATATGTTGCCCTTCAAGGGTCCCAAATTTATCCAAAGTATGATCTTTGCCTTTTGTGAAGAATATGTTCTCCTCATGTCCTACCGACAGACAGACAGCATTGGCAACTAGTTCCAAATCTTTGGCAAGTTTGGGCTGCATTTCCTTTATATCTGTAGCATTCACCCTTCTTTCAACTTCAAGCTTTAACGTATCCAATATGATACTTTTAATAAAGAGAAGAAGTTCCTCCAAAGTGTCATCATCAATTTCTCCACTGAAGTTTCTTTTATGGCTCACATTTTTCAACTCGTTCCTCTTGTCTGTCAGAATCTAAAATAACATATGATGGTTCAATAATACTGTTGGTATCTTTTACATCTGAACTAAAGTTGATCTCAGATTCAGTTCCAACTTCTATATCAGTTGCATCATCATGAATGTTGTCACTGTTATTTTCTGATTCCTCCAAAAGCTTCCACTGGCCTTCTTCTGGAGAGTAGTCAAGAAATAAAGCCGCTCTTGTATCCAAATCTACTGATTTGGTATTCCTCATATTCAACAGCAGATATTTTTTAAGATACTCCATGTAAAGAGGGTCCCCATAGTTTGCAGTTATAGACAATGGATTGGGTTGACTAACGGTATATAAATATTTAAATGGTTTTTCTGTTGACAACTGTCTACTGGGATACTCTTTATTCCTTCCATCTCCTTCCTTTTCATAACTCTTTGAATGACTTTTCCAAGAGAGATTGGTATTAATTCCACTGCTTATAACAGGATCTCTTGTCCAGATGAGTCTTCTTTTGAGGTTAATTGTTTAGAATTATGAAAAATAAATGAACTGTCAGAATGACTGCTCTTTTCATTTCCATTGTCGTCCATCTTTTCCAATTTGTAGCCATCATCAATATACTGTTTCTCAGGAATGGAGCCAGCTTTCTGGTCCTGAACTTCGCCTCTTTCTTTGGGCTCGTAACCACTATTTTTTTCTTTATCTTCATTTTCTTTGGTATTATCCTTTGCTTCATTTCTATTATCTCTTCGTTCCTCTAACTGGGAAATCATATCTTCAATTACATTGAATACACTATTAACTGCCACTTGAGTTGAATCATCAATCTCTGTCAAAGCATCTAATGCTTGAGAAACATCAAAGCTTGAATTTGCTTAGGATCATATTCAGTTGAACCAGCCTGAACTCTGCTTTCTTCTCTTTTGAAAGTACTGTCACCTTCTTTTTCCATGGACTGGATCTCTGAAATGGAAACTGGAGCAGAAGATTTGTCCTCTGTCTGAGATAGCTGGTATATTTTTTGTTTGGTCAAGAGAAGATTCAGCTGTATTTACTTCAGTTTGCTGGTGAGTGTTCTCCTCTTTAATGGATGACTGACCTTTCCCACTGTCATGCTCTTTATGCTGCTCATTCACTATGTCCTCAGCACTACCAGCTCCTTCAGGCCAACTAGGCAACTCAGGCTTAGAAGCTGCTTCTGACCCATTTTCTGTAGAATCAGATGCTAAACCTGTTCTATCTCTAGAAGAATCTATATTTTCCTTGTGATTCCCCAAGTCATTTGTAGCCTTCTTTTCTGAATCAGGAATTTCACCCACATTACCATTCGTCGATGGAACCTGGATGGA
Organism: Cinchona pubescens; assembly: GCA_025175665.1. Lineage (NCBI taxonomy): Eukaryota > Viridiplantae > Streptophyta > Magnoliopsida > Gentianales > Rubiaceae > Cinchona > Cinchona pubescens. The sequence continues at coordinate 940,463 of JANKKI010000397.1, read as the reverse complement.
ATCAACAGACTTTTGCAAATACTCTGATGCCTGAAGTTCAGATTCTGGTCCCAGGGAGGAATTGTCTTTGCTAGTTTGACTCCTATTAGAGCCATCTACGAGGTCATCAATCCTTTGTGCTTGAGATGAAGCATTAAGCTCTTCATTCGCAGTATGTGTGAAAGCACTAGGCAGTCCAGCTTTCTCTTGGAATTTTGACTTCAATCTTGATGCCATGTCAGGAATTCGTCCCAAGCTCAGGAGCCTGTTTATGTTTAGATTGGACTCATTATGCAGCATTGCAGAAACAGAAGTTGTAAGCTTTCCACGAACATCTTCTGGAACGGCATCTTGCAAAGCTTTAATTATCGTCTCCCCCCGACCCACAGCAGTCAGGACCTGAAAATGATTACCAAACTGTTCAGAGAATTTTTAACATTGTAAATTACAAATATTGTCCTTTTGGCCAATAATATTTTCTTGAATATACAGAACTATACTGTGTTTTGCCATCTTAAAATGAAGTCAGAGGTCAACTAAATTTAAATGTGTTAACAGCAGAGTCAGCACATACAACAGATATCTATAAGTTTTTTAATGCCATCTAAAGCAAAACACCAGAACTTCTATAGTTATAAGATGTTTTATATAAAGACCCTTTACATGACTTTGCAAAATTGTTGTTTTATAATCTAGGATTAGCAGATACAATCTATTTCCTGCGAACAAAAAGACAATTCAAAGTTATTACCTTTTTCTTCTGTTCTTCTGTCAGTGTCCCCGGCATAGTAGCATCCAGCATATTCATAACAACTTGTGCAGTCTGTAGGACCTGGCCCCTTTCACCCTCATCAGGATGCATAACCTCCTCTCTCACAGATTCTGCATCTACAGCACTATTATGTCCTAATGAATCCTTATCTGGCAGTAGTCTTTTTGATTCTTGGTTAGATCTAGAATGGATATTAGCTGCAGTATGACCCATTTCAAACATTTCGTTTGAAGGATCAAGAGGATGAGCACCTAAAAGATCAAAGTTTGGAATATTCAAGAGCTTGTTCACTCTGACATTTTTCTGTAATGATCTGCTTTCAACCAGTGCTAGACCCTTTGATGGATTGATAGCAACATCCACATCTTTCAAGAGTGGATGTCGACCTTTTAGAAATCCAAACTCCACAGCTGCGAGCCACTGGCAAAGGAAAAATATGAGACATCTTATGAAGTACAGATTGTAGGATAAAGGAAGCTTGCTCTATGTTAACAACACAAGGGCCTTGTGTTTTAATTGTTATACCAGGCTTCATCAGAAAATCCAACCAATGGATTCAAGAAAGCAAGATTGCATGTAATCAATTATAAATCAGAAAACTAATTATACCCATAAAGAGAGCCAATGAAGCAGGAGGTAAAGAACTCATGTCGACAGGGCATGCTCCGCAGCCCCAAATAAGAAAAGGGAACACTGCAAAGAAGCTAGCCATTTCTTTCTTTTCCGTATTCAGTATTTTTTTTACTGAACCTCATGTTGATTATTATTGACACAGCAAAGAGAACAATACTAAACTTTTAATCCATTATTTATTAATATATGAAATTACATTACCTATTCATAGTTTCACACTATGCAAAACAATACCCAAGAAGAACCTGAAACCTCCACCCACAAAAAAAAAAAAAAGGATCAGTTTTCATCTGCTAAAGAAGGTAACTCCATAACCACATTTTCCATTTTGTAGCCAGGGTAATTCCCAATATTGTTCTAGCCATATCATAAGCATAAGCAAATATTGCTAAGAAGTAAATACATTCCAGAAAGTTGTTCCAAAGTAGTTACAGAAACAAAGTTTACGTAATTAAACAATTACTCCAGAATACGCCACAAATTAAAGCTATACAAAACAAATTCTCTGATTAGGACTGCACAGGGATAAAGTTCCCATCAGTACCTCAATAACGAGACTGTGGCACCAGGATACAGTTGATGATCTGCAGCTTGTGATTTCTTTAGATGGCAAATAAGAGCACAAAAGAAGGCTGGTAAATGGGTTTTCCGCTATCAAACTGCGTGGAGTAGAGAAGAGTGGAACTGTCCCATTATCGTTCTGATAAGTTCATAGAACCATAATTGTCAAATTATGAAGCAAAAAGTTACATGGGCAAATATTTCTATGGATTCAAGATCTGGAAAACAGTATTATGTTAACTAAATAGACTTGCTACTACAAGTGCCAAGCACATTTGACTGGGGGCAAAACTTTCAATTTTTTCAACAAAGCCAATGATAGGTCTCCCAGAGAGGGGGAGAAAGAGAGAGATACTACCAAAGAATAAGTATTGCCACCAGACACTAGATGCAATAATATCACTCGCTTTACAGCCTAAGCAGAAAAGTTCTACACACAGTTTACCATCTTGCCAAGGGAAAATATGGTGCATCAGCTAGCAAAGAAGTAAAGAGAGAACATCAGACATTATCTAGACAAGCAATGCCCCACTACTTTTCAAAACTACTGCGATTTAAGAGGAAAACCAGAAATCAGATCATAATCAGTTGACGAAGCCTCATCACTAAAAATTTGCATCAATAGTTTTGAAATGATTAACTCGTAAACAAGAATAGCTTAGAAACTGAAAGGGGTCACAGATAGCGAGATGTATTAACTGCAAAAGAACAGAAGATCACCTGTATGAAAAGAAGCGTGGAATCTTCACTTTCCCAACCATGTCTCGAGTACTAGATTTTGCATAAAAATCTTCAATCTCATCAAACCCATAAGATACCATGGATATTGCTTTCTCAAAATCTCGAACAGAGGTTGACAAAAGAGCTTTTTGGACATCAAAACCTTTTGCACGGCCTTGAAACAGTTCCTGATTGCATCAACAAAGACATTATCCACCATGACAATAGTCGGTTAAATGATAGGATCAATTTACTCTAGGGCACATTCCCCTGCCATAAATTTCAAAAATCTTTTCTCAACTGCAAGTCATGCATTGACTCGAGGGCAAAATGATGAAAGGCTGATATATCATATGCTATAGGATCTATTACCTTGTTTGAACGCAATATATCAATCAAGCCACTTTTAAGCTTCTGATCCAGTAAGATATGATATGGACTGGATCTAGTAGCTTCCTCCAAGTCAAAAGGGTTATCTATGCATGTTGCAGCTGTAAGAGATGTTTTCTCTCCTGCTTCTGTGATAGTTTATACCAGGTACTTGGTCAACATATTTGCACCATAACCCCAACCAACACCCATCATTGTTGTCCATGGCCTTGCCTTATTGATAAACTGTATAGCTGTGGAGATATCATCGCTGTCAGCAGCTGTAAATAACCTACATGAATAAAGTAATTACAGTGTCCTACAATCAGCTTGTCATGCAAGAAAATTTAAAGGGACAGGAAGAATCTTTGTATGAGGAACCTGAATAGGAAATGAATAGGATTCCATTTCAGTTGTAGTGTCAGCACCTCAACTAGTATCAAGTTGCATAAAAAGCATGCAAGAAAGTGATGCCTACTAAATATTAAGCGAGTGGGATAACACACGCTTAAGTTCAAAACCATCCGACAAAAAATTATGAATGAAAAAGGAACTTGAAGATGAACATAATACAGTAATAGGGCTAATGAGTAGGAGAAGAATTTGTCCAACTCTCATAGGGTTCAGAGGTTTCCATGGAATGAAGCATTTTTCTGAGCTGGAGACTGTAGCAATAAATTAGAAGCTTAAGTTTCTAATCTCAGCATACATCCTTCAAATACATGTGAACATGAGAATCCCGTCTATTATTGTTGATGCACTCCACCAAGTGAAAATTCTTTACCTTTATGTGACTACCAATTTCATTCAATATTCAAGTGGAAATTCTTTACCTTCTTTACCTTTATGTGACTATCAATATTCATTCAAAAAGGAGCATAGCAGAAGAAAGACAAACAGTAAATACTGCAGGCACCACAGGAAGCTGATTCTTGTGATCCTTTCCATTTTTCCATCAATTGGGTTCAGATTTCAGAAGTTCTCACTAAGGAAGCCTTCTATTCCCATGGAGGCCATATTGCAATCTTGTCCCAAGGGAAGTTTACAAAATGAAAGGATTGCAGTAAGTAGCACTTCTCTACTAAAGTTACTGGACAAACAAGGATATACTTCAAGCAAGTTTAGCCAGTGAGTATACCTATCCAATTTCATTTGTACTCTGGTGCTTTTTATAAACTAGATTGTATAATCTCCTTTCAGTGATTTAGTACTAAAACTTTCTTTTGCCAACCCCACAGCTTCATGAGAGAGAGGAGTGTTAAATTTACATATATCCCAAATTGGTTAGACTAAAGATCCTAGACTAATTGATAAGTTTCGTGGGCCACTCTCTTCATTGCCAATTTGTTTTGAGATGGAAGTCCATGTTCTTTGACATGGTATTAGAACTAGCTTCAAGTTTTCCATCATCCACACGTACACATGCCTTCTTTCCAGCCTATTCCATGGGGGGGCTCTCTCTATACCAGGAGCTCAACTAAACCCAAGTCACAGGTTCTCTCTCTATCCTCGGGAGTTCAACCAACCCAAGTCACGAGTTATCTTTAGCCCGGACGCTCAACAAACTCAATTCACGTGTGAAACGGGGTGTTAAATATACATATATCTCACATTGGTTAGCCTAAAGATCCTAGTCTAATTAATAAGTTTTATAGGTCACTCCCCTCATTGAATCCAATTGGTTTTGAGATGGAAGCCCATGTTCTTTAATGGGGAGAAACTGAATGTTAACAAAACTACATCTTTTGTGTTAGTGAGTATAGGTTAACCTATTGAATCCTAGTAACTAGGATGAATCTATGTCAAGTTAGTGAGTATAGGTTAACCCATTGAATCCTAGTAACTAGGATGAATCTATGTCAAGTTATATTTTAGTAGGCTTTAACTAACAGATGCCCAATAGGCACACAATAGCAAGGGCCCAAAGTATTAATAGTTTGGAAAAGCAAGGTGGAGACTAAATGTCAGATTGCACACTTTATACGGCAAAGCTTGTGTTGAACATCTATTAGAAAAGTCCACTTCGCAAAATACCAAACACCCAACTATTAGCCCTTACAGCAAAACTCTCAACCATCATTTCAGTGATTACAAAATCTAAACACTGAACAAGACTGATTAAGCAATATGAAAACTCTAAGGTCCAGTTCACAAACCTTAAGCATAATTAATGGTTAATTTACTGCAACTAAATGAGGAAGGAATCCAAAATAAAAAGAAAACACGATCAAATTCCCACAAAGCCACACTACAACTAAACCAGAATAACAAAATGTACGTCAAAAAAATGCAAACTCACCGTGGAGTTGTCAATGGTGAACCAGCACAACCTCTAGGATTCATAACCACTGGAAAACACCCCCTCCTCAAACACTCACAAACAAACTCCCTAATATCCGCCTCCATACTCCCTTCAGCCGTCCCCGGAACAATCAAAACCGTCGTATCCAACCCCCTCTCCTCCTCCAAATCCAAATTAGCTGGCCAATCCAACGATAAAACTCCTCCATCCTCCGTCCCCACACAAACTCTCTGATACGCCAACTTCTCCACCTCCTCCTCCACTTCACCATCCTTCGCCTGAATTCTCCCTCTATTCAACCTCACAAAATGTCTATCTTCTTTCACAAGCTTCTCGTTGACGTCCTCCAGTAATTCGCTTCCTTCGAACGTAATCGAGGAGGACATCTCAACACCACAAACCGATTAAACGGCGTTGGACTCGTAAACAAAATCCATTCTCCGACGAACCTATTACGACTATAATTCCTCTTTTTCCCCGAATTTCTCAGTAATTCCGATTTCTCGTCTGACCGAGAGAAGTAGATGGCGGCGCCCGAGGCGAGACCTAGCACGGGAGCGAGCAAGTCGAGGGAATTAGAAGAAGGAAATTGCGAAATTAAACTCTGGAAGAGATTCTCGAAAAGCGAGGAGTCGAAGAAATTGAAATTGAAGCTGCTGCTCCGAACTGTGAGAGTTAGGTTTTGAGGTGATTTGATCTTCAATTTCCGGCGCTTCCATGGCCGGTGACGAGGAATTCGCTGGGATTTCGAGTGAGGTGATGAAAATGGCAATTGGTGGTAAATATTCGGAAATTTGAGGCTCATTTGATTGTGCCGCCTCCGATGATTTTGTATTCTTTACTACTTTCTCTCTCTACGGAGAGAGATAAATAAGCTTGGAAGTTTTGGGGTGGAGCTGGAGAAGAAACGGTCGAGAAATGCGGTGGGTAGATGACGTGGCGGTGGTGGTGGAGCGGGGGTTGGCTGTACCTGTACGAGTGGCTGGGGAAGCGGTTGAGAGTTCATGGACTCTTGGGATCGTGTGGGTCCTACGAAGGGGTGCTAATTGGTTAGTGGGTCCTACTTCATAGTTAACTTTTGCTCATTATAGACCGGACCAGAAAGGTACAATAATTTGGCAACGAAGCTTATACTAGTATGTTGGGCTTCCAGAAAGCCGTGGAATCTTTCACCATTTGGTTGTGTTTACTTTGGAAAATATTGGGCCAGCGATCCAGAGATATCTTATAAGGCCTGTTAAGTGTATTATGTGGTTGCATTGTCAGAGGGGGTTGGGAAAATGAGTGTATATATACAATATGACAAATATAATGTGATAAACAAAAATTATTGATATGTCATTACATTCGAAAAAGAAAAAAAAAATTCGATCAAATATTTGATTAGATGGTTCAATTAGGGAGTTGAGCATATAATAAGACTTTTTGACTGTGAACTGAATTTAAAAAGTGACTTTGAAATGTGATTTTTTTGTAAAATATTTTTTTGTATTATGTGATTGGTATTTGGTAGCACCATACAAGAAGTCTTTTCTGGTTGATATGTTGGAGTGTTGATGCTTGAAGCTTAGGTAATAATCAACTAAAGTTAGAAGTTTCAAAGAATACTACGAGACTGTATAATTAAGTAGCACTAGCCACCATAACAAATATTGTGGGGGGATTTTATAGCCTGTTGAGGTACTATATTATTATGTTTTAAAGTTTGTATTATATAAATATTCAAAACACAGTGTAAAATATTGTCCTTTAATGGACTTAGAATTTTCCAATGATGTATTATGAATAATAACCTTATTCCTAACAAAAATTTGTCCACTCGAATCCTTGAACATATGAATGTAAAATTTTTTACCATTGTCCGACAAAATCTCTTCATATAATTGAATTAATAGAATTTATATGATTTCGTTAGGTATACTATATCTTTGTACTTCAAGACTTATATTGTATACGTGTTCAAAAGAATATCTTCGTTCAAGGGAAAAGGCTTGTATGTCCATTAATCTGAAACACATATTTTCTTCTTCTCGCATGTGAATTAAACTAGGTGAAATGGGAAAGCTTTGTTAGAGAATCACAAAACTGAGTTCAGGTTACTTTTGTTGGTAGGAATGCAGAGCCTTGTAAATAGTCCGAAAGATAGATAGAAGGAGAATGAAACAAAAAAGAATTAAAGGATCAATGGATCCCAGAACCATCCGGTAAAACAGTAAAAAGAGTTAAATAATTACTACTAGACTCTTCAGGGTTGGACGCCGTTGAACTTGCAATTGCCCTTTTCCTCCAACACCTTTCCCCTCCTGCATACTAAAATTAAAAAAGAAAGGCCCAACAAACAAAAGGAGTATACAGAAAAAAGAGGAGCTGGTCTATTTCTGTGGTTTCTTTTTTCAGCATCTGTTTGCTTAATGTTCTGCAGAACCTAACGGAAATAGAACCAGCCAATCCCGAAAAGAACAGTACACAGTTGCAACCTAAATCAATGAGACAAGCTTACCGAATACTAGCATGTAAACAAGACCAGAAAATCACAATCGAGAATAACAACGAAAACTGATACAAAAATTTGTGGAGGCATGACAGGTAAGGACAAGAGTTCAATCAGAACTTGATTCCGGTTTTGGCAGGCAGGAATACTTATATAGGATGATGTGAAAAACAGAAAGTATCCAAATGAAAGTGATTTCTTCTAGTAACCCCCTAAAGAAAAAATGCGCGATATCCCCCTGTAATGGATATCTCTTTTAGGAGAAATAAACAGCAAGGTTTCTGAAAAGTAATGGGAGGTGGCACTTCTTTCTTATAGGGGGTAACCAGCAAGCATCATTTCTCCAAAATAATTCGCATTCTCCATAACAAAAGATGAAGCCCAAGAAGACATGGTGAAAAATCTTTAGATTATTCACAGATTTGTAAGTCAAAACCAGAGTTGAGGATTTTTTTTTTTTCAAAACTTGATACACAATCTGGTACTTCAATACACCAAAGAAATAAGAAACTCTCAAATTATCAGCCATATTACACAAAATGAAACATGCAATTTTTTTTTTTGGGGGACTAAATTCACATATTTCATCAAGTTCAAATCCACTAAAGCAAAAAGAAGTGCACAACCGAATCGTGAGTGTAATAAGAAACACAAGGTAACAAGACCAACACACAACATCCCTTGAAGATGTACAATGTTGTAGTCTAAATGCAGGTAAACAGAAGAATACATACTGACTGGTATAACAACTTTATCTTTCTCTCTGCAAACATCCGAGGGAGATGGCGTAACCTCTCTGATTTTTGGACTTCACGTTCCCCAGTTGAAAGGGCCATTAAATCCCCTAGTCTCACATCTTGCCGCCATTCCTAACCTCTCTTCTCGTGACATTGCAATTGTATCCTCCAATAACCGCCCCTTATAGTGCTGAATGTGGGCACCATTTCAAGTCCCCTAGTCTCTCGTCTTGCTGCCATTCGTGACCTCTCCTCTAGTGGCTTTGCAATTGTCTCCTCCAATGATTGTCCTTCAGTGTGGTGAAACTGAACCTCACTAGGCTTGAACCTCGACCCACCTCCCAACGGACACGAAAATCTGTAAAATGTGTTGCCTCGTCCTCCTCCTCTCAGTAGCAATGTTAATTCTCTGTTAATCATCATTTCTCTCTTTACTTCAGCCTCCCATACTGCTTGTCTTTTACTTATCTCCACTGCAATGATTTCTTCCCTAATCCTCTCATTCTCAAGCTCTCTCTCAATTGCCCCAACGGCATCAATAGGGTTTCGAAAGTACTTGCTGGCCTGTTCAAAGCCCCTATCAAAGTACTCGTCTAAAGGTCCAGAGTCCGGAATCCTATAGCCCCCTAAAACACACACACACACAAACATACACAGAGAAACAGCTTAGTGAATTATTTGAACTCTATTTCATAAAGTAATAGAAAGCTAAAAATATGTCGAAACTCAAAAGCCAATTCAAAGATCCTTGCTTGCTACAAACAATTTCTTTGTTTCAACTTTCTGGCCAAAATTGAATATCTACAAATCTCTTTTATAGTGTTAATAATGGGCAGTGGGAAATTCTACTATCCCGTTTTGCTTTTAAATAATCATAATACAAATTTTTAAAGTACATAATATCGTATTGTATAAATCTTTAAAGTACAAGAAATAACTCGCACGGTAGAATATTCCATTAATAATTGGGTTAATTGCAATTTACACCCCTAAACTACGACGATTTAGTATTAATTTTAGCAGTTGACCACTTTCAACTTTTAATTTTTAACACATTGCACCATTGAACTCTTTTAGTGGCTTATATATCTTCATTATTTTACCTAACTTCTTGAAGTACCCTTAATAATTAACTTACACTCAACCACATAATCAAGGTCCACAAGATTTATTTATCAAGTAATGAAATATTATAAACATTATGTTATGTATCAACATTACAACAAAAATACCACACACACATAAATACGCACAAGCGCACAGAAAGTAGTATCTTGTGTACATATTTAGGTTTGTATGATTATATATACAACTTAATTTGTTTGTCAATAAAAGTACTTTGAATTTTAGATAAAATAATGAGAATATATGAGTCATTAATAGTGTTTACTGATGTAATATGTTAATAATTAAAAGTTGGAGGTGATTAATTGCCAAAATTATACTTTCGAATGCAAAGCGCATGAAAATCATAGTTTAAGGACGTAAACTGCAGTTAACCTTTAATAATTTTGTTGGATAATAACTAAGACCGTCTTTAATTTTAAGACGTCGTACTACAAATTTTTTAGACATATGATATTATATTGTATAAGTATTCAAAATATAAGAGAATGGTTCTCTTCGAGGTAGAATTAATTTCCCAATAAGTAAAAACACCAAAATTCACCTTCAATTAGTCAAATTTTGTACAAAAAAACTAAAAATGAGTACAAAGCAAATGCAAGATCTGTTAAAATAAAACTAAAAAATCGTTAATTAAGTTTATTTTTAATTGAATTATTAAGATATATCACAACCACAATCACGTAATTCAATAAATTAATAATCCTACATTTACTTTTTCAGAACAGTTCCTACTGAGAGAGAATTGAGAAATGTACATCTGAGGGCTTGTTCAGTAAAGTAACTGTAGCCCGAGGACGACGTCGTCTGATGGCGATACGGCTGCATAGCCAGCGGTCGTTGTTCATCCACCGCTCTATACTTGAATGGGGCTACGGACAGTGGGGAAAATGCTGCTGTAAAAGGAGGCTAGTAGCTGGGTTGGAACTTGGATCGTGTGAAAGTCGAGGAGGAGGAAAGTGTACTAATGGATAAATTTGCGAAATTATTTAAAATTTATTTATTTTTTTGGGTGTTTTGTAGGATAAAATTGATAAATTTTAAATTTAATTAAATTAAAAAGTGTGGAATAAATATTTTAAATAATTCTTTTAATTTAAATAAATTTAAAATTGATTCATTTTAAGAGGTGTTTGGTTCTTTGAGAATTGAAATTGGAATGAGAATCATAAATCTTACTATTGGTGTGGATTTCTATCATTCCCCTTATTTGTTTGGTTTAACATAGGGATGGGTTTCATTATGTTAATGAGTTACTTATTTGAAACCCATGTTATAAGTGAGGAATGAAAGTATGCATTTTCTAATACTTTCATTCCTAGAATGATTCTTATAGTGTTCAACCAAATAACATTTATGAGTATAATCCTCCTTAATTTTATAAATTTTACTAATAAATAGATATATTTCAAGTTCTTTTTGAGATGGGCCAAAATCCACAGATCCAAATTTCAAACACAACAATGGTGATTGGGGATTAGGTCCAAGATCCAGAGGTATCATTGGGCTAAAAGGCCCATTTTAGTTGTTATAGTCTATACACTTTTATTGATTGGTTCTTTAGTTTCAAAACAAAGGAAATTGCTCGGATGTAGAGTCTCGCGTGTATAAATTTTGTGATATAAATCAAATTTTATATTTAATTACATCGTCTTTTGTTACATCGGGTCTTGTTTGTCCATTTGAACTGAAATCATATGTAATCTTAACTAGTTGAAATGGCAAAACTGAAATAAAAATATTAAAACTTCAGCTCCATCTGCTAATGATGATTAAAATGTGTTTAGATTTTTTTACATAAACAAATTTATAAAAAAATTCCAACATCCAAAGGGAACTTTTTTAGCTCTACTTGACATGTTAATAAAGTTTTTCATAAACATTAAAATATCACTTGACAGGACCAACATTGCTAATGATCCTATGGTCTATCCACATGACCAAATCTCATGTAATGTTACAACGATCTTGGGCTTCAATTTTTCAGGCACATGTCCATGTTGGTCCAAACAACTTTACATGCATATATAGTCAAACTAGCTAAGCTACTAGGCATGCTGAAAGTTCAAAAGACAAATGGCAAGATAAATGCTGCAGAAAGCAAATCAACAAAACTCCACATTGTGTTTATTTTTGCCTTTAATTTAGATGCAAATCATGCCCATAATTGGATTTTGGTTCTTAGCAGAGAATCATATCTTCATTAGGATCCCCAAAAAAAAAAAAAATCATGTACATATGCTCTCGTTGATTGTCGGCAAGGCTCTAGCCATCATTTGATTTTGATTAAACAAATGTAGACTCAGAATTTGCTTCAACTAATGAGGGCCTTGAAGGAATCTTGAACACTCAATAAATTTTTTTTTTTTTCCTCTTCTGTTTCTATGTATTCTGACATATTGAGTCATTTCATAGTTAATTATGGCAACTTTTTTTATTTCAATTTTCCTTAAATAATGTTGCAAGCTGACTTATACTAATCCAGTTCCTCGCTCGTGATGCGCTCGCTATTACCATAATGCACAAGCAAGAAATGAAAGGCAAACTCATATTATGAAACTTAATGTACTAATCTAAATCCGTGGTACATGACCTATCATATGTGCGTTAGTAATAACAAAACACACAATGAAAGATAAATTCATTTAATACATATAAAAATATATGGGAGAAGAAGATGAGGTATAAAATAACGCATATTAGACTTTCATATTAAAATCCGCATAAACTCACGACAAAATAACCTTTATTAACTCTAAAATTTTCTTATTCTAAACTCTCAACTCAACCAAATAATCTACTACACCCATTATTTATAACTAACAAGACTTGTAACTCAATGAAATAACGACTCGAAACATAATCATAGTAGAAAACTAAATTCTTTTAATAACTAAACTACTAAATTCAAACTATTACATAATTACTAATTAGTAAAAAGTTTGATTTAATTATATCAACATGTTACAGGACTTAATTATTGATCGCTGTTAGTTGTATGGAATGTGTCTATAACTCCTAAGTCACGTACTACTAATAATTAAAAATAATTTAAGACTTAATATTTCAACTTAATAATTTAAGACTAAAAATTATTACATCAACCCGCAGAACCAAAAATGTTCAATTTGGCTAGATTACTTCTTGAGCCCCTCGTAGTAATACATACAAGATTATGTTCGGCCAGTGGGATTTTCTCATCATTATATTGTGACATATATTTTCCAATCATTTCTCCGCATGAATTACAAAGATATGGCACATTGAATTCAATGCTTAGATTCCCACCTTCACCTAATTAATTAGCAACTCTAGAAAGGAAAGATTGGACATTATATTTATAACCCTAGTGGCTACTATGTGAAAGTAACAGTTTTGACATGATCATTTTGTCGAGCTAGAATATATATAGCACTAGTAGCCAACATTTATAAATGTTTCTTTGATGTTGAAGAAATTGAACCAAGGGAGGTATATTAGTTTGTGATTATGTGAACCACATGGAAATGGAATGGGCGAATTGGATTTTTTTTTTTAAAAAAATTTTGCATCAAACATAAATATTGTAGAGGAGAGGGATCAATGTATGTAGCATGCATAGTCCATGTGTTAGTAACTCACATGGCTCTGCTAAGGAGAACCATTTGCACATCACTTTCAAGATTTCGGCCAAGTTAATCATTAATTAGCATTTAGAAATGTGGAAGTCTTAATTAACTAATCAAGACCAACAAATTTTGTGTTCTAATTGTTTAATTAAACAACATTATTGGGTTTTGTTGAAGTATGCTTTAGGATTTTCGTATGTTGTTGAGGCATGATGCTACAGCCCGAAATGGATGATTTAGGATATTGAATGCTTTAATGTTTTATCCTCAACTGGACCACAATGATAAATTCATGAAATGGCTTCCCATGCATTTTTTTTTTTTTTGCTTTTTTTTGACCAAATTAAATCCCCAAAAGCATGTAATGTCAAAATATCGTTTTCTTTTTTCTGGTACATTACAAACTTGTGTGGACTCTTCCAATGTACAATTTTTTAAGAAAATCTTTAAATAAAAATGCAATGTCAAATGTTCCTCCCCTCTAATTTTGCCTTGTTATCTTTCTTGCTTTAGTGCACAATGGAAAAAGGCAATACTCTCTTAAGGATTTTTTGCTTCTTGCTCTAGGTTGTGTTACCAACTTTTTATTGGCAAATAATTCTAGTTGATAAATCTAAGATCAATTCACAATGCCACACATGTGTCAATCTACCGTGCTCCCTGTAATTAAATCAATCCGTGTATTTAAGTATATTTCACACGAAATTCTTAGCACCTATTTTCATAAGAATCATATCGTTATATTTCAATTGTCTAATATAAATGCATTATTTTTTATTTACTTTCTCTCATTTCTTTTATTTTTTGACAACGGTGGTGCAAAATAGATCAAAATATATAGGATACAAAAAGATAAGGACAATGGACAGTAATTCATGTACTGGTTAAAATAAAATTTCATTTCATAATCTTTTTAGCTAGTGAAAAGACCTAGTAGCATGCAATGTAGTAGCACAAAGTTTACTAGCTACCGGCCGAGTCTTTTGAGAAGGAAACAAACTATAAACTTATCGAACTTTGAGAATTCAGAAGTTAATTTTTTTTTTAATTTCAGAATAATTAAATATACTAACAAACTAGAAATGACAGATTAATTAATTCCCCATTCACTAATTAGTACAGTAGACCTAATTATTCTTAGTTCTACAGAAAAAGGGAGATTGTGGTGGTTACCACTAGTTGCGCATAGTATATTTTTAGATTAATTACCATTCCTAATCTTCGCTAGAAACAAGAAAACTGGTAAATATTCGGATTAAATAAAATATGAGAATTGGATGATTATAAGAATTCAGAATTCAGCAACTCCTTCGCACATGTCTGTCGCTTTCAACAAAGAATTTCTTTTGAACATTGACTAATTTACTCTTTTCAAACAAACTTAAATAGGAAAAGGTTAAATGGGGTTGGCTGCATGAGTTATTTAGTAAAATTCTTGTTTGGACGGGTTTTTAGTCTATATTATAGCTGTAAGTCTGAAAATGTCACATTACTTTTGAAACTTTTTGTTTACAAGTAGGGAATTGGTATTCACAGTATAAAATGTAAAAACGGTTACAAATGTGATGTGATTTAACCTCTTCAAAATTACGAGTCTATAGTATATGTCAAAAATTCTATCCAAACAAAATTTTTTGAAAGGTGTGACCTTTTTAAGATTAAGGAGTCCATACAATAATATATGAACTAGTACAAACAAGAATATCTCCTCATTTAGAGAACAACAATTTTGTCTTAATTGCTACGTAAGGAGATTATGTGCACATGTATAATTAAATTTGATTATATCCCTTTAAATAAATTGATACTTTGTATAAATTTCACTGCTAATTATACAAGTCTTTACTCTTTAGTACACGAAAAAGAGATTCAATTTTGAAATGTTGGTGTATTTTGTTTGTGTGTGTGTGTGAACAAAAGCTCTTGAAGTCGTTAAATGTGGAATTCATCTTGCCTAAATGTATGGTACCTTTGAAAGGGAAATATTTAGGTAGACTTGATTTTTTATTTTACTTGTAAACCCTGTCGTGTAAATTAAATTACATTTAATTATGAAATCTATGATATAAGTTGATATATAAGTAAAATTTTATAAATTTTGATCGCGAATTTACCGGTGAGGACAAAAATCGGATCTGTGATAATATTTTTCTTTTGAAAACTCTGGAGTCTCGAGTGCTGGTTTGAAGGTGGCCATGGGTCCCAATCACCGAATTCAAGAGTAGATTGCAAATTAGACTTTCTAATGCTCATTAAATTATTTTTGAATGAGACTATTTCAAAGCCAACATCCAAATAAAAGACTGTTTGCAAGCCTAATTACTTTAATTAGTAAAGATAGATACTGATAAATTAATGCTTAGCAGCGATTTCTGTAACTAATTCATGGTTGCGTGGCATCTTAAGAACCCTAACAACCTCGTAGTTCGATTATATTACTGTTATAATTTTGTCTTTTGCGTAAATGGCAACTGTTTAGATTAATAATTAATGACATCCGCTATGTGATTATTCAATCTGGGCATTTAATTATGGGTGCAACAACTTCTCCTTGGTGGTTTTTTAAAAGGAAAAGCACAAAATGTGCAGAGGTAAATGATTGCATATATGCAACTTAATTAGAATCTTCATTAATTTAAGGGTTAAATACAGTAAATCCCCTTAAGGTTTAGGCTGTTTTGAACTAAACTCTTTAACGTTATTTTTTTCTTGCTTTACCCATTCCATTAGTACAAATAAGCAATTTGACTATTAAAAAGTCAAAAAAGACATTTTTACCCCTAAACACTATAAGAAAATATAAAATTAACCCCTTAAAATTTATTATATTTGTCATTTTAGTCCCTAATTCTAGTTTTGTATCAATTAACGTACTTTAGTCATTAATCAATATAAAAATATCGTCAAAATAACTAAAAATGTAATTATGCCCACCAACACCAGTAGTTCTATAAAAATAAATGTGAACAAAATTTAAATATAAAAATTTTCTGACACTATCGGTATTTTTGGGTCATTTAACATTATATTTTATTTTCATGTAAAAATAATTTTTTGATTAACAAAGGAAAATATACGAGACTCATAATCATCTATTAAAGTTATATTAGTCTATTTTTTTTTATGTTTATTTAAAATTATTTTCTTCTTACTTTTTTCCTTTGTTAATATAATTTAACTAATACCTAAATTATATGAAGTAATTTTATCATATAAATAAAAACTCAAATTAGAATAATTTAGATGAAATATCTTTAATAATTCATCAAAAATTTTAAAATTAATTATTTCACCGTATTTTTAAATTTTAAATATTGAAGAAAGAATAATTCAAGAATTAGAATATTAATTAATTTGGAGCCTATTTATATTTTTAACAATAGTGACAACATTATGAAATTTTATTTTTATTTTTATTCCAATGTATTAAATGTTACAAAACTTACACGAGGGGATAAAGTGAAATCTCGCATAACTTAATGGGGTTTACCGCAATTGATCTTTGGAGGTAAATTTGTCTTTTAAAAAAAATCTAACGGAGGAGTTACCTTTGATTGTTAATCAAGGGGTAAAATAAGAAGAAAAAAAAATAACGTTAGAAGATTTAGTACAAATCAGGCTAAACGTTAAATTGGTTTATTGTATTTAACCCTTAATTTAATCATTACATATGGTTGTGTGAATTTGTGATGCCTATCCGCTGCTTCATTTTTAGATCCGATCGATTAGGGTTTATTTATTTATTTCTTTGTTCTCATTGGAATTCCATAGTTCTTTTAAGATAAAGCTTACTGGAAAATTTCTACAATATCGTTGAGAGAATTATTCTGTTAATTTTAAAAATTTATATAATGTAAACTTTTTATACATGGTGTTGTAGTGTAAAAGTTGTTAAAGAAAAACGAGATGACTCCCTAAAGGTTACAAAATTTTCATAAAACTTATTTAGTTTAAAGTACATGTAGTATCTAAATATAAAATATATGAGTCTCACATAATACAACATGTGGGGTCCATGTGAAACTCACCAATTTTATATAGTGAAGATGTGTATACCTTGGTTCATACAAAATTTTATCGTGAGGTAACATTAAGTAAATGAGGGCATTTAATTTTATCTTTATGTTTACCATTTAAAAAAGGATTTATTTTATTTTATACTTTTGAACTTATACTCGATCCTCATTTTATATTTCAAATTTTAGTTTTGGATACTTTACACCCTGAACTTACAAATTCGCTCAACTTCAGCCCCCTTTTTTTAATACCCTCTAAGAAATTAACAAAATTTTTCTGTGTGTACGATAAATTCAACATGATGTACAATAATGTTTTTGTATGCAAAAACAAAAATTCCATTAACTTTTTGACAATATTTAGAAGGGATAAAATTATTGAGAGTTGGAGGTGCAAAATATTCAAAACTAAAATTCGGTGTACAAAATCAAAATTAAGTATAAATTGAGAGATACAAAATAGAATTAATATGTTAAAAAATAAAAGATTTTAGAGGGAATAATAACTCTTGAGTGCGCCACCATGAAGTTTTCCAAGTTTTACGATTTAATTGATTTTCGTTCGTTGTTCTTCAGTCAGCCAGCCAAGCTTGAATTAGCTCCCAAATGAATTAATGTTGAAGGGGGGACGAATGAATCCTTGAATCCTGACAAGACATACCTGAAATCCCCAAAATAAAATTAACAAGCTCTCAGGATCACAATCTTAAAAGCATTGGGTACAAGTTGTATTCAATTAAAGAAATGGCAAGCAATTTCCTAACTAATACAATACACTTGTGATTAATGTTTTCCAGACAAGTCTTTTCAGAACATGCAGGACTTGGATTTGTGTCTGATCTGGAGAATTTCTTCCTATTCTTATCAACTCTAAAGCTAAGGGGTTGGGTACCATGAGTGAAAATGATGTTTTGATATTGAAAATCAAGATTTTCAGCTTCATTCACAAATTTACATAGAATTCTAAATTGAGTGCTTAGTTTCTTGACCACTCAATTTATTTAGGCAGGTTTCCTTGAACATGCATAGGTTTCTTTTCCATTTTGTGCTGAATCTGCAAAAAGGACATATATTTTCGCAGGATTTTTTCAAACTTAGCATGGGTAAATTTTTATATGAACTAAGGTATTATGAGGCTATCATCGGCCAATCAGAAAACTTCGGTCATTAATTAATGTTCTATTTAGAAATTTAGACGACCAGAATGTGCATATGTTTCACTTATAGTCTAATTGTCTAAATTTTGTCACGTATATAGATACTTTAATTAGAATGTACACAAAATTTTTGAAAGGAAGAAACCATTTGAGCGGATTTAGATTTTCTCTATTTTTTTTTCTTCATTTCTTTGCTCATTTATCTATATTTAAAAAAAAAATTAAATTTAAGAAAATAATCTGAACATATCATTTGTTTTACCTAATGGAATAGATCATCATATCTAAAAATTAATTTATTCGGAAAAAATTTCACAGTTGAATTATGTATCACCTTTTGACGATGCAGGAAATTTATAATTTTAATGAAAACTAAACTTGTTTAATCTATAGGTAAAAATTTATTATTTTTTCTAATTTTTTGCAAGGCATTGCATATAAAAAGTAATTTGAATAATGAATGTTTTGATTTTTAATTTTTTTTTTAATTTTTTTTTTTAAGAGTAAATAGGGACTCCTCCATTTATCGTAAATAGAGAGAATCCTTATCCTATTTAAGCCATATAAAAAAAAAATGCTGGCGAATATATATTATATAAAAACCCCACATTGAGTTATTGGAGACAAATGTCATCTCAAAATTAAGGTCTTATTCTTGTATGAAGGTATCTATAAATTACGATAAAACCAACTTGGCATAATGTTTCTCAAATAGAATTCATAAAAGTCATCAACAACAAAATTGGAGAATGTACATAAATGTTTTCTTTCATGCTCTTCTAATTAAATAAATTACAAAAATTCATTAAAAATAGGAAAAAATTGTCACCGAATTCTGAATTTTGAATATCTAAAAATTTAACATATTTACTTCCTAGTCCTATTTTTTAGAACTTAATATTTACACGGTGATTTAAGAACACATACGACAGAGTGAAAATGAATCGTATAATTTATGATTTCATAATGTATATCGAAACTCTTATATTTTGTTTGGATGGATGGATTTGGGTGGATTTGATTTGCAATTCTAATATTTAATAAGTTATCCAAACAAGTTAATTGATATAGTAATGAATTTGAAATCTATTAACAAGCGGAAAGTGTGACTTTAATAGTTAAATGAGTGATTTTAAAATTTATCCAAATTTTATGTCATTTCAAATACACTCAATTTAAATTCATTTATTTCAAATTTTTCTTTCAATGCAAACCCTCCCATCCAAACACAACCTTAGTGTAGACATTTGAACTCTAAAAACCAACATTTGATAGCAGTGGATATTTGTTTAATATTCTCAAAGCTTAATTAGTCCTCTTAATCATTGGGGACCCAAGACCTTGCCTGCCTCCAAAAGGTTTTGCTCCAAACCCAACATAACAATTTATCTTCACACTACATACTAAAAAGAAAAAAAAAAAAAAAAAAAATTTTAGCGCTCCACTTAAGAATCTTTCATTTTATAGTTATTGAACTTGACTCGGTCCGGCTGTTTAACAGGTAAATTCGATGAATGGACCTTGAAATCGGGTTAAGTTCCTCTGATGACCAGACAAGGAAGGAACCTGCCTGATTTCGTGCAACCCGACGCTTCAACATGTAAACTCGGGACCCAACCGAGTTTGGAGAAACTCGACGGGTTTGTTTTTTTAAGGAAAAAATCAAATTTTAATTTTGAACTAAAGACCTCTTGAATAATAATAAAATGTCTTACTACTTAACCATGTAAGCTTTTAGTTATTATATGCCTATTTTTTATTTATATACTCTTCAAACTCCACTCTATGCATTAACTCATTTTTAACTAATCATGTGAAAATGTTATGTAAATATTGAAAAGTTACATTTATACTTTAAATTTTTTAATAAAATATATTTTTATCAATATTTTCACTATATATATCTTGTATTTAATAATTTACAGATATAATATAAAAATAAAAATTATATTTAAGTGATACACCGTATACAGTTGAACCAATAATTCACTGGTTTAACTAGTAACCCGTTGATCCACCTCCGTCGCTGAATTCCTCTCCGAACAAGATTTAATAACTATAAATCATAGTAGTATAAGATTTAAAACCTGGTATAATATCATCTATCCTCTGAAGCCTTATACGATATTTAGCTTTCAATATTACGAGTATGGTTCCTTTAATTGGATATGCAAACAAGACAAGTTGAGTCGAGTTTGAGTCGAGTTTGAGTACTCAATTTATTCGAATTAACAAAACGTTATAATTCGAGTTTGTCATCTCATAACTATTGAGCTTGAGTTTGAACTCGTTCATTGAGGTTGAACTCGAGCACTACATTTGTTCAACTAGCTCGAGTCTAATCGAATCGATTTCGATTTTCAAAAGGTTTAAATAAATTTAAGTAATATTAAAAGTTAATAAAAATATATTTTTAAATAAGAGATATGATAAACATTTCACGTTATAAATATTTCAAAAAAAAAAAGTGAAAAAAACTGAATTAAGTATATACGCGAAACTCACGATCACTGGAGTATCACATATAATATAATTAAGGCTCGAGCTAAACTTCTAAAATTATCCTTGCTCGATTGCACCCTATCCTCGACTAGACAAATTAATTTTTACTAGTCAGTTCATATTATAGAATAATTAATACATTCTTTATACCATCCATAAAGTAGAGACGTCCAACTAAATAATAAGGAGTTCCTTACTTTATAAACGATAAATAATTATATTTTCCCCACTTGACGCTAAAATTGCCAAAAACAAAAAAACAAAAAAAACAAAAAAAAAAGAATTTTCCGTTTTAACCCCTCCCCCACATTAGCACCTAAATACGACCTTCCTCCCACTTTCTCCAACCCCCAGGGGTTACAACTCCCAAAACTACTTTTCTTCTCTTCTTCTTCTTCTCCAACCCCTTTTTCTTCCTTCTCCATCTTCTTCTTCTTCAAACAATGGCCAAAGGAGGCAAACTCACCAAACTCAAATCAGTTCTAAAGGGGTAAAATGCAATCCTTCAAACTCGGCAGAGCCAACGGCAGCCCCATAGCCGCCGCCAACAGCAGCTCCGACGATGATGACAATAACAACATCAACGTTGTTGTATCGAACAAAGATTTGCAGCCCGTCTACGTTGGCAAGTCACGGCGCCGTTATCTCATCAGCTCCGACGTTGTCGAAAACCCGCTTTTCAAGGAGCTCATGGACCGGTCCGGCGACGACTCCGGCGACGACTGCATTCGAGTCGGGTGTGAAGTTGTGCTGTTTGAACATTTGCTTTGGATGCTCGAAAATGCTGATCCTCAGCCGGAGTCGCTGGATGAGCTGGTTGAGTTTTATGCATGTTGAAGCTGCGGCGGCTTTGGAGGCGGCTGTGACGGCTTGGTGGCTTAATTAGCTGCTGGTTCTGGGAGTTAGTAACTGTCTGTCACTGTCAGTGACTGAAAGAAAAAAAAAAAAAAAAGTACTAAATAACTGAGACATTTTGAGAGGTGATTCTGTGTGGTCAGATCCGTATGGTATATAGTTGTAAATTGTTAAAAAGTAATAATGATAAAGGAAGGTAGATTATGAGAGGGAAAGATTAATATTGCGAACCGTTCGTTCGTCAAATGAACGGTGAGGATCGATTAACCCATTTTTCAATGGCTAATCTCAAGTGGCATGGCCTAATTAATGGGTAATTAGAACTTCTCTTTAAGATCACTATTGATGTTTTTTTTTTTTTTTTTTTGTGTTCCTAAGTGTTAATTAATTCATCTTTTTTCTTTGCAAATTAGTACAATGTTTTTTTTTTTCTCCTTTCTTTATCTTAATTTTCTTTTAATTTTCTATGTTTTATTTTTTTAGATTATATTTCTTTAATAGTGGACCAATTTTTCTCCTTTTCGGGAAATGTAGTTAGTTTGTCCCGGTTTATTTGCAAAGAAGGAAAGTGGAATAAGTTGTTACTTGAATAAGATTATATTACATTTCAGAATTTATATAGATACTGTTCTTAACCTTGATTGCAACTCTGACAAGAACATATTGGGCAAATGATAATTTTTTGAAACAAAAAAAGTGACACATTACCGAGGTCTCCTTGATTTTATATTTCCCTCTATTTCAAAAATAAGGATCATGTTTGATTGGTGTATACAAATTAAAGATTTTATTAAGTTAATTAATTTTATTAAAAGATAATTTAAGTGATTAAATTATTTTTTTATATTAATATTCCAACTACGTAATCTTCTCTACATTAATATTACACTAAGAATAAAAGTTGAAAAAATATTATTTAATACTTTTTTAATTTTCTAAAATAACAGATAATTTGGTACAAGACAAATTGTTTAAAGAGACCGTTATTTTGAAACGAGATAATACATAATAACACAATATTGCATATGGTAGTGCTATTAAATTTTTACTTATTTTGCTAATTATTTTCGCAATCTACGCAAGAAGTCTTCTTCTAAAATTTCTTACACCATGGTATATATCACACGGCAAAGACTTAGCAGATATGACCCTACTTATACAAAATCCTGTAGTGTGAATTAAATTTTAGAGGATGTAAGACGTGAGCTGATATAAGTAAAATTTTTTAAAATTTAATTCTGATCATAAAATTTACAGTTGAGACTAAAAATCGGGTCTATCTAAATATTTTCTTATATCACACATGCCGGAGCCACTCAATTTTCTTCGAAGATCTTCTGAATTTGATAGGGTTCCTGCATTTGACAAACACGTTCAAATAATAAAGAGAAGAAAATCAATCTCTTTTATTCTAATTGCATAATTAATGAAGCCAACAAATATTGTAATATTTGTCTAATGGTTGTTAGACAAAACATATTTGTCAGAATGCTTTATGACGTAACTTATGTACTGACTTATACTATTTGATTCCTTGACCAATTATTATATATAGAATTATCTACAACATTCATGGCCCCCTTTGTACTTTTTCTTTTTGCCCTTTTTCTTTTGGTGCAAATAGCTATAACCAATGGGGGAGCCACGTTACTTGCCAACTCTCCCGCATCGAAATTTTTATATGAATTCGATTTATAATAATTGAGATAAATTATTTGATTTATATTTATTCATATTATTCTAAAGAAATTTATTTTTAATAAATTAAAGTGATGTGGATGAACATAAACTAAGAAATTTATTTCATTTATTGTGGATCGGATCCATATAAGAATTTCTCCCCCTCTCTAAATTTTGAAAAATTTTGAAAAAAAATTTGAAAAATTTAATTTTTTCTGTAATTACACCTTTAAAATTTGTTAATTATTTATTTTTCTTTACACTAACCCCTTAAAATTTAGAGTCTCTAGATCATGTAATTAAAAATGATGACATACTTAAAATTATCTAATAAATGTCACCTGTAAATAAAAAAATTTTAAAAGCTTTTGAAGTTTAATACATAAAATAAATATATTTTTTTATTTTAAATTTATATTTCAAGTACATGTTATATTAAAAAATTAGTATTATGAGGTTTTTCAATTCTAAATTATCTATACTATTATATTTTTCTTTTTGTAAAAGCTTACGATAATGACTACATAAAAAGTTAATTATACTTTAACAATGATTAAACATACGTGAAAGTCACTACAACCCCAACGTCGGGGTGCTGACCCTACCCCTGGCTACAACACTTGTGACTTGTTTTACCTTAAAAAATTTGATCTTTCCTGCCGCTTTTTAACTCAGCCATATTAACTTTGGATTACAATTTTTTTTTTTTAAATTAATAATGCTCAAAAGTTGAAAACATGTTTAGATAAATTAGAAACTATTTTCCAAAGGGAAAATAATTTATAATTTATAAATTTAGGATCATCTGTCAAAATCAGTCCACGTGATATGATCGTATTCACTTATCAAACACCTTATTTTATATACTTAGTTAGATTTCGTTTCTATTTTGAGAGATCTAATAATACATTAATGACTTTATTACTTTATGTAAATATATTATTTCAAAAATAACTTTATATCTGCTTTTTAAAATGCATTTTTTCAATTTTAAAAGAAAAGCCGATAGTTGTTAACTTTTACAAAGTGGTTAAATTCGTCTTGGGTATTCTTTTGTGTATGTGTGTGTTGATTTTTTTGGGTGACGGGTTAGATCAATTTAACTGCCTTGTGATGTTTTGAGTTCAAACTGCAAACTGCAAAGGCACAAGGCCAATTTGCTTCTTATGTATCATTACGGAGTCATGACTAGATTAGTAAGCGACAACAAAATGTAGTCTAAATGTTAAAATTACGTATTTTATGCGATTTAAGTTATGAATTCGAATTATTAAAAAATAAATAAAAATTTATTTTAAATCCTCTTTACATATTAAAAAAAATAGGGCAATGGCACTAAAAATTCTTAGTTGGCCTAATTAAGTCCTTGGGACACCCAAAATGTAGTTGATCGAATTGTACGCACAAACTTTAGCGTAAAACAAACATAAGGACATATCGACAATAATTTGCTTTAGAAACTCCGCAAATTTGATTTCAGTTAGGCACCAAGAAAAGGGCTTGATGGAATTTAGTTGCAAGAATGAGTTGAATTTCAGTTGGGGAACATAGAATTTTCTTAAAAATTTATTGTAATTAAAATATGAGTTGGTATGTAATGTATAATTAGGGTTTAGAAAGGTCCAAAGCTACTAACATAAATTAATTATAGGTGCCATGTCTACTACGATCTCTTAATCTAATAATGCCAACATTATTTGGAAGAATTTATTTTCTTAGTTTCACAATTAATTAAGATTTCTAAATTAAGGGAATAAATTAAATGCTTCACTCGAAATTTCAGATCCCAAAAGAAGAGTTTGTTCGTATAGAAGAGGGAAATTTTTATTTTAAGTGTGTTGGTGCCCACGAATTAAAAAACCTATTAAACTACATCAATTTTATAAAAATATAGTTCAAAATGACTAAATTACTCATTTACATTACTATTCCAATTACACAATTCTCCATCTATTAATATGGCACAAAGGGTAAAAGTTAAAAAAAATACTCTCTCCGTTTCATTTTATTTGGCATATATAAGGTCAATTTTGTACATAATTTAGAAAAGTTGATATTTGACCAACTAGTAGAATAGTTTTTTCATTATTGTCCTCAAATTAAAATTTAGAATTTGTTAGTTGGCTTTGAAAAATTTTATTATAGGAAGATCCTACCAAGTGGCATGTTAAGCGGTATCCCCAAACCAATGAGATTCTAACATTTTAAATAGTGGCTCACCAATTCATTTTATTTTTAGACCCATCATTTTAAATAGTAGAATTTCACTAGTTTAGATATACCACTTAACATGCCATTTGGTAGCATTTTCCTATAATAAAGTTTCTCGTTGGTTTTGGATTTTCAAAATTTGAAATGGATTATCAGATTAATTAATGTTGAAACTTGACATTAATGCTATAAAACTTGCATGAAGGGTAAATTAAGTAAACTAATATTTATTTATTTACTATTCTCATCAGTTATAAATAATTTAGAATAAACTAAAATAAAAAGAGAGACAAATAAAATGGAGGAGAGAGTATACTATTTGATACTTTCTTGATTTTTTAAAGTGATAGTTAATTTGACACAAGACAAATTATTTAAAGTATCAGTTACTTTAAAATGGAAAGAGTATTTTTTTCCTTTTACTAACTTGAAAAAAGAAAAAAAAATGTGTATAGTTTACAAAGAGTAATGATTGGGTAGTTAGAGATTCTGTTTGTTTTATTTTGTTTTTGATTGAACCAACCAACATCAGCATTAGTAAACGCTGTGTTTGTTGTTGGATAGAAGTAGAAACCCTTTGATTACGCTTTTTGAAGACTTTTTATCGATATATTTGTTAAAGTGGAAGACACGAAATTTAGGTCCAAAATTACGTGTAACGCGTTGTTTCCAAGCTGCCAACCTTAACGACAAAGGTAAAGATGTTCACCAGCAGAGAAGTATGGCAATTAATATTGCTTAATTAGATAAAGAATATTTAGTAGTAATAATTATATTGCTAATAAAGCATAAGTGATTAAAGTATTGGTTCCTTTGCCTGCATTATACATTTACTCACTGCAAGTTTCATTTTTCTTTCATAGAAAAAAATAATGGGATATTGTTTTAAACCATATCAGCCATGCTCTTGAGTTGTGCAAATGAGGGTGGTTCATAAAGGTGCAATGTTTTTCCTACTAAAGTTTTAGATAATTATCAAAAGGAAAATTTTTACGTGGATTACGTTATAATGTTACGGACTTTTTGGTTTATGTTGAATTACATCAATAGTTTATTTAAGTTTGTAAACTATTAATTTTATCCCTCAAACAATCAATTATATTTTGGACATTTTTACCTTTCCAAAAATTCATATGTAACTCACGTTCTGCCCATAACAACCAATTTAATGTCCAAAATAGACGGAATAGACATTGAGCAATGATTTTGAGAGTTTAGTTGCTAATTTAGCCGCAAGAAAATGTTAATGAGTAAAATTAATAATTTATAAAAGTTGAGTGGACTATTCGTCCATTTTCCCCAAAAAAAAAAAAAAAAGTAATTTTGGACAATTTAGCAAAGTTTTTGTAACAGTAACATTACATGTATCCAGATAAGCGGAGAACGATTCAGGACCCAAAAATTATGGCGTGGATTGCAAAATGTCCCAATCTGTAAAATTGGAGAATTTACTTATAATTTGAGAAAAATTATGTGGGCGCATTGGCAAAGTCTAATTATATTGATTTATTCTTTCTGGACTGAAGCAAAGACTCTGAAACTATCTAATATTAAATGTAAAAAGTCCCCCTAGTTTTCTGGCATTGTGAAAGTTGAGCACTAACTGCAGAAAATTTTGAGTTATTAACACTTTGTCCTTTTAAATTAAGTGAGTAATTATACTTTGTCCTCCATTATACTATTTCATTTATTATCAATATTTAAATTATTAAGATAATCTAGTTAAATGACTAAAATATCCTAAGTATTATATATATATTTTTATACTATTTAAATTTTGATAGCAATACGATAATTATTTTAAAATAAGAAAAAATAAATTATATAATATTTTAATATAATATTGATCAATATATTTCTTGTCAAATTTTTAAAATTTTTAGATTTCATTTTATACTATTTCGAATTTGTATGAAAAATATATTTTCTATAAAACTGTGCAAATGTGGTATCGGATATACTATAGTTCAATATTTTCTCACATTTTCACTTCTTAAAATCAAAGATATCAATGTATTATTATATTTTTTCTAATTTTTTATAACTATCAAAAATTAATTAAATACATAAAAAATCAAAATATAATACTAAGGGTATTTCAATCATTTAACTAAATTTTATTGATATTTCAAATTTTTAAAGGATGAATAACATGAATGGGGGTCATAGTGTACATTTGTATAGTTCAGGAGGTAAAGTGTAATTACTCATCTAATTTAGGGAGGCAAAGTGTTAATAGCCCAAAATTTTTTCTCAAAATCCCCAAGGGTATGTTTGATGTAAGAGTTGTATTATATAAATATTTAAAATATAAGTTTATATTGTATAAATATTTAACAATATAATATACACTAATCTGAGAGTAAAATTTTGACTACTCGTTTTGTAATGTGGAGTAAGTTTGACAGTTGTTAAAATGATTTAAAAAATAGTGAAATCTCCTTTAAAATATAAATATATATTGTATAAATTTTTAACGATATAATCTACAAATCTAGGAATAAATTTCAACTATTCATTCTGTAATACGAATTAAATATGACAATTATTGAAATTATTAAAAAAATAATAAAAATTTTTATGTTTTAATTATTTAATAACTTGTAATATTCATCCCAACGTGTGACAAAATTTTTTCCAAATCCGGAGTGTACAATTTTCCTGAAATGTAACTATGTAAGCCTGCGAAAAGGACAAAAGAGCAGAAGAAGACGACCGTGTTTTACGGCTTTTTAACGGGTAGAGACCCAATCATGCTGCGTCTACTGCCTCATAATTGATCTTCGTCGTGCGGTGGTTGTATAAACTATAATTACAATAAAATAATGTATAATTTATATATTTATATTACATAATTTAAAATTATTATAATAATTTTATTATCAATGAGTATATTAAATGTATTACTAATTTACTATTAATATAAATAGAGTTAGGTAATTATATATATTTTTATATACGTATAGAATATAATTTAATTGGAATCGGTGATTTAATAAAATTTTGTTATATTAATTAATTTTTATAAATGATTCTTAATTTGTAACTTTATAAATTATTTTAACATCTATATGTGATATATACACTAATACACATTCATGTGTTAAGATTTATATATATACTAATACACATTCATGTATTAAGATTAGTATACACACACAAAAATGTGTTTAAATTTGTACGTATAATCTATTTGAAACTTGTATATATAATATATTATGAATTATAATTTTGTACACATATTATATAAGGATGATAATATGAAAATTGGAATAATTAAAAAAAAAATTCTTCCTAAAGATATGCATAAATATAATATAAGAAAGTAAAGCTATTTTATAAGAAAATAAAAAATGAAAATACTCTATTTTGAATTTGTAGAATGATGTGAAATTTGTAGGATGATGTACTAAATTTTAGAATTAGAATATGAAATGGAAGAAAATTTATGTTCGACTTACTGATCGAACAAAACGATTCGACTTTAATTTACTTTGGATTTATATGACTTGATTTTGACTTTAAAATTCAACATTATTAAACAAGTCAAAAATCAAATACCAATCGAATGAACACTCCTAGTACTAACTCTGCCTCATCGCATCCCTCTCTTTTCGTCGAAATTCTACGATTCTATTAGAATATTAGTATTTAAATATATGATGTTGTATTGTATAAATATTTAAAAATTAAAATACAATGATATATACTATTACTATTTATTACTGTTTGCATTAATATTACTAACTTCGTCTCCTGCCTCAACTTTGGCCCTCTCCCCCCCCCCCCCCTTGGAAAAAAAAAAAGAAGAAACAATTAAACAATTGGTATAAATGATAGAGGAATTTGTTTTGACTCTTTAGAGTACATTCAAACACATGATGTGATGTAATATAAATATTTAAAATATAATGATATAATATTTTAATAAAATTATAAATTTGTTTTAACTATAAAGCTAAACATGTAACAAATTGTTTAATCTTTCCCTTTGTTAAAACCTTATTTTAATAGAAAATATTAATATAGATCCAGTTTTGAGTTTCACAGGTAAACTTTGTAGTTAAAATTAAATTTTATAAAATTTTACTTACATCAATTGATATTATAAATTTTATAATATATAATCTATATCATAAAATTTAAGATGGGGTTAAAAACCAAATTTACTTAAATATTTCCCTAATTCTAAATCGGAGAGCAAGAAGTGGTTAGGAACTGACTAGTCCATTGGCTAGACAAAATGAATACTATTGTATATTTCCAAGCAAGAATGCTCATAAATAGCCAACATTTAGTTATTTTTATATGCAGAATATAGTTATGACAAAAGATAAATATGTAAGTGAATTTTTTTTACCACTACCCGGATAATAAATAAAGGAATTTACACTATCAATTTCGCTAACAGAATTATTGGCTCTTCAAGTTCGATTCTTTTTTTTTTTTTTTTTTTAACCTTTTAAAAAAACAACGGCTACTCTAGAAATTTGAATAGTGTTGCAAGAAATCAAGATACCACGTTGAAGTCTTATTCTACCAAAAACAGAAAGAAGAAATTAGAGAAGCCTATAGTTGTTTTGCAGCTTTAGGATGTAGTTTAACAAGTGAACAATTAATAGTAACTATTTCACCGACTTTTGTTGGATAAAATAATGGAGGAGGCAAGAGGTTTTTATTGTTTAACTTTATTTTTATTTTTTTTCAAATTTGTTTCACTTTAGTGTACATGACAAATAATAGAGAATGTGATAGATGATCAGTACATGAATAACTTTTATTTTATTTAGGGTTAATAACACTTTACCTCTTAAATTAGGTAGGTAATTACACTTTATCTTCTAAATTAAAATAATATACATTTTACCCTCCATTGGCACTATTTATCTATTAACTAATTTTACAATCATCAAGATAATCTAGTTAAATGGGATTAAAATACTTTTGGTACGATATTTTGATTTTGGGAAATTTTACAGTCCCTTTTAGGGAACTCTTCGCTTAGTTTTAAAAGCTTGTACAATATAACCTTTTAAAACAATAGTATTATATTGTACAACCATTTAAAACACAAAGGGAATGATTCCCTAAAAGGGACCGTAGAATATTTCTTTGATTTTTTGTGTATCTAAATTGTGATAGTGATGGATAAGGAAAAGTAAAATATATAATATTTCAATATAATCCATATCAATATATATCTTGGTCAAATTTTTAAAATTTTTGGATTTCATTTTGTGTTATTTCAGAGTTTGAATGTTAAAATATTGTGGTAGAATAATTCTCAAATAGGCTTATTTTTAGGGTTAATAACACTTTGCTCCCCTGAACTAGATGGATAATTATATTTTGTCACCTAAACTAAAATAATATACACTTTGCTCCCATTTACACTATTCATTTATTAACAATTTTAAAATAATTAAGATAATCTAGTTAAAGAAAAATGACTAAAATACCCTTCGCACTATATTTTGATTTTTTATGTATTTAAATTTTGATAGTGATGTGATAACTATTCAAAAATAAGGAATAATAAACTACATAATATTTCAATATAATCCATATCAATATATTTCTTGATCAAATTTTTAAAATTTTTGGATTATATTTTATATTATTTCGAATTTGAATGTTTAACTATAGTTTTAGAAAAATTCCCAAATGGGCTTATTTTCTATTGAAAATTTTTCTTTAAAGGTATTGTGTGACAATATATTTTCTATAAACTTTGTGATTTTTTTTTTGATATCTCTTAGTATTTTACACTTTAAATATTTGACTTAACTTGTGCAAATTGCAATATCCGATATATTATAATTCAATATTTTCTCACATTTTCACTTCCTCAAGTCAATGATATCAATTTGTTATTATATTTTATTTGTTCCTAATTCTTTTATATCTATTGAACATCAAAATTAAATGCATAAAATATCAAAATATAATATACTAAGGGCATTTCAGTCATTTTACTATATTTTCTTGATATTTTAAATTTTTTAAATGATGAATAATATAAGTAGGAGGCAAAGTGTATATTTTGTTAGTTCAAAAGGGCAAAGTGTAATTACCCCTAGTTTTGGGAGGCAAAGTATTATTCATCCTATTTTTTATTAAAATTTCTTCTTTAAAGGTATTGCATGATAATATATATATTTTTATAGAATTTTGTGATTTGTTTGATTTATCTTAGTACACTTTGAATATTTGTCTTAACTTGTGCAATTACATACCCACTCCCAGCTTAGGGGTAAAGTGTTATTAACCCTTTATTTTATTTATTATTAGTGGAAAAAGACACACCATGTGTGTGATTTTCAAAGTAATTAATTTAAAAATAGCAAGAACTTTAGGAGCATTATTTATGAGTTGAAATTTTAAAATTATCAAGAATAAAACAGGAATAACATATAATGACATTACACTAAATGGAGGTTCTTGCTTTATATATGCAACTAGTGAGAAAGACACACACTATGTGTGTGGTTTGAAAAAAAAATAATTAACTAACAAATATGAAGAAGTTTTATGGTGAGTAATGAGCGGAAGTTTTAAAACCAACTTAAGAAGGGTAAAATAGGAAATATATAAAATGACATCACACCAAACTCTCCCTCATGTTTTATATATAAAAATATAGATAGATATAGATAATAGGGTTAATAACACTTTGCCTCTCTAAACTAGGTGGATAATTACACTTTGCCCCCTTAAACTATAGAAATATACACTTTGCCCCTATTAACACTATTCATCTATTATCAATATTAAAATCATTAAGATAATATAGTTAAATGACTTAAATACCCTTAGTATTATATTTTGATTTTTTATGTATTTAAAAATTAAAATTTGATAGTAATGTGATAATTATTTAAAAATAAGTAAAAATAAATTATATAATATTTCATTATAATCTATATCAATATATTTCTTGGTCAAATTTTTTAAAATTTTCGGATTTCATTTTATATTATTTTGAATTTGAATGTTTTAGAATAATTCCCAAATAAGTTTATTTTCTATTGAAATTTTTTATTTAAAAGTATTGTATAAAAATATATTTTGTTAAAATTTTTTGATTTTTTTATGTCTGTTAATATTTTATATTTTTAATATTTGGCTTAACCTGTGCAAATTGTAATATCGGATATAATATAATTCAACAGTTTCTCATATTTTCACTCTTTAAAGTCAAAGATATCAATGTATTATTATATTTTATTTTTTCCTAGTTCTTTTATAACTATCGAAAATCAATTAAATACATGAAAAATCAAAATAAAATACTAAGGGTATTTTAGTCATTAAAAAATATTTGCTTGATATTTTACATTTTTTTTAATGAATGAATAATATGAATGGAGGAAAAGTGTATATTTCAATATTTTAGAGGGACAAAGTGCAAATACTTACCTAGTTCAGGGGGGCAAAGTGTTATTAACCCCTAGGTAATAAGATAATTATTTTAATAAAGATGGTGTCCCCTTTATCGAAGACCAGCCCACGTTAAGTGGGCCGCCAAACCAGATTTCAGCGATTCATAGGCCCCTTTCCCCTCGTCTCCTCGTGTGATATTTTGGTCTTAAATTTTTGTCCTATATTTCTTTCTCAGGTTTCAAATCAATTGGAATAATAGTAGAAATCTAAAAAGCGAGAGACGATAAAGTCAAAATTCCAAACGAGTCTAATGCTTTATATTATTTTTTAGGTTCCTATAAACTGTGAAATATATCCATTTGTATCATTATTCTTGACAAAAATTATTCTGAATATTATTTAGAATAATTACTTTTGAATATGATTTATGTAAAATTAAAAGATAGTTGAAAAATATGTTATAAAAATAATATAAAAAATTATTTAAAAATAATGAATAATTTTACTGTTCAATAACCAAACAGAGTCATTCTGTTTATTATTCATAAAATACCCGGACGAATTAATTAACAACTAAGAAATACATGTACTTGACATGCTTGCTGCATCAGTTGGTCTACATTTTGCGATAAATAATCTCTCCTATGATCTAACAGTCCTACTTCAGATTTCACAATTCTCGTGCTACAGATAGCTCTATCTGGTAAGGCATCTAAGTTAATTGGTTCCATTTGTTTTCTATTTCTTTTTATCAAGCAAAGTTCCATAGCCTCCATTCGACAAGCAGTTAAAACAATACAGGGAGTATAGCAGCTTCGATCTTATCTTAGCAATGTCATCCATTTCTGCCTTTGTTCTCGACTATTGAGAGCCAACTAAGTATTTTACAATCATTTTCTTTAACACAAATATGCCTGAAAAGAAGTCGCTTTATTTGGCCAAAACATGAAAAAGAAAACTCGACTAAATGAGTACACAACTAAATGAGTAATTACACTTTATCGACCTAAATTAAAAGAATATATACTTGTCACTATTGACACTATTCATTTGTTAACAACCTTAACACTATTAAGAAAATATAGTTAAATGATTGATCAAATGCCCTTAGTACTATATTTTGGTTTTTTATATATTTATTTATTTTTATTGAGGTGACAATTATTATAAAATAAACTATAAAATATTACAGTATAAAATCCATATTAATATATTTTTTGGTAAAAATTTTGTAATTTTTGGAGTTCGTTTGATATGATTTGGAGTTTGAGTTTTTAACCATAATGGTAACACATTTCTCAAAGTGGACTTATTTTCTATTGAAAATTTTCTTTAAGGGTCTTATGTGACCATTTTTTTTCATAAATTTTTTTTGATTTGTTTTCTCTCTTAGTATTTTATATTTTATAAAATTTGGTTTAAACCCGTGCAAATTACAATGTTTGATACAATTTATTTTAATATTTTTTCTCACATTTTCATTCTCTAGAGACAAAGAAATCAATTAATTATTATGGTTTATTTTTTTTTTAATTTTTTATAACTATAAAAAAAAAAACAAAATACATGAAAATTTTAAAAAAATAGCGCTAAGGGGGTAAGTTAAGTCATTTGATCAATCTTTTATTGATGGGGCTAAATTGTTTACGAATGAATCGTGTGAAAGGAGAGCAACATATATATTCTTTTAGTTTAAATTGGCAAAGTGTAATTAACCTTTACACGAAAGAAAATAGTTGAAATCTACATTGACACAATTTTCAACTAGTTGTTTTCATGTTCTTTTCTAGAAAATATTTAGAGAGATTCAGTTTTGAGTTATACTTATAAATATTGTGGTCAGAATTAAATACTTAAGCAATCTTTTTTATATCACTTAATGTCATTTATTTTATATAATTTAATACACACCGTATAGTTTATATATGCGGTAAAAAAAATCAAATTTACCTAAATATGTCTCTTATTTTCCTATAATTCCTTAGAGTCGGCTTAAATATGTTCCATTCTAGTTGCAAGGAGTATTAAACGTTTAGGAAAGTACGATTCCATTGTTTGGACAGTTATTATTTGAGAAATTATTTATAATAAATATAATCATAACTTTAAAGGATTTCTCTAATGTTCATGAGATAAAAGTTAGGTTGAAATACATCTTTAGAAAATAATTACAAAATATTATACAATCCGAATGGAATGTTTTATTTTTTGTGCAAACGGGAAGGAGGACGGAAAGAGGGAGTAATATTAATCAAAAGAATGGACTATTGCCTCTATCATAAATCTGAAAAATATAATGAATGAAACAAGTTATACGCTTTGAATATGGTGTATCTTATCATGCAAAATTTTTTTAAAATGAATTTGATTATTCATCGTGAATTTCGTGATTTAAATTTAGCCATATCATTTATATGATGTGTATCTTGTCATACTACGGCCTAATTTTTGTTAATGTGTTTTTTCTGGAATATGTGATATACAGTCCTAGTAACTTAAAAATACTAACACCTCCTCCCACCATTGCAAAATGATCAATGAAAACAAAATATGCAGGTGCATGCACACACACACGCAAACCCCTGTTGCTTTTCCTGGAATATGTGATAAATTTTTGTCTTTAAACATTTCTGCATATGCATGTATGCTTTTATAAGAGAAATTTCTTTCATGAAAACTGTTGTGTTGCACAAACGAAAACTATTATATTGCTTAAATTTAATAAAAGAAAAATTATTTTTTACTCACTTTATACTAATCCAAATATATATCATGAATCGTTGAATGATTGAATAGTAATAAAATTCTTCTACCTTTTTATCATCCTAACGATATAATGTAATAATGAGTGAGTGGCATATAATTATTCGT
Organism: Cinchona pubescens; assembly: GCA_025175665.1. Lineage (NCBI taxonomy): Eukaryota > Viridiplantae > Streptophyta > Magnoliopsida > Gentianales > Rubiaceae > Cinchona > Cinchona pubescens. Next base: position 904,491 of record JANKKI010000397.1, on the reverse strand, counting down.
ACCACATAATTATTCATAAAAAAGAACCGGAGAAGAGAGTTCGAAACATTAACGTACATATTGGAGTATTCATTCGTGCCGTCAGTGAGAAAACAGAAGCAAGCAGGAGACACGACATGTGAGGTCGGCCCAGAAATCCCACGTTCTCACCATCCATTTCCTGTTGGGCTCTTTTTAATTTCATCAGTGAAAAAATATGGAAAAGGAGACAGTGCTCAGAAATGGAAAATGGGTGTCATTAGTTATTATTACAGCCCCAGAAATGTCGAAAGAAGCTGAAAAATTCAGTTAATATTAACTACTCCTAGAAAGAGAGGACTACTCAGGTCAAAGCATAGGGATGAACATTTTTGGCCAATCGACGCACTAATTTAATTTTCAAATTAGATTTAAAATTCGATTCTTGTTGTCTTAATATAAAAATAATTTATAATTAATATTATAAGGTACAAAATATCTTATAATATATAAATGTCTCACAAAATGTGTTGACGGTCTGCATTAACCATAAATGAATGCCCTAAAGGCACCCTTTTTATTCAAAATAATAATAATAATAATAATAATAATTATGTGGTTTCAACTTTCAGATGAAAAGATAGTCTGCTGTGTGTGAGCAGCCAACTTGAGGTGGACGATAACTAACATCACAATTTGATGCCAAATCACATGTGCTCTTACCGCATGTACCGGGATTCATGTTGGATAGTCTCCTCAAAATTTCTTGTACTTTTGGGTATTTGTTAATGCAACTCAAATTTGATTATATATTAATGATAATTGATACCTATGTGATCTCCTTTTCATCCTGTGTCTCTGATGTGTGGAGAGGAAGTGTTATCCTCGAGTCATACAATCCCAAGGTTATATTGGGAGAGGTTTACTCTGTATGTCAAAGATAATTTGGAGAATTCGAGGTAGTTATCACATATATATCTTCCAATGATCAAGATTTATTATACATCTAATTAATATACCCTTTTCGAGTATGTTTTAACGATGAAAATTTTGAGATTATAGTCTTGTTCTACTTGTGAAAAAATATAAGCTGCTATTTTTGAAATTGAAAAAAAAGTATTTTTTCAATTTTTTGTCCATAAAATCTTTTTAAAAAGTGATTTTTCAATTTTAAAAAGTTATAAATTTTTTATTATTGAGAACAAACACACTAGATATATACATGTGTCACAAGGTCCTATGCTAATGATATGTCTATTTCATTTATATGCTTTTTGAGAAGCTGAAGCCCTTCCACGTCCAATAATGTTAGTGGCAGGACTATACAAAAATTATGCATTATTATTACATAGACATTGGGAGGATACTCTTAATTGTGAAAAAGATTTTGAAGAAGTGAAAACTAATTTTCTAAATGGCCTATTTCAAAATATCTATATGTTTCTAGTACAGAAAATTGTAATTTGTAAAATTTTAGGGGCGGAAGCCCTATCAGTCCCCCTACATCTGCCTGTGAATAATGTCGTTACTGGTGATCAAAACACACTCAATATGTGTGCATAATCCTGTCAAAAGTTTTTATTTTTGTAGTCTAAAGCAAATAATGCACTTAACAGAAAATTAACAAAAAAAAGGTATAAGTAATCAGTAACATTAAAGATGTAACTCAAAGCAAGAATGCACTAAGAAGGAATTTCAAAAAAAAAAAAAATCCACATAACAAGGCAGGTCGAGTATTATTTTTCTTTTTTTGACAATCGTAATTTTATTTGGAAACAGTAAGTTTGAGGCTTTGGTTTGCCCAGAATTACAATGAATTTCAATTCTAATCTTGCTTGTATATTGAGAACATTAAAGGAATTGAACCTACAGGAAGAAATTAGAAATATATTGTGAATATAACTTGCCTGATATTGGAGTATTAAATTTTCTAAAGTGGTAGAATTCATATAAAAGCAGGAAAACTTTATTGTCAAGGAATAGCATTCATGGAAAAAAGGAAAGCTTACATATTTGTTGTGCATGGAATTCTAGAGTTTTAGAATTTAGGAGGATAACTTGAGAAATTATAGCAATTAACAAAAAATAAATAAAAAATAGAAAAAGATATGTAAAATTTATGGAGGTAGTAGTGGGTAGTGTAGTTACAATTTTGTTTTTAATTTTAATTTTAGAATTTCAGAAAAAATTCAAAAGAAAGAGACTATCATTACTAAAGAGATGACTATTTCTTTATATATAATAAGATCCAGTTTCGTGTATCTGTCGGTCTCCATAGTTAGAAAAAAATGGTTTTAGCATAGAGTTGGGAGAAAGATTAACCAAATCGCGACAAGGGTGTATACATGGTAGAAGGATAAGTTGTACTTTTATTTTGTCATTCGGTTACTAGAAAGAATTATTGGAGAGGATGTGAAAATAAAAATGCATGATATGATTACGTGCCCCTATCTGGCTCTCTCTCTCTCTCTCTGTATAGATAGATAAGTTGTACACAAACACATATATATATATATATATTAGATAAAAGCAAGTGTAACACTTCTAATTTATTGAAAATTTTTATTTTTAAAAAAATAAATGAGTAATCAGTAAATGATAACCAAGTGTAAAAATTTTAACTGTTGAGTTTTTTATACAAGATTTATATATTTTAAATATATTTTTAATATCATTGCTCTTTTTTATTGTAATTATTTTCACTTGTCTTTTTTATTTTTATTTTTCGATATTGTTTGTTATTTGTTATAAAATTATATATAAATTGTATTTATTTTTTTAAAATTAAACAAACTTTCTCTTTTATGAGAACAATGTATTATAATTGCATTTTTTTTATATTTTTTCTCTTCTAGGTTCTGAAGTTATAATTTTTATATAGCATCACCACCAATTAATTAAATAATTAAATATTAAGATATTTTCTATAGTATTGATCTTTTTAAATAGATGTGCATATTCAAACATTATATAGATGAAGTATTTTGAAATTCTATTACTAGCGAAAATATTAATAGATAATCGGATGATTTATGGATAATAATTACAAAAATGATTAATAAAAATTTTGAAAAATAAGAAGGAAAATGAATCTAACTAAAATGTAAAGAATATATAAATCAAACAAAAATTATGTCTTATGTATAGAATAACTAAACGCATCAACTATTATATTCTTCATGTTATAAATAGGTATTATATAGTATATTAAATCATTATAAAAAATTGAAATAATAAATTGTTCTTTTGTATTGTAATAAAATACAATGAACGTTACATAAAATAATCCTTTATCTTATTCTACAATACACAAAATGCTAATGAAATTGTAGTTCTAAAGATAACTAATATGAATTACATGTTATTATTTTAAGTGAGATTTTATATATATATATATTTTGTATCACAATAAATTTTTTGCTAACTTATTATATATATATATACACACACACACACATACATATAGAGAATATATATGTATTTCTTAAAGTTATGATAACATTCATTTCAATACTTAATTGATGCTCTAAACTCTTTATTCATCTTTAATGGCATAAGATGTAGTTAACTCTGATCTTAAATAGTTTTTATTTTTCTTTTCGGTTCCTAAGTTATAATTTCTAATAGCGAAACTACCAATAACTTAATTAATGATAGACAAAGACTTTTTGTATAATATTGAACTTTTTTTGAGATATATCTATATATTCTTTATTATTTGTAAAAAATAAAATCACCATCAAATATCAATCATCATTTAATAGATGATCGTGCCAAAATTCTTTTATTAATGAAAATATTTACAGAAGATTAAATAATATATAGTAATAATTACAAAAATGATTAAATAAAATTTATATCAAAAAAAAAAAGCAAAAATAAACCTAAATATAAAGAACAAAGATATCAAACAAAAATTATGTTTCCTGTATAAGAAAACCAACAAATTAAACTAATATGTTCTATATAATATAGATAGATATCACATAGTATATTAAGATGATAATCAAAATGTGAAAATAAAAATTTATTCTTTTATCTTGCTCTGAAATGTACATAAAATTAAAGAAAAAATCCTCTATATTACTCTAAATGCATGCAACTCGAATGACAAATATTTAATTCTGAGACATCCAAAATAACATACTATATATTTTTTTTAACATAATGTGTAAATTAATTATGTATCCAGATGGAGAATATATTGGTATTTTTCATATTTCTTAACCTTATGATAATATTGATATTCTGAAATCTTCCATTCATCCTGAATGGTATCGAATGCAGTTAAATCCAAAATTATATTTTGATATAATATTTTAGTATGAAATTAAATTTGCATTTATTAAATATATAAACAAAATGACTAGGCTAATAAAAGTATATGGATTTTTTTGTGTGGTACTTTTTCAATTAATTCCTTTTATTATTTACCAAGATATTTAATCTATGTCTTTATTATTTTGTTAAATACTGAAGAATTACATTATAATTTCTAAAATCGACATGTAAAATCAATCTATATCTGCAATTATTTTAGAGTATTTAATAGTATGATTATATTTGAATAATATATGTTATCTTTTACAGTACTTACCTACTTCTTTTTTTTCTATATTGTCATTCCTACAATTTATACATGATTCTTGTAGGTCTTGCAATAATTATTCTAGACTATTTTGAGCATGAATCACACAATTGGTTTTACTTTTTTTACCTTATCAATAGTTAGTTCAAACCGATATTTCTTTGTTGTTTCATCCTATACTATAACAACCAGTATTGTAATTTCTGAATTTGACATTTAAACTCATTATATACTTGCAACTATTTAGAGTATTGTTACAATTATTATTTTAGAATATTTTGGGTCTTATATGCATTGTATCATGGGTTAAAGTTATTTTCTAGCTCATCAATAGTTCATCTAAACTAATATTCTCTGGAATGATGTTATTAAAGATAAAACTTTAGTAATCGAAATATTATAAAAGAGATATAAAACTAACAAATTTTTTTATTTCAATTAAAGATTGTAAGTTTTTAATTTTGTTCCTGAACTTTACTTTCATTGCTTGGTTAATTTTCTATTCGTCATGTAGGATAGAAAAAATAAATCTAAATTACTCGTAATACAGACTTAAAAGAAATAAGAAAATAGTGTTATATATTCCACTATTTTTTACTTTATATAATTTTTAATTATTTATTTGTATGATTATTGATTTTGTGCTTTTTAAGTTGGAATATACTCAAAAATTCTATATTCATAGACATATCTCTCCTATTAACCCAAAATTTTAAGTTAAAGAAGTCACTATAATCAAGAGTCATGAAACCATTACAGTTTACTATCAGTTAATGGAAGTTGTGCTTAAGAAAAATAATATCAGCCATATTTGTCATATTTTTTCAATTAATTCCAACCAAAAAGGCTAGCAAAATGCCAAATTCAACTTCAATGCCTCTTTCAATCAAATTCTACATGAATCAAACATTCTCTTTATGAAAAGTCTATTCATCAGACAAAATTAAACAAAAAATATTAGAATATAATAGGGATAAAATGATCAACATATTTAGTTGACATAACAAAAGGACTTTATTGGTTAATAGATAATGTTAGGTATTAATCTATCAACGACACTAAAAAGGGATGAGGTGTAATTAACCTTATCTATAAAGCATGCAGAGGGAATGATCTAATTAAATTTCCTAAATTGGGAATACTTGAATGAACAATTATTAATAAAATAAAATAATTATAGTGAATTTGGAATATTTATAATAGTTATAAAAGATTGTTTTTATTATAAAAAAATGAAACAATTTGAACATATATAACAGTTATAAAATATAATATTTTTATTTTATTCTTTGCTTAAATATAAATGACTTTTTTCACTTTTAGATATATATACATTCTTATTATGTATTTATGCCAAAATTTCGTAATAAGTTAAGGAATCTACAATTTATTTCATTAGCATTTTAGAATAAGATAATGGATGTTTTCATAAACATTTGATGCATTTTAAAGCAAGACAAAAGAACAAATATTATTTTAATTTTTTATAATGAATTTAATATTCTATAATATACATATCCGTAAAATGAAAAATATATTATTTTAATCTGTTTAATTTCTTATACATAAGATGTAATTTTTGTTTGATTAATTTAGTGTCTCTTATACACATTAGATTCAATGTATTTTTTGAAATTTTAATTATAATAAATATTTTTATACAAATAAAAGTCTTCATCCTATTATGTATTTATAGAAATACATGGTTATATCCTAAACAATCAGTAGAATAGATTATAAGTAATTTAATTATATTTTTTTATTGGGAATTAGAAATTATATCATTCATTTTTTTATTTTTTGAAATTTTAATTATGTAATAAATATTTTATACAAATAAAAATCTTCCATCTAATTATGTATTTATGCCAATGTAGTTGACTGTTTCCTAAAAAATAGGTAAAATAGATGATGAGTAATTTAATTATGTTTGCCTATTAGGAATTGGAAATTATATTTTATTAAGTGTGGGTATTTTAGACATTACAAAAAAAGTAAAGAAAAACTTAAATATGTTTTCCTATTAGCTATTGGAAATAATATTTCATTAAAGACAAGTATTTTAGATATTACAAAAAGAGGGAGAAACACTTATATATGTTTTCTATTGGAAATTGGTAATTATATTTCATTATGGACGAGTATTTTAGTCATCACAACAAAGGAGAGAAACACTATAGGAGGAGAAACAAAATTTGAGAGGAACAACTCGCATATAATATATATATATATATATATATATATGTGTATGTATGTATGTATGTATATATGTATGTATTTATGTATGTCGTTCTCACTCTAATTCCTCAAAAGTTCAGGATCTTTGAAATTGTTATATATATATATATATATATGTATATATATAGTATATATATATACATATATACATATATATACATATATATGTATATATATATATATCGTTCTCACTCTAATTCCTCAAAAGTTCAGGCTTTGAAATTGCTATATTACCACTCTCCTAATCTCTCCCTTCACAATTGATTGGTGAGTATTGTGGTAATTTCAAAATTCAAATGTTTTGACATTATCATCCTCGGTGTAATTTTGTTACTACCACTTTTACGTCTTTCCATATAAAGAATAGGGAAATTCTACAGATTCTTTTGGAGAGCCATTCTTTTATACTTTAAATACTTATACAGTACTACAACATATACTTAAAAAAATTATACTGTACAAATTTTTAAAACCAAAGAAATAATTCCTTAAAAGAATAAAGATCACATCAGAATTTATACATGGGCCATGCAACTGCTTTCTTCCTTACAATTTTGGAAAAGTTTGCAGCATCGGCCATGGTTTCGAGACTACCCTGGGCCTCTCTAGCTTCAAGCATATGTTGGGCCATTGTTGGGGCCTTCCCTTTGCCTTGTAACGTTTTACTTCTATTTTGCTTTACAAAATTGATGGCACTGAGTAAGCAAAACCTTTATTATTACTACTTTTTTTTTTTTTTTTGGCGAACTCAAAAACTTATGAAAAATATTTAGATAAATCTGGTTTTGAATCTCACTTGTAGAATTTATGGTTAAACTTAATTTTATACAGTTTTGCATACATCAATTGATATCTTTTATTCCCTATGATTTAGTCCACTCTACGAGATTTACAAGTGAAAACTAAAAATCAAATCTATCTAAATATTTCTCAAAAATTATTAGCAGAAAGCTATTTCATAGCTTATCTTTGGGACAACTTCAAATAATTGTTGTACATGATTAATCACGACTACTACTCTTAGCCTATGCGTGGTAATATGAATTGAAAATGACGAAAAAAGAAGCAAATTAATTTCATTGCATTTGTACAGAGTGAAAATTTAGTAACAAAATTACTGATGTATCTCTAAATCCGTAAAAGAAAGAATAAAATCAAAGAGTTAGTACTTCATTTTATCACGTGAATTATTTTTGACGAGTATTGTAATTGTGACTCTTTATCACCTCGTCATTTTATACAAATGCATTGTAGATGCTAAACAGAACAAGAATTCTGTTCTTCTTTCTGACAAAGTGAGAACTCGGAAAGGAAATAAACAAATTCTAATTCTTGGTGAAGATTTTGGACTTACTTTATGCAAGAATAGTCTCTAATTACTCGATAGATAAGATGTTCTCACATGTCCTTAACGTTACAGTAGTAAATAAGATCAAACATGCAATGGTACATACCAAAATCGACACTCAATTAGAAGAACAAGGGATATTGGTCAAAAGATTTCAAGGGATTCTGAATTCTATAGTTGGTCTAATTTTACAATCAAGTAGTGGTATGTAGTACATAGTGCATGGAATATCTTCTGAAGGAAGACATGAACAAGATTAAGCTGGCAATTTTGGGAACATTAGCACGTTAATATGGATTTGTATTAATTAATCAAAGAAATTAACAGCTTGTAAAATAATTAATTTACGTTGCTTCACACACTGCCTCAGAAATTTTCATGATTTTAGTAGACTCCAAAATATAGGCCAAGCATGTATAATTTTCTAATAGGGGAAATATTTATTTGGACCCGATCTACGGGTGGGACCATAGACTCCTTAGTTCAGGTAAGTTCATGTATGTTCTTCCCTCTAAAAAAATTAACTTATTTTAGAGAGGAGAGCCGGAGAAGCATATGTGAATTTATCTAGATCAAGGAGTCCACAGTTTCACCCGTGAACTAGATTCAGATAAGAGACAGCCTGATAGGCTAGTATCTATCTAAGCACATGCACCCAAAGATTTGATGCTATTCATCATCTTCTTCTTCTTTTTTTTCTCAATTTTTTTTTTTTTTTTAATAAAGTGAGTGGAACGAAAGAAATGGGAAAAAGAATTGAGTGCAACCTCAAGCTCTGGCTTACTAGAAACAACGATTGTTGAGAAAGTTAACAAAACCTCTTAGTTATTACATAGAGTAGTAGCAACATCACGTTGTGATTTTCAAAATTACAGGTACTGCATATAATTTTGACGGAAAAATTTTTATTTTAACAGATGAATGTCTAAAAATTAAGAATCAGAGTCAATATAAAATTAACAATAAGAAATAAGCATTTAAAAGAATCTGTTAACTTGTTAGAAAATTACAATTTGTAATCTTTTTATTTTACTATTACTTAATTACAAAAACGATAACGAACCACTTGTTAATGAATTTCCGAGTAGTAACAAGCATTTGAAAAGAAACCATAATGTCCTGGTTTCGGGCAGTTAAAAACTCTTGATTGCATTTGGATCTATAAATTTCAGAAATAAAATTTAAAACTCACTTATATGTTGGCCTATATTGAGGCTCAGGAAAGGAAAACTGGCAGACACTACATGATTATGAATGATATATATAAAAAAATACATCTTGAACGTCATTAACTAGACAACATAAATACTATCTTTTCTGAAGGCAAGGGCAAGGGCAGGGCAGGGCAAAACTTATTGTTGACATTCATTGTCTATTAGGCTTCGCTAAAATGTCTATCTATTCATCTCTCTCACTTTGAACATCAAAGTGAACACAAAAAAATCAAAGAGAAAATAACCATGATATTTGCATAGAATTAATTAAGGAGACCTCACTTTACACCAGAACATCATACATCAGCCCCTAAAAAACTTGGACCAACATTCCTATCACAGTACTGTTGTAGTACTTAATTACTCCTCAACAGGACATGATGTTCCAGCTGCAAAATTACCAAAATATATTTCTAATTAATATCATAAAAATCTTCTTCGATTTCTGGTAACTATCTTCTATCACACTTTCTAGATATTTGACACATTTGCTCTGACTTATAAATAGTATCACTATACTAAAGTACACACAATAAGCATGCAGAAGGCGTGACAAGAGATTCGTATAAAAGATCCTGTGCTGATTTCATGGAACAATCCAATTTTACACTATATTAAAATTATTTATGTAAGTACTAACCTGTGTCATCATCATCATTGTTGTTGTGTTCATGAGCTAGCTGATCCCTCTGATGAGTTTCCATGCATTTCAGGAGGTACTTGAAGGTCTCAATCTCACAAGGGATAGTGAGGCCACCACTATGATCAAACCCGAATTCTTCCTCAACCTTTTCCAGCAACACCTTAAACAATGGATCGCTAAGATAGCTCGTAGGAATGATAAACCTCCGAAGCTCAGGGCCAACATAAACAGCCAAGTACCCTTTAGGAACACCGTGGGGCGGTTCGGGGCTCGCGCAACCATCCTCGTCTGAATCACAATATACATTGGAACTCCTCAGCCTCCTACTAATTGCTGGCGAAATCCCTCCGTGGCTTTGATTATTATTTGATTGGACGTCATTAGTATCGTGATCATTATCATGATCATCATTAATAATATCCATAGTTTGGACCAAGTGTAACATTTTGCCACTTCTGGAGGAATTCCTTGAGTTTAACAATTTGTCTGATTCCAGAAACCTTGCTGCCTCCATTGTCTTCCATAATTGTTGTATATGCGAATAATTAATTATTACCAAAAGAGTACTAGTGATGAGAATTCTGATCAGCTTTATTAGTTCCTTGTAGATCAATAATATGTTTCATCATCAGATCTTGGTTCCTCTGAATTTTATAGATATATGCACACACACCAAAAAAAAAGAAGCAAAGCATGTGAACAGGTAATGACAAGATTAGTTTTCACTTTGAAGTTTAGGGGAATTTGCGTGGCCATTGTGTTCTTGTCTTTTTATAGTGGTCTGGATTCAATTTACTTATGCATCAAGACGACAATTAATTACAAGCTGGAGAAATTGATCCCTTTTAATGATTCTTTTCTTTTTTAAAGAAAAAACCCAATGAAAAACTATTTTATCATATAAACTGTATTTCGTTGTCTCAACCGTTTTACAATATTAACCAATTTTCTACTATACTCAGGATTAAATGAATTGTTGATTCCACAGGAACAAGATTTGATCCTTTTGGTTATATTGAGATTTGTTTGAGGGATAATAGGCATGTAGACCCTTCTGGCTTCACATGATCAGTAGACTAATTAATTTCTTGGACTTTAATTAACTCAATAAAATTGATATTACTGTTGATGTAATATAAGGTAAGGTCTAAACTCTAAAAGGATATGCTCTCTTTTGAGTTGTATTATCAGACTTTTTTCAAACAAATTAAAAGAAAGATGCTTTGCATAAAGAAAACATGAAATTCACTTTAGAATATCCAATATGGTTGTATATGAATCAAACACTATTTTTCTAAAATTAATCACCGACCCTTTCAAAGAAACAAGATAAGTGCGTGGAACAAAATCAATCATCTATTAGTATTTTGTCCCTCTGGAGGATTGAACTTCTATCTTTTAGCAAATCAAATTTTAAATATCCTAATTACAATTATTTTTACTCAATTCTTTGATTTTTGGCCATAAAAACGGATTTTATACCCTGCATACGAATTTTCTTGCAGTTATCGATCAGAATATGTGATCATAATTGATTATCAAATTAAAAATGGGAACAAAATTTAGAAAGTTAAATGTCTACACATCCCAAAGGGCAAAAATTAAAGAGAAAAAAAAAAAAAAAGGAAAGAAAGGCGGAAATGAAATCAAGCATCAAGAAATGACAACCAAATTATTTCCATATCAACTGTTCTAAATGAATTGAAGCTACAACAATTAGAGATGCATCACATTCATATCTATACATCATACATGTTTTTTGGAAATAAATTGGTGAAATATTATATTCACAAACAAAAAGGGCATGTAGACAAATGAAAAAAAAAAAACGAAAAATAAAACAAATACATGTATTAATTTATTAATACCTGAAAAGGCTTTTTGGTGGAGAGATGAAGGAAGGAGGCAGAGGGGCCGTCTCAACAAGCAATCATGTAAGTATACACATCTTTTTAGTTATCACAAAAAAGGGAAGTTCTACTAACTAAAAATTAGTAGTGGTAGTACTCCAATAATAAAAAATAAATAAAACTCCTCACAGAATTTGAAGGAAAATCATCTACATACTACAATTCAAGATAATCACTTGTCAAAATTATTTCACGTGACAAAATCTTATTAACTTATTAATCCCTACTTTTAGATATTTGATCAGATTTTATTTATTTTTTTTTGCAAATCCGATGCCGCATTAACGATCTTGTAAAGTAATTTCAATTTGTGATTTCGTATAATTGTATTAGAATTTAAATTCACCTCTGATTAAGCTTTTTTTTTTTTTTTTTTTTTTTTTAATAACGTTTCATTTTTTGTCGCATTGAGTTTCTCCATGTCTTCTGGCTTCGCCTACTTTTTAGATTTTGTACCATCCCATAGGATTAAAAATCAGCCATTAATTTTTAAAGTTACGTAACGTTCCTATTATCACTAATTAATTATATTAGAATAGGAAAAGATTAATTAGTCAACTAATAAAAATCTTGATTTGATGGGATCAGCAGATCTGTAGCAAAAAATGGGGTATCTTTGACGATACACGGATTATTAGTTTAATTGTTTAATGATGCCTTCAGCTTCAAAATTCAAGCATTTGAGGGCGGCTTATTTTAACTTTTATAAGAAAACTTTCGTTTTCTTTCCAATCCAGCGCATGGCTTCTAGTTTTGGTTTTCTATAGTTCGAATTCGAACTTTGAATTTTCTTCATAATGAAAGGAAATAATTTTTTTTTGTAACGGATAAATGGTGTGGATTGATGGATTGCTACAATAATCATATTACACAATCAACTATAGTACAAAAACCTACAGATGGTAGAAAAAAATTTAGTAAGTAATTAACTAAATTAAATTCATATCGTATTAGACAAACTATACTACTTATAACTAATAGAATACACTAAGATTGTAATTAGATAGAGTAATTTAAATACACATCCGACGAGACAAACTATACTATTTATAACTAATAAAATATACGCTTAATGATCAGTTATATTAAATATACTCGAGAATAATTTCATCCTACTCTTGTTTGTCTTTATGTGACATATAGGATGAGAAAAGTGGATTATCTTGATAAAGAAATAAAACGATGAATCAACCACATCTGTAATACTCATGAATTTTGTAATTTAAATTTGTACTTAATGTCAAATAATTTATTTTTGAAGAATCTCTAAAACTGAATTTTTTTTACTCCCTCTGAATCCTGAGACCAAATGCGAGGAATACTTAAACTAGTAAAAGCCCATAAAAGCTGAATTGGCAATGGATTCGGAGAAGAATTATTATGTTCACCTTAGCCCATTGGGCTTTTGGCCGTTGACACTTGACAGAAATGAATTTATTGAGATACATGTTAATGATCTTACCATATTAAAATCTGACCTTTCCTTTTTCTGTTTTTTTACTCACCCTTATTTAAGACTATAAATGAACACAAGTTACTCAATACTCGAATCAAACTCGCGCGATTTGGTAAGAGTTCGTTCGTGCTTAATTGGTTCGTCAATAATCAAGACAAAATTGAACAAAATTTAGCGTTCGTTAATTTTTTGATGTTCGGCCGAACTCAACTCGACAAGCTACTCGAATTCGATTTGAGTTTGGCTCAACAAAAACTCGTTTGATTTCAACTTAAAAGATAAACAAACTAAGGTTGAATAAAATTTTAAATTAGTTAAAATAATAAAATAAGGTTGAACACTTGAATGTTCAACTTATTTATGTTCATTTACAACCCTACCCTTATTTGGGCTTGGAAATTTGAGTTTGACCGATTATTAAATAATTGACATAAAATAATTATATAAAATGGAACGTCTTTGTACAACTTGGGGATGTAGCTCAAATGGTAGAGCGCTCGCTTTGCATGCGAGAGGCACGGGGTTCGATCCCCCGCATCTCCAACTATTTCTCTTTTTGTGTCATGACTGGCTCACTTTACAATTCTTTAACAGTGATTTTCCAATAATCCCTCTCCCCTCAAATTGCAGGAAATTTTCGATCCTTTTGTTTTTTTTTTTTTTTTGGTGTAGAAAATGAACGGATGAAGGAAAACTTATATACAAGTCAAATTCACAAATAAGTCGAACCTAGGAACTGATTGAAGTGAACTGTTAAATTTGACACTATCAAAAGAAAATGATGAAAATTTTTTCTTTGACGAGAATCTTCTAAAGTTCTAATCAGAATGACCACTCCATTTTTTTTTGGTAAAGAATGACCACTCCTTCCATTTGCTGGATTTTTTTTTTTTTTTTTGGTATAAAAAAAATTTAGAAAGAGAGTAGATTATTCTTCTTTTCCCAAACTCAAGATAAGCTACCAACACATATTTTATCGGTTTACAATGATTTTTACAAATTACACTCAAAATAGGAGTTTGAGGACAGCCACAATTGACATTTAAACTTTTTGATGGTTTTTGGCCGTACTGCTTACTATCCGAGCTAGCCCCTATTGGTTGTCCAATAAAGTGACGCTAAAGAAAAATAGAAAAGCTACAATATCTATTTATCTATCTATCTATTACTATATATATATGAATTATTTCTTTAATTTTTTATTTCTCTCTTCAAAGTGTTCCTTCCCTTTTTTGTGATAACTAAAAAACCCGCCCTTAATAAAAATAATGTTTCTAATTCTCAATACAAAACTTATATAAGTGTTTCTTTCCTTTTTGTAATATCTAAAATACCCGCCTTTAATGAAATATAATTTTCAATTTCTAATTCCCAATAGGAAAACATATTTAAATTGCTTATCATCTATTCTGCCTAATTTTTAGGATACAACTAGTTATTTTGGCATAAATAACATAATAAGACAAAAGATTTTTATTCGTATAAAAATATTTATTATAATTAAAATTTCAAAAAATAGAAAAAATGAATCATATTTATTATAAAAATAATAACTCAAATCACATTTATTATAAAAATATTTATTATAATTTTCAATTCCCCATAGAAAAATATAATTGAATTACTCATCATCTATTCTATCTATTTTTTAGTATACAAACACCTATTTCGGCATAAATACATAATAAGACTTAAGTTATAATTTGTATAAAAATATTTATTATAATTTAAATTTCAAAAAATAAAAATGAATCTAATTAAAATGTAAATGTTAAATTAATCAAACAAAAATTATATCTTATGTATAAAAAATATAACATACTAAACTAATATACTCTTCATATTACAGATAGGTATCACATATATATTTTCAATAAATATATAGAAGTGTTAAACGTGCAAAGTACGTACTATTTTTTAGTGTAACACACACACATATATATATATATATATATATTATATATATATATATGACACTTGTAACACTTGATAAAATATTTTAATTTAGAATTACTTGCTTAATCTCTTAAACCTAACGATTCCTTAACCCCTTAAAATTACTTGCTGGGTACTCAACTAATCAAGACAAAATTTATGATGGTCTTTCCTAAACTTGAAATAACTAGTAGAATAAACCTTATCAAAAAGGTTGAAAAGCTAATTTGGTGAACGGAAAAGTCTCCAAACTTGTCTCCCTAATGAACTTGCTTAATTACCTGTACTATATGATTACGTATGTGAGATGAATGACCGAATGCCACCAAGTTTTTTCCTTATTTAACGAAGTTTAATTGAAAATTTTCGAACCAATTTTAGCGTAGTAACAAATTGATTAACGTATGTCTGTAAAACAATCGGAATAACAAATCCACCACACTTTTTCTTAACCTTGTTTTTCAGTATAATGTCTCGCTCCAATTTATTAACGCTAGTTACGGCTAATATTGAACGCATTTCAACACACATTATACCTCAAAAGAAAGGCATAAAATAGGAAAATTTTATAATACTGTTGAGGGAATTATCCCATTGTGTTTTAAGAATTTATATAATACAAAATCATGTACTGTATAAATTCTTAAAATCAACTAAATGAAATCTCTCAATAAAATAAGTAATACAAGCTAATGTTTTTCTTTAAACATGTTGACATTTTGACTAATTAAAAAAAAACCAATCCTCTTAAAAGCTTGTGGCGTCACATCCTGGATCAATTTTTTCAATTTCTCAAGCTTTGTTGTTCCAATGACATTTGTGGGCATATTGACACTAATTAACAGGTGTACTGCTGGTTAATACTTGGTCAAGACATGCAAAACAAACGAAATTGACTTGTGGGTCATGAATTAATTGGGTCTAGGCTTTGACTTGGGTGTCATGAAAATAACGAAAAACTCACGGAATGTAGATTTGCGTATAGTTTATAATTGGTTCTACCTTATAGAGTAAGTTATTCACCTCAAGGTTTTATCATGTATGTTGCAAAATACAAACACTAGTCGCCCAAAATGTCTAATTCGCAAGGTGTAACTAAACAGCAAGAGAATGAAAATTTTTACTATGGGAGGGTTTTATTAAATACTAACTTTTATCAATTAATTTGTTTGATTTTTAAACCCCAACTTTACATGCTAAAATTGTTTGATCAATAATAACACTCGCCATTTGATTGGACTTTTCATAATAAAGCTTTTCTTAAAGAGAGGGGCAAATCTTGAAATCAATGCATAAACTAATGTCTCTATAACAATTTGACAGCGCTTGAGTTAGGCCTTTCATTTTTCTTCATTTGCAATTTTTTTTTTTTTTTAAGTATTTGTAAGTTGATTTCTTATTTTTCATAAATGTTTCCACTTTCAAAAGTTGAGATTAGGCCGTTAACCACTCATTATCTTACCTAGGTTAAGTCATCATTCAATCACTTTTTGAAAACTTGAAAAAAAAAACAAAGGAAATTTTCATTTGTAAAAGCATTCTGCTCTTGTATATTCAAGATCTCTTCATATATATTTCGAATAAAACGCATCTACACAATTACACAATACAATAAAAGCTTATCTTATTACAAACCAAGTTCTTGCATCTTTAAATTTTACAAGTTCAGTGATTCTGCTACATGAAATTCTTTCACGATCTACGCAAACCAAACCCTATTAAATCATAATTATAAATAGTCGTCTGCAATTTGGTTTTGGATGAGAAATTATTATATCAGTCTATTTATACAAAGTAACAAAACCACTAATGTATGACTAGATTTAGAAAAAAATGAACAAAATCTAGCCGATTATCTAAAATAAAAAATTGTTGATTTACTACATAATTTGCTACATGGTGTAGCTTTGCCAAGTGATTTTAAATTTGTGGTTTTGTAAATTATTTTTTTATTATATTTGTTTATTCTTTTTTGTTGTTGGGCTCATTAATTAGGCTCTTTTTTTTTTTGTCCCCTCTTCTTTTGCTTCAAGTATATTCAGCGGAAGAAGAATTTAAAAAATAATAGGACCAGAAAAACAAGTTTATATACAATTTTAAGAAGCCCACAAAGATATAACAAAATAATGGAAACTTGTATACCATTTCTAATTAAGAAGACCGCCATAATATAGCAACTTCATAATCCAAGAGTGTAGAATCAGCGGAAATAATTAATTAATTACTATATGGTGTTCTTAAGACATTTAATATTAGTTGTATAGTTGTGTTTGCAAGTATAGGTGTAAACAAGACTAAACAAGTCAAAATTTTTAATATTTATATTTATTTAATTATTTTAACGAGTTTATAAATATCTAAAAGTTTTACTTGTTTATCTTTAAAGTCAAATTGAAATAAGTTTTTATCGAATCGAACTCGGGTAAATTGAAAGTTTTACATATAAATTTAAATTTTCAAACTTATGTCGAGCTCTGTTAAAAGTAAGTATTTAGGTGTTCACTACAAAAAGATGCCGATTAGTAACGAAAATTATTCAATGAAAATATTTTGTTGCTAATTAACCGTGCTTTTCAATGTAATTAGCCAAAAACTGGAAACAAAAAATTCGTTGCTAAATGAAAGACGAGTTTTGACACGAATATTTCTTGGCTAAACCCGTAGCTAAATCAACAATGAAAATTCTTGTTGTAAACTTTGCTGAAAAATTCGTAAGATACTTTTGTGGCGAAATTCGTTAGTAAAATTGGCAACGATTAGCACTTCGTGGCTAATAACGTTGAATAGATCATGTACCACGTGAAAGGGGTAGGTATAACCACAAAAGCAAAATTTGTGGCTAATTTCATTGCAAATATTAGCAACGAATTATTTTTCACGGCAAAAGATGTTGGTAAACTCGTATATCACATGTTGAGAGTAGGTATAACCACGACTTTGTTTTTCGTTGCAAAATTCGTTCCTAATTTTAGCAATGAATTTTTTCGTTGCAAAATACGTTGTTATTTCAACTATATAACAACTTCCTTCATATATTTTTCTTAGCAATTGAAACTTCTCAATACATTTTTTTTGAATTAAGTTGTAACATCCAAAATTCTTGTTTTGTATGAAAGATAAACATTAAAACTTGAACCGAGTTGGTTGCGACGGTGCACAGTAGTCGTTGGCGGTGAAAAATATTTTGTGGAGATAATTTGATTTTAGTCAAGTCAGTTTAAATTTTAAATTTTATTTTAATATTTTGATTTTAAATTTAATAATCTTCGGACTACTTGATTTACACGTAATTAAAGTTTTACATGTGTCTAATATAATCTATATATACGTTAATTGAGAATTATATATTTATATATGTGTTATAATTTAATTTGTGATAATTATTGTGTGAATTTATGCAGGACAAACTAAGAATTGAAGAAAATCGGCAATGAACGTATAAGAAGAATTTACCTGGTCATTGAGGATGTATGGAAAAGTTTTGCACAGTTGTAGAAGAATTTTTGATATTTGCAAGCATACAATTTCAGTACAAGGACGGAAACAATATTAGGTGTCCGTATTTCAAAAACAAAAATTTTAAGTAGTATTATTTCAAACCTTGGATAAAGTTAGAGAGCACATGTACAGGTATGGATTCGTATCAAACTATTACTACTGGACCTGTCACGGTGAAAATTTTCAGGGATATGCGAATTCCAGTAATGTGCAAGCTCCTATAACTTAGCCATTTGATGATTACAACCAGTTTAATCCCTATCAGGGGATGGTCTTTTGATGCCGTAGGACAGAACGCTGATCCAAACTGGGGTCAGAATAGTACTAATTATGAGTACTCTTTCGAGCAAGGAGGTACAAGCCAAACAATATTCCAACAAGATCCATTAACAAGGATAGGAAATGAAAAAGCGTTTTGTGAGCGTTCTGGGATGCAATGAAGGCTACGGATCAACCTTTGTGGGATGGTTGCCAGAATCATTCTTAGTTATCAACGATTTCGAGGATCCTAACTATTAAAGCCGAGAATAATATGTCTGAAAACTATTTCAATTCAATGTTGCAATTGATGCGCGAGACGATGCCAGACAACAATATAATGCCTAACGACTTCAACGAGGTAAAGAATTTGGTTAAAACTTTAGGTCTTCCAGTTAGGAGAATAGATGTATGCCCCAACGGATGCATGTTGTATTGGAAGAATGATGGGGATGCAAACTTTTGCAAATGGTGTGAACTTCCAAAGTACAAGGCCAAAAGAGGTAGTAATGGGAAGGCAAGACCCTTCAAGCTATTATTTTATCTACCGCTAACACTCAGATTGCAGAGACTGTATGCGTCTCAAGCGACGGCTTTACATATGACTTGGCATGCAAATCATGGAACAAAAAATGACCTTATGTGTCATCCTTCAGATGCAGAGGGGTGAAAACACTTTGACGGGATTCATCCAAATTTTGCAATAGAAACTCATAATGTTCGCTTAGGGTTATGTGTTGACGGATTTGCCCCTTTTGGTAAATCTGAAAAAGACATATTCGTGTTGGCCTGTTATGTTAACTCTTTACAATCTACCATCAAAATGTGCATAAAGGCACCATACATGTTTCCTAACACCAATTATACCCGGTCCCCATAACCCAAAGAAACTTATTAATGTGTACATACAACCATTGATTAAAGAATTGCGGTAGTTGTGGTACCAAGGAGTTCCTACTAGGGACATCATAACTGGGGACGTATTTCGCATGAAGGCTGCACTTTTATGAATGGTGAACAAATTTCTTGCGTATAGAATAGTGTTCGGATGGAGTACTGTAGGCTTTCTTGGGTGTCCTATATGCATGGAGAGGTGAAAGCATTCAGGTTGAAGCACGGTAGGAAAGCTTGTTACTTTGATTGTCAGAGGCAATTTTTACCTCTGAATCATTCATATAAAAGGAACAAGAAGGATTTTACCAAAAAAAAAGTTGAAAGAACTCTGCCACCATTGCGGTTGTCAGGGGCAGAAATTTTTGTGCGAATTGAATAATTGAAGAGAGCATATGACGACCCCCAATGCATGCCTGATGGATACGGGGAATACCACAAATGGAAAAAGAGAAACATAATTTGGGATAAGTTATTGCTATACTAGAGTACAAATCTTATTCCTCATAATGCAGACGTTATGCACATTGAGAAGAACGTATTTGACAATATCTTGAACACCGTAATGGATGTCACTGGGAAGACAAAGGATAATTTGAATGTGATAAAAAACTTACGAGATTTTTGTGATCGTCTAGCACTAGAAGAAGACATGAAAAGCACTAGTCTGAAGCCGAAAACAGTGTACACATTGACCCTAAATGAGAAGTGTGTGGTTTGTGAATGGTTGAAGGATTTAAAATTCCCAGACGGCTGTATCTCAAACATTAGCAGATGCATTGATTTGAATGAATGCAAGTTGACTGGAATGAAGAGTCATAATTGTCACGTGGGTTGGCCCAAAAGCAACCTAAGAGGGGGGGTGAATTAGGTTGTCTCAAAAAACAAACCTTTTGAAGTGCTTAATGAAAACAAACCTTTTGAAGTGCTTAATGAAAATGCAAACTTTGTGCAACAAATGAATACTTCTCTTACAAATTATCAAAGATAAGAATCAGCGGATATTTAACAATCAAAGCTTAAAGAAGAAATAAAAGATTGAATATCAAACCAAACTCCCAAACTTCTCAAGTTTGGAGTACATCCACTAGTAGTGCCTCTTCAAAGAAGGTGAGGCAATAACCTTCTTATACACAAAGTAGGCTCACCCTTGCACCAACTAAGTTTCTCTAGTTGAGCCAAAGGGTTTTACACTACAACCTCACTTTTGTACACTTGTTATCCCTCCACTCTTACACTTGAAGATCACTCACTAGTCTACTCTTGCTCACACTAATTTCCTCTGATTGAGCCAAGAGAACTATACTACTCAAACCAATACAACCCACAATATTTTAGCCTATTTCTCTCAAAATAGCTCTTACAAGTGTTTGTATTGAATGTTGTAGTTCCACACATCATTTGGATATCCTTGGGCTATTTATAGGTGAAAGATGTGCTGAAATTCGAACTCCAACGGTCAAAAAACTAGCTGTTAGGGGTTCGGACGGTGGTTCAGACGTCTCTCCGTTCATGCGTCCTACAGCAACATGAACAGTGTCTCGGACGGTCATATGCGTCCTACAGCTCTGACAGAAAATTACTTCATTTTGAGCTCCTTTCTTCGGACGGTCTTCAACGTCTGATCTTTTTGGCTTCGGACGGTCTTCAACGTCCGATCATCATACTTTTAAATTCCTTTTCTCGGACGGTCTTTTGCCTCCGAAACACTATCCTTCGGACAGTTATCTACGTCTGAAAGATGTGTTCTTCCTCGGTGTTGTCTGGTCATGTTTCGGATGCTCCCTTGCGTCCGAACTCCTTTCTTTCGGACGCTCTTCATAGTCCGTAAGGTGTTGTTCAACTTTTGGTTGTTTTTCTTGATTGTGTTCGAATAAACATTTTCATCCGAGCCTTCCTATTTTTTTGTACACTTGTTTTCAAGCCGTTAGTACAATTTGGTCATCATCAAAACATGATTATCATAATTGGGGTCCAACAACATGTTTATGGAAAGGCTACTCCCCATTACCTTTAAGGAGCGGTTCTAGCACCATTTGTATGGTCAGCCTTAACAAAGGTAAGCCTATTCTTTCGAGACCTTTGCTCAACATCGTTAACTGTAACAAACATGCAGAAATTTGAGGACAACACTCCCGTAATCCTCTATAACCTAGAGAGGATTTTTCCGTCGACCTTTTTCGACTCTATGGAGCATATGAAAATCCACTTGCCATATGAAGCAAGAATTGCAGGTCCGGTACAATATCGGTGGATGTACCTGTTCGAAATGTCCAATGATTTTGTTTGAATAATTTTATTTGTTTTAATATGTTTGTATTAAAATATATTATATTCATCTGTGGATTCTTGTTTCACCTGAAAAAGAAGATTAAGAATAAGACGTGCATTGAAGCCTTAATTTGCAATGCGTACATTGTGGAAGAGGTAACAACCTTTGCATTGTACTATTTCGAGGTGCATGTTCAGTCGAAGAGACAAAAAACCAGTATGAACGATGAAGGATCTTTCGATCCAAATGTTCCTTCGTTTCATCTCTATTTTTAACTATTTAGGTAGATCTGTTGGTACATGTAAACAAGACTACTTACTTGATGACGAAAGACGAGTAGCCTACACATATATCTTATTAAATTACCCCGAAGTCGAGCCATATGTTCAGTGAGTTTTTAGGAATATATGATTTATGTACTTTGGTTTTGATTATTCACATTCATGTTTATTAAAATAAATTAAGATTCCTAATACCTTGGCATATAAGATGTTTTGATTTTCATGTTATGATGTTCCTGACCATAGAATTGACCAAATGTATAACGAATACTTTGTAGAGTGGTTTAAATAGATCGTAAGATATGTGCTAAATACTTTACATATAGAGTAATGTTGTAATGACATGATATTTCTCGATTGACAAGTGAATATATTTTTTGCTTACAGATACTAAGTGATGATGATAAGATTATGGAAAACAGAATTCTGTACCATCTTGCTTGGGGACCAAACACACAGGTCAGAAGCTGGCTAGCATATTTTGTTAATGGATATTCAACTGTAATTTTCACACTTGTGCCCATGGATCCTGCAAGGGAACCATGAATAGTGGTGTTTGCGTTGAGAGTGTTTCTAATGGCTTCTACGGACTAATTGAAAATATCATAGAGATGGAATATCTCAGGCCTATCATGCGTGTTGTATTGTTCAAATATATTTGGTACGATCCTGTTAAAGGGACGAACGTGCATTGTAAGTAGAAATAAATCATAAGCGCAAGAGTTATGATCTATTCATCCTTGCTTAGCAAGCAGTTCAGGTGTACTATGCAGCATATTCAAGTCTAAAGTGAGATCGTGCTAATTGGTTAGCTGCTTCCAAGACAAGAGCTCGTTCCAAAGTTAAACAACACTGAAAGGATATGGCATACCAATAGGATCGAGTTGTAATACCAATTGAATCAGAATTGCATGATATCCCAACACTGCAGGATCCAAGTGGTGAAGTGGTATTCGTCGATAAAATTGAAATACATCTACCCCAGTTCGGTATTACTAGTTTTAATATCTATAATGAAGAAGAAATAGATGATGATGATGATGATAAGTCAGAGAATGAAGAAGACGATGATATCAATGATGATGAAGGTTGACGAATTTGATTTTGATTAGTTCACCGTAAGTAAATTTTATGTTGTACTACAATTGTATCTTTTTATTGTACTATAGTTGTATCTTTATCGAATTTGATTTACTGGTGTATTGTAGTTGTATCTTGTTAGATCAGGATTTGAATCTGGACCTTAATATTATTTTTATGAATTTTAAAATTCTTATAAACAAATTTTATATCTTGTAGAAATTTCTTTTTGTAAGGAAAATCGTATAAATAGTCTCTGGAATACTCGGAAAGCATTTTTTTTAGTTTCTCAAATATAAAATGATGAGTTTATGGTACCAAAAATCACAAATACTATTAAAAAAGTTCAATTGCTTTGAATTTTCTATTTTTTATTTTTTTTTCATAAAATAGTTTTATGTGTGTATATAAGATGGACTTACACACACTCAGTGTGTTTGTCCCACGTATGCTTTTTGGGAAAATTCTGGGTAATTGTGGTTAATTTGGTAAAATTAGTGCGTTAGTGGATGGATTTCTAGAACACCCCACTCTCTCCCACTTCTCTTTTGCCGCTTTGCCTTTTCTCAAACCCGTAATCCCTCTTCCTTTTCTCCTCCTCCTCTCCTGCTTCTCTCCTCTTCGTATTTTGGTTTAAATTTTGGTTGTTTTCTAACAAACGACGGGAAAACATATAGATCAAAGGTTTATACTACTCCTACAATATAGATTTAATTTTCCCAAGAAAAAATCTCTGAATTTTTTGGAGAATTTTCTCGGCTTTTTTTTTTATAACATTTATAATTATTCAAGATGCTAAAGTGATTTTTCCTGATCCTCCCTATTCTCTTCCTTCTTTTTTTCTTCAACCCCATAAAACACAGAAAATTTCATCGCAGTAGACAAGGAGCATCCATATACCCAAGAATAGAAGCAACAGCAAGCATGTAGAAACATCAACAAAATAAGAAAAAAATAAATTGAGCTTCGGATCTTCCCTTATTGTTGAGTTATTATTTTTCTCTAAACTCTAAAGACCATGTTTTGATCTTTTTTTTTTTTTTTAAACTATGGCTGCTGTAATCTGCTTGGCTACAAGTTTTGGGGTTTATTTGTATTTAACTTGAACTGAAAATGCTTCGCTACAAGTTTTGGGTCACTTTTAGGTTCATTAGATTTGCTTCAAATTGGATGTAGTTGCGTGATTTGGTGTTTAATAGATGTTAGTTTCATGGTCTATTTGTCTCTAAGATGATTTTGATGTAGGTTTTGCATATTTTCGTTGGTATTTTGGAGATTTAAAAAAAAAATCCAAAAAAAAATAAAAGAAAGGAAGTGATAATCGTTGCAGTCATGGATGTTTCAATGGAGACTTCAAGTAAACTTCTATTTTTTGATGACTTGATATACTACTAGAATGAGTTACCTTCTGTGTTGAATTATCTTTTTAATGATGTGATATTTATTTTTTGTTTTTTGGCTTTTTTTGCATCTACGTTTTCCTGTTAGTGCATACTGTATTGTTTCAATATAAAAAATTTTAAGAATTGTTCGTACTTTATGAGATCAAAGTAATTGAAAAAGATGTATGTTCATATTTTATTTAAGTATTGTTTCCTTGTAGTCACTATACTATATGGATATTTCATAAGGGAGTTGACAGTTAGGAGTCCTCAGACAACCACCATTAGATTTACAGAACTGAATTTCCTGTGCTCTCTATTTTTTGGTGCTTCTTTCCTATTATCTTGTCTATTTTATTATTCAGTTTATGTTAAGTTCCAATTTAGGTTAAGTTTTATTATCCCTGCAGACGTAGTTCCTATTTGTTATGTTTATAGCATTAGTTTTTTGTTTATCTAAGATGTAGTTTCCATTTGTTTCCAATATGAGACATCATGTAAAAAATATAGCAGTATAAATTTGTATCATAATTAGGATTTAAGATTATGATTAGGACCATTTCTTTGGTGGTTTTACAGGTTTGCATGTGATATTTGTAGAGAGTTCTAGTACGAATTGAATTCTTTTTTAACATTCCCAAAAACAAGAGTGATGGTTGAGGTATATAATACTCTTACTCTATTTTTTAGATTATTTTTCTGTCATCTAAATGGAGTGCATTGATATGATAGAGTATGAAGTGGAACTAGTATAAGGGTAATTTCTTGATTTGTGCCTATTGACTTGATTGAATCAATTTGGATTTAAATTTATAATATTTTCAACAAGTTTAAAAAAGTTAATGAACGCTAAATTTTGTTCTATTTTACTATTTGGTTATAGTAAGAAGAGAGAAGATAAGACTATGGCATTAGTTTTCATCAAATTGATAAAGAACGAACTCAATTATTAACAAATTAAATTCGTACGAGTTTTTATCGAATTGAATTCGATTTGTTTGGTTCACCTTACAACCATATTTACAAGATATACCACTGATTTGTACATCAATCAAATTAATGTCTTCTTACTCTCAACTAGCTAGCCAAACTCAAAAATATGGAATTTAATTCTCTCTTTGTTTATATATATATATATAGAGAGTGATTGCATAATAAATCCTTAAGAAACATAAGTATTCAAGGTTGATCAAACTGTTGCTAACGTATAGTTTTTCTTAAAATCCGGCCAGAAAATCATGTTAGTTAATGTAATCTTGACTCGTGTCAAATGTTTCCCTCAGACGAGAGGCTCATGTGGATGCAGCTACGCATGCGATATTACATATGCTAGTACGTAGTATATAGTTTACGCCTCTTAACTACTGTTCTAATTATCAAACTTACGATTTCAATTTTAGTTGAGGTTAAGTAATAAGTCTTGATCCATGCAACGACTTGTGACACATCCATTGAAATGCAACATACAATATATGCATGAAATCTACAGGTGATGCTTAAAAAAAAAAAACTTTTATTTTGACCTGGAACTTGCTTTTAGACAGATGGCATTTGTCCTTGAGAAATGGATAACTCAGTTTTCTAAAAATAATGTTCTCATATTGGACCTTTAAGAAAGTGGATATCACACCTTGTATGCAAGTCTCTCATTAGTCTAAAAATAATTATTAAGGATAGTTAAATAGTTGTTTTAGATCAACTAAAATACTTTTGAAGTGTGAAATTTTCAATTTAAAAAAAAAAAATTGTTCACTTTTGGATTACACACTTTGAAAGTGTGTAATCCAATTTAATTAAAAAAAAAATTTATTTTTGGATTTCGCACTTTCAAAGTGCAAAAATCACAATTAGAGAAGTTATTTTAAAAACGATCACATTTACGTGATAAATTTTCAAAACAATTAGCCAATAAACTTCCACACGCACAGAAGCAGTACAAAGTACAAGGACAATAAAATGATTAACATTCAAGTTTTCAAAGTGTGTAATCCAATTTAATTAAAAAAAAAATTTTATTTTTGGATTTCGCACTTTCAAAGTGCAAAAATCACAATTAGAGAAGTTATTTTAAAAACGATCACATTTACGTGATAAATTTTCAAAACAATTAGCCAATATTCGGAACTTCCACACGCACAGAAGCAGTACAAAGTACAAGGACAATAAAATGATTAACATTCAAGTTTGTACTTCTTCATATTGCTTGCGCAGTCCAAACTATAGGAGTTGTAACCTTCTGGATGAGAACGATTGCTAATGCGAGAATGCCTAATGGCGATACGTTTCAGCTTGCTTCTACTCCTATCAAAGCAGAAAAATCATTAGCCACGTTAGACATATAGGATATTTTGAGATCATTTGATATTACACGTGTAATGTGACCATTTAAGATATACCTTTTTTCCAAGAAAATTCAGGGATAATTTTTTTGTTTTTTAATCAGACTCACATAAATAATTTTAAATCAATAATCATGAGTAAAATGTATTTTTAGTTTCCAATGTTTAGGGTATTATATAATTAGTTTTCGAAGTTTTGGCTAAAATAGATTTAGTCTCTAAAGTTTTAGAATTTGAATAAATTTAGGATAATTGACCGAAATTTGAAATTTTTAATAAGTAAATGCCCCAAAAATTAAAAATCACAGATAAAAGTAAAAAATTTTAAAAAATCATAAATAAAAACTTGAAAACCACAAGAGATATTAAAGTTTCATTTTAACTCAAAAATATCAGTCGAGCATGAACCCTTTTCTCCTCTTCAACCCAAAATTCCTCTTTCCTCTTTAATTGAAGGAGAACCTTAATTCTTCAATCTCTTCTGTCCCTTTCTCTTCCTTGAAGACAATCATCGATCAATTCCTTCCATTCCCTTTGAATGCTTCTCCCACATTAATTTCAACCTCATCTGATATAGTAAATTTCCTACGATCTTTAGAGGGAATGGAAGGAATTTATGATTGTATTCAAGGAAAACAAAGTGATTGAAGGGATTGAAGAATTAACGTTCTTCTAGGGTTAAAAGAGAATGATGAATTTTTAGTTAAAGTAAAAAAATAAAAATAAAAAATCTGACTAATATTTTTGGATTAAAATGAGGATTTAATGTTAAATGTGGTTTTAAAGTTTTTAGATTTCTGATTTTTTTTTTTAAGATTATTTTTTACTTTTATCTGCAGTTTTTAATTAACTACGCATTTACTTAACGGCCACGTGACCAACACGTGATCTATTTTTTTGTTAAAAATTCTAATTTTTTATCAATTGTCTTAACCTTTGTTCAAATTTTGAAACTTTGAAGATTAAATTTGTTTTGATCAAAACTATGAAGACCAGCTTATATAATAAGAGACATACATTGGGGACTAAAAATGCATTTACTCTAATAATTATGGTCATCTTTGCTACTAGGATTTCCTTCTTCTTTTTTTTCCCGGTGAAAAAAAAGTATCATTAGTCAAGAATGTAAAAGACAACTGGACTTTTGCATAGGCTGGTGGATATATATAGCAAATGGAAACAAGAAGAAAAAGAATGTGAGGATAAAGGTAAAAACAGAATGATTTTAATTAGAACCATCCAAAGGGGAATCAAATATTCGAATGTGTTATTTATAATAAGTTGACCATTTTAATTTATATGCCATCCTCGCAATAGCACTGGAAGAATTCCCACAAAAAAAATATATAAAATTGTGGTTGCTATTTAGTTTGTAGACATTCTCTGCAAACATGATCATAAGTTGGTACTAAAAAATCTCTGAAAAACTGAGAGAATTACATGCTCAATCTGAAATTAGACTAACTATTTTTTCAGAACGGTTTACGCCTCCACACTACGGAGTATCAAGCAAGATCGTTGAATGATCCATAAAAATTTGAAACTCTCTAATATACGAGTATCATTTATAAAAATTATGAACTTCCGAATCGGTCCTATAATCCAAACAAAAATACACCCAAAAAAATGGGTTTCTAGAAGACTTGGTAATACACCGTAGGAAAAGAGGAGTGGGGTACACGAAATGATTGTAAAGATGTGCTTAAGAGATTGTTTATTACTTTGGCCTGATTATAAAATTCAGGTTCTGAATTCTATTTTTAGGTTATTAAGTACTATGACTTTTCATTTTGAAACTTTGCTATAACTATTGTCAGCATTTGATTAACTATAGATTCTGAGTATTTATCTTTTCTGTTCATAATTAACTAGGGTGCTATAACAGCTTTGAACTTGAACGTCCTAGAATTGTATGCCTACTTAGAATTTTCAACTGATTTAAGCAGCATTTTTATTGGGAGAATTAATTTGTTAATCGAAGAAAGCACCAAGAAAACAAATATTCTTACAGTTGAGGGAGTTTATTTGTTTTTGGGTCAAAGAGTTCGAGAAGTTTGCTATCATATTAGCTAATACTACTTAATAGCAAGTTTTCCAACTAATTGTGGGTGATGGATGCCTGAGCTTCAGTCACGTTATATTTATTTTGACAGCCCCTTTGAAACTAATAATTTTTTTTCTTTTCTTTCTCCTTTTCTAGAGAAAAAGCAATGCACTTCAATTTAAATAGGGGATTATTCTTCTAACCTTTTTTTGTAAAGCATCCAATTATAATTACTTCATCTTGTGACAAAAATATGCAAAATCATACTTTGATCCTAAGAGAGCATCAGAAGTTGCATTTAAAATCTAATTTGCCGTAATTTTCTCCATGATGTTATGTTAGCATCCAACTTAAGTTAATTATAATTACTTTGTAATTTTATTTTTTATTTTTTGTGCAAAGCACCACATATGATTTATCATACACCAAAATTAGGCTGAATCTGCGCTAAGGGACTATTTTAGAGTCTCTTGTTTTCTTTTTACCGCGAGATTGGCAGAAAAATACTCCCATGTATTCCTGTAATCTTTGCAATGTCGAGTCTCTAACATTGAACAACTCTAAAAATTACCTAATTCACTCTCAATCTCGGGTAATGAGAAAATAGTGAAATGCAAAGAATATATATATATATATATATATATATATATATATATAATTAACTTAATTAATATTTAGTAGCCGATGGGTTTTTCTATATGTTTCGTGCTAGAGTGAAAGTTTGATATTCAATTTATTAGTGCTGCATTTTTGTTGCCTCTAAGGCTCCTTTCCCTTCTAAATTAATGTAACTGAAATACATAAAACAAGAGAAAATGTTAAATCATGAAGAATGCAATTTGAACTTGTCTTTTGATACTACTATTACTTAACATTTGTTTTGCTTTCGACCCTTTACATTTGCTGTTTTGACCACGTTATACTATTCAAGAATTCAGTTAGGCTGTAGCCTTCTCCAAACTACTCCTGGTAGGTAGGTTCTAATCATGATATTAAATTGGACATACATTTCAAACTAATAATCCTTAGTTTTATTACGTATTATTCAAGGTTGACAAATTTAATTACTCATCAGTTCGGTACCTGCAAAAAATAAAAAGTAGACCTATTTTAAACTTGTAAGAGTCACGTTCACTTATACTTACCGTGCATATACTAGTCTCTGTAATATAAATAGTAAGATTATATATATATATACAGGCTATATGTATATATATATGTATATATTTGTGATTTAGGCTATGGGTTTGAATTACAAAAGAAGTATATTCTTTTAAAAAAAAATACTTAAGTCTGTGCATAGTTTCAACCTAAAGAAAAAGAAAGGAAAAATGACTTTAATAGTCCCTCACATTTTACATTTTTTTTTTTTACTTTTTAGTCCCTTACGTTTAAGATGATGCATTTTAATCCCTCACAAATTTAAAATGCACCATTTTGATCTCTCGACACAATTACGAGTATATTTTTGCCTAAAATACTTACATGCATATCAAATGTAACATATTTAAGGGCAAAATTGACAATACTCAACCTTAAACACTAAATTGTCCAAAAAAGAAGAGGATTGGAGCTGTTGGTAGTAGAGGAAAAACGGCAAGGGAGAGGAATAAAGGTAGTGATGGTATGTGAGAATTTTGGGGTGGTGGTGGAAAAAGGTTTAGATAGTGTTGTTTGGTATTTAAAATTTGTTTGTTGTCAATTTTGCCTATGAAAAATATAACATTTGATACACATATGAATATTTCATACCGAAATATATCTATAATTTTGTATTTGCGAGGGATTAAAATATATCATCTTGAATGTGAAAGACTAAAAAAAGTATAAATATAAAATGAGAGAAACTATTAAGGTTGTTTTTTTTTAAAAAAAAAAAAAAGAAAGAAAAGAAAAAAGGGAATTCATTGAAATTCAACAATCCCGTTTTGAAGTAGTTGGTTTTTGTAGAATTTTACTTTGAATTTTGTGAGTTTATGTGTACGAAAGTAACAAAATATGCTAACTTAAACGGGATTATAGAATCACTCAAAATTAATGGCTTTTCCCTCCTATGATTAAACACGTTAATTATTGTTTTTCCCGTACGTAACAAATTTAAATATTAAAGAGTTTGGTAAATAAAGCTGGAAAGTTGCAGTCCCATGACTAACCAAACAATATATATACACACTTCCCATTTACAAAAAGTTTGCCCCATATTTCCACACCCATATATTGACAGAGAAAAAAACACACACAGTCACACAGTAGATGAAGAATGGGATGTTAGTATTATAGTATACTAAATACTATATATATGTGGTACAGGGGATTAGAATTTTTGAACGAACCCCAACTACTCCCCAAGGCACCACAGACTCGGCTCAAAACTAAAAAGCGTTGAATTCGTGTCCTCTCTGATCAGTTGAGAGGTGTTTATTGTTTTGTTTACATAATTTATTTATTTTTTATTTTTTTTTTTTAAATTACAAACTGAAAATTATACTGCATATGATAGATTTTCCAATATTCATACTAAATAGTAGCATTTATTTGGAAATGGTTTCGAATTAGACGTCTCCGTCAATGGAAAGAAGTTCGAAGAGATCGAGCAACAGCGGTTCATTCGACCTGCCGGATGACTCTCGTGACGTCATCGGAGGACCAATGCTGCCGGTGTTTCTCAACGATTTGCAGAGAAACAACAGTAACAAGGAGGAGGAGGAGGAGTTGAATGAGGAGGATTTAGTCGAAGTCACGCTCGAGCTCGAACTCGACGACAATTCTATTTTTTTATGCAGTGTTTCTCCAGCAGCAGGCGCCGGAGGAGAAGGATGAGATTGAATCGCTTCATTCTCCGACATATAATGGATTTTTATCCAGGAGTTCATCGGCTTTAAGGAGGAAATTCTCCTGGTTTAGATCGCCGGCGTCGTCTGAATTCGGCGGCGATCAATCTTCCACAACAATGGCGGCGGTGCAGGTGGATAAACGGGAAGAAATGAAGATGAAAGCCAAGTTAATGAGAGCGAAATCAAGCGCGCGGAGAGCTTTACGAGGACTCAGGTTCATCAGTAAAACTATGATGGATTGCGAAGAAGATTATAGACGCGGCGGAGCTGTGGAAAACGGTGGAGGCGCTCTTTCATTCGTTGGCCAAAGATGGCTTGCTTTCTAGAGAAGACTTTGGTAAATGCATAGGTAATATAATACTATGAATACATGTCAATGTAAAAAAATATTTTATACCGACGTATATAACTGCGGCTTATTTGGCATTTATAACTCGGTTTGTATAAAAATATTTTTACAAAAAAGATTAATTTCATAAAATAAATAAATCAAAAAATTATGATCTTGTTAGAGTATTATATTTATTGTACTAAATTTTAATTTATATAAGTATTTAAAAATATAATATATTTACCATATAAATATTTAAATCACAACGGACAGGTAATACAAGTTATATATAAAGAAGGATCATTTTGATTGAATTTGTATTATGAATATGAATATAGGGATGGAGGATTCGAAAGAGTTTGCAGTGGGGGTGTTCGATGCACTGGCTCGTCGGAGGCAGCAGAAGAAGAGGATGATAACAAGAACCGAGTTGCATGAGTTTTGGTTACAGATTTCTGACCAGAGTTTCGACGCCCGTCTCCAAATTTTCTTTGACATGTGGGTTTCTTTCTTTACTTTTCTCATTCCCCCTCCCCCCACCCACACCAACACATACCAAAATTTAGTACAAGTTTTTTATTTATTTCTTTTTGCTATTTATTCAATTTAATTTTCCAATACAAAAATGATTAATGGCAAAGAAATTAAATTTAAGTAATGTTTACATATTAGATGGACGATGAATTTACTTCCTATTTCGTGGGATTGTAGGGCTGATAGTAATGAAGATGGAAAAATCACGAGGGATGAGATTCAAGAGGTAAGATAAGTTAGTACTACATTTTATCTTATTATAAAGAAAATAAATGTTGAATTTAGTTAATCATGTTTTATCTAACTTGCTTTAATTATAAAGATTGCTCGGTAATGACTTCAAAGATTTCAAGGATCTAAAACCATACTCTCTCTTGGTTGTTTACCAAAATTTAAAAAGAAGTTTCCCTTTTGTAAATCAGTTTTATCTACCTCTCTTTTCTGGTTTACTTGTAATATTTTTGTTGTACCGACAACTTTGCCTTTTTTAAGAAAACAGGATGATTGGTGTTTTCGATTTTCTAGTTAGGGACAAATAATAGGTAGGATTATGTGTATGTGGGACAACCACTCTTTTTTTTTTTTTTTTTTTTTTTTGGTTTGACCTTGAGATTAGCCTAATCTTCATGATCTGATTGTCTATTTGCTGTATTTTGATTAAAAAAAAAAAAAAAACAGCTAATAATGCTGAGTGCATCTGCAAATAAGTTGTCCTCACTGAAAGAACGTGTTGAAGAATATGCTGATTTAATTATGGAAGAATTAGACCCAGAAAATCTCGGTTACATTGAGGTATTAATTAAATAAATAGCTACTATCTACCAAAATTCTCTATTTCTTTTGTCCAATGCTCCTACCTCCTGGGAAAATTCTTTATATAACCCTTCAATAATTGGGATTTACCTCCCCTAACTGTCTTGTCCAAACAAGATCTCTGTGTAAACCACTTTGGCATGTAGTAAAATAGCAAAATAAGAGTTACTATCAGTGTTGATTCCTACAAATACCAATTACATGAATTATCAAATCTTTGCACTCTATACTCATCACAAGGATATGTTAACAAGAAAAGTTAAGCTAGGTGGAATTTGTATCTCCTCTGCTTCCTTTGCATATAACTCATAATTATCCTTTTCAATTAAAGGGATTTTATAATGAAGTTTTGACCTCTGTCATTAACTCATACATTTATCTTCTTCTTCTTTTTTTTCACTTCAACCGAAAGTCCAAAGATTCGGAAAATTTTTATATGAACCGAATCCATGACATAATACCATGGACCATTTGATCTAGAAAATTCTACATCAGTCAACATCACATCACCTCACTTTATGTGAATGATGTGAAACTTTTTGGATCAAGAAATTCATGACATTATACCATAAATTCGATCCATATAAGAATTTTTCAAAAGACTCCCTCCTTGGTAAGGATATTTCTGAAAATTCTTAACATGAAAAGAGCCATGGAGTATGAAGTACACAACGTATATTAATTGCATGTAACAGAAACTGAACCAAAACCCAAATTTAAAAAGGAAAAAGGGTCGAAAAGGTTTATACGGAGAAATCTTGTTTGGAAAGACAGACAAGGGAGAAAATCCCTCTTTATTATATTTATTCAGTTGTGGCAACTGGAAACACTACTCCTACAAAGGGACACGTAAATTTTGCATGAACTACAGCAGACCTCTTAGCCAAGCAAGTGTAGGATGGAGTCAGAATTTAGGCAACATTCGGTCCAAGAATGTGGTTCGTAGACTAACCTGTAAGCTGAAATACCTATTCTTAGAAAATTGGCAAAGAGGTTGGATCTTGATGCTATGGCTGATGGCTATGGGAGGACTGTTTACATGGAAGTTCTTGCAGTATAGGCAAATGGCAGCATTTCAGATAATGGGTTATTGCTTGACAACTGCTAAAGGAGCTGCCGAGACTCTAAAGCTCAACATGGCTCTCATTCTCTTACCAGTTTGTCGCAATATATTGACCTGGCTAAGATCTACGAGAGCACGGCTGTTCATCCCTTTCGACGACAACCTTAACTTCCATAAGGTAAGAAGTGAACACAATGAAGCCTTTCTCTGTCAACAAGAGCCAACTGAATTGCTCCCCTGTTTTCGATCTGCAGATAATAGCAGGTGCAATAGCTATTGGAGTCCTACTCCATGCAGTAGGAATCACTTGGTTTGTGATTTCCCCCGGCTTGTTAACTCAACCCCAGCAAAATTTTCACTTATAGCTTCAGGATTTAATAATGTAAAACCCACCTACAAAAGCCTTTTGGCTAGAGTAGTAGTGGTGACCGGAATCTGTATGGTGATTTTGATGATCATTGCATTCACTCTAGCAACAAGACCCTTCAGGAAGAATGTTGTGAAGCTGCCATTTCCTTTAAACCGTTTGACAGGCTTCAACGCATTCTGGTATTCTCACCACCTTCTTGGCCTGGTCTACATATTGCTTCTAGTACACGGATCATTCCTATTCCTTGTCCACAGATGGTATCAAAAATCGGTAAGAACATTCAATACGTGAATAGTACTTGAAATACTGTGTCAGTTAAAAAATTTTACTTGCACGATCACTGAGATGAGTTTTCTACTTCAAAAATGTTGCAGACATGGATGTACATTTCTTTTCCACTGTTACTCTATGTAGCAGAAAGAAGCCTGAGAATTTACTATTACCTCACGTCGGTCGAAGCATTATGCAGTGAAAATCCTAAAGGTATCTCTGGGATTAAAATTTTCTTTTTTAAAGCTCCTGCTAGCAAGTGTAATGTAGCATATAATTTCAAGGTGAACTTTGGCCTTTACAGGTTTCTGTACTCCCCGGAGATGTTTTCAGCTTGATCTTTTCAAAACCAAATGGATTCAAATACAAAAGTGGACAGTATATATTTCTGAAGTGCCCAACAATCTCCCCATTTGAATGGTGAGTTTCAGCATTCTTCTTCACAGAAATATGTAATACTACTCAAACCATTAAACATGTTCCTTGACATTTTCCAGGCATCCATTTTCAATAACTTCAGCTCCCGGAGACGACAACCTGAGTCTTCACATTCGTACAGTGGGAGACTGGACACAAGAATTAAAACGTGTGTTTACGGAGGTTAATGGTTCATCAAGTGCCATTGATCGACCCAAGTTTGAAGAATTAGGGAATATAGATCGCAATGGGTAATTTCTTTCAAGCAATTAGCAGAT
This sequence comes from Cinchona pubescens, assembly GCA_025175665.1. NCBI lineage: Eukaryota > Viridiplantae > Streptophyta > Magnoliopsida > Gentianales > Rubiaceae > Cinchona > Cinchona pubescens. The sequence continues at coordinate 868,246 of JANKKI010000397.1, read as the reverse complement.
TTAAAACCCATATTGGTAGTAAATTACCTTGGGAAGATTGACAAACATGAATGTTAATCCAGTTTACGACAATTGCTTGTTGACGGACCATATGGCGCTCCAGCACAGGATTATCAGAACTATGATGTGTTACTTCTGGTCGGACTGGGAATTGGAGCTACACCTTTTATCAGTATTCTCAAGGATCAACTCAACAACACAAAAACAGAAGATCATCATGGGGTAAGATGAACCTGCAGTTTTCTACCTTCTATCTGTCTGCCTGTTTTTCTCACTTTTTGTTTAATAAAACAAACAATGATGATTTCCAACAACTTATGGCATCTATTTGATTGTGCTGGACAGGATTCCACTACAGAAACCAGCACTTCAGATGATAGCATGACTAGTATGGGCTCTTCAAGCACAGCATCAAGTGTAAAGAAGAAACCACATAGAGTAAAAAGTGCACACTTCTATTGGGTAACAAGGGAGCCAGGATTTTGTTATCCTTTGAGTGGTTTAAAGGAGTGATGCATGAAGTTGCAGAGATGGATCATAAAGTAAAGCACGTCTAATTTTAAAAAGAATCTGTCTCTGCATTTTTATTGTCATAGATTACAACGAAGGTCCTAATCATTGCTGACCGTCTTCCTGATCTTTCTGAAACAGGGTCAGATTGAGATGCACAATTATCTTACCAGTGTTTATGAAGAAGGTGATGCAAGGTCAACTCTCATCACCATGATCCAAGCACTTAACCATGCCAAACATGGGGTTGACATCCTCTCTGGCACCAGAGTAAGACACAAATACTATACTTGTATTACATAAGCAACCTGATGTAACCATGTTACTATATATCTAAAACCCGGTCCTTTCAAGCAATAGCATCTACACACGGTAGAAGTCATTTTAACTTTTAACAAAAAATTCAGTTCTAAACCTGATTAAATGTTTTTGTTGCAGAAAAAATAAATACATCTACATGAAAATTTGTGCAGGTAAGGAATATCACATTTTGCTCGGCCAAATTGGAGAGAAGTATTCAAAAGAATAGCTATGAAGCATCCATATTCCACCGTAGGTAAAGAAACTTAGACATCCTGAACTACCAATTTATATGCAGTGTGTCATCATTCTACAAGCTGCATGTTGATCAAATTGCAAGTTTACAAAACAGTTGTTTCCTTTCAAAATCTTAAAAAAGCTAAGCAATACATGAATAGGTGATCACAAAAATAATTAGGCAATACAATTGAAATTTTTCCAAAAACCAGGAACTAAGAGCAATGACTATAAGAGAGAACATTTAATCCTAAAGATAAGTCTAAGAATGTCGGGATATCTATTACTGTATTTAACCAATTTGATAGACATCTAGGAACACGTCACAATGTTTCTTGCGATCAATCCTATATAATTCAACCACCACCTCCATAAAATATCATAATTAGTGTTAAACCTGAAAAAGTACTTGCAACAATCCCTCAAACAACTCAGAACCTTATGAATATAAGTACATATTTTGTTAAAATACGTCCTTATAACTATGCAGGAGTGTTCTACTGTGGGATGCCTGTCCTGGCAAAGGAACTGAAGAATCTATCACATGAGTTAACCTACAAGACATCGACGCGGTTTGAGTTCCACAAGGAGTACTTTTAAAGCAGATAAAGTTTAGTCGAGCACATTGGAGTTTTTTCCTCTTTTGTAATTATAAAAATTGATCAAGTGGACATTACAAACATATCAAACAGCAAAATGTAAATGCATATACCATACGGTTAGTGTAGTCAAATTGTCTTAGAGTTTCTAGAAGAAAGAGGAGGAATGATGCTTCTGCGTACTTAAATAATAGATGGCACAGCTCTTCAAAATCAATTGCTATTTGACAAGCCATATTCAAGAGACAACCTCCTGTTCACATGATTGTAACAAAAAGAAAAGAGGTTTTTGATAGAGGAGAAGCGACTTTCACTTGGTGAAATAGATAGTGATCAATTTATTCAAAAAAGAAGTAGACAAAATGTGGAGCAGCTTTTATTCCTTTTTTCCTTCCTTATTTCTCTTTTAAGAGATCTTTCCTGTACTTCACAAATTGCTCATAACAAGAAGGCTGCAGGATCAATTCAAAGATGACGTTCAGAATAATCATCTTTATGTGTTTATAAAGCATTGTCCCTAATGTGATAGAACAACGGTGGTCTAAAGCTGTTACTCAAACGAAAGCGTCAATCAAACAATGGAAGACAAAATACTGTATAAGTTAAGCATACCCTGATTGAAGAATAAATGAACCTTTATGCCAAACAGTGATGTCTCAATGAAAAAATGTAGTTCTGATTGAACTATAGAGAACCACATAAACTGTTAAATCACTTGGAATTTTATACATCCTACTAATATCAGAAACAAGCACTAGAAAGGAAGCAAACCCAATATATCTTAGCTACATTCTTTGTAGAATATGTTATATGCAAAACTTCTGCTAAAGTTCTTGTACCTCAATTGCCCTTTGTTAGCAACCAACATTCTTGTGCCATTCACATTAACGGTAACTTTAAAATGCTTGTCATTGAGCACTATGGATTCATTCATCCTTCAATCTCCTAAGGAGTTTGGATGCCCAGCGCCGAACACGTCTCTTCAGGGTGTAGCCAACAAATACCCCAGCAACAAAGAAAGCAGCACAAAGCTTTGAGCAAGTCCAAAGTGACACTTCCTGTCTGCATTAAGAAATAAGAATATCCATGCTGCTCCCTCAAAAACTAATCATGAATGAAAAACTTTACAATATTAAAAAGGTTTTGTAGCCATACAAACACTAACCCTATCGTTAGTTAGATATTTCTATGTGAAAGAATTTTGTTCGTACTTGATTTCAATAGACAAGCATGCAATCAAGTGTATTCAGATAGATGAGGGTCCAACATCTAAGTATTGGGTAATAATAGTAGTGAAGTCATGAATTCCCTATAGCACTGCTAATTTCATGTTCATCTTCCCCAAAACTCCCAACACCAGCACTTAAGGCACCATTTTTCTATAAAATACTCCATGACATTTATCTTGCAATATACAGAGAATGAAGGGTTTAACACCGAATGAAAGTACTAGTCAGAGGTAAGACTGAGCAAAGTAATTAAAAGAATCCCAGGAGATGATATTCTTCTATAATGTATAATACAGAACAATCTATAAATAACCCCGAGCATTCTAAATTAGACCAAACATCACTTTCCAACGGCATATGAAATTATCCCCTATATCATCATAGATTAGGGCAACATCGTTTTAGACAAAAGTGCTTGTGAAACCAAAAGGTGGTTAAAACAACGTACCAGAAAAATCATTTTCCCACCAGTTTCTTACCGAAATTATAACTTATTTTCACGCATCCATCAAGTTTAATTGACTTAGCAAAAAAAAAGAACATACAAAAAAAAAAAAGAACCCATTAATAAATAAAATACAGAAAAACAATCTAAAGCATAAAAAGCAATCAAACTTATTCACACAATACACAATTGAAATAACTTATAAATAAATAAAAAAAGAGAGAGAACCCATTTGAAAAGGAAATAACAGAAAAGGAAAAAGAAGGGGTGGGGGTTAGAGGGAAATTAAAAAGACCTGGATTGTCTGGTGAGCAAGAGCGGAGGCGGATCAGTTCTTATGGAATTGGACGGAGCAGAAGACGAAGAAGAAGAAGCAGCGGAAGAGAAGTTGTTGAAGGAGGCTTTAGCTTTCTCCAAGGTTGAAGAAAGAGTGGCGGTGAGATCTTCTGAAGGTGAGATGACGCCACGAACAGCTTTCTGTAACCCCTCCATTCCGATTTTGCTGCTCCCTCTTTCTTGCTTGCTGCTATAATATTTTCCGATCAAAATTTTTGTTCCTCTCTCCCCTCATCTTGGGTTTTAAAAAATTTTTTTGGGGTTGGGGGTTAGAAGTCTTTTCCTTTTCTAAAAAATTATACACTCGTTTTTTAGAACTATTGCAGTATATTTTAAAAATTATAACTTTATATATTTTAAAATTTTATACACAATACATTGTATAAATATTTATAGTAAAAGAAATAATTTTCAACATGACTGTTAAATTTCATTAATTTTCTTTTCTTCGCCTATTATTTCTCTACTGTAGATACGAGTATGAAATTTTAAAAAAAAATAATAAAAAATATATAATTGTGTAGTTTTTTTTAGAAAAAAGTTTAATAAAACATATAAGTAGTTAAGAGAAAATAATGAAATGAAAATTTTAGTAATTATATTATAAGAATAAACATCTATATGTTTATAAATAGAAAGATTTAACAAACACTAATCTCTCTTTTCCTTTAAATTTTCCATAATATAGATAGATGTTTGTTCAACATGTTATTTTAAAAGGACATATATGCCCCTAATTTCTACAAAGAAGTTTTTTGAAAATAAATGAATCTCGCCTACAATGAAATCAGACAAATCACAATTTCAAATTTAAATTAGGGAGATTTTACAAATTTAATCCCTCAATTATTCTTAAAATCATGCGATTGTCCCTCAAGTAATCACACATCTAATTTTAAATTTTTTTCGTCTCTCAACTATTTTTTTATAATCTCATCGAGTTTCCTTAAATATTTCCATAAAATCATGAGGTCATTTTTTTTTTTTTTTTTTTTAAACTTTCGGAGCTCACTATCTTGTAAATTTAGGAGGTGTTTGGTTCATATTCGGGAATCGGAATCGGAATGGGAATCATAAATCCCACTATTGGTATGGGTTTATATCATTCCCCCTTACTTGTTTGGTTTAACATAGGAATGGGTGTCATTATATTAATAAGTTACTCAACTTGAAACCCATGTCACAAGTAGTGAATGAAAGTAGGTATTTTCTAACACTTTCATTCCCATAGAATGATTCCTATAGTATTCAACCAAACACCATCTATGGGTATCATTAACTTTGATTCCCATTCCCCCCTCTCATACCCATAAACCAAACACCTCCTTAATTGTGTCTTAGTTTGTCTCCTATGAAAAAATTTATATACATATAGCCCTTTTTGCTGTCTATCAGAGCCAATAGTTAGACCAGTTAAAATATTAGAACATGATATAAATTTACTGAAATTTTCTCGTATAATTTTAAGGTTAATTACACTTTACTCCTATATGGTGCAAAATTATACTTTATACATTGTTTGATAAACCTACTAGTAAATTGATCATAAATGATGGTGTCTCGTGGATTTTATTAGATGGTTTTAGTGGTAGATTCTGCTAGTAACGATGACGTCCTGATCCACAAGCAAAAATTTCACACAAAATTGCATCAGTATGATTTCTAGAGATTATAGAACAAAAATAAAATAACAATTTTACAAAAAAAAAAAAATATTAATAATAAGAGGACTTGAGTGATCTAAATTAAGTTCGGTACCTAATTAATCTAAAGATCTAATTATGTTAATATTAATCTGAAAATTCTTAAATTGTATATTAGAAATCATCACAAAAGATGACAGTAAATAAATTAACATGTTAGCTATTCTGTAAACAATAAAAACCCGTCCAAGTAAAAAAATCTCATTCGAACATTGTTATATAACTTAATTTGACAACTAAGTGTTGTTCAAATGGTAAGATTACACTTCTCTTATGATTTAAGTCATGAGTTCGAGTCACTAAAGAAATAGGTGGAGATCCATTTTAGATCCTTGTTTTGAAAAAAAAAAAAAAAAAAAAAATTAATTTACATAGGTAAAGTGAAAATTTGTGACATTATGAAGGTAAATGTAAAATTTTACTTTTTTAAAGGATAAATTGTAACCAACTTTAAAATTATACGAGGACAGTTTAATAATTTAGTGCTGCTTTCCAACATTTTGATACTTAATTTACATGGATAAAGTGAAAATTTGTGACATTATAAGGGTAAAATATAAAATTTTACTATTTTAAAGGGTAGATTATAACTAATTTTAAAATTATATGAGGACATTAGGGGTGGGCACTGGGCGAGTACCTGTCCCTCAACCCTGATTCGCCTCGCATCTTGCGGGTCAACAATTTTTTGACCTTAATCCACCCTTCATGTGTGTTGGTACTCGTTTGATGTCGGGTACCCGCTAAGTGAGAGTTGGAGCATGCGAATACCTGTCCCTAAGACAAACTATCAAATAAACTTGCCCCTCATTTTTCGGAGCGAGGTGGACGGGTAGTCGGATTGTCAGATTTTTTTGCCCACCCCTAGAGGACATGTTAATAATTTAGTGCTACTATCCAACGTTTTGACTATTAGTTAGACCAGTAAGTTAAATATATATAAATTTTTCTTAGGAGAGAAATCCAAATGCATGCAAAAATTTATGAGGGGTAAAGTGTAATTATCCCTTTTTTTAAAAAAAAAAACTAAATGGTTCTATCTGCTGCTTTCGACCGTACTGCAAATTGGAGGTTGAGGTCAACAATCCTCCACGCAAAAATCCAACACTCAACCCATCTGTCATAAGGTTCCCAGTTCTCAATTTCCACCTTATCTATCCGATCATTTCAGAAAGAATAAGACACTCGAATTTGAGTTTACTCAAGAAAACAAATATTCTTTTTCTTTTTTTTTTTGGGACTTTATTTTGCAATCTTGAAAGTCCAAAAATGGCTTCAATTTGAGATCCCTACTGCAAAACACACACTTCCTTCTTCACTAAATGCTCAAATACCAAAGACCCTTTTGTCTCAGAAGCTTCCTCATCTTCCCAAATCATCCCAATCCCAGTTTTGTGGGGTTAAGCTCTCCCATTCATCCAATCTTGCAGTTCCTTCTTCTTCTTTCAATAAAAGCTCCATTTTTGCTAAGGTACATTGCATAATTCTCACCCTTCTTTTTTTCTTTTTTTTTTTTTTTCTTGGAATTTTATAATGTGGGATGGTTTATTTTTGTAATTGTGGAAAGGTGACAAAAGGGTCAGTTCCTCCAGCATTCACATTGAAAGATCAAGATGGTAGGAATGCGAGCTTATCCAAGTTCAAGGGAAAGCCTGTGGTTGTTTATTTCTACCCTGTCGATGAGACCCCTGGTTGCACTAAACAGGTGATTGCACATTTACAATTGCATTATCTTTTACAATAATTATCCTTTCTTGCATCCCAATTTTTTTACAATTAAATTGTTTAGCATTATGAAAGTAACTTTGTTGAAAGTTTAATGCAATGTCTATCAAGCCATTAGTATTTGGTAGTATGTAAGATTTCAAAGTTTGTTTACACCTTGGATTTCAAAGTTTGTTTAGCATTAGTATTTGATAGTGTGGAAATTTTTTTATAGTATCAAGTATAGATGCATGTGATGTGTGTATTGTTAAATTTTAAATATTATTTTTGCATATGTAGCATGCATCCACATCCGGTGGTAAAGAAATGATTAATTTTAATAGGAAAAAGGAATGGCATTGTGATAAGCAAGATATTCTTCTGATTGTACCTTGTTCTGTTTTACTCTTTTTTTTCTTTTTAAAGTCTGTTTATTTTTTATGCCTATTAGGAATTCGTGGATGTGTATCAGATGAATGAGGTGTACTTGCTACAAAATGTGAAAGTTGAAAGTCTACAATTTTCTTGAAATTAATGGAATTTCAGCAACTAATACTATCATAATTTAGGATATCGAGTGTATTTGGTCCTCTATATTCTGTAATGACCAATTCTTATTACAGATAATAATGCATTGAGGGCTGAACTGAATAGTTCATTTCAGTTTTTTCCTTTCCATTTAAAGTTCCAAGTTGGACAGATAGGGAACAGATGGGAGCAGTGGTGCTGAAATTAAATTGCCGTTAGAGTAGTCAAATTGAATATTGATATGGTATTAACCATTGTTGTTCATGCTGTTGCAGGCTTGTGCATTCAGGGACTCCTATGAAAAATTCAAGAAAGCGGGAGCTGAGGTTATAGGAATTAGTGGAGACGATCCATCATCTCACAAGGTACTATAGATTCCTGTTCCAGAGGTTAAATTGTTGTTTACTGCAACATGGTAACTATCTTACCAAACAAAGATCATCTATATCTTTATGTATAAAGATCGTAATTTTTTAAGATTTCCTTCCTTGTGTCTTTGTTTTCTTATAGCTTCATTTGGTGTACTGTTTAAAAGGTTCATCTTTTTATGTTTTTGAATGTTTCAAATTACATGCATAGTCGATGCTTAAGAATGCTGTATGAAATTTTGTTCTAGACACTGGTTTCATTGAGCTTTTTGGCTTAGAATATTGGGTACATTTCCAGATTTTTTTTGTTGGTTTTAACAAATGGTATCTACACTCAATAGGCCTTTGCAAAGAAATACAGGCTTCCATTTACCCTGCTAAGTGATGAGGGTAACCAGATCAGGAAAGAGTGGGGAGTCCCATCTGACCTATTTGGTGCATTGCCTGGTAGACAAACTTATGTTCTTGACAAGAATGGTGTGGTTCAACTCATTTACAATAATCAGTTCCAGCCTGAAAAGCATATTGATGAGACCTTGAAGTTTCTCCAAAGTGCCTGAGCATTTGGAATTTTGCTTTCATTTTTTGTAATGCTTCTTTTCCCGGTAAGAAAATGCTTATGTATGAGTACTGCTTTTCTGCAATTTTTAAGTATGTTTTGTAAAGAAAATTCTGTATGACATCTGTAGCTGGTTGGTGTGGGATACCCATTCAAGCTTATAAAAATGTAAAATAACTTCTGAATTAACATACATGCAAGAGGTTTGAGAAGTGTGCTGATGCACATCAGTCACTTGGTTGCTATCTTCTAAATTTGCATGCATCAAAGTGTACGGAGCAGAGAATGGACTAATCTGTGTAGTATTTAATTTTTATTTTCAAATCACAGATGATAAAAAGGAATACATAAATTTTTATTGATAAGCAAAAGTTTTATGCTTTTACATTAAACAGTTATTACACTCTGGAATCATATGGTCTAGGAATGCAGCATTCCTAGACTCATAGTATTCTTTATATTGTGGAAAAAGGAATTAATGAAACAATAAATACATTTGCGATAGGTCTGTGACCGGCTGGATGTTGCATTCTAATTGATTTACTTTTGCTCTTGGTAGTCTTGGCTGCAATAAGGGCTAAATGCTTCAGATAGCCAACATTGTTTTTCCTCCATGATTTCCATCCCATCTCTTCACAAATTTCGTCAGTGTGGTTGATGCTGAATGTGGAAATGCAGCTTCTCTTGTAAAATCTGGTGGTCCTCTTCATGATTTCCATTTCTTTCTGTGTCTGTTCAAGCATCTTTTCGATGCTTGGAAGCTTGAAAGCATCGTCCACGAGTCTGGACAGCCATTTGCAGCGTATCTCAGCCGTATGCAGATTGGAAACACTCTCAATGTAGCCAACAAAAGCCATATTGGGAATCAGTGGATGGATTGTACCCCTGCAATCAAAGACAAAGCTCTATCATTAGTGGCCGATTACTCCAAGCATTTTAGGTTCTATAGTGGATTGTAGAGTTAGAGTGCTAGCATGTTGCAGCGATGGGATCTTCTATTATACTCTCTGTGCTAATTTCCTGTTACACTCTATAGATGCTTGTCACGTGTATTCTAAACGAGATCTAGAAAGTGCGACAAATATTAGTACAGTGTGTGACAAAGATAGAAGAAAGGGAGCGCATTTGCATTACCTGTATAAGGGCATCATCCCTTCAGTTTCAATCAGGCTGCAAAAGGGTTCAGGGAGGATGGTTCTGAGCTTTCTTTTGCCATCAAATCCAGTAGCAAGAAGCACAACATCAGCTTCCAACTTGGTGTTGTCATCAAATTCAACTCCTCCCTCCCAAAACCACCACTTTAATGATCTTTTGAATTCAATCATTCCCTTATCAGCCTCCTCAAAGAATTCCTCTGGCAGGATAGCCATTTGACAAGATCCATAGTCCTCCTCAAAGGGATGATCAGGTGTCAATCCATATTTGTTCAGTGGAAGCCTCCATACCAAATAAGACTCTATTATCTTTGACATTGCTTTTCTCTGTTGAAATCATAGTGGATTAATTAGCCAACCATCAGACTGACTAATTAATTAATGAAAATCCTATGGCTCGTTCAAGAACCATTCTGTTGTACTTTAAAATTTTGTACAATATAATACCATGTGTACCTTTAAATGTATATATCGTACCAGTCTTTAAAACTAACGGTATAATTCCTCAAAGCGGGAATGTAGAACTTACCACTGGATGTAATAGCTTGCAAAGGACGTTCCTGATGATCCCTTGGTTTGGCCTTTCATGGAGGAATTGAGAAGCCCTTGTTGAATAGAATAAGTAAAATGGCAGACCCCAGACAGAATAATGTGGAACTGTCCAATGCAAAGTCCTGACCACCATGGTGCAGGGTTGTCCTTCAGGTCCTAGAAGAAGATTTAAAAAAAAAAAAAAAACACCCTCATTAATTTTATCAAAATTTAGCAATTTTAGGATTTTCAATATCTAGCATTCACTAAAAATTTTCTTGCAATGAGTAACATATTCTTTTTTTTAAAAAAAAAAAAAAATTCGGGATCAAAGTTGACCTTATTAATTGCTATGTCCATATTAAAAGTTTGCAAGACGTAAATTATTCTCCCTAGTTAACGATAACATTCGAGTTAACCATTTTTAGTAAACTGGTAATCCTATGAAAGAGATATGTTATTTTTGGTACTAGTTGCATCATTTGTTTTTTTATTGTTGATTCCAATCATATTCACTAAACCAAATTAATGTCTATCTTGTTTTTAACAATTGTATTTGTACTATCTTGGAGAAAATGGATTGAACATGGATCGGCCCTAATAACTCTTCAACTACGCGGGAAAACGTAATATTAGCAATATAGAAGAATGATTAGTTCTGTTAAAACGTGTTAACTACTTGTTTATGCCCAAAAAGAACCCCCAAAAAGGAAAAGATTGCAAAAGAATTTCCTTGGTTCAAAAATAGAATATACTTTAGTTAGGAGTCCTTTTTTAGTCTAAAAAAACCATATTTTTTTCTTTCTCCAAGGTAAGGGGTTGCCAGCGACGCATTTTTTAACGACTTACAATAATTTTAGATATTACACATTAACAAATCAAGCTTTCTTTTTCTTTATTTGTATGATTCACGAGTGTTGTTACATTAGCCTCTTATTTCTTAGATATTAATGAGAAAAGTAAATATACCTTGGTTTGCTTTTGCACATTCGACAACTAAATCAATAGCTGATTTTTTGTAGCCAACGACTGCAACCTTTTTGTTTTTGAGTAATTGGACAGAGGATTCTTCATCAAGTTTGCAATAGTCAAGGGAATGCAAGATTTGTCCTTTGAACACTTCGGGGCCTTTGTTGTGTGGGAAGTTTGGTATTATTGGGACATCACCATATTTCCCAGTGCAAATCACCAAAAATTCAAAAGCATACCACTGAAATTACAGAAAATATTTATTAAGGATAAAAATTCAGCTCACAAGGGGAAATGATTATAATATTAGAAAATTTTATAGTCCTGTTAGGATATTATATCATTGTATTGTTTTATACAATACGATATCGTGTGTTTTGAATATTTGTATAGTACAAATCTTAAAACACAACAATATAATATGCCAACGGAACCATAAAATTTTTCTATAATATTTTACTAGACATTAAAAAGAAATCGGAGATCAGTAATAAGTTCTTAGGAAAAGTAGAAACTGGACCTTAACTTTTCTTGGAAAGTATCGCATGCATGCATTTTAAGTAACGCATCCAAAAATATACATAATATCACATGCGCCATTTAGAGGAAAGAATGAACTAGGAAAATTCTCTAGTCAATTTCTTATTAGAAGTCCAGATATAACGAATTCTATAAAGAAATAAAGCTCCATTTCTAAGAAGATTTTCGAATATATTAATTGGTTAAAGAAAACCCCTTTTTCAAATGATGAAAAAAAAACATGTATACGAGATAAAAATTGAGATTTTTATTTTTTTATTTTTTTTTATAGTTGAAAAAAGTTCCTGATCTGATCACTACAAGAAAATCCCACCTCAACGACGTCAGGATTGTCAGTCTGGACAGCAACCTCCCAGACGGGCTGGCCATTGAGCAAATTTCCATATCCATTAGAGTTATCATCTTGATAATCACTGTTACCCACAAACCTAATTTCCACAACTTTTGACAATTGAATTTGATGAGTTCCATCACCCCAAAATGTGTAGCATAAGACTCCAAATATTCCAAAATTTCCAAGTAAGTTGGAAAGCTTGAATTATCCCTTTGAGTCCAAGGAAAATCCGAGAACTCATAGTCACAACGAGGGGTTTGCAACTTAGTAGACCTAAAAGAACAATGTTTCCAAACCCCACCCAAAGAGTTTGTGGCTTCAAAAACAATTGGATTATATTTTTTGAGCTGTTTGGCAGCGGCTATGCCACTTATTCCAGCTCCTATAATTCCAATTTTGGAAAAAATGGCCATTTAGTGAACGAAAATGGAAAGTATTACTTATTACTAGAGAAATAGAAAGTGATATATGGGAGCTTTGATGTGTTTGTGTATTTCAAAGCAAAGTTTTGGAGGTATTTATAGTGGATTTTGCATGAAAAAAGTTAGAACAAGTGGGTCATGTTGGGGGCACGTGACTGGACTTCATATGGATGGAGCCCAGAAAGAATTTAGAAATAGTCACCTATTTTCTCCCCCCTCTTTCACACACACAAACACATACAGAAGTGATTAATGGGTTTTAGCGAGTGAGGACCTTGTCTTTTGTTAATAAATATACATATATTCTTTTCTTTCATTATAGTAATACTAATATAATATGGCAATTATGTGATGTTAGTTATAGTATAGAATTTAGTTGAATCCGCGGTTTTGTTGGTTTGGAACTGGTGGTGGTTGAGTTTAAACAATAAACACAAAGTACGCTCTAAATTATGTGACTTATGTGTAAACTTTACTTTCTTGTTCGTCAAAATTTTATAGTCTCTTTAGATCATTATATTGTTGTATTGTATGTATTTTAAAAAATTTATATCATACAAAGTTTTAAAATACTATAAAATAATTTTTAATAAAACAACATAATTATATACCCCAATATTTTATATTAAGTGGAGGAATGAATGTGCCTTGTTTACTCATTCCTCATATTTTTCAGCGGAAAATAGCAGAATAATTGAATTGAATGGCATGTATATAAATAATATGTGTATAGTCTATGATATATGTTTCTCTCTCTCTCTAAAATTGTTAGAAACGGTCAACAACTAATTAACTATAAACTTGATTAGTATAAAAAATTGATAAAACTATTCGTGAAATCCAGTTTACTCGTTTTCATTGATCTCACTATCGATTTCACTCGGTCATAAAAATTTGATTCTTGATTTCGACACGAAATGATTTTGCTAAGAGATTATACATAGAAAATGCGTAGCAAATGAGACGATGGATCTAGCTTATGTATGTCCTTGATGAACTCATAAGCTAATTCTGGTCTACATATTTTTGACCGTAAGGAGTTTGTTTAATTTGATTTAATCAAGTTTATAGACAATTAATTTCCCTCCACATAAGCATTCGGAAATTGTCTACACAATTGCCGTAGTGTATGTGTTTGACCAAGAGATTTTTTTCGTGAAAATTCTACCGTACTATTAGATAACCATCTCGTTATTTTTTGAAATCACGTCTTAATATAATATCACGTTCTTTACTATATGATTTTTTTTTTTCAATAAGCCTTTAAAACTTCCTTAAAATAGTATAAGTTCAACATATAGTCCGTTAATAAAAGTTTTTCTGCCACCTTTCTTGTGGGTTAAATTTGTACGAACATGCTTAGATCAATAAGCAGCAGACTTGAAAACACACACAGTGTGTGTCTGCGGGAGAGTACTGTGAATGAATCTAATGTATCGTTCTCAAATCTAATAATCGAAAAATTGCCCTTTTATTTTCTGCAGCCCATGAGATCAATGAAAAGGAAACTTCCCTGAAAAGAAGTAGAAGGAACATAGGCAATAAAGGATATGGCCATCAAACATAAACATTTGGATCAGTCAAGAAAATTGAAGAGTACACGGCTCATGCAAAAACGAATTCCATCTTCTACAGAACTCTGACCATCTTTAGTTTCAGATTCCAATAATTTCTCAATTTTGAAGAGTCATATGTATTGTTTCTTGATTTTAATCCAAATTGTATTATTAAGGAGGTGTTTGATTTATGGGTATGAGGGGAAAGAATGTGAATTGTTTGATTAATCACTGTGAGAATCATTCTATGGGAATGAAAGTGTTAGAAAATTGTCACTTTCATTCCCCACTTATGATATGTGTTTCAAATTTATTAACTAATCATCATAATAAAATTCATTCTTTCTTCAAACTAAATAAATAAAGGAGAACGATATAAACTCATACTAATAATGAGATTTATAATTTCTATTCCGATTCTCGAATGCGAACCAAACTCTTCCTAAGTACCACATAATTTATGGTATAAACATTGTGCATGATCATTAGAGATGCGTTAACTAGGTAATTAATTTGGGTTGCTATCCTACCAAACAAAATAGACACATCAACACAAACACAATGAAGTGTGTAACAATGCTCTACACTTCTACTCTTGCAATTGCATCACATGCGGGCGGCTCCAGGAACAATACTTAGAATGTCTCCCACGTAAGTTGACAATAGAAATACAACGTACGTACACAGCTGAATTTTTTTTTTTTGGTAAGGATAAAGTTTTATTTATATAAGTGGGATGGAGAAATTTTGGTGTAATTATTTTTTGATTTGTCAAGTTTACCTTTTTCTTTTCGTAATTCATTTTCTATTAATACCAATATATATAACTATCAATTAGCTCCCTTTTTCCTCTTTCTAACACCTATAATTTCTTTTTTTTTTTTCATAAAAAAATTGTATGAAGGATTTCTAAAATTACATGTCTATAGATTAAAATTAAGAACTGTTGATGCTAATTTTTTTGTTAGATTAACACCAAGTATAGGTTGGGAAGAAAAAATTACGAGAGAGAATTCACAAAAGAGGTCTAATACATAAGTTGAAACACAATTTTAATCTAAAAGTTTAAGTCGGTAAGTTTTGGGTCTAACTTATATATTAGATGTTCTTTAGTTCTCTTTAAATTTATTTGGGACAACTTAAATCTATCAATGAACTCAACAATCTCTGTCCTTTCATGGGCAAACTCCCATATTGAAATTAAGCTTCTCATCAAATGCACCTTAATACTCCACGTAAAATCAAATTCTTCATTAATTAACATGGACCCACTCTTCTTAAGCCATTTCAATACTCCACGCAAATTCAAATTCTTCATCAACCAACTCATGGACCCATTCTTCTTGAATTTCACTCCTGCTGTGAATAAAGCGGACCCCTAGCCAAACCTCAAGCTCATGGTTCAGTGAGCCACTCTTCTTAACTCTATGACCCGACACTAAAAAGAGAATGATTGCGGACCAACCCCTAGAAGAGAACATTATTGTCCAACACTAGAATTATCCAATTCTTAGGTTAGGAACCACGCACAGTACCCACGGTAAGACCCCTAGCCAAACCTCAAGCTCATGGTTCAGTGAGCCACTATTCTTAACTCTATGACCCGACACTAAAAAGAGAACGATTGCGGACCAACCCCTAGAAGAGAACATTATTGTCCAACACTAGAATCATTTTATACATATCCAATTCTTAGGTTAGGAACCACGCACAATACCCACGTTAAGAACACTTAAGAAAACAAGAGGGGACACTCTGTCCTCCGGGAGAAATTCTAACGTATATTTAATAAAGTGATTAATGAACTTGACCTGTCATTTCAAAATTTATACATGTAGTTGATGGGTCGGATTGATACATGGGTATAACATTTATTACTTGACCTATTTAGGTTTATCTGAATCGCAAGGGTAAATTTACTAAAATACCCTTAATAAATCTAAACTCGAAATCACGTGTAATATTTTTAGTGAACATATTATTTTGACATAAAAAACAGATCAAGATTTAATTTTCGTGTTACACTATTATAAAATCGATGAACAAAACAACTTATGGTAACCTTCAAAGGTAGCTTAAACGGCGGAATTCGCTATGAGGATTCAAAGCATGACACCACATGCAACAGTGAAAATTTGGAGTATAGTCTTCTTGTGCAGGATTCTATGGATCTTGGAAGCCTAACTCCT
The DNA here is from genome assembly GCA_025175665.1 of Cinchona pubescens. NCBI lineage: Eukaryota > Viridiplantae > Streptophyta > Magnoliopsida > Gentianales > Rubiaceae > Cinchona > Cinchona pubescens. The sequence goes on along the minus strand of JANKKI010000397.1, from coordinate 852,033 downwards.
CCGGCCGAGTTGCATAAATTTGTGAGATCGGAATTATTTTGTATCTATGGTAATCATATTGATCAAGGGCAAGCATTTAAAAAATAATAATAATAGTAATCAAGCTTTCAATCAAAGATCAAAAGGATTGTACTAGCTAGGGTACGCTATATTTCAAGCCGACCTTTCCCTTTTGCACTCTTTTAATTTCCCTTTTTATTGGTTTTAAAAAAGGGTTAATCTTTTATATATTGTCAGTGTAAAAAAAATTTTATACCATCGTGTGTAGATATATGTCACATATGCAAAAATGACATTTAAAATTCAAATAATTAACACATGGCATGTATTTATATCCAATAGTGTACCAACGATGTATGAAAAATTAATTCTTAAAAAAATAAGTTCTTCTATATAAAGTGATAAAATGATTAAGTCATGTGTTACTAGATCCGAAAAATAAAAAAAAGAAATTCAACCAAATATCTATAGATTGGTGATTCACTATAATTTTACCATGCGGAGTATAAATTTAACAAATAATTCTTGAATTTATGATTTTTTTTTTTGAGTAGGTTGTCCAAAGTGGCATTTGCAATTGCATTTCAGCAATGGCTATGGACAAGAGTTTTCAATATTCAATCAGAACAGCTGTCTCTCTTTTGTTTGTTTTTTCCAAGTCATTCCCCGAATGGTTAAACGTAAGTTGATTTTCTTGAAATTTGACCATTTTGTAAGATCTATAAAACTATAAGATACAGATTGACTATAATGTTAAATGGAATGCCTCGAAAATAAAATCTCTGGAAGTGACTCTGAATATTTCCATCTGTATGTAGACGATAGTAATATAGTAGAGTAATTTTTAGCTGCTTTCTATGGATTTTCTGTTCTATATAATATTTGTCCAAATCACCAGAATGTTTGACAACTTAATATCAAGGTTCGGAAATTATTCTGGAATAACTCACATGTAATTTTGTAAAATAAGCAGTCAGGCATGCAATAATATTCTTAATTTAGCCAAAACCATAAATAAATAATAAGGCGCAAAGATTTTTACTTTCGAAAGGAAACAATACAGAACAACTTTGTTTTGGAGAACTTTGAATCCGTTAACAAAATTAGCACCATATATTTTTTTTCTAATTATTGTAAAAAATCTTGGAGAGGTAAGGAATTATTTATCTTTGAATAGAACAGGAAAAACTTCACGTTTATGAACAAATCCATTTTTTCTCATGGGAAAATTATTTTTCTAATCGGGGAAATCTTCAACTTTTGAATAGCATATTTTCTCTTATTGAATTTTCGTGTTTCCTCAAACTTTTGTTGGCCTTTTCTTTCAATAGTTTTCCTATATATATTTCAAATACCATTTTAATTTCCTTGAATATTTCGTGACAATAAACGTAAATTCAATAAACTAGCCCTTGTGAAAATTACCGAATCGAATCGTGGATGTGACCTTGATTTTGACTCAAATCTAAACACTTGGACTCAAAAGGCTGAAATCAATTAATCAAATCAAACAATTTGTTCAAGATTTGAAAGTGTAAAAAGTCAAAGTAACTTCTCCAGGCTCTAAAAGCTAATTAAAAAGAGTAGAAATGACTAGCAAGTAATTAAAAATATACTTGGTCAAAGAATCAAATTGCAACAAGCTCGATTTCATTCTTTATTCTGACGTGATGTTCCAAGTATTTGAGTCGAAGTTCATGATGACTTTTCTGTCTACCCAAAAAAACCAAGAAGTATTAAATTAAATAGACCTTCATTTTTATTTTTTTTGGGTAAAAAATAGACTTTCATTTTTTTTTTGGGGGTAAAAAATAGACCTTCATTCATTTGTTGCATATCCGACTTGCCAAATTGGAAAGTTGTGAATTTTCTTATGAAGTACTATATTAAAAAATTATAGGTACTAGAAATTTACTTAGTTTCGTGAAGCATGCATGATACTGATAACCAAAACCGTCTCACCCGCCAACCCACATTTTTTTTTTATAAAAAAGGAGCCCACTTCCTATGCTTTTCTTCTTGGTCTTTCTAGAAACAACAATTCCCCCCTCAACAACAACACCTCCACACCCCCCAAAAAAAAAAAGTCCTACCTCGAGAAATATATTTTTTCTTTTACTGTTTTTCCTTCTTAACTATTGAATAATAATTGTTTCTACTTGCCTTGTAGTATTGTAATCACATTAACATATTTGATACAAACTCAAAAAAAAAAAAAATTAACGTATTTTATACGAAGTCAAAACCTAATATCCCTCTTTCTTATAATAAGGAAAAGAAAAGGAGACAAAATTTCCTTGAACATGATGTTAAAAGCCAATATTCTTCAATCAAGTTCGGAAAAGAATGCTATATATTATTTGTAGAATCTGGACTACTAATGTAAATTCCATTTTATCACACCTTAAACTCTTTTTTAAAAAATTTGCACCTTAAAGTTTTTTATGCAACCAATATGGTCCAATTCCAATCTTCAAGAATGTCAACAAAATTGTCGTGAACTCATGCACATGCATGAATATCAAACCTATGCAGAATTTACCTACCTGAGGTACTTACTGAAATTGACAAAGATTCTTGCACGTTCCACATGAACTTAATGATCATCAAGTGCATAATTTCTTTAGAGATTACGCTATAACACAACTACCAATTGGGCTAAATGGGGACAATTATACAATTTTATGGTGTAAAGTGTTTGAAATGAAATCTCACGATTCAAAGTAAAAATAGGACCAAAAAAGTTTAGGAGTTCAAAGTAAAATAAACACTTGCATTGCCTACATCTATCGAGAAATAAAAGCAAACCTGGTGCGATGATATAAAATCTCAGGGTGCAAAGTGAAAAAAGAAAAAACTTTTAAGGGAACAAGTTGGAATAAAGTCTTGTAGTTGTAGTTATTTAACATTTGCGTTGCTTACATTACATCTATCGAAAAAAGGGTTACCCGGGGCACAGAGATTTAGTTTGAAAATCTCCTACCCATAACTAAAGACAAAGTGGATTTTTTTTTTTTAGGTAAATGGTCTGTTGGAAAAGAAGAAAAATAAAAAAAAAAAGCGAGATGGAAATGGAACGGAATGCATTTAATGATAGGAAAATATTTAGGTAGACCGATATTTGACGTCATGTCAGGATTTAATCTTTTGAAATTTTATTTACATTAATTAATATCATATACTCTATAAAATTTAATTCACACTACAAGATTCACAAGTAATATAAAAAATCAAATCTATCTAAATATTTACTTTAACGATAATAACTAGCGCGCATGATTACAGGAATACGTCTTGTTTACAAGTACAGATATTATTCCATTAGCTTTATTACCAAAAAAAAAAGCATATTATTCCATTCATTTATTTTATCCTTCATTTTAGATAATTTAATTTATTTTAAATTATCTATCATTTTACAAATTCAAGAAAGTATTAAATAATTTTTTTTTTCAATTTTACCCTTAGTATCATATTAATAAAAAGAAAAGATTATGTAGTTAAAAATTTTAATATAAAAATAATTTAATCATTTTAAATTATTTTTTTGTAAAATTGATATAATTTAATAATTGTGTTTTTTTAATCCTCGTACATCAACCCAAACTAATAATTAAAATGAAAAAGAGGGAGTAATTAGGAGGATACACATATTAGTAGGAATTCAAACTAAATAAAATGGTCTAGAAATTTCGAGGTAAAAATGAGGATCCACACACAGTTTTGACTAGCAATTCTTAATACCCTTTTAAGTTTAAAGTAAAATGTTTGCTGGGAATGAACGCACATTGCCAACAGAATGTCTAGACGATCAAATGGGAATGTTTGAACATGAACTTTGATTTCCAGGTTCGATGTTCTTTACCTAACCCGTATACAGCCTTGGTCCAATTGACCAGCTAGGTAGGATTTTGGACATACAAAGATATAAAATCAATAGACTCTTCCCCAAAAGGCCCATAACATTCACACTCGTATCGACAAGGCAGTCGTGAACTTATAATTCCGTTCTATTAAAATTATTATTATTTGATTTTTTTGATTAATACATTTAGTTTTTATAATTTAATTTTATATAGTATTTTTTTAATTGTTTTAAAAAAATTTAAATTTGTACGTGTTAATATTTGATATAAATTTAACTTTTGTTGAATAAATTTTACTAAAAATTGAATAAAATTATATAAATTATTAATTATAAAATTACTTTGTTTGACCCAAAAAATAGGGACGGTGGGAGTAGTATATTTTTCAACCTTTAGTAAAACATTTTTTTCTTTTTTCTTTATCAACCTAATTATTAGTAATTTCAGATATTCTATCTTAATTTCTTTTAAAAAAAATCAAACAATTAATATAAATTTTTCAAAAAAAAAATTCATTTTTCTTCAATATTTTACATTTTTATTTTTTCAACTACAAGCAGATGACATATAGAAATTGTTTTCATTAATGGTGACACGGGTATTTTACAAAACGTTTCCATTCAAATACATTACGTACTCCCACTGGACTATGTATGTCTGGCCCCTCCCCTACTACAAGGCTTGGCCCCGTAGAGTACAAGATACAAAGAAATGGGCACACATTGTGTACGTCCCATATCCTAATTAAAAGTATGGACAAATTCGACAATTTCTTTTAAGAAATTATTCTTTTAATTTTAAAAATTTATATAATATAAATTTTTAAAATTAAAGATATTGTACTGTATAAATATTAAAAGTACAAGAGAATAGTTCTGTAAAAGAAATCGTAAAATTTTTCAAAAGTATATACATCATTTATTGTTCAGGTATATTATAAGAAATTCTTAAGTGATTCGTATCTATAGTATGTACTATAGAATTCATGATCCAAATTCACTCACATCACCATAAAAAGACTTATTTTAATAAAGTGATATGAGAACTATAATACCTACTATGGATGTGATTCACCTAACAATTCCTCAATATATCATCATCATAAGCAGCCTTAATTTTGTTTTAGGGGCTTTTGGTTGCTGTCAAGAATAATATGCCGGAGTTATTAAAAAAAAGGGCTTACTTTTCTATGAACAAAAAATAGGGCACGTTGAATTAACAAATTGGCAGCCAAATCCTTTTTTTTTTTTTTCTCTAGCGGCCAAATCGTGGTGCTTTAACTGCTGGGGTACTTCGACTTTGTAGTTGAGGACAGCAACAATTGGCTACCCCAAACTCGGACAAAACAAAATAACTCATATTTCAGCCCAAGTTCTATTCTTTTTGGTGAAAATAATTGAGGCCCAAACTTTGCTAAGTTTTCTCCTACTCTTTTTTTTAGATGACAACAGTCTAACCTACTTGTATCTAACTATATCTATTATTGAGGAGAAGGGGAAGGTCCAATAGGACTAAAGAATAAGAGATCTAACTTCTATCTTAATAATGTTAGGGTGGGGATTCAAACCCTGATCTTGCACCCAACCAAAATGTTTGGTAGCCAACTCACATAAACTGAGTTGATTAAAGTTTTCCTTACTTTAATAAGCAATTTAACAATATGATTAAGTAGTGTCACAAAATTTTCATTACATAAAATTATTTTGAAACATGTAATATTTAAGTATATTTACATTGGATGATATGCTATATCTTTGGGAAGTTCAATCGTGTTGTTGAAGGAACTATTTTATTAACTTTAAAAGTTTGTACAATATAAATTTTTAAAATAAATAATATTGTATTATACAAGTTTTTAAATTACAATGGAATGATTCACAAAGAGATAGTAAATTTTTCCTATATTTTATAAATTTATATTAGGAATAATTTCACAAACCTCTCCTGAAGTTTATACTAATGTCACTTAGTACCCCTGAACTTTCAAAAATCTCAGAACATCCCCTAACGTTATGTATGTTGTAACAATTCAGCCCAACTGATTAAAATATCATTTTAAGAGTGAGAGAATCAATTTTGATTCCATTTTTACCCCCAGTATGAAAAATCAAATTGGTATGACATTGAAAAAAAAAAAGAAAAAAAAATTTGAGGGATTTAAATGAGATTGTTGAAAATTAACATTGTGATGTAATTTTTCATGTTCTTCCTCAGTTAATATCATAAAAAATATATGTTATTTTTTTGAATTATGAGCTTTTCGATTTTTCAAAATAAAAATACCAATTACATTTAGATTATAGTACATAGTGTATTTATAATATATTTTAAATTTTTATTTAGTTGGAACACAAACACATTAAGTTGCACATATTTTCATAAATAAGTTGACAAAAAAATTAAATAAGAGAGTACATTTTAATTTTTTCCGCTTTATGAGTTTGTGATTCCTAAACAAATTACAAATGACATTTTTTTATTATACTATATGGTTTATTTCTATTCATTCTATTTTTTAAATTGAAATTGACACACAAAATATTTTATAACGTGCTCTTAAAATTTTTTTATGTAAGTTGACAAAAAATTCTTTATCAAAAATTATATTTAATTTTTTTAGTTTATGAATTTGTAATTAACCATACAAAATATCAATTTTTATAAAACTATTGTGTGTTTAGACATATTAAAAAAAATTCAAACAAAAATAATCAAGCACATTAACTCACACATATTTTTGCAAATAAGTTGATAAAAAATTTGTTAAAAAATTAAAGGGTGTCAAGTGAAATTATTAGAAACCTTAGGAGAGGTTTTTGAAACTATCTTTTTGTTATTTTACTAAAGAACAAAGGGTACAATTGTCATTTCATGTCAATTCGGTCCCTACTTACAAGAGAGGGGAGGTAAGTGAGATTTTTGAAAATTGAAGAGTGCTAAGTGATATTAACCTAAATCTCAAGAGGGGTTTTTGAAATTATCCCTTTATATTAATAGAGGGATGAGCCTTGTTACTCTATTGAATATTACAACTTACAAGCACCAGTACTTAAAGAGTATCACAATTCCTTAATTTGTCAGTTCATCTTTTGAATTGGAGTCTCTTTTGATAATGACAATATCAGTAGTAATAAGTGTAAAAAGTTCACAGAAAAACTTGATGAATGAAGAAAAGAACAAATGCTTACCATTTTCACATTTCTTTGCATTTTAGCCTTTGGAATTGCAATAGTTACATAAAGCCAGTCTCCAATGTTGTTCACAAACCCGTTATACTAATGCATACCAACATGATCTACCGAGGAGAAAGGAACCAAAGACTCCCCAAAAGCCGAAAAAGAAACCGATCGCCATACTGATAAATAATTCATTGGTTTTGAATGCATCCTCAGGTTCTTTATGATCAATGCTAGAAGTGACATTTGGTTGCTCATCAGGAACTGTATTTGTAGGACAAGATTTTGAAAGAGGGATGCCACAGAGTTCAGAATTTCCTATATACGTTGAAGCATTGAAGGTTTGTAGTCGAGTAGTCATTGGAATTCTGTCTGACAAGTTGTTGTAGGATAAGTCCAGAACTCCAAGATGACTCAACTGAGAAAGGCTAGGTGGAATACTCCCAAAGAGGCTGTTTCTTGACAAATCTAGAACGTTTAAAGCGCTGAATTGGCCAATGCTTGGAGGGATGTATCCAGATAGGTTGTTTCTTGAGAGATTCAATACAAGAAGACCAAAAAGACTTGTGATTTCAAGAGGGATTGCTCCAGTTAGATTGTATTACTTGAAAGATCAATGACTTTCAACAATCCTAGTGTGTTTTTGTACTCGAAAGTTTCTCGTTGCCACATCACAAATGCACTCTCATCATCAAAGACAAAAGTAAATTCACCTGTATCATCAAGATAATAAAGGGCATTAATCTGGAGCGTTTTCGTTGCACTCTCCACTTGAGTCATGGCTGTGAGATTGTTGAGGCAATTGGGTATGGAACCAAACATTTTATTATTTGAGAGGTCTAAGATTTGAATATGACTCAAATGACACAAGTTTGGAGGTATTGTACCATCAAACTCATTGGATCGTAGACTCAGGACTTGTAAATTTGAGAAGCTATGTTGAATGTTTCCCTGATATCCTATTTCTCCAACATCAAGCATCTGCAGCTCACTACAGTTTCTCAATGATGTAGGAATCTGCCCTGTGAAATCATTGTTCCGAAGATGCAGAACAGCACTATGTACTAATGAGCCAATTGAGTGAGGAATTTTTCCAAAGATACCTATTGTTTGCGAGATTAAGAATTCTTAGATTTCCAAATGTTGATAAACAATTAGGAATCTCTCCAGAAAGTATGTTACTTGAGAGATCAAGATTATACAATGTACCAATTGTAATAATACAGATGAAGGAAGTTACACCCCAGAAGAAGTTTTCGGATAAATCCAATGTCCACAAGTTTGGAGGTAGAAATGGTATTGAACAGTAGAATCTATTTGAGCTCAAATCCATCTGCTGAAGCCAAGAAAAGTTTGATGATAAATCGGGTAAGACAGCATAGATTTTATTGTTTGAGAGGTTTAGATATGTTAATCTAGGAGACGGGTCCCAAAACCAAGAAGGTCCTGTGTCTGCAATACCAGTAGATGAGATATCTATCTCAGAAATGTAATGTTGCGTTCGGAGCCATTTTGGAAAATAAGGTTCCAAACTCAATTCTGATACTGCAAGTATATGCAATTGAAAAGGAGGAATCCAATCCAATGCAAAGTTCAAAGACTTGCAGGAGTGCAATGAAAGACGATTCCAATACCTGTAGCTGAGAGGCCTTGAATAGATGAGTTTCTGTTGTTACACCTTCCAGTTGATTTGAACCAAGATTCAAAATCTCAAGGCTCGAAAGGCTTCCAATGCTCTCAGTCAGATAACTATTTGATATTAATTAAGCCTTCACAATAATAGTAATTTTAAACTCACAAGTTATTAGGTTGGATTCATAAGTAATTAAATTTTATAAAGGAACTAAGCATTAAATAGTATAAGTAGACATTTATTATATATAGAAAAGGTTAAAAGAATATACGACATATTTTATACTAAATTTTAAGGTTACGGTCGTATAAGTAAAAGATGAGGAAAAAGGAAAAAGAACTCGATCAATCTCGACGATTCAAAGTGAGGTAATTATATTCGACCTAGTTATTGGATTATTTAGGGTGTGTTTTTGGATGAAATTAATTTAATGGTGTTCATAGAGTTGGGGTTTGTTTATGGATGAAAAAAGATTTATCTCATTCTTGACATGAGAATTATATTATGTCTTTTATTTGAAATATTCCTAATTATTGAATGAATTTTGAAGAAGAATTATATTTCTTGTCTAAATATAATAATATAAGAAATTCTCTTAAATAGACTACCCTATGAAACAAATAAGGAATGTCTTGCTAATCAAGATCTATAATTAAGGAATAGAATATACACTTAACAAATATATACAACTAAATATATTCCTAACATACATATTAAAAGGTAAATATGTAAATATGTTAACATCCCCCCGCAAACTTAAGGCGGTTGAACGCAAACCAACTGGAGTTTGGAACAAAGAGCATGAAAACGGCAAGGTGGATGAGCCTTAGTGAAGATATCAGCAGTCTAATCAGGGAAAGAGACAGATTGTAACTGAATAATACCATGAACTAGATGCTGGCGAACAAAATGACAGTCATTTTCGATGTGTTTAGTGCGCTCATGAAAAACATCTTTGTGAGCAATTTGAATAGCACTCCGAACTCTCTTATCACAACGAATAAGAGTAGCAGAAGAATGAGTAACACCAATAGCTTCGAGTAACCAGCGAAGCCAAACAAGTTCTTGAGTAGCATCAGCCATAGCCCGATATGCAGTTTCAGTACTAGAACGAGAAGTGACAGTCTGCTTCTTGCTCCTCCAAGAGATGACAGAAGTACCAAGAAAGAAGCAGAAATCAGTAATAGATCGTCTGTCTGTTGGATTGCCAGACCAATCAGCATTAGAGTATGCATGTAGATCAAGCAGAGAGCGGGAAGAAAAATGAAGACCATGAAAGAGGGGTACCCTTGATATATCGCAAAATGCGTAGAACAGCAGTATAATGAGTTGTCCGCAGAGTTGCCATAAACTGACTGACGATATGAACAACATAAGCAATGTCAGGGCGAGTGACAGTAAGATAGACTAAACTACCCACGAGCTGACGATATAAAGTAGGATCAGAGAGAGGAGATCCATCAGTAGGAGTAAAACGAGCATTAGCTTCAATAGGAGTTGAGGCATTTATTATGGTATGATCTGTGAGGCGGGCACGAGCAAGAAGTTCAGAAACATATTAGCTTGAGTGAGGAAGTAACCATCAGAGTTGGACGAAACCTCAAGGCCAAGAAAATAACTCAAAAGACCCAAATCCTTCATCTCAAAATGCTGATGAAGATGATTTTTGAGATCAGTGATGCCAGCCATATCATCGCCGGTTATAATCATGCCATCCACATACAATAATAAAAGAATAGTACCATGATCAGATACTCAACAAAATAGAGGTGAATCATAAGGACTAGAAGTAAACTCAAGCTGACAAATGGTAGAACTAAACTTGGAGAACCAAGCTCGCGGAGCTTGTTTAAGACCATAGAGAGCTCGACGAAGTTTGCAGACTTTGTTCGACGGATGAGAATAACCAGGAGGTGGTTTCATGTAGACATCTTCAATAAGATCACCATTAAGAAAAGCATTCTTGACATCCAACTGGAAAAGGGACCATCTGCGAGAAGCAGCAACAGCAAGTAAACTATGTTGTCGAACAGAAGTAGGACGTGCAACAGGAGCAAAGGTTTCTTCATAATCGATGCCGTGTTCCTGAGCAATCCTTTTGCAACTAAACGAGTTTTGTATAGTTCAATAGTTCCATCAGAATGAGTCTTAATTTTATAAATCCATTTACAATCAACAAACAGACTTTTCAGGAGGTAGGTCGACTGGATCCCAAGTGTGCATTTTATCAAGTGCCTGCAACTTATCTAACATAACTTGTTGCCAAATAGGATTAGAACTAGCTTCTCGGTAAGAAATGGGTTCATGTAAAGATAAAATAGTAGAAAAATAGTGAAAGTCACGAAGTCGAGAAGGAATATCTCTTACACGATTAGATCGACGAAGAGGAGGTAGAGGTGGATATGAAGGAGACAATTCTGGAGACATAGCCGGGGTAGGATCACCGTCAGGAGCACGATCTTGAGAGTTATGGAAGTCATCGAGAGGAGATTCAGAGGTGGAGTCAACTGGAGAATCTACAGCATGCTCATCATAGAAAAAAGATCAAACGAGGGATTAGTAAAGAAGGGTTGAGAGGAAATAAGGGGAAGATGAAACTTGGACATGGAAGAGAACATTTGATGCTCCCAAAAGACTACATGACGAGATATGCGAAGCCTGCGAGACTGGAATCCCAACACCGATAGCCTTTATGTTCCATGCCATACCCTAAGAAACAACAGAGGCGAGCACGAGATTCTAACTTGCTGTGCTCATGGGGTTGAAGAAGAACAAAACAAGCGCAACCAAAAACTTTGAGTGATGTATAATCAGGAGGGGATTTAAAGAGACGTTCATAGGGAGTCTGATTATTAATGGTAGAAGAAGGAACCCTATTAATAGTGTAGATAATAGTAAGTGCCGCTTCACCCCAAAACCTCTCAGGACAATAAGATGAAATTAGTAGAGCACGAGTAGTGTCAAGGATGTGCCTATGTTTACGTATACAGCGCGGCCATTCTGTTGAGAGGTAGCTGGACAAGATCTATGAATAACAGTACCATCTTTTGATGAAGAAAGTCTAAAAAGGACTTTGCTTTATATTCTATGACATTATCTGTATGAAAAACGTTGATGATACTAGAGAATTGAGTCTGAATCATAGTGGAAAAATCACGATAAATTTTAGATAAATCAGATTTATGATTAATAAGATAAATCTAAGTGTATTGTGAATAGTCATCAACAAAAATAATAAAATATTTAGAACCACCCATAGTGGGTGTAGGGGAAGGTCCCCAAATATTATAGTGGACAAGATCAAATGGTGCAGTAGCAACATAATCACTTTTATTAAAAGGTAAAGCATGATGTTTTGCAAGTTGACAAGAAACACATTCAAAATGTTCATTCTTAACAAAACCTAGACAGCCCTGAGAAACTAAAGTTTTTAAACGACCAATGGAAACATGGCCAAGGTGAGAGTGCCATAAATCAAGTGATGATGTTGAAACAGCAGAACATGAGGTGGAAAATAAATGAGGAGGAAGGCGAAGGTGAATCAACTCAAATAGAGCGACTAACTTTACAGTCTATCCCAAGAATCTGCCCCGTCTGGGGATCCTACACAGAACATCCAAACGGTGTAAAGAATAAATACAAATCCAAATCACATAATTGACCAACAGAGACAAGATTAAGTTTGAGTTGGGGAATAAGAAAAGTATCAGGAATAGAAATATTTGACGTAGAGATATGGCCTATGTGACTAACATGCATAGTAGAACCATTAGCTGTATGGATAGGTGGTAAAGAAGAATTTGTTGACTGTGAAGGAAAAAAATGAGAATCGGAGGTCATATGATTACTGCAAGCAAAATCGAAATACCAAAAAGAAGTACCTGGAGTGACAGAAAGGGCAGTAGATGGAGCAGATTTAAGCAAAACCTGTTAAACATATTTACATATTTATCTTTTAATATATATGTTAGGAATATATTTAGTTGTATATATTTGTTAAGTGTATATTCTATTCCTTAATTATAGATCTTGATTAGCAAGACATTCCTTATTTGTTTCATAGGGTAAGTCTATTTAAGAGAATTTCCTATATTATTATACTTAGACAAGAAATATAATTCTTCTTCAAAATTCGTTCATGGTATCAGAGCCACATCTTGGGGTCTGATTAGTTCATTCTCAGGATTATTATCATCGGAGTTTTTTTTCTTTTCTCCTCATTTTGGAATTTTTTCTCAGTCTGTTGCCCCCATTTTTCGTTGTTTTATCAATACGCATCATCCAAAAGGAGCTTCCCAGTCCTAGGCCTTGTTCCAGTAATTTTTCGGCCTCCGGAATCAACCTCACCGCTCCCACGCACTCACTGTCACTGGACTGTACTGAAAAACAGTCCAGCGAAGGAAGAAGAAGGTAAAAGCGTGTTTCACAAACACGCCTTGTTCAGTTTCTCTAAAAGTGTGTTTGTGAAACACGCTTTCTTCTTGCTGGGAAAATCTTTTGTTTAAGTCACCAGCCACGTCAGCGACAACGTGGTCAGACACTTCATCTGCCACGTCAACCCCAACAGTGCCACGTCATCTGCCACGTGATTGCAGGTGACACGTCACCTGCCACGTCAACCCAACATGCCACTATATTGATAAATTAAAAAAAAATGATAGATATATTAAAAAAAATTAAGAAACGAGACTGCATAACAATAGTCCGTTGCCATGTGTGAAAGCGGAATTTGGCAACAAGGCATGCTGCCAATTGTGTTGGTAACCTTAGTTTGAAAAAGAAAAAGAAAAAAAAAAAACAAAGAGATTGAACGTGGTAACGTGGTCGCAATCATATCGGCTGTGATGCATTGGCTTGTGGTTTGGCAATATGCAAAATCACCTTAGTTGTTTTTAAAAAAAAATTAAAAAAAAAAAGGATAACAAGGCTGCACATTTTAGTTCACAAAGTTTGGCGTTGCTTACTACCCAACTTTGTTGGTGAGTATAATAAAAATTTATTTGTGATGCCTAATTAATTTTGATCATGTGGCTTTCTAGTTAGTAAGTCGAAGAGTTTAATTTTTGGTTTTAGAGAATTGAAATAATTGATCGTATTTTATTTTAAGAACTTATTAGGCATTATTAAATTGAAAATTAAATTTCATTAGAATTGTGTTATAGGTAACGAAGACTTCTTAGGACTCTAATATTTGAGTTAAGTTTAACACTTGAATAAGTCGTTGAGGTAAGGGGTTCTAATTCTCTTTCATATTTTCGAAAATTCTTTGTATAACTCTTGTTTGAAAATTATATTTACGTATTAAATCGGATCGAATATGGTTTACTTTTCTAATTTGATTATATAAAACTATCGTAAGTGGCAATTTGGCATGATAAATTACCTGTGTGATGCATGCTTGATATTTTAACTATTGTATTGTTTGGCTCTTGGTTATCTTTGATAGAATTGGTGGGAGTTAGTTACCAATACTATACAGGAGTCTTTGTATGGCCCTTTCTCTAGCGGGTTATAGTAGTTGAATTTTGTTATGATCTTTTTTCTAGCAGGTTATAGTAGTTAGGATTGGATATCCAATTTGCCAATAAAGGTATAGAAAACCCATGAGTCTAATTAGATTGATTATTGTATTGTGTTTGTACTTTTGTCGTGAATACTTAGTATTGAATTGTAGTTATTTGAATTATTGATAATGTCGCTTATCTATATATGTACTCATCTCTTACCGTCTTAAAACATTTGCTTATATATATGTATGCATGTTACGATATGTTTGAAACAAGTTTTCAAAGTATGGATCCTATATAACATACTCGTTCCTGTGGAAGAGGACTCGAACTTCTTATTGAGTAATGTGTATGCTCACCACATTATATAGTATTTTTGCAAGTGTTTGTAATTTTCCTTACTACAAGTGATCGGATATTAAAGATTTTGAACCTTTTGTCCTCGTTTAAAGGTGAGGGCACGGTGTGTTACATCTCTGGGCGTGACAATTATTGGTATCAGAATCCAAGTTGTCGATCTAAGTCATTTAAGTTGAACATGTATTGGATCATACTTAGAACATAGGAATTATATATAACGCATAGTGTGGAAATGGCCAGCCCATATTGAGTGCTATTGTGTTTTCTTTGAAATCGATACAAGTGTAGTTATGAGTGAAATTTAGTGTTTGACAAGTCGGAATTCTCATTTAATGTTTGAGGGATTAAAAGTTAAGAATTTGTCTCTGAAAAATAGAAAATTTTGGAACGTTTGCCAAAAGGTAAAAATCTAAGAAAGTGAATGATAATATGACTTTCAAGGTTTGATAGTAATTGGTAACTTTTGAGAATTTGTTGTAATTGAGGTAAATGTATTATAAGGAATTTGAGTAGACAATTGATAAGTTTTGATAATGTTGATGGATTTGGGGGAATAGACTTATACCTATGTAGCGTAATAAGTAAGAATTTGTTACAGTTAATATGTGTGGAGTTGAATATTACTTATGTCTAGCTTTTTAATTTTTGTAGTGGTATCCATGCTTTGATAATGATAACAATAGTTAGTTGTAATTTCAGGTATAAGGTTTTGAAATTTTTTTGAGTAAGAAAAAAAAAAATTGCTATCGCTGCTTTCTAAACTTTACTAACATTTTCACTGTTTTCTAAATAAATGGTATGTTTTTATTCAAATGTATTTATATAACAGTTTTAATGATGTTTTAATAATTTTGAAAATGATTTCAAAGCATGAAATTCATTTATTAGAGTTTGAAACTAAAATCCCAATATTTGTATTTTTATTTTTTTAAAAACGTTTTGAGCGTGATTTATTTTATAAGCGATAACTTGTGGTACAAAACTCCAAAATGATCACTACTTGTTGTGTTTGGAAGTAAATCATAGATGTTTAATTTGATATAAGAATCATGATCCTATTCTTTATATATTATTTCAGTAAATTTTTTTTTTTTTTTTTGGGTTAGACTAAAATTATCTTTGGAATTTAAAAAGTAGATATGTATTGAATTTTTTTCCTAATTTTTAGCTATTTTGTATAAGACATGATGTGATTCTTGAATGGTTTCTTCTTTCATGTTTTATTCTGTCAAAATATATTTTGTATATTTATAAAAGTAATTGACAAAATAAGATAGTAGATTCAAGATACGATTATTTCAATGTTATTGGATATAGTATATTTTTTTAAAGCTTGTTAACATAAGGGCTAATTTTTTACCTATTTATTATTTGAATTAGAGATTAAGGTACTCAGAAAAGTGGCTTATTATGAATCTAGTTTTGTTATATTCAAAAAAAAAAAAATATTTCTATTTGAGTTATATACCTCAAGATACATTGATTTCAATGAAAATATAGAATTTAGAATGCCACAAAGATATTTAAGATGATTTTTTGAACAATATTGATTACTTTAAATTTTTTTGATATGGAAAATTTTTCTTCATAGAATTTTATTTTATTGAGTTAAGTTTCTAAAAACACCAAGGTCATAATTTTAGAATTGAATAACTCAAGATATCATGATTTTAATTAACCTTGTCAATTATGAAAAAAAAAAATTGTATATTATTATCTTTATAATAGTTTTGTAAATTGAGACCACTTCTGGTCTAATTTGAGTAAGGATTCGAAAAATATTGCAAAAAAATTCTTCAAGAAAGTTTTAGTTTGGTATCTAAAGTTTATAATGGTATAAAGAATGAACTTTCTGATTTACAAATCTTGGGATATACTTGATTTATAAAATATTATTGACTGTGAAATTTTACTTGCTTGATATCTTTACTATTTTGACTTAAATTTGTAATTTTATAATCAAATGAAAATGATTCATGATGTCATTCACACACACACACACACACACACACATATATATATATATATATATATATATATATATATATTTTAACTAAACAAGGATTTGATAAACTACAAATTTTCTTGATTCATAAATTTCAAAATATGCTTATTCTATTAAACAGTATCGAAATCGAAATTGCAGCCACTTGATAGCTCTCTATTATTTTGAATAAAGTTCATAATTGTGTATTAAAATTAAAATTACTCTAATATCATTTGCTATTGGAGTTTTTTTTATTTAATTTATAATAATAATAATAAAATAACTTCAATAGCATGACTTATCAATACAGATAAGAGTATTACTACTAGGTTTATCTTTACCATATAGGAATGGATACTCAAAAGTGAATAAAAATACTCGAAAGTGAATACAAATACTTAATTTTTGTCCCTCTTTGTTGTAGTGTGTGATGTTTATTGAGAAAAAGTTTGGTATATTTGGGACATTAAATAATTAATATTTGTAGAGCAACTTAAACACTATATATTTTAGGGACTATTATGGGAGTTCCACATATCTTCTTATATTTAAAGATGCATAACAAGAGGTTTTGAAGTCAGGTATTAAATTATTTTCATCGAGGAAAATGATATTGCAAACTTAAAAGAATAATTAAATTAAAGTGTGAGTATTTCACTTTGGAGATTGTATGCTCTATTCTCTATATTCTAAATGTTTTAACTTGATATTTAATTCGGATAAATTTGTGGGTAATTGATGTAAACTAGAAAACAAGATATTTCAATGATTGTTGTAGTTAGTGACTTAGTGGATTTGTGGTAGAAGTTATAAGAACTCACTAAGGGAACTAAATTCGACTAATATAAGTTTTGGATTTAGACATTAGAGAATGTTTTTAAATTTTTGTAC
Organism: Cinchona pubescens; assembly: GCA_025175665.1. Classification (NCBI taxonomy): domain Eukaryota; kingdom Viridiplantae; phylum Streptophyta; class Magnoliopsida; order Gentianales; family Rubiaceae; genus Cinchona; species Cinchona pubescens. The sequence continues at coordinate 834,613 of JANKKI010000397.1, read as the reverse complement.
AATGGTTGTATTTTCGTTATAGATTTGAGGAAAGTAACTCGGGTAAAAAAATGATTTTTAGGTTTGTCTTGTGTTAGTTTCGAGGACGAAACTTATTTTAAGGATGGTAGAATGTGAAAACCCAAATCGGTCCACTATTTGATATTAATTAAGCCTTAATAATAATATTAGTTTTAAACCCACAAGTTATTAGGTTGAATTCATAAGTAATTAAGTTTTATTAGGGGACTAATCATTAAATTTTATAAGTAGACATTTATTATATATAGTTAGGGTTAAAAGAGTATACGACATATTTTATACTGAATTTTAAGGTTACGGTCGTATAAGAAAAAGATGAGGAAAAAGGAAAAAGAATTCGATCGATTTCGACTACTTAAAGTGAGGTAATTATATTCATCTTGTTATTGGATTATTTAGGGTATTATTTTTGGATGAAATTAATTTAATGGTATTCATGGAATTAGGATTTGTTTGTGGATGGAAAAAGAATTCTTGACATGAGAATTATATTAAATCCTTTATTTGATATATTCATAATTATATTGGTAAATTGAAAAAAAAAAGTTAGATAAATTAAAAAAAAAATTAAGAAACAAGACTGCACAGCAGCAATCCATTGCCATGTGTGAAAGCAGAATTTGGCAACAAGGCATGCTGCCAATTGTGTTGGTAACCTTAGTTTGAAAAAAAAAAAAAATTTTTTTTTTTGAACTTGGTAGCATGGTCGCAATCATACCGGCTGTGATGCATTGGTTTGTGGTTTGGCAGCATGCAAAATCACCTTAGTTGTTTTTTTAAAAAAAAAAAAAAAAAAAGAAGGGATAACCAGGCTGCATGTGCAGCCGTTTGTGCGTTTTAGTTCACGAAGTTTGGCGTTGCTTACTACCAAACTTTGTTGGTGAGTATAATAAAATTTTATTTGTGATGCATAATTAGTTTTGATCATGGAGAGGTTTTCTAATTAGTAAGTCAGAGAATTTAATTTTTGGTTTTAGAAAATTGAAATAATTGATGGTGTTTTATTTTAAGAACTTATTATATATTATTAGATTGGAAATTAAATTTCATTATAATTGTGTTATAGGTGACGAAAACTCTTTAGGACTCGAATAATTGAGCTAAGTTTAACACTTGAATAAGTCGTTGAGGTAAGGGGTTCTAATTCTCTTTCATATTTTCGAAATTTTTTTGTATAACTCTTGTTTGAAAATTATATTGACATATTAAATCGGATAGGTATGGTTTACTTTTCTTGTTTGATTATATAAAATTATCGTAAGTGGCAATTTGGCATGATAAATTACCCGTGTGATGCTTGCTTGATATTTTGACTATTGTATTGTTTGGCTCTTGGCTATCTTTGGTAGAATTGGTGGGAGTTAGCTCCCAATCTCTATATGAGTCTTTGTATGGCTCTTTTCTAACGGGTTATAGTAGTTGGACTTTGTTAATGACCTTTTCCTAGCGGGTTATAGTAGTTAGGATTGGATATCCAACTTATCAATAAAGTTATATAGAAACCATGAGTTTAATATTGATTATTGTATTGTGTTTGTACTTTTGTCATAGATACTTAGTATTGAATTGTAGTTATTTGAATTATTGATAATGTCATTTATCTATATATATACTCTTACCTTATTGCCTAAAAACATTTGCTTATATATATATATATATATATATATATATATATATATATATATATATATATGCATGTTACGATGTATTTAAACAAATTTTCAAAATATAGTTCTTATATAACATAGTCGTTCTAATAGAAAAGAACTCGAACTTCTTAATGAGCAATGTATATGCTCTCCCATTATATAATATTTTGTAGGTATTCGTAATTTTGCTTAAGACAAGTGATCAAATATTAGAGATTTTGAATCTTGTGTTCTTATGAGAAAGTGAAGACACGGTGTGTTACGTGCCGGTTTTGGGGCATGACACTTATTGTTGCCTAGATGCAACACTTGTAAAGAAAAAGATGATCCAAGATCAGGTATTGTCCCAGATAGTCGATTGCTAGACACATCAAGAATAACAAGGTTGGGAAGCTGTCCATAGCTCTCCGGGAGCAAACAATTTAATTGATTACCTCCAATTATGAATTCTATTAAAGAAGAAAACTATGAAATCTCAGGCAATGAACCGTTGAATTGATTCAAACTCAAATCTAGATGCTTCAGTTCTGTGTTCTGAGGAGCTATAATACTAGAAAAGGTAGATTCATCATCACATCTGCAAGCTGTCCAACCAAACTGTTACCATGAAAGTCCAAATATTCTAAATTAGTCAAGTTCTTCCCAAAACATCTAGGAATCCCACCTTCAAGATTGCTGAAATAGATAGTGCGTTGCGAAAGGATTGCCATTTCACAAAAAGAATGCGGAGTAGGACCTTGTAAATTGTTTTCAGAGAGGGCAATTGAAGAAGCTAGAATGTGATTTTAGGGTTATAAGAGAGAGAAAGTGGAGGAGCTGAATGTCAGAAGTGTGCCTGATTATCTGAATTCCGATCCCTTTTTAATAGCAACCTAGACTCTTATTTATAGAATTACATAAGGAGGCATAAGGCTAACTCTTCACTCGTTAATCTGAAGCTAAAGTACATTATTGCCCTTAATGAAGCGGCCACGCAGGCACTTCTAGAACAATCTAGATAATTATGCTGCGTGTTATTATTTTACATCATCAATAGTCCCTTCGACTTGGTACCGAGCCTCACGGTTAGGGGCCGAGCCGACAACGACTGTTCACAGTCCCCAATGTATTACAACCAAAACTATCATACCGAGATGAGGTGAAGACTTCGGAGTATTTTCGCAACCTTTGCCGATCCGAGGTTGTAAACGTCCCTTGGATGCTCGGTGGGTCGTACCCACAGCATTAACTCTCAAAGGTGACGTTTTCGTCGAGTCCCCATGCACTGAATTCGCATTTATTACTCTGCGTTATTCGCCCAGATTTTTGGCTGCAAAAAGCCTCGCTTAACGCGCCGTAATGCCGGCACCACGTCTCGATTTCTGCACCTTAACGCCTCGCTTTTCACGCCATAATGCCTCGCTTTTTTCGCCTAAACGCCTCTTTTCATTTCAAAACCGTCAATTTTCTCCCCCAAAAACACAGAACATTCTGGAAGGAAACTCACCTATTTATACCCCCATTCGGCCCCAAGCTTTTTTCCTTCTTCTTACTCATCTTTACTCTATTTTCCCAGAGACTTACACCCCCTGACACTCCCTCTTTTTCCTTACTCTCAACAACCAGAGTTCATAGTCTTTCTTCCTTTCGCCCTCTGCCGTTTCACTGTTGCCAATTTTCGACCGTCGCTCTACGCCACCACTAGGAGCCTACTCTAAAATCTCTCACACGCCCTTAAAATAGAAGATTATGGCCGGTACGTTCACTCCCACTTCTCTTATTAGCACACCGATTCCTCCTTCTCAGGTAAGCGCCGTTGACAGGATGTTAAATCCTTTCGACGCAAGGCGCTTCTGGCAGCAGTGCCATTCAACTTTCCTCCCGATCCACTCTTTTCCGAACCTCCACAAAACGACCACCCCAACCTTCAAACCCAGAATATCTCTAACTCCCTTGACCCCGAGGATATCAAAATCCTTAGGGATCGGTGCCGTTTTCCCAAGAATGTGCACATCAGACTCCCGACCCCCGAGGAAGAGGCCATTTGCCCCCGCCTGGTTACCTAAACCAGGAACTACTCGAGGCAGGGCTGAGGCTCCCCATAGCCCCTCTCCTAGTCAACCTATCAAACCACTGGGATATTAGCATATCCCAACTAACCCAAACGCACTTCGGGTCATCGCTGGTTTCACTTTCTTGTGTAGGTTACACGACATCTCCCTCTCCTTATACACATTTAGAATGATGCTGAAATTATCCCCTACAAAGGGATTTTTTTACATCTCCCTCCGAACTGCGGACAAATTGCTCACTTCGGGTAACCCATCATCAATCCATGACTGGAAAAAGTCATTTTTCTTCGTCTGGCGGTACCTTGACCCTCCAATGCCCTAGGGTCCATGAAACCTTATAAAAGAAAACTTAAAAACCAAGAACGCCTCTCCCCCGGACTCCCTTCATGCCCGTAGGCTCGTAGAATCCAACCTTCGGATAAATTTCAACAACCAACCTGCCATCCTATCGAACAATATTTTGGCCTGGGCAGGACTATTTCCTACCCACAATATCCCCCCGAGCTACGATCCTCAACAAGGTCACTATCATCATTTCCTGCTTATTTCTCTTTTTTTTTTCTTTTTTTTTCTTTTTTTTTGACCTCTCACTTTCTGCAGAGCTCGTAGCATTCTTCAGGGGGCTGGTGTCTACCACACCTACCACCGGTGCGGGCACTTCGAACCAGCCCTTCTCATCAGCAAGCGGATCCTCCTCCGAGACCATAAACACCCCATCAGGGAGTGCCGAGGCCGCACCTTCTACCTCTGCATCGCTGAATCGAATCGAGGCTGCCAATTCACCAAAAAGGCAAGCCGGGGAAGCCAACACAAGTCGGGTTACAATGAAGAGGACTAGGAAGGCTGCCAGTCTCATGGAGGGTTCTTCTTCTGCAATGACCCTCTCTTCCACTTCCTCGTCCCCGAGGACAGTGATTCCAGTAGCGAGGGTTCGGACCCCTGGGACTGGCTCGGGCAACGTCCCCCTATCAAAACAACTTATCACCTCTTATGGTAAGTACAATCCGACGTCAGTTGTTCCCATGCTTTAATTTTTCTTCAGTGCCCCGAATTAACACTTAAAATTTTCAGGTGATAAAAAATACACTCCTGAGGAGGAGAGAAAGTCTGTAGGGTCGCAGGATGTGCCCTGGGGTCGGCTATCTGTTGACCCCCTTCCAGTTCCTTCTACCTCTGGAAGCTTCGATCTCCGACCCACCCCACCGATCGATGTCAATGATCAGGCACAATTTTCGAGGGTGGCTCGGGAACAGGCCAAAATGGTGGCCTTGCCTCGGGATTTGGCCTATGTCAAAAGGCTTACCCCTCAACAAAGGCTAGACGAACTTCACGTCAAGAACTTTGCCTGATGAATGTAAGTCTATATAATCTTTGTGAAATTCTTATGTCTGGTACCTCGAATCTCATATAATCTCTTTTTTCTTTTGCAGGCCGTTACAATTTTACCCACATTGGCAGAGCGAGAGGCTTCCTTTAACTCAGCTTTTAACTCTATGAATCAAGAGTTGGCCCATGCAAAATTCAGTGTGGACCAGGCAGTTAAGGAGGCCATCAAAGCCAACGAACTAAAATGCAATATCGATGCGGGTAAAAAATATGATGAGTGGAAGGCCGAACTGACTGAGGTCAGGGACAAGCTTTGGCTATCCGAGATGGAGAAGAAAACCCTCGAAGTGGATGTTGGCGATCGAGACAAGAAGATTGCAGATCTAGAGCAAAAGGTCCTTCAACTTCAGGAGGAAGCTCTGATGTTCGAGGCGAAGTTCTCCTCCCGGGAGGTGGAGCTGTGGATTGAGAGCATGAATCAATTTGTGGCCTCGGCTGAAGCAAATGAAATGCTTAAGGAATAGTTACAAAGAAGGTCTTCTCTATGGGGTTCACACTAGCTTGTGACCACTTGGTGAAGAACCCTGACTTGTACGAAGGGCTGCCGTATGATGCTTCCGTCACCGAGGAGGTCATCAACGGCCTTCAAGCTCAATTCAAAGCCCATGCTTCAGTTCCCAGAACCTCTGGAGTGACTCTACTGATCCAGGGTCCAAACCCAGAGGCCGAGTCTAAGCCCGCGAACCAGGCCTCCACCTCTACGGCCGAGCCTTCCACTTCTGGCGCTTAAGCTGATGTAATTTTGCTGTAATAATTAGGAACTCCCTTTTGTAAGGAACTTCTTTTGTAATAGTTAGGTCTTGGTAATGAAATCGCTAAGTTTTGATAACTTTTATCTTCTTAGTATTAGCTTCGCCTTCCTTGCTTCTGGCTGTTTACTTGCCTTTCAATTTCTTTATTTCCTGCATTTAAAACACAAGTTTTATGATATAAACAAACTTTCAACACTTAAGAATTCCTACATAAACAATCGTCTAAACGTGAGGATCCTTTTCATTTTGAACGTAGGCCCTGTTTGGACCTTTACAAGCTGAGGCAAAAGGATCAAGTTTGGCTCCTTATATTTGCCTTAGCCACTTTAATTTGATTCAGACTTTACAAAGTCCAAGAAATAATATTTCTTTTAAGCAGAGTGCTTAAGCTTCTTTAAGGGTCCAACCCTCTTAAATTCCATCTTGCTTAAAGGGGGCCGCTTAGTTTCTACCCTTGAGGGGAAATTGCTAGGCCTCGGCTCCCAATGTTGACCTTTTGTATTGAGCTGGATCCGAACCTCTGAGGATTGGAACTGCTCGATTTTTGTTTTGTGCTTTAACCGAACCTAGGAGGATTGGTGCATTTTTTTTTGATCCGAAACTCTTAGAGTGGGAGCAGTCCGAACATCTGACGGAGCCTTGTCCGATCCTCTAAGGGTTGGCGCGGCTTTGTTTTTGCTTGGGGGGCTACTAAGCCTCGACCCTTGAGGGGGGACTGCCAAGTCTCGGCCCTCAATCATTTGCCCTTTCCTGTTCAACTGGATCCGAAACTCTTAGAGTTGGAGCAGTTCGAACATCTGACGGAGCCTTGTCCGAACCTCTAAGGATTGGCGCGGCTTTGTTTTTGCTTGGGGGGCTACTAAGCCTCGGTCCTTGAGAGGGGGACTGCTAAGCCTCGACCCTCAATCATTTGCTTTTCTGTTCAACTGGATCCGAAACTCTTAGAGTTGGAGCAGTTCAAACATCTGATGGAGCCTTGTCCGAACCTCTGTGGGTTGGCGTGGCTTTGTTTTTGCTTGGGGGGCTACTAAGCCTCGACCCTTGAGGGGGGACTGCTAAGTCTCGGCCCTCAATCATTTACTTTTTTGTTCAACTGGAACCAAAACTCTTAGAGTTGGAGCAGTCTGAACATCTGACATTTGAAAATGGGTCCTTCATTATATTCCTTGATAATATTTCTTCAAATTTATAATGTTCCACATTCTAGGAATAAGATCCCCTTTCATATCGACCAACTTGTAATAGCCCGAGGTGTGAGCTTGTTCTATTACACGGTAGGGTCCTTCCCAATTCGGATCTAACTTCTTAGTCCCCTCTACACGGCTTGCTTCATTTTTTTGAAGCACCAAGTCTCCGGGCCGCAGATACCGATGCTTGACCCTGGCGTTGTAGTGTTTAGCCATGACTTGCTTGTACTTGGCTTCCCGAATGGATGCACCCAATCTTTCCTCCTCAAGTAAATCTAAGTTAGCTCGCAGGGCCTCATGATTGGATTCCAAATCATACAAAAAAACTCGAGCCGAAGGTAGCCCAATCTCCGCAGGGATAACAGCCTCGGACCCGTAGATCAAACTAAATGGAGTGTTTTCATTAGCCGTTCAAGGTGTGGTCCTGTATGCCCATAGGACACTGGGTAGTTCCTCGATCCAAGTGCCCTTAGCTCTTTCAAGTCGGGTCTTGAGTCATTTCAAAAGGGTTTGGTTGCACACTTCAGTTTGTCCATTTGCTTGTGGGTGGGTGATCGAAGTGAAGTGTTGTTTGATTCCGAGGTTCTCAGCGCAGAAGGTCTTGAAAGGTTCTCCTTCGAACTGCTTCCCATTATCGGAAACGAGCACAGCTAGGATACCGAAACGACAAACAATGTTTTTCTAAAAGAACTTTTCTATTGCCTTTTCCGAAATTGTAGCCAGAGGTTCGGTCTCGATCCATTTGGTGAAATAGTCAACCGCTACTATTAAGAACTCAAGCTTGCCAACTCCTCCGAGAAGTGGGCCTAAGATGTCGATTCCCCACTGAGCAAATGGCCATGGGCTTTGAATAGGGACCATATCCGAGCCAGGTCTTCGGGGTATTGGCGCGTGTATCTGACACTGATGACACCCCCGCACCAAGGTATTTGCATCAGAATGTAAAGTTGGCCAGTAGTATCCTGTTAACAGGACTTTTCGAGCTAGGCTCCGAGAACCGATGTAGCTTCCGCATATGCCTTCATGTACTTCTCGTAAAACATAGTTAGCTTCAGATAGTGCGAGGCATCTTAGCATGGGGCACAAGTATGCTCTTCTATATATAGGATTCCGTCAATAAGGGCATACTTGGCGGCTCTATATTTGATCTTTCTAGCCTTAGTAGGATCATCGGAAAGTATCTCATTGTTCAAGTAATTTATTATGGGTTCCATCCAATCGAGATTTGTTTGAACACATGAGACTTTTTCAGAAAAATCAACAGACCTGCGTTCTCGCAGTTCTACCAAAATCTCTTTTGTTAAATGCGAGTATATTGCTAAGGCTAGTTTTGATAGGGCATCAGCGTGTGTGTTTCTGGTTCGAGCAATCTTAATGATGTCCACCTTTTTTAACTTCCCAATCCAATTTTTGACCTCAGTTAGATATTTTTTCAAAATCACTCCTCAAGCCTCGTAGTTTCCCAGGCTTTGATTTACGACTATCTGAGAATCTGAATGTATCTTTAAGTTTCGGGCACCCATTTGGTGGGCCATTTCCATCCCACAAATAAGGGCCTCATATTCAGCTTCATTATTGGTTGCCTTGAATCCAAATCTGAGGGCATATTAAGTGAGATAGTGTCCTTCTAGAGATCGAATTATTATCCCAGCCCCGGCTCCGGACTCAAACGAAACTCCGTCAACATGAAGTCCCCATGTAGGATCTTCTCTCTTTTCTCGTTCCTTTACCGGATCAGTCACCGTGATGAGGTCAATCTTTTCAATGCCACAGTTTTCTGCAATCAAATCTGCCAAAGCCTGAGTTTTGATTGCGGTTCGAGGCTTGAATTCTATGTCAAACTCAAACAGCTCTACGGCCCACTTCAACATTCTGCCTGAAGCATTTGGTTTGTTCAAGATATTTTTCAAAGATAGATTGGTCAAAATTATTATTTTGTGACCGTGAAAATAAGGCCTCAGTTTCCGGGCCAATACTACCAACGAGAAGGCTGCCTTTTCAATGGGGGTGTAGTTCTTCTCTGGACCTTAAAACACTTTGCTTACGAAATACATAGGGCATTGGTTACCTTGTTCATCTTGCCTCAGGAGAATCTAGCTTACTGCCGGTTCGGCAATCGAGATATAAGAGCTATGTATAGCGGTTCTCCTTTTTAGGGAGAAGCGAGCTTCGGTAAGGTGCCCAAGTATTGTTTAAGCTCTTCAAAGGCCTTAGAAGCTTCTTCGGTCCATTGAAAGCCCTCTATTTGCTTTATGACTCGGAAGAATGGCAGGCCTCTTTCTGCCGATTTGGATAAGAATCGATTTAGGGCCGCCATTCTACTAGTTAGTCTTTGAACCTCCTTCACCGAGGTGGGAGTTTTCGTATTGATTATAGCTTGCACCTTTTCAGGGTTCACTTCAATTCCCGATGAGAGACAATGAATCCCAAGAATTTTCCCGAGGAGACCCCAAATGTACATTTTTTAGGATTCAGCCTCATTTGAATGGACATTAATGTCTTGAATGTCTCCCTTAGATCTTCCAAGGCATCTTCATAGGTTCGATTTTTAACCACCATGTCGTCAATATATACCTCTATATTTCATCCTATCTGGGACTTAAAGGTTTTATTGACAAGACGTTGATATGTGCTCCGATACATTCAGCATTTTGAGTCCGAAGGGCATGGTACTATAGCAGTACGTGCCTCGGTCAGTGATGAAAGAGATTTTCTCTTCATCTTCTTTGGCCATATATATTTGGTGGTAACCTTTGAATGCATCTAAAAAGTGTAGAATATAAAACCCAAAAAATGAATCTACGACTGTGTCGATCCGGGGGTACGGATAACTGTCCTTTGGACAGGCTTTATTAAGGTCAGTAAAATCTTGGCACATTCGCCAAGAAAAATCTGGTTTTGTTACAAGGACTAGATTACACAGCCAAGTGGGATACAATACTTCTCTAATTAATTTGGCAGTTAAGAGCTTATCCACCTCAGCCTCTATTATCAAATGCGCTCCGGACCGAAGAGACGCTTCCTTTGTTTCACTGGTTTACATGCTGGATCCACTCCAAGTTTATGCTCAATAATTTCTCGAGGGATGCATGGCATGTCTTCAACGGTCCAGGCGAATATGTCCTTGTATTCTGCTAACAGCCTGAAGAGAAGGTCCTTAAACTCTGTTGGGAGGGTAGCGCAGATCTTAATTTTTTGATCATGGAGGCTTGGATCTAGTGGCACTTCTTCTGTTAGAACCTCGTCCTGGGGCTCAATTTTTGTTGTGCCCTTTCCTTTGGGCTCTGGAGGTTCGGGGATCTCAGTAGCTACGAGCCGCGGCTGCACTTTTTCTTCTTCCTCCCTCTGGCTTGTCAAAAGTTCTTCGAAGCCATCCCAGCTGGATGTGGCATCGAAAGTTTTCAAGAAAGCCTTGTCTGCAATGGTCATTGTTTGCGATTGGGACCGCAAGGACATCATATAACAGGCTCGGGCCTCCTGTTGGCTGCCAATAACTGTTCCCTCAGATCCATCCCTCAGCATGAACTTTATCTCAATATGGAACACAGAGGAAAGGATCTTGTAGGTGTATTGCGTGAGTCGACCCAGGATCATATTCTAAGAGCTGTCCCTTTTGACGACGACGAAGTTCGTCATCTCAATTCTATGCTTTGGGGGTGTCCCAAGGACACAATGGGAGCATTATTTGCCCCTCGGGTATTACCGAGTCTCCGGTAAAGCCGACCAACGGGGTCTTGAAGGGTTTTATTAAAGAATTGTCCATATGCATTTGAACTCAAGCATCCCAAAAGATTATGTCTGCCGAACTTCCAGTGTCGACGAACACACGGTGCATTTCGTATCCAGCTATGTTTACGTGAATTATCACAGGATCATTATGTGGCATTCGGCTGGGCACGGGGTCTTCGAAGGTGTATTCGAGAGACATAAATGGCTTCAGTCGCTTTTCTCGATCTTCACCCGAGGGAATGTTTCAGGCGTATTTTTTCCAGGCATTGTTTGAGTCTCCAGTAGCCGGGCCTCCAGCAATTGTGTTTATCACCCCGGCGACTCTAATCTGTTCATCTTGGTTTGCCAGGGATTGTTCCTGTTTTGATTGCCTCATGCTGTTAAGAGGCGGCTCGAGGCTAAATGGATTCCTTTGATTGGCCGTGTTCCTCTGGAACTCTACCGCAGTTCGGGAGATGAGGACTGCTGCAAATGCCCTTCCTGGATGGCTTTCTCGATTTCCACTTTTAGGTGGTTGCATGCTTCGGTATCATGGTCGTGTTGACCATGAAAAGTGCAGTATTTTGCCCTGTCTCTTTTGTCTGGGGCCGACACCATTCGAGGGAGTGGTTCTAAGAGGCCCAGATGTTGTACTTGGAATAAAATTTCCCTTCTTGTTGCATTGAGGGGCGTGAAGTCAGCATCGAAATGGCCCCTTGTTCGCGGGGGTCGATTTCCGACATTGTTGTTCGGGAAGACCACCCGGTTCACTAAAGGTGTGGCCCTGGAATAGGTCAGCCTATCAGCGAGCCTCAACTTTTTTGATGATGAGGGGTTCGGAGTCTTGAGGGCTTTTTCCCTTTGTGTATCATAAAGTTCTCTTTTTGTCCTGTTCGACTCTTCACCCCGTATAAACTCCGATGCTCTTTCAAGAAGTTCAGAATAAGAACTCGGCATCCTTTTAGCCAGTTCGGCGTTGAAGTTGCCTAGTTTGATACCTACTGCAGAAAGCAGCCACTAGAATCCTTTCATCAATGTTTTTGATTTGGACTACCTCATCATTGAAGCAGTCCAAAAATTTACTTAGTGATTCCTCAGACCTTTGCCGGATGTTCACGAGGTGTGAGGTGTCTTTTTGCAAGATCGATTTACTCCTGAAGTGACCCAAGAATGACTTTGCCAAGTCGTGGAAAGTGGCGATTGAGCTCGCCGACAACTCCTGTAGCCATTTTCGTGTCGGACCTCGAAGAGTTGTTGCGAACAACTTGCATCGGGTCGTGTCACTGTAGCCATACAGGCTAGTGATCGCCACGACGTGTTGTAAGTGATCTGACAGATCAGACTCTCCCTTGTAGCGATCTAGGTCTGGCAACTTGAATTGCGCTGGAAGAGGTTCAAACTTGACAGAAATCGTGAATAGATCTCTATCAATCTCTGTCGTAGCAGGAGTATTCAGAAGTAAATTATTTTTTCTCAAAATCTCTTAGATCTTATTTTCGAGGCTCTGCTCTTGGTCGAGCTGTTTTAAAACAACCGAAGAGGGTCCTCTCGATCCTGATTTTTTTGAAGAATGCGCACCGAGTCTCTCGTGCTTCGGTAATTTTTTGCTTGTTGATGAATATGACTCATCCGATTGTTTGTTCGAGCGTGACTTCGTTAGTTTGTGGCGTAGATCGGTTGGGCTCATGGCATCAACCGGTTCTTTACCAAGTCGTCGTCCGGGGTCACGCTTAGGCTCGGCTTGTGGTGTGGCTGCTTTGTTCGAACGCTCAGACGGCGTTTTATTTTCGTGCTGTTCCACGAATGCTTGGAAAGACTCGAAGTGGTCGGCAATGAATTTCAATACATCGTTTTGCTTTTGTTGAGCCTCAGTTGGTGTACCGATGTTTTCCAACTCATCGGTATGCACCACGAGGTGCTGATTGCTCGTCTCCGCATCTTTGCTGGCAATTCAGCGTGTTCCACGATTTTTCATCCTCTCCAAAGCGAAAAAGAAACAATTCAAATGATTGAGAATTGATTAGAAGTGATGGAAATCTGTCGATTCCCACAGACGGCGCCAATTAAAGAAGCTAAAATGTGATTCTAGGAAGAGAGAGAAAGTGGAGGAGCTGAATGTCAGAAGTGTGCTTGATTATCTGAATTTTGATCCCTTTTTAATAGCACCCTAGCCCCTTATTTATACAATTACATAAGGAGGCATAAGGCTAACTCTTCACTCGTTAATCTGAAGTTAAAGTACATGATTGCCCTTAATGAGGTGGCCACGTAGGCACTTCTAGAACAATTTAGATAATTATGCTGCATGTTATTATTTCACATCATCAGCAATGACAGTAAGGCTACTACTGAAGTTCAACAACCACGGATATATAGAAGAAGAGGAAGAAAAAGAATTCATTGGAAGATTTAGAATAGAAAGAGAAGTAGAAGAGTTGATTGAAGAAACTGAATTTGTTGTGAGAAATATATCACTATCAGGGAGTCCACACCAAACCATGTGCAGCTCTTCTAGCAAAGGCAATCCAGTAATTGTTTCTAGCCAATCAGTTGCCGTAGTGAGATCAACATTACTGAGTTTTACATGCCTTAATTTATGAGGATGGAGAAGCCAACTTCCAAGATTTTTGCTTTTCAATGAAAATAAAACTCCACAGCTAAGATCAAGAAACTCCAGTTTTGAAAGGTTCCCAAGATGAAGAGGAATCGGCCCGCTAAAATTTGCATGGGAAAGATTGAGGTATTTCAAATTGGAATTGGTTGGAAACCAAAGGTCATTGAAACTAAGGTCAAGATACCTCAGTTTCTGCAGTTTCAGCAATGCATATGGGCTTATTTTACCTCTTAAAGGTGCTGGAGGATAATATCCATTTGATGATGGAGATGGACCACCAAGATCAAGTGAAGCAACATTTCTTGTTTGATTATCACAGTATACTCCTCTCCATCTGCAACAATCACTTTGATGATGTTTCTCTGTTCCCCAAGAAGATAGTCTATTGTATTCACCAATCAGCTCGGCTTTTATCCAAATTCAGAAGAGTTTGCCTTTCCATCTCTATACATTTTGACGTCACATTGGCAAATCCTGATGAGATTCCAAGAACTGATCTTAAGCTCACAATTTGCATAATCACCACAAGAATAAGTAGAATGATGTACTGCATGTGGAGAAATTGACAAAATCTTTCTCGAATAATCATTTTTTTGTAGTTAATTTGGATCAAATTACAGTTTAAAAAAAAAGTGTAACCATGCAGTCTGCATTAGTAGTTTTTCTGAAAACATCACCACTAGTTACCTTTAGTAGAGTTCTCTAGAGAAACTTATGAATTGGCTTTTATATATATTAGGAAGAAGTTTAGGAAATGGTGGTTACTGATATTTCAGTACTGGGAAGGCTGCCACCAGCTCATATTCCAGTACCCGACAAACATTCAGACACCTACCAAACAGGACGGGAACTAAAAGCAGTAAAAGTTGAACCTACCTTTTGATAATTTGGTTACTGTATCTATCATTTATTGGCTTCGCGGTTTGTTTATTATAAGAATCTTTGTATAGCAAAACTGAAGTAGTAGATTGACTTCTCACTTATGCTCAATTCAAATTAGTTACAAGTAAACGCTTTGTTGATCTAAGGATTACTAACAATCCAATGTTTTAGGTTTCTCCCAAAACATAGTTAGGTAAATATGGTGTTTGACTTATTTGTAAATCTTGTAATGTAAATTAAATTTTATACAATAAATGACATCAATTTATATAATTAAAATTTTATAAGGTTGTGTTTGAATGAGTAGATTTGAATTGAAGAAAAGATTTGACATAAATGAATTTGAATTGAATGGATTTAAAATTACATAAAATTTTGGTGAATTTTAAATTCACTTATTTAACTATTAAAATTACACTCTTACTTGTTGATGAATTTTCAATCCATAACTAAATAAATTAACTTGTTTGCATAATTTATTATAAATTTAGATTTTAAATCAAATCCTTTCATCCAAACACAATATAAGATTTAATCACGCACTACAAAATTTACGGCTCGGACCTAATACCATTTCCAAAGAGTAAGAAAATACTTAGGTAGACCCGATCTTTGGTCCCACCTGTAGACCCTGTGGTCAGGATTAAATCTTAAAGAATCTTGCTTACATTAGCTGATGTCATAAATTCTCTAAAGTTTAATCCACACTACAGGGTCTACAAATGGGGTCAAAGATCGGATCTACCTAAGTGTTTGCCCCAAAGATTATAGTTGGAGTCTACACAGCTGGAGCCATTTCCGAAGAGTACTAATTGGTCTCCAAGATTCTTTAAGGAGGGATTGTAAAATAATTGAAAGGGTTAAATGCAAAAAAATCCCCTGAACTTACACTCCAGATGCACTTTACCCTCCTCAACTTATTTAATAAGTACTTTAAACAATCTTTTATGTTTTGAAACAAAATTATTCCTATTATTTTAATTATTATTGTTTTTCTTTTTTTCTTCTTTTTTTCCTTTTATTTATTTTCTCTATCTTGTTTTTCTTTTTTAGCCTTTTCATTATTCTCTCTATCTTGTTTTTCTTTTTTCTTTTTCATTATTCTCTCTTGCTACTACTAAATAGTTACTTTACTTTTAATAATTAATTAATTAAAACTCTAAATTTTCACATGTGTCTAAATAATTTAATTTATAGATCAATCATTCTTTAATGCAATAAATATAATACAATAAATATACCTTGTTGTAATATAAAGTTTGTGATTAACTATTAATAGTAAGATTAATAAATAAAAGGGAAAATTGCCAAAATAGTCCCTCAACTTTTTTACTTTAGCCAAAATAGTCCCTCAACCTTTTTTTTAGCCAAAATAGTCCTTCAACTTTTATTTTTTTAGCCAAGAAAGTCCTTTTATGATGGAGCCACCATAAATACCTTTTTTTTGTTGTTGATAAATTTCACATACACCACCTAAAGTTTACTCATTTTCTACATAACCCCTATATAGTTTAAAATGAGAAAAATAAGAAAGAAATTAATTTGAAGGGGTGAAAAAAACTTTCAAAACAATTTTAAAAAAATGAAACTTTATTTTTACCAAAAAAAATCTTAAAATTCTAATTCTTCCCTCTTCTCCTTTTCCTAGCCGAAACTATCACCCACCCATACTTTAGCCATCCAAGCGTCTATCCCTACCCACGAGATACCAGCTGTCACCTACTAACGCTACTGCCAGATCCTCTCAATCAACCACTAGGCTTTTTTTTAAAAAAAAAGTTGGCCATAAAGTTTTGTAAAATTTTAAATTAGTCCAATATGAAAAATAACTAAACCACAGGGGGTGTATGTAGAATTTATCAAAAAAGAAAGAGATTTTTGTGGTGGATCCACCACAAAAGGACTATCTTGGCTAAAAAATAAAAGTTGAAGGACCATTTTGGCTACAAAAAAAGTTGAGGGACTATTTCAACTAAAGTAAAAAAGTTGAAGGACTATTTCGGCGATTTTTCCTAAATAAAAAAAAAAATTTTGAGCTAGTGGAAATTAAAAATTTATAGTATACAAATAAAATTATAGAATGATTAAAAATATGTACAATATTTTATTTACGGTGTAATATCAAAAAAAATATAGTAAGCAAATATTATGGCTGCCTAATATAAGGGATTTTGGAGTTACGGTAAATTCAACCAAAATATGACTCGTGAATGATATAGCACCAAAAAAAAAATTGTTTGCATACTTAGAATATATATTTTTTAATTTTTTTAAAAAAATTATTTTATCTTTTTATAGTTTGTTTTTTGTTAATTATAGCATTTGTAAAACTCATAAAATCTATATTATACTATTTAATATATATTGCTTGTATTAAAAAAATTATTTATCTATAAATTATTTATAAATATGTACAAAAAAAAAAGAGCTTTTAACTAACCAATTACTTTTACTATCTAATGTATAAGAGACTGCAGTAACAAGAAAGAATGGATAAAAGATAAAAGGAAAAATATGAGAGAGAAAACAAATAAATTGGTAAGAAAAGAAAAAAATGAAAAAATATTAAAATAGTAAGGGCAATTTTATCTCAAAACATATAGAAGTAAGAACGATAGGAGGCAGAGTGCTTATTAAATAAGTTGAGTGGGGCAAAGTGCAACGGATGTGTAAGTTCTTGATTTTTTTTTATTTTTTTTTTGCATTTAACCCTAAATGAAATAATAATCAAGTTTGACAATGTTCATGGCGATGTTAAATTTCACCATATTTGTCTATGTACTTCATTTTAATCAAGTGATCCTTTTCAAAGCATCGAATGTCTCCACTCATGCAGGGGCAATGAGCTTAGAATCCGTACTCTATTATTGATTTCCTTCATTTACTTTTGCGTGCACATCAACATCCAGGTTTACCAGTTGTATGAATCATTTTCTAATATGAAAAAAACAAGTTGAATTTCCATTGTGTTAATTTCTACTTTTAGGTTTGAATGAGAGACTTTAGAAATAATGTCACATGCTACTAATTAATCTTAATAAATGTACAAGATTTTTTAGGATCTTGTTCATGTGTGCGAAAAGGCAAGACACTTTTTTATCACATAGAGAAGCACAACTTCATAATAGGGTTACACAAAGAAGGGGACTTGAGAGTCCTAAATAGTAATATAGTCTATAATCTATATGAAATTCTTAATACAATTGTAGATTTATTACACTCTGTAGACAAAGTTTGATTAAATGTGACATGTAATGCAAGTGGAACTTGTACGTGGAACTAATTTGGTTTTCACTACTCACCCACACACACATATATATTAACTTGAGTTTGTCTAATGATAATAAACATGAAAGGAACCACTGGCAACGGGAAGGGATTGATTTAGAAGTTAAGTAACGTGATCAGAAAATATGAAAGGTTTAAGTTTGAAATACGCTGCTCTCAAACACTTGTTGGTGTGCGATTGATAAATCAATATGTTGATAACCTACTTTGGCCGTAGAGAAAAAAAAGTATCTAACTTTTTATTTTGTTTTCTAAAAAAAAAAAATGGAAAAAGAAAGAACCACCGGGCAGTCCAATGATAATAGACACGATTTTTTTTTTTTTTTCCATTTTTATCTAGATTTTGTCTATTTTTTATGCCCGGCAACTAATAGAAATTTCAGGTATTTTTATTTTCATGACATTCCTCAAATAAAACATAAAAGTCACTATAAATCAATTGTTGTTTATATCTCGAACTCCATACCAATAGCAAATTAGAAAGCAGTGTACTTAATCCAAATGCAAATGCCATCTATGTTTGCAGGAAAAGGGCCAACCAAACCCAACCCAAGACGCCTCCCTCTTTCTTATAGAATGACTTTATGAATCTGTGAGATGCAAAAAAAACTACTCAGAAAGATAAACGAATTAAGCCCAATTAATAGAAGAATGTGCTTAAGTTTTTTAGTCGATTAGGACCACTAAAGCAAGCCCATCTTCCTCATTGTCAGACTCTAAACATAGAATTGATAGTTGTATTTGTGCATGGACCTCAACGTTGAATTATAATTACATAACAATTATGGGAAACATGTCCTAGTTAACCTCTAATAGCAAATATGAAAATTCCATGGTGCTGGTAGGATGTATAAGCATATAATATTATATATTTTTAATACTTGTATAAGTTTTAAAGCACAATATTATTATTCTTTGACTATAGAATTCCAAAACAAATAAGCCATGCCTAACAAAGAGGGCAATATATCATAAATCTTTCTACCTATATACGAAAAATTCTTACATGGATCCGATCTACGGTAGGTGGGATAAATTCTTTAGTCCATATTCATCAACATCACCCTACAGAAGTTTATTTTTAATGAGTTAGAGTGATGTGAATGAATATGGATCAAAAGATCCATTCCACCTATCGTGAAACGAGTTCATATAAAAATTTTACACCTATATACGTGGACCAAAGGAAATTAGTATGATATTATAGGGTTTTGCAATTAGTGAGATACTGAAGTCTGAAGGTCATAGTTTACAGACAGTGATCTGATTCAGACTCGACCTTTCTCTTTACCAATGTGTATTATCCTCTAGTAAACGAAAATAATGTCTTGCAAGCTGCCTTTAAGTATCCACACTGTACTAGCTAAGATGAAAATATTCATATAGATCAAGGTATTTGTACGCAATGTGTATATCTAGGTCCTACACGAGTGAAGTATTTGTGAGTATTATGTGATTTCTGTGTGTATACCTAAAGAGTGAAGTTCTAGGTCCTACACGAGTTAATTGTGTGCACTTATGAGCTTGCAGGTCGCACATGAGCTCAAAAGCTAACACTCATGAAAAAATATTTAAAACAAATCGAATCTATAATATTATGGTATGAATTTTTTTAATTATGAATCAATTACATCATCAAGATAAATATTATAATTTATCTAAATTTAAAAAATTTATAATATAATATTATAAATTTAATCAACCAAAAAATCTTTCGACTAAATTATATAAAACACTTTGATCTAGAAAGAAATTTCCCACCGTCACCTAACTACAAATATGATTGTCTTTCCTAGTCCTACCTGATCCACCAACCAACCCCAACATAACACTCCATCCATAAATTTGGATCATCCTTCCATTGAAAAGAAAATTGGGTTTGATCTTCAATGATTTTCCTCGGTTATTTGAGTATTGTTTTGCTTTTGTTTTTGCTGAGAAAGATATTAGAAGTGGCTTTGGTTACATCATCTGGCACTTCATTAATCAAGGTACGCTTTAGTAATAATGCAATAGTCTACAACACCGCCCTTAATCACATCCAAACGAAAAATAATAGAATCAATAATCATAGTTTGCAGACAGTGATCATTGTCTTTATTTATGTTAATTAAAAGGCCATAGTGAGTATTCTAATAGTTTGGTGGGAATTTTAAATTAATCTTTTAAAATGAGCCAAATTTAAGAAATATCCATTGCGAGTATTTTAATACTATGATTTATACTTTTATTGGGCTTCTTAATTATGTCAAGTCCTACACAATTTGTAATATATGTTTTTTTTTCCTATTAGTCTTTGAATTCCTAAAAATACTATATTTAGACAAGCTACATGTCCTAATTGAGTTCACGAAATGAACTTCCCACATAAGTGCAAACATACAGAAGGTAACTAAACTGAAAGCTCATCCTTTTGTCCTTTAAAAAAAGATTTGTAAAATTAGTACTTATTTTTTTTCTTTTATTTAAAAGATTAATAAGAAAAACTTACGTGCATTTCTCATATTGTCTAACCAAACAAAATTAATTAAACTGCAGACATTTTAATTGTATGAAAACTAAAATCATCTTTAAAGTATCTTCTTTTTATTCTAAATAGCTATTATTTTTCTTAATTAATTGTCTATCAAAGAAATCACATTTTAAATCCATTTCCTATTAAATGGGCTTTCGTCTCAGGTGTAAAGCAAACACGTCTATAATTCCGTAACTCGTGACAAGCGTGAAGCATCCCTAGAGAAGTCAAGTTTTGTTTTTTTTTAAGGTGATTAAGTTATTATTACTAACAGGAGTAGTACTTAACTTTACGTTTTATAATTTCGAATAATCCTCGATCATCTAAAAAAAAATATTAAGTCCATTTATCACTTTCTAGTACTTGTATATCACATAATGATGAGTCGATGATTGTGTAACATTTTGGCTCAAACTGTCTCAACAACTTTTTGACTCTAAGTTATTGTACTAAAATACTTAAATAAAGTTATTAGTAACCTAACGCCTAAAATATTGTATGTCAATACCTTCATTTGCTCCCAACTGATGTGGATATCAGATTCATCTTTCCTTAAAACCTTGATTTCTTGCAAGGTTCATTACGGACCGCTCTCGATTGTGTAAAATTCTAAAAATGGCTCGTACGGGTTGTAGAGGTGACTCTCGTCTTTAGGTCGACGTAGCACGCATCCTGTACAACACTTAATTCCTACACCTCCTTGCATAGTTGAGGCCCACTATCAATGACCTAGGCTCACTTCGTGTAGAAACTATACGAGATTTGTTCTAATACCAAATATAACATCCCAAAATTTGGACTGTCTCAATAACTTTTTAACCTTGAACCACTGAATGAAAATATTTAAGTCAAATTATTAATAAAGCAATGCTTATGATATTTATATATCAATACATTCATTTGCTCCCAACCGATGTGGAACTTGAGTATCACATTCACCTTTCCTTAAAATCTTGAGTTCTTGCAAGGTTAATTACGGACCGCCCTCGATTGTGTAAGATTTTAAAGATGGCTCGTACAGGCTGTAGAGATGACTCTCGTCTTTAGGTCGACGTAGCATGTATCTTGTACAGTATTTAATCCCTACACCCCCTTGCATAGTTGTGGCCCACTATCAATGACCTAGGCTCACTTTGTGTAAAAATTATACGAGATTTGTTCTGATACCAAATATAACATCCCAAAATTTGGATTGTCTCAATAACTTTTTAACCTTGAACCACTGAATGAAAATTAAGTCAAATTATTAATAAACCAACGCTTATGATATTATATATCAATACCTTCATGTGCTCCCAACCGATGTGGAACTTGAGTATCACATTCACCTTTCCTTAAAACCTTGTGTTCTTGCAAGGTTCATTACGATCCGCCCTTGATTGTGTAAAAGGATTCTAAAGATGGCTCGTACGGGTTATAGAGGTGACTCTCGTCTTTAGGTCGACGTAACATGTATCCTGTACAGCAGCACTTGATTCCTACACCTCCTTGCATAGTAGCGGCCCACTATCAATGACCTAGGCTCACTTCGTGTAGAAACTATACGAGATTTATTCTAATACCAAATATAATATACCAAAATTTAGATTGTCTCAATAACTTTTTAACCTTGAACCACTAAATGAAAATATTTAAGTCAAATTATTAATAAACCAACGCTTATGATATTATACATCAATACCTTCATTTGCTCCCAACCCATGTGGGGGTTGGGTATCACAATTTGACTATATCTAGATTCCTCTATTTCGCAATCGCTCCCATATAATATTAAAACCTTCAACATAAAATTAATTACATGATGTAATTAAGTACAATAGCTCCTATTAATATAGGATATGGGCCTCTATATATACTACCCTTGTGGGTGAAATTATAGAGGACATTTAGCATCTTATTTTAGATCGGATGTGGTTAATGTGGCACCGATTAAATCCGTAGATTGATTTTTATTATAATAATAATAATAATTAACGAACTAAATCAGGCTGCTAACTTGACAATCTTGTCGTATTAATATTTTCTGTTACTTGGGGCTATATAATACTAAATGATTGGTAATCGTAGTCCTACTAATGTTATATACTATATTGTATCCTCACAATTAATTATCCTGTATCACTAATAATAGATTTGTATGTGAATAATTTGATAGGTGAATATTGAATAATACCTCTAAAAAATAGAAAAAATAGAGATAATTATAATATTAAAATTATTGGACGGTCCATTGTCGATGTACCTAAGTTGCAACCTAATAATTTAGAAACACTTAATCTAATTTGGTGTACCATATCATTGTGCGTTATGGGAGTTTATTTTGGCCCCCAGATGTGTAAAATTACTATGGGTCTTTTGTTATGATGATTGTGAAAGTTGCAGAGAGAAAGCAAAGAGAAATAAATCGACCAAGGTGCTTTGAAATGAGAAAAATTGGGGGTTGTATCATTGGGGTCAAAATTACAATTCAAGGATTTTTATTTTTAAATGATGACAAGGGCTGTTCGGATTATGATGTTTGTTAAGTATAGTGATTAATTACATAAATATTTTTAATGAGATGGATAAATAAACATATTACATAAATATCTAATATCATATAAATAGCCAATTATTGCATCATCATGTTACCTATTTTAGTGCTACGGTTTTTGTTATAATACATAATGGGATGACACGTGTATTCTTATCATGAGAAAAATATTAAATAATAGATGCGTGTTACCTCATCATGTAATGTAATTCTTTCGTTTCATTTATATGTCACACATCCCATATTAGAATGTCTCGATAAAAATATTACAAGACTTAAAATAGATAATTTACATTGTTCAAATTTCAAATTTACTCTTTTAAACATTCAAAATATTTCTAAATCTAATATCCAATGTATCCTAATAATCAAGAATTCATTATTCCTCTCTTATCTTCTCTCCCCTCTCTTTCTAATAAAAGCTTTTTAATTGCAAATATTTCTCAAAATTGTAAATATTTATCCTTTAGTGATATCAAGTCAACCCAACTCAATAAGAATAGTTGTAAACATTCAATATAAATAAATTATTGACTAAAATTTTGTACAAATATAAATGTAAGCATTACATTGAGACGAAAAGAGCAACACAAAATATAATAACAAAAAACCCAAACCTTATAAACCAATGTTGTTGGTGTTGTAGTGTAGAATTTCCCAAAATCATTGATCACGATAGTATACAATTGTAGCGATCACCAACCAAGTAAACCAAGTTACGCCATTAAGAACGAGAGCCACTCTTGACCCTACACGTGGCAAATCACATCCACTTGCTCCAGAAAATTCAGGTATAAATATTCGGATCTGCCTCAAGCATCTCCACTCTCGATTCCTAGCATCTAATATCAGATGCCCTTCCCGCCATCTAATTCAATATCACGGCCCACATTTTCTCCCTCTTCCAATAAATACCCCTCACATACTCACACAGCATTCCCCGACCGGAGAGAGAAACAAGAAGAAATCCAACTATACTGTGTGACTGTGTGAGAGAGAAAGTAATCAGAAATGAACTCTTTGGATTCTACGATGGAGGCTCTAGCATTCGATTACTTGAGCTTCGGCCTCTTAACGGCCGTCAACAACGTCTGGACGTGGCTCGCCGTTATAACGGCTGCCGTTAGTGTGTGGAAATTCAAAGCATCATCCTCCTCCTCATCATCACCTCGTGCCAAGTTTCCAGACGAAGCATCGCCGGCATCGGAGACGGCGGCTGCTTCGACCTCGACTGTAGTTGAGGCAGCTAAACCGTCGATTGCAGCGGCTCCGTCGTCGCCGTTCGTGTTCAGTGAGGAGGGAAGGACGAGCGGGAAGTTTATTGTCTACTATGATCGGACGGACGATAGATGTGATGACGGTAACGGAGAAGTTAACGGTGCTTGAGGATGGAAATGTGAGGAGTGAAAAGGAATGGTTTGGGGAAGTAGTAATGAGAATGAGGATGGGGAATTATATGGGGTTTTACCGTTATCAGGATTTAACGGTCCTGGACGGAAGTGTGGTTAGGTTGTGGGATGGTTGCCGGCGGAGAAATGGAAGTGGTTGTGCTATTATGCAGTAGGTGTATGTAATATGTTGTAGTAGGGAACAGAATCAAATAGCCGAGCCCTGGCCGGGCCCGGCCCGGCCCGGGCTATGAGGCTAAATTATTATTAATAATGTGAAAGAGATAGTAGTTTAGTGAGGTGATCAACAAGGATCATCAAAAAAAAAAAAAAATTGTAAATATTAAAATTTTATATTGTATTCTCTATCTTTCTTGCCAACTAGGGACAAGGATCCTTTCTTCCATTTACTTATTCTTATTTGGATGAATACCATATCATTATTTCACCAAATGAATGGTTAGATTTTATCAACATAATTATTGTATTTAATTTAACACATGCAAAATAACGTAGTTTTAGTTTGTTTTTTTTATTCATATAGCAAATTTAAATTTAAGTAGAAGTAAAAAAAAAAAATTAATGTTTAAAAAAATGGAATAAAATTATAATATTTTGTTACTCCCAATTTAGTGATATAATAAATTTTTATTTTAAAGTTTTAATTGTGGCAATAAGTTAACTAGTATATTTTTGAGTTAAATATTAAGAATATTAAGAAAATAATTTAATTATTTTTTAAAGTCATGTCAATGGTGTTTTTAATTTAATTAAGGAGAAAAAAATCAAAACTACTTAGTTTTGTCATTAAAATTTATAAAAGTGATGATTTTGACAAATATGTCACATCTGATTATGTCTTTAGATGAATGGTATGAATGGTAAGTATCTTGTCCAAAAACCTGTATGTTGATAATTGAAGATGGCATTGCTGCTTTTGGTGATTCCTAATTGTGTTTGATGAATATTGTTCAAGATTTAAATACTAATACTGTTATACATGTAAAATTCATACCTGAGATTTTGGACTGATATTTTTATGACAGAGACAATATTAAGAGAGGTATATAAGAAATTTGAAAGTTCAAGGGTGTCAAATGATATTAGTATAAGTTATGGAGATTTGTGCAATTATTCCGTTACTATGATTTACCGTTTGTCTTGCTTGTCATCAAAATATGAGTAAGTGTGTGTTAGTTACTGTGCAATATAGAGTGAGTAATATAAAGTATATCATCTAATTATGTTTTAATTATCAAATTGTTCAACAATACACATTTTATATTGCGGAAAGAGTAATAATTTTTTTTTTCGCAAACTATATTCAACGAGAATGGTAAGGATTTCAGTGCTTTGAAAATCGGATTGGACTGGTAAGTTCAATCGGTCATATCGTGACCCAAAAAAGTCATCGATCCAATCTACCTATATATTTGGGCTGTATTAAAAATTGGATAGAATCATAAAAATTGTGAATCGGACGAAAACAGGTTCAAACGACCCTGGCCCATTTTTTAAATTTTTAGATTAAAAAATAATTTAAATAAAGAGAAAAAAATTTAAAAAAAATCGTGAAACAAACTCTGAAACGGCAAAACAATGAATACACTAAAACCTGAACCACTAAGTTATTATTTTTTTGAGATTTTTATACTTATTTTTGTACAAACTTGATTTTTCTAGTTGAAATTTGATTAGTATTTTTAGATATTAGAATTATAATTTAAAAAAAGTAGTGTTTCTCTTCTAATTTTGGATTTCATATAAGTATATTTTAGGGAAAACAACTCCATTAGTCCCTTACATTTCACATTTATACTTTTTTAGTCCTTCACATTTAAAATAACATTTTAGTCCCTCATAAATTTAAAATGTACCATTTTGGTTCCTCAATACAATTATTAGCATATTTTAGCTTGAAGTACTCACATGTGTATCAAATGTTACATTTTTTATTAATAAAATTGGCAACACACAAATTCCAAATATTAAACGACACTACCTAAAATCTCTATCACCACCACTCCAAAATTGAGCTCATTTACCATCACCACTCTTATTCCCCTCTCTCGCTGCTTTTCCTTTGCCACCTCTACTTTAACAGCTCCAATCCTCTTCTTTTTGGGACAATTTATTATTTAAAGTTATATATTGTCAATTTTACACTTGAATATGTCATATTTTATACACATATCTGAAATATACCCGTAATTGGGTCGAGAGACTAAAATAGTGTGTTTTAAATTTGTGAGGATTTAAAATGCATTGTTTTAAATGTAAGAGATTAAAAAAATACAAATGTAAAATATAAGTGATTGTTAAAGTCATTTTTCTTATATTTTAAGTCATTTTAAATTATATTATACTAAAAAAATAAAAAAAAATAGTGACCCGGCCAATTTAACCAAACCGATTGGTTGAACCGCAACTTAGATAGGTCACTGGGATCCATGCCCAGTCCAGTTTTGAAAACACTAATCACTTGGTAAAGGTAGATTGGGATCGATCTTATTGACAAGGAGTACAAGGATGAATAAAAAATATCCATTTCCCAGAAAGCGAAAGGATTCATCCCCATTTTATTTCGTGGAATATTCAAGTTTAAGATTCCAAAATTCTTTGGTCACTGTGCTTTAGTTCTTTAGTTATTTTTTATTTTTGTGAGCCTAGAAAGCCTCCTCTTCTTTGCTCAATTCATTCTCTATTGAAAATTTACATCACTGTCCAAACAGGGTCAAATTTTCTTTTCTCTGTGAAGACATTCAGAATTGCTTAAATTTTCGCTTATATTTTAAATAATTAAACTAGTGTCTGGTCTACAGTTTTCAATCTTATCTTCATAATCATTGTATGATTGAATTTTAACTTTGAGATATTTGGCCCTCACATCCGTCTTATTTGAACTGTTATTATGTGCAATTAAACATCGTAAAAGAATGAATCGAATGCGTTAAAATTGAAGCATTTTCAAACTTATATTCTGTAATTTTTTAAATGCTTTCTATCAATTAAATCTACCAATCAGATAAATGTCGTTCATATAATAAACATATTTTTCGTATAATCTATTAATTATAAATTTTAATAAAAAAAATATAAAAATCTACTATAAATCCTCTCGAAAATAAATCCACCGATCCAAACAAATGTTCTCTCGAACTTTATTTCAATATGTCGACGCTGGAGGACATTTTTAAAGCCGCCGCAGATAGTTGTCAATATGACCATTAATTCCTGCATCTCTACAAGTTGATCCTTAAATTCGACATTAATTGTCAATTCACTTCTAGCATTTGACAGGAATTAAAGGAAAGATCATCTCTCAAATGCTTATATGATAGTGTAGAAGATTTTCTTGTGTTGTATCAGTTTTGTTGCAAATTCGTGTTAAACCAAAGTAATTTTGTACACATTACAAAAAATAGAAAACAAAAATTGAAAAAAGTTACTTAAATTGGAAGGAGCTGATTAGCCAAATTAATAATTATTTTACGAATAATATTTTATAATTATTTCTTAACACGTTTTTCTTTTCAGTTAGTACAATATTAATATTATATAAAATATTTCAAAAATAATAACCATGTATAAACTTCATTTCCAGACAGATACCGGATTAGTAAATCCTTAAATTGTATCGATTTGGTACAGTGCATGAATCGAATTGGACTGCTTGCAAGTTGCAAGAGAATGATAATTGCACGGCACAACGCTAGTTTGTCGTGTCAGACCATTTTTGGTGGTGGCTCTATGAAAGTATGAAATGTATACATTGAACCGAGAGGGGGCGATTACTACCCCACTCTCCCTTCCCCCCCTGCCCCCAAAAACAAAACTTTGAAAAATTATGAAAAATGCAAGGAGAAATTTTAAAAATTTTAATTTTATCTTATAATTGCACTCCTTAAAATTTATTAATTGTTTCTCTTTTGTTTGCACTGTTGCCTTAAAAATTTGGAGTTCCTAAATCGTACAATTAAAAATAAAAATGATAGCGTATTCAAAATTAATAATAAGTGTCACTTATAAATATAAAAAATTCAAAAACTTTTGAACCTTTAATACATAAAATTGATATGTAATTTTTATTTTAAATTCATATTCTAAGTACATATTGTATTAAAAATAAGCACGGTGTGTTTTTCTCAATTCTAAATTGTCTAAACTACTATATTTTACTTTGTAAAAAGGTTATGACAACTATTATCAAATTCTAATAATTGCACCTAAAGTTATTACCCCGTAAAAAAGTTAATTATACTTTAACGATAGCTAAACACTTATGAAAGCCGTTGCACCTTTAACGTTAATTATACTTTAACGATAGTTAAACACCTATGAAAGTCATTACACCTCTGACGTCAGAGTCCTAACTCCACCCTTAAATTGTACCAAGTATATTTTTACGAATAATATTACAGTTATAAATTTGGTTTCAATTTGAGATTTAACAAATCGACATACAAATTTTGGTTAAAAACAATCCTCGTAATCGATCCAAACAAACAATCAATGACTTAACATCATTGACTCGCCCCATAAATAGCGCTGTATAAACTAAATAAAGAACCATGGTTTATCTTGTAATATATGTGGGAATTGATCCGATCTTCATATTTGTAGTTGGGGTCAAATTTCTAACTCAGCCCAAGTTCAAACAGGCCGCCACTTATATATGGCAGACCCGTATGGATAGACCAGTCCAACCATTACAAAGTGGACGATTTGAAGTGAAAAGCCTCCCAAGTCCAATTGTAGTGGCCAATACTTGCACAATCTTTGAATACATAAATTCATGATAAGATTGCAAAAAATTAATTGTATAAAATAAAATTATATTTGACAAAAATAAATAAAAATAGTTCTTATAACTATTATATATGATCAGTTTATTTCTTCCTTGAGTTATTATAAAATTTTGGTATAAATACATAATAAGAAAATATAAGTTTTTAAGAGTAAAAAATTATTTATATTTAAACAAAAAATAAATAAAAATATTATTTTATAACCGTTTTATGGAGCCATCGATTTGTATATTGAATTAGAAATCGAGAGAAATCACGGTTTATATCTTATAAAAAGGCCATAGAACTTTCAAGATGGAAGTTGTTCTATAGATGTTGTATTCATGCCTATTCGAAAATGCCAAGGAGAGCAACAAAAGTCCACAGATAGCCTAATTGACACTAATGAGTAAAATCGCTTTGTGCTTTAGGACCTCATGGTAACAACAAAGAATGTGCTAAACTATTAGTAGGAATAGAAACTGCAGCAGTTAAGAAATTGTAGCCTTCTACATAGGAACTGGGCAATTCGTGATTATACCATGAAGTTACAAAGGTTATACCCGTGAACGAACCCCCTAAAGCGAAATAGGCACAAGGAAAGAGCAATAGACAGGACCAGCCTATAAAAACAAAACAGTCCTTACGTAACCAGTCATCCATAATATCAAATAAATCATTTTCGTCTTTGGTAAATTTACCAAGGGCTATAGTCATAGTGATCCTCCTATTTAACTACTTTGACCATTTTCAAGCACCTCATAACATTTTCGGGGTAACTGAAGATTAATCGATCATTTCTGTATGATTTCTCTTGCGCCATCCCATTCTAATGCAATGGATTTTGAAGATAAAAATCCCTTATTGGCCCATAAACTCGCTTAGATAACTAAATTTTATTATTCCTACTTAGTAAGTATGTGAACCGCGAATTATCTTCTTATGAATCATCAATCAGATAGATGAATATATTTGTAAAGAACTGTTCAAGAAACAATCAACCTCCTCTTCACTCCCAACTGAGCCTCAGACTTAACCCCATTCTTGTTCCATTAATTAATGTTAATTATTAGATCTTGTTCGTGTGATTGAGAAAAAGAAAGATATTTATAAATTCTTTTAATAAATTAAAGTATTTTATTATTTTTTTTTCATTTTCTTTAGTTTTAGTATTTTCTTTGTTAGTTCCATCTCATTTTCCTTCAAATAAATCTAAAACTCAAAAGGAGATAATTTCTATTTTTCTTAAATTCAATAAAAAAATTGGAGACTGATAATGAAAGCTTCTTTCTCGCAAGTCCATCACACTTTCAAAAGAAAAATAAGGAAAATATTGGATGCGAAATATTTGGTACATGGAACCACGACCTAATAGATATACATCCAAATATATTGTCACGCTCCCAAAACGGGACAATGACATGCCGCATTTCAGGATCACCTCAAACATAAAGGTATAATATAAGAGCAATAAACAACCCATATTATTTGTCATTAAACTTCATAATCAGACAGGACAAAACTACAAGAGGTATATACAACAAATATAACCACAACCATTCACGACATAACCAAATCACACTTATATACAAGTATCGAATCACAAACAAAACGACAATAAAAAGTTTGGTATACAAGACAATTCTAACGAGTCCTTAGGCACGCAGGCCTATACACAAGAATAAATCTCACATTAAGATGGTAAACTGAAATTTCTAAATCCAATAGTTCGGATCCGTACTGTAATCCCCTTCTAGGTTGACACTTGTCTCAGGACCTGCTATCTGTTGGTCCTCAATTACAAGCAAAAGGAAAAAACAATAACGGGATAAGCATGTAATGCTTAATAAATAACATTTAAACCTAATTATAGATAACACGTATATAATTAGTTCATGGTAAAATATACAAGACATTATCAATAATTAAAATGCACATGCCAATCAATGAGTTCATGGTTTACAAAAATCTTCCCAACACTGGATCCAGGTCTACATGTTATCTGCTTGAGTAGATAAGGCATAACAGAGTGTTTACCACTTGTCTTCCCAATAGACTGGGTATAACATTTACAAAGCAGAGTATTTGGTATATCATTTCATTCACTCACTCATAACCATGTCCACTCAATTAACCTATTGAACACATAAATTATAATCGTACTTATGTTATAAATATTACTCAAATCAAGTATACTTACCTTAATATCAAGTGTTCTAAGGTTGCATAACCAACTATGTATAAGATATTGATAAAAATGCGTAAAAATTATCGTGAAAATCAATTTCGATGACCTAATTTTGACGGTTTAAAACTCTAATCCTGAATCACCTAAACCGGGAGAGTGTTATACCATTAGGATAAAAATTAAGGTAGCGATATTGATAAAAATGCGTAAAAATTATCGTGAAAATCAATTTCGATGACCTAATTTTGACGGTTTAAAACTCTAATCCTGAATCACCTAAACCGGGAGAGTGTTATACCATTAGGATAAAAATTAAGGTAGCGGTTCACTTTTGGGCATCACCCAAATTCTCAATTAAGCAATAATCGAATACCAAAAGTTTACTTAAATTCATGAAAATAGGATCAAAATCTAAAAATTAGGTTTCATAACATCAAATATATCACCAAATTAGAAATTGTCAACACCCTCATTCAAATATCACCAAAATAATAGCTAAAAAGTCATTTCAAATCACAAATCAAGTCCCGTTAGCTCATAAATATGATCGGCAATAAAATCAAACCTCAAACAACAAAAATTAAACAAATTAATTTTCTAAGGAACTTGAAAAACCATACAAAACTTCTAGTCTAGTAGAAATAAAACTTACTTGTGACAATGAAATATAGCTCCAGGAGTACTCTTGTATCACCAATTTGATTTGAGAATCCTAAACAAGTGATAGGATTTGAAGATTGGGAGAAAAGGGTTTTTGAAAAGGTTTGATGGCTTGTTACGGGTTGGAAAAATGAAATGGAAATTAAGATAGGTGTATAAGACTTCGTGAAGAAGTCTTGAGAAACTTTTTTAAATCTTCACAATAATCCTTCAAGTTTTGAAAAATTTTACTTTTGCCTGAAAACTTTAGAAAATATTCAAAAAAGACAAAACAATTATTTAATACTTAAAAACGATAGTTACGGATATTTAAAGAGATATGATCAAGTGCGAAAATACATGAAAAGAGTGAAAAAAGTCGGGTATTGCATATACATACTTATATAGATAGAAAGTAATCTTGATCTGTAAGAATGGAAATGACTCTTACCTTATGACTTGAAAGAAATGTTTCCCTGTAAAGAAACAAAATCTGAATTTCTTCTTACGATAATATAGAAAATCTAGGAACAACAAGATTTAATCAAAAATATCGACAAATTCTTGCGAAGTTAAAAAATGAAATAAAAAAGAGATCAACTCTTCCAATTTCATCTTTATCAGATTTTAATATCAAAATAGCGGATATGGTCATGATTCAATAGGTCAGGTCCACTTGTATAAACCGATAACTTGTACCTTACCATGGCATTACTCTACCATTGAGTTAAAAGGGCTGATTTGATGGATTCTTGAATGGTTACTATGTGAATAAAATGTCTATATGTGTGTCTATATATATATACGCACACATAAGTACATGTAGTAGACTTATAGTAGCTCATTCTCTCAATAACTGAGATGGATCTTGTGTATCATAAAGGATTTGCCTTTTCTATTAATTCCTACAGATTGGATCAAAAACAATTCTTGAATGAGGTATTCAACTCTAGGGATGAATCGAAAAATAAATATTTATTGGTTCTACTTCCTATTTTTTATGAAGAGAATGAATTATTTTTCTTGAAGGATCAGAGAAAAAGGGATCCAAATCTCCTGCGGGAATGATTTGGAAGATCCACAACCAATAATACATTATATGAATCATATTTTTTCAATCAAACAGATTATTTCACTTAATGTAATCTTTGTATTTCTAAAGGGATTCCGATAATAGTAAATTTATTCCAAACAAATTCTTCTAAAATGTTCTATTTTAATCAACGGTTTCTTGCCAGACTTATAGATGGATATTGAAGAATACTGGATTTTTTTATTCACTCTTTATTTCATGTTAAAAAAAGAAGTCCTTTGTTAAGTTTATATGCACTTTCTATGAAAAGTAGTATAGACATAGTGGTTGTCTAACGAGATACTATACATAAGAGGATCTTCCCTCAAGCAAGTCACATATTACATATTTACCACTTGCTTTATAATTTAAAAAATTGGATTTATCTATGCTTTATCGACTCCCATTTTTATTACAATCTAGGCTATAAAAATCGGCAAAGTTTACTTCGAAATTCGAGAAATGCTCGTGGAACTCCTGTTGATAGTTCAACCAATTACTTCTTCAAAATGCTTGCTAATGATTTCATTACTATAATGACCATATCATTTTTCCTTCATTGAGATATCGATGAGTCAAAACTAAAGCTCTTATTTTCTGTTGAATAATCATTCGAGTAAGTCTTGAATGGATCCCCCCGACAGCTTGATGTAAATAAACGAATTTTTGCTCTACGTCTTCGAGCTATATATCACCGTTTAATTTGATTCATTGAATAGATGAAAACTTGACGAATAACTAATTGATTTATTTTCTTTTAGTTATTCTTTTCCTCTTCCAAAGGGATCTTAAATGAATGGAATTGAGATATAGAAGGAATATAATGGAATAGAGCTACTTTGAGGTTTCCTTTGAAATGAGGCATGGAAAGAAGCCACGACGAAGAAGTTCCAAGGGTTACAAAGGAAGCTTCTTGCTTATATTGGTCACGGGTTGAGAATAGGAATTGAACTCTATGAGATCTAATTTCCCATTGTTCCTCAGTAGCTCAATAGTAGAGCAGTCCATTGTTAACTGATTGGTCGTTGGTTTGAATCTTACTTGGGGAGATTTGATTCATTCTGCATTACTTGTACTTGAAAGGGTGATTCAAAAATATATAAGCCCCTCTTATTTTGATAATTAATAGATTTATATGATAAAAGATAATATCAAGAGTTTTTTTTTTTTTTTTTTTTTTGAATTCTCTTTTTGATTCAATAATGAATATATTTCATAATCCTTTTGTTTTTTTGTAATGAATTGATCGATCTTTTTCATATTGACTCCATTTTGAACTATACGATGTTGATTAACTTTATTTCTCTATCTTTATGATATTAATTTAGACCATCTAATTTGGGAAAAATCGTATTGATAATGTCCTTTTAAACAATTTTTCCATTGACCCATTCTATAACTTGGAAGTTTCTTAAGACTTAATGCAGAATGAATTATTCATTGTCTTTCAAAAGAATATTTTATTATCAGTCTTAAGAAAAAAAGACGTTCGAAGGTAGGGACGGACACAGGAGTTAGTCTTTGAGGGGACAAGATTATATTGATATATTTTTTAGGGATTACTTTATAATTTTTGTAAAATATTAGGGAAGTAAAATATAATTTTTATATGGGTGCAATTAATTTTTTTTTTTTAAAAAAATCAAAGGATAATATCGGATATTTTGGGGACAAGGCTATATAAACATATATTTAAAGAATGCTGTTATAGCTTTTGAAAATTTTAGGGGGGCCAAAATCTAGATTTTTAAGAGTGTAATAAAAAATTTGCAAAATTTCAAGGGGACAAAATACAAATTTCAAATTCTTAGTGGGTGGCCACCCCTTCCTGCCCACTACATCTGCTCTTGTTCCAAGGCAGTGAAAAATCGATCTTAATTTATACAAATTAATAACTTGAGATTGTGATAATTTATAAAATACATATGCTTGTGAAAAGTAGGATAAGTCACACAAAAAATATGTGAATTTGCCTTATTGACAAATTCTAATAGTATTAGTTGATTTTTGTAATAATCGAAATAAAGTAAATTGTATTTTTATTTTTAATTAAATGTTTCTTGATTTTCTTTATTAATGGATTTCTCTATAATTTTTTAATTGATTTGATAAAAAGTTGTGCATTGAGTTTGGGAATATTAATGATAAATAATATATATATATATATATATATATATATATATATACATATATATATAGCTCCAGAATGTTTTAGTTTATACTTCTTCTTATTATCTGGATATACCAAGAAAGATGTGTGGTCTAATGAGGCTATTATGAAATATTTACTTATGGGTGGGGCAAGCTCTTTTATTCTGGTTCATGGTTTCTCTTGGTTATATGATTTATTTGGGAGAGATATCAAAATTATAGAAGATCTCCTTCAAGATCAAACAATTCCATTGAATTGAGTATGATTGTATGTGTAATAGCATCTACTATATCAGGAATATCAGTGAACTCGATTATTGCAATTGCGTTGGATAACTCTTTTCTGCTTTTAGAGTCTATTTCTTAGTTTAAGATCCTTTTACTAATTGGAATCAAAAAATTAGTAGACCTATTCTGCCTAAAATGGGAATAGGCTCTGATTATGAACTTATAATTATGGAATCGACTCGATCATCCTATTATAAGTTCATTCCATACCGGACTAGACCAGAATAGGATTCTATACATTCTCATTATGAGAAGATGTCATTCAAGCGTATTTAAATAGATACTATATTTACATATGAATCCCGATGTCATTATATTCCATTTAGGATTAGGAATAGACGTAATTAGACTAGCTTTTTACACATCCCTCCTTATTTTTAGGACCCTGTTCACCTCTTTCTCCTTATTTTTAGGACCCTATTCATCTCTTTGAGCTTCTATTGAATCGAGAAATATGTTTGATTATCCATCTCTTTGATATATCTAAGGCATTCTCTGAATAATTCAAATCGAAGCAATTGGATGTCCAACTTGGACCTATATGACATGACCGATCGTCCAATAGATATACTCCACATTTATCATATATTCCATACATCACACTAGATAGATATCATATTTAGAATATGATTCATGCCTTGACGGTGAAATATTACACACACGAGGCTCAAAATCTAGTGCTAAAGAGCATTGAGTTTCGAGTCCTCTTCAAAGCATAATATTGAGAATTGCTCATTGAATAACCAAAGAATAAATAAAAATAGTTCTTATAACCATTATGTACGTTCAGATTATTTCTTCCTTAAGTTATTACAAACTTTTTGGCATAAATACATTATAAGAAACAATAGATTTTTAAGAGTAGAAAATTATTTATACTTCAACAAAGAATAAATAAAAATATTATTTTATAATTGTTATATATGTTCAAATAATTTCTATTCTTTTATTCATAATAAAAACAACCTTTTATAACTATTTTATACATTTCAAATTTGCAATAATTATTTTCTTTTCTCAAACTATTCATTCAAGTAAGCTCATATTAGCTAATTAGACTAATTGTCATATTTGTTGTTTTATATATTTTCATATGTCAAAATTTAATATCTATATATATCTTGAGTAAAAGTATAAAATTTTTGACTCTATTGTAATGTGATTAATCATATATTTATTTTTTATTACAACATGAACTTATTGTACTTTAGGATCAATATATAAAAATTAATTAGTTGTTTATCGTAGCTGATAAGTTAAATTATTGGACTTTTAGTGTTAATAGCTTTTTTTACTCATGGAATTAAGTTTACCTTTGCTAAAAGAGTTCAACTCCACTAACATTTAACAAAAAATACATAGAAAAAAAGAAAATGCCTCTAACAAAGTTTATGCTCTATGTTTGATTTGATTGGGTGTCCTCGTCTTTGACTTAAACCAAGTAATAATGAAATTTTTGTAGATCCTGCCAATAGCACATATAAAGTAGATCTTGCTAACAACACACATAATTAAAGTGTGAGAGACTAGGAGTCCAATATCAGTCAACTAGTCTTTCTTCTTCTCTTTCATTTCCATTGTTTCTTTTTCAATTTCTAGTATTTATTTTCTCCTTCTCCAATGTCAGCCGTGGCTAAGCGTATCTTCGAAGCATTTTCATATTCTCCTTCTCCAATATCTGCCATGGCTAAGGGTGAATTTGGATAGAAGGAAATGGAAAGAAAAAAAGAGAAAGGAAGGGAAAGTTAAAATATATTTTTGTTTGGGAATTTTAAGTGGAGAGAAAAGAAGGTAAAGGGAGGGAGATGAGGGGATAAAAATTTAAAAAAACTTTCCTTCCATAAGTGGAAAGAAATGGAAGGAAAAATTGAACTCCTTTACAATTAATTATGAAATGTCGTATTTGCCTTCTAAATATAATACAAAAATATCAAAAGGAGCGACACTTTAGTAAAAGACTAACATTAATGAAATTTTCCTTCCAAAACTCCCAAATAACTTGAAGGATACTTCCTTTCCCTTCCCTTCCCTCCTCTTCCTTCCTCATTAAAAACTTTCCATTATTTTCTCTTCCTGTATAAGAAATATAAACTCCCAAACTCAACCTAAGTATATTTTTTAAGCATTCAAAATTCTTTCTTTCTAGAAAAGTGTTTAGAAAGAGAGATTTCGTAAGACTAGTTTCCAATGACTAAGGAACTAGTCTTGGGAAAAGCTTAGGACAATAGGAAGCAAATCTTAATTTGCTACCAAGATACACAGAAAATAAAAAAAACTTATATTTTTCATCTTTTTCTTACCCCTTCCCTCCTTTTTCACTCCCTTCCAGATGTGGAAAAAAAAAAGTATACAAACCAAAAAAACCTTTTGTTGGGAAAAAAACTAAACAACCCTCAATAACTTATATAAAAAAGCACATTCAAAATTTTCCAAAATTAAACCCACAAAAATATTTTGTATATGATGGTCACAATATCACACTTGAAAATCAATTTTCATAAAGTAAATTGTGTATAAAAGACTTCATACATGGCAGTCACAACATCACACTTGAAAAGTAACCGGATATCCAAAAACCCAAAAGTAGGAAAAAGAACAGAACCAATTGCAATTTTTTACTCCGAAAACTAACACAAAATAAGGGATATCTCCATTTTTTTCTTTTCCAAAATAACTCTAGGTCCATCCTATTTTTTCTCCATCTTTATGCCTTTTTTCCGCATGCCTCCACAATCTCCATGGATTCAGCATGGTTGACCTTTAGCTTCTCCATATAGAGCTGATTCTTTGTAACTTCACCCTTGACATTCTTCCTCTCTGCGTATTCTCGGAAACTAATTTTTGAGACAATATAGAATGCATAGGAAATCCCGAAGTCTAAACACTTTTTTGGAAAATGAGAAATTTTGAATGTTTTAAAGATATGCTTAGCCATGATTGACATTGAAGAAGGACGAGAGAAAGATTAGCAACTGAAGAGAGTGAGAGAAGGAGAAGATGAAAGACTATTTGACTGATGTCTGGGCGTGTAAACAAACTGAGTTGTTCGCCAACAGATCGGTCAAAAGTTCGACTTGACCTCAAATTGAACTTGGTCGAGTTCGAATCTCTTAATGAGCAGATCTCGAGTATATGCATATTCTAGTCAAATGCTCATCGAACTTTTCGAGTACGTATATAATTTTTTTAATTATATATAAAATTATTAAAATATCTATACCCTTTAGAAAAATTACATATTTATCTTTGAAAAAGTCAAACTATGCAAGTTTGAGCCTACGTTTGAACTCATTTTATTTATTTCCGAACAAGTTCAAATCAAGTTCAAGTTTCATCAAATTTTTCAAAATCGAGTTCGAGCTCTATTTTTAACGTTCGAACTCATACTCGAACTCGAGCTTCATAAAAAATTTCACCTCAATCTCGATCTCTAATAGAGCACTATTCATCCTTGACTCAACTTGTTTATTACCCTATTAATAGGGACTCTTAGTCTCGCACACTTTACTTATATGTGCTATTGGCAGCACCAACTTTATGTGTGCTATTGACAGTACCTACGAAATTTCTTTATTAGCTGATTCACATCAAAGAGTAGGATATTTTATGACTATTTACTGCCCAAAATTATGTTTATTTAAGTATTTTCCAATTTACAACATAGAAATATAGGAATGACTTAGGTAGACACGATTATATGTATCGGTTGAAACAAAATATTTGAGCACCATGCATGGGACCCACATCTAAAACCCATTAATAGTAAGGATTTTCAAACCTAACCCAATCCGAAAATCCAACCCAAATGAATTTGGGGCTAAATGGCTTGGGTTATTGAGTTTTGGGTTACTTTGGTTGGGTTGCCCGAGTTTTGTTGGGTTGGGTTAGGTTTTATTTTTTAAAACTCAACCCAACCCAATTACCCAACAACCTAATAAAGTAAACTTATATTTTTTATTTTTCATTATTGTCCTAATTATTTCATTGAACTTTTTTTTTTCCTTTTCATTCTTGAAATAACATCTTATTTACCAAATTGTATATTTTTTTTCCTTTTTATTTTGACCTAACTATTTAATTTTTTACAAAAAATATATTTTTAATGGATGATTTTAGAATTAATAAATTTATAATTTTTTTATCAGTTTGAATTTTTAACCTAAATAACCCGATGATCAAGTAACCTCCCAACTAATACTTGGATTGGTTTTTACTTGGGTTGCTATATTAGTTAGGTTATGTTAGTTTTAATTGTTTAACCCCAAAAACCTAAAAATCAGAACTTGAAAACCTGCCAACTCGAAAACCCAATCCATGAACACCATAATTAATAGGATCTAATATTAACTGTATAATTTAACCTATATAGGAATAGTTGATCTTTGTTGTCCTTTGTGGCCTCTTATATACACTTGTTCATTAAGTGAACATAAAAATAGAGTAGTGGATTGATCTTTAATTCACAACATTATCATTAAAAATATTTTATTTTAATCTTGAATATGAATGACATAAATCATATATATATGGTAGTTTTTTTAAATATATATATACACACACACACATAAACATACATACTAGAAAAAAACATGTGCTTCATACGTGTAACACTCCTGATTTGTTAAAAATAATCTTAATTTTTAAAAAAATAAATAAATAGTTCGTGAATGATAACATATATTAAAAAATATAAAAATTTTATTGGTTGAGTTTTTTATGCAAAATTTATATGTTTTAAATATATATTTAATATCTTTGCTATTTTCTTTGTAACTATTTTCACCTATAGTTTTTATTTTTTATTATTATTTTATTTATTACAAACATTATACATAAAGTCCATTTATTATCAATAATTAAACAAAATTTCTCTTTTACAGAACAACATATGATTTTTACATCTTATTTTTATTTCTAATCTAGGAACCAATTGCCTGATCAGTTAAAGATTAAGATATTTTTCATGGTATTGAACTTTTAATATAATTTTGTAAATTCTTTGTCATTACTAAAACATAAAATCACTATCAAGTATGAAATATTATTTTATAGATGAAGTATTTTAATATTATTTTATTAGCAAAAAAATATTTACAGGAAAACAAATAATATGTAGATAATAATAAAAAATAATTATAATTTCGCAAAAATTACGAAAAAAATGAATCTAATTAAAATGTAAAGAATGGACACATCAAACAAAAATTATTATAAAAAATTAAAATCTAAATAAACTAATACACTCTCGAAATTATTGATAGGTATCACATAGTACATTAAAATCATTACAAAATATTAAAATAATTAGTTGATATTTTATGTTTTTCTAAAATGCACCAAATGTTAATGAAAACAATCTTTTATCTTACTATAGAATACATGCAATCCTAATGAAAAAAAAAAACATGTAAATCTAAAGATATTCAAAACTACACGTCTTTAAGTGAGATTTTATATAAAGTTCTATCATAATTAATATTCGTTTAACATATTGTATAAAATGTGTATATATAGAGAATATATTGGTATTTTTTTTGTATTTCTTAAATTTATAATAACATTCACTTCAATATTCGTTGATACTTTGAACTCTTTATTCATCTTGAATAGCATAAAATGTCATTAATTTTGATTCAAAATAGTTTCCTATTTCTCTTTTAGGTTCCTAAGTTATAATTTATTTTAACGACACCACTAATGACTTGATCATTTAAAGATAAAGTTTTTTTTATAATATTAAACTTTTAGATATATCTATATATTCTTTATCTTTACTAAAAAAATATAATCACTATCAAGTATCAAACATCATTTCATAGATGAAATGTGTTAAAATTCTTATCTTGGGAAAAAAATGTTAATAGGAGATCAAATAGTATATGGAAATAAGTACAAAATGATTAATTAATAAGGTAAAAAATGAATCTAAGTAAATGTAAAGAACAATGACATCAAACTAAACAAATTAAATTAATATATTCTCTATATATGGATAGGTATCACATAATATATTAAGATCGTTATCAAAAGATGAAAATAAAAAGTTGTTTTTTTATGTTGATCTAAAATGTGCAAAACATTAAGAAAAAAATCTTTTATCTTACTCTAAAATGCATGCAACTCTAATGCAATCAATATGTCCATTTGGATGACTTTTTTTCTATTATTCTCCAAATAATATTCTATAATCATTTCATACACATTTTTTAATCACCTTTTGATCTCACGTATATCACATAAAAAAGTTGTTATAGTACGTTTTCAAATAATATTCCTAGAATAATAATTGTCCAAGTGGAGTAGACATCCAAAATAACACGTAATTTTTATATAATTTATATTGTAATTAATTTTTTAACATATTGTGTAAATTATATATCCAAATTGAGAATATATTAGTATTTTTCCATGTTTCTCAACCATGTGATAACATTCACTTTAAGACTCTACTAATATCCAAAACTCTTCCCTTCATCTTGAATGCTATCAAATGCGGTTAACTTTAAAAATCTATTTTGATAAAGTATTTTACTATGAAATTAAATTTGTATTTATTAGATATATAAACAAAACCAAAGCTAATAAAAATGTGTGAATTTTGCTTTTGTTTTTTGCATACTTTTTTGATTAATTCCTTGTGTTGGTTACAAAGACATTTATTAAGATCTACATCTTTATTGTTTTATTAATATTGAAAAAATTGCATTGTAGTTTCCAAAGTTGATGTGTAAAAATAATCTATATTTGTAATTATTATAGAGTATTTAATAGTTTCCAAAATTGACATTTAAACTTAATATATACCAACAACTATTTATAGTATTTTATAGTATGATTTGTTTGCAAAATCAGCATCATTTTTATATTAGTTACTTACCTAAGTATTTTTTCTATATTATCACCACAAATTAGCATAGAATTAATTCTTGTACTGCAATGATTATTTTGGAATACTTTGGGCATGCATCATATCATTGGTTGAACTTATTTTCTACCTTTTCAATATTTATTATAAACCAATATTTTACAAGATTTTATTATTAAAAATAAGGATTTTGAAATCAAATATTACTGTTGAAGAGATATTAAATTAACAACTACTTTTATCTTAATTGAAAATTGTGAATTTTCTATTTTGTTCCTAAACTTCACTTTTGTTGTTTGGACAAATGATTAATTTTATTTTCTTCGTGTAGGGTAAGGCTAAAATCTAAATTAATCGTAATAAAATTTTAAATGAGATAAGAAAATAGTGTTATATACTTCATTTTTTTTTTTTTACTTTTATAAATATTCAATTTTTTATTTATATGATTATTATTAATTTTGTGGTTTTTTAAGTTAGAGTAAACCTTTGATATTAAAAGTATGTTCTTGAATTGAAACCCAATCAATTCAAACAAAAGCATAAAGTTTGTCGGAGACATTTTCTCTTCTTCTATGTATTTTCTGTTAAATATTAGTGGTGTTGAATTCTTTTGACAAACGTAATTTAATTCCTTGAGTAAAAGAAGCTGTTAACACTAATAAATTTGAAAGTTCAATAATTTAATTTATATGCTACGATGAACAACTAATTAATTCTGATACATTGATCCCAAAGCACAACAATTTCATGTTGTAACAAAAACAAATATATGATTAATCACATTAGAACAAAATACATTAGTATAAAACAGCAGTACAAGGTCAATATAGATGTTATCGGCATATAAATATGTAAAATAACAAAAGATGAGTCTAATTAACTAACATACAAGAGCATAATAAAGGAACACTTAGAAAAAAGAAAATAATTATTGTGAATTTGAAATATCTAAAATAGTTATAAAAGGTTATTTTTATTAGGAATAAAAAATAGAAACGATTTGAACATATATAATAGTTATAAATAATACTTTTATTTGGTCTTTCCTCAAGTATAAATAAATTTATACTCTTAAAAATTTATACCTTCTTATTATAAATCATACAAATAAAAAGTGGAACGTTTATAAAAGTAAAAAAAAAAAAATTTAGTACAGCGTATAATACTATTTTTGTATCTCATTTAATTTTTTATTACGATTAATTTAGATTTATTTTACCTTGCCCTATATGAAGAAAAGAAAACTAATCAGGCAACGAAAGTAAAGCTCCGGAATAAAATAGAAAACTCATAATTTTTAATTGATATAAAAGTATATGTTTAATTTTATATCTCTTTAACAGTGATATTTGATTACAGAATCCTTATCTTTAGGGTCTATTTGCTTGGATTGAAAATATTTTCTAGAAATTTTCTTGACGCCAAGCATCGAAAAACATTTTTCGATGTAAAATATTTTCCAATTTTTCTCTTTCCGGATGACAATAACTTACAAAATTTTTTAGTGTATCTTAAAAATGAGATTATATGTTCCATCTGTTATTTTTCTGGGTAGTTCAAAAATGAGATTATATCTTAAATACTTACTTTTATAACTTCATTTGCTAAAATTATTTTTGTTTTCAATTGTTGTTCATTTGTTTTTCTCTTCATTCTGGATCCCACAATATATATCATTATGCTTATTTCACCATTACATTGTATTATGATTTAATTTTAAAAAAATAAATTTTTATTGACTACAATACACATGTAAAATATTCATTACAATTGTTACAAGTCTTTTTAACTCATATTCATAAAATTAAGGATGAAAAACATTAAAAAGACTTATATTTCAAAATATTTTCATTTTGTCAACTAAGTACCGAAAAATTGTATGGAAATTGGATTTTCATATAAAATGTTTTCCAATGAAAATATTTTCCTCAGAAAAACATTGTACATTCAACCAAACGGACCATGAATAACATCATTTTATAAAATATTAGTTTGCAGTAACTATTGATGAGATAGAAAATAAGTTCAACCCATGATACGATACATGCCCAAAATATTTGATAATAATCATTGTAACACATACAAGAATTTTACACATAATTTGTGGTGATAATATTGAGAGAAAAAAAAAACTTAGGTAAGTAGTTAATATAGAAACGACACAGATTATGCAATAAATCATACTATTAAATAATCTAAATAGTTATTGGTATATATTAAGTTTCAATATCAACTTTGGAAATTACAATGGCGGTTGTCACAGTATT
This sequence comes from Cinchona pubescens, assembly GCA_025175665.1. Lineage (NCBI taxonomy): Eukaryota > Viridiplantae > Streptophyta > Magnoliopsida > Gentianales > Rubiaceae > Cinchona > Cinchona pubescens. Next base: position 790,379 of record JANKKI010000397.1, on the reverse strand, counting down.
TGATAAACAATATTAGTTTAGAGTAACTATTGATAAAGTTAAAAAAATTCAATTAATAGTACGATATTGTTCCCAAAATAATTTAGAATAATCATTGTAAGACCTACAAGAATACTATGGATAAATTGTAGGAATGACATAAAGAAAAAATAAGTAGGTAACTAATGTACAAGACAGTATAAATTATGCAAACAAAATCATACTATTAAATACTCTATAATAATTGTAAATATAGATTTCATTTAATTACACGTCAACTTTAGAAATTATAATGCAATTTTTTTACTATTTATTAAAATAATAAAGATATATAGATTAAATGTCTTGGTAAAAAATACAAGGAAATAATCAAAAAATTGCGCAAAAATTAAAATTAAAATTCACACATTTTTATTAGCTTTAATTTTGTTTATATATTTAATAAATATGAATTTAATTTCACAATAAAATACTTTATCAAAATACAGTTTTAGAGTTAATTACATTTGATCCCATTCAGGATGAACATCAATAGAATCCTGAAGTAAATGTTATCATAAGATTAAGAAACATAGAAAAATACCAATATTTTCATGCTCTATTTGAATATATAATTTACACAATATGTTAAAAAATTAATTGCAATATAAATTATATAAAATTATGTGTTATTTTAGATGTCTTTAGGACTACATATTTTTCATTAGAGTTGTGTGTATTTTAGAGTAAGATAATAAATTTTTTTCATTAATATTTGTATATTTTAGAGCAAGATAAAAGAACAACTTTTATTTTTGTATTTTAATAATAATCGTATACTGTGTGATTATATTATAGAGAATATATTAGTTTAATCTATTTAGTTTGATGTTTTTGTTCTTTACATTTTAATTTGGTTCATTTTTTCCTTATTAATTAATCATTTTGTAATTATTACCATGTATTATTTGTCTCCTATAAATATTTTTCCCCGAATAAAAGAATTTTAACACGTTTCATCTATAAAATGATGTTTGATACTTGACATTGATTTTATCTTTTAATAATAATAAATAATATATACATATATTTAAAAGTTCAATATTATGGAAAAATATTATACCTTTAAATGATCAAGTTATTGGTGGTATCGTTATAACGAATTATAACTTAGAACCTAAAAAGAAATAGAAACTATTTTGGATCGGAATTAACCACATTTTATGCCATTCAAGATAATGAAAAGTTCAAAGAATCAATGAGTACCAAAACAAATGTTATCATAAATTTAAGAAATATAAAAATATTATATTCTCTATATGAATATACATTTTACATAATATTTTAACAAAAAATTATTTCGATAGAAATTTATATAAAATCCCACTTAAAGTAATGTTTAATTTTGGATATCTTTAGATTTACGTGTTTTCTCATTGACATTACGTGTATTTTATACTAAGATAAAGGATTATTTTCATTACCATTCATTGTATTTCAGAACAATATAAAAAATTCACTAATTATTTTAATTTTTTATAATGACTTTAATATACTATATGATATCTATCAATAATATGGAGAATATATTAAATTAATTAGAGTTATTATAATTTTTTATAATAATTTTAATGTTTATTTTATTCATTCTTTATATTATTAATTTAATTTTTATAATAATTTTTGTTTGATGTATTCATTCTTTATATTTTAATTATATTCGTTTCTTTCTTATTTTTTGAAACTATACTTAATTATTTTTGTAATTATTATCCATATACCATTTGATTTCTAGTAAATATTTTTCACTAAAAAAAGAATATCAAAATACTTCATTTATAAAATAATATTTGATACTTGATAGTGATTTTATCTTTTAGTAATAACAAAGAAGATACAAATATATTTAAAAAAAAATCAATACTATCAAAAATATCTTTATCTTTAACTGATCAATTAATTGGTGGTTCGCTATAGAAAAACATAATCTAGGCACCTAGAAGAGAAATAGAAATAAGATGTAATCATACTTTGTTCTCATAAAAGAGAAAGTTTGTTTAATTATTTGAGAAGAACAAAAATTTATATATGATGTTGTAGAAAATAACTAACAATTATGAAAAAAGTAAAAATAAACTAAGGAGAAAATAATTACGAAGAAAAAAGAAAAGATATTATGTGTGTGTGTGTGTGTTTAAAATATATGGCTTTTGCATCAACAAAATCAACTAACAAAATTTTTATAATTTGTATTCTATGTTATCATTCACTTATTATTTATTTTTTATAAAAAATTTAAATTTTTAACAAATTATAAATGTTACACGTGGTGTATCTAATAAAGTTATGAAGTGACAAAGTTATCAACGTGTCACTAGATTCATTAAAGAAACGAAATCCGATTAAATATCTAAAATTAAAAATTGGTAATTTAATTTAATTTTGCTATGTGGATTGATTTTCACATATTATCTTAAAATTGTGAGTTTGTAAATCTTTTTCCTATTTAGAATTATAATAACTCAAAAGCTACTGTACAATGAAACTCCATGGCTTCAATAATTTAATTCGTTACTCTTGCCATGGATAGCAAATGCGCAATTCAGATTGGGAAATATTTACACCGACTCAATCGGTCTTTGACTTTCAATCTCATTCATAAACGTGTGATGTATATTAAATCTCATGAAATAAATTACATCAATTGATAAATAAAATTTAATAAGAATTAATCTGCACCATATGATGTATAAAAGTAAATAATTAATAATGCAGAGAAATTTAAAATTTTTATTTCTTATCACAGATCACATTAATTAATTTATGTGTAGTACAAGAAAAGTGTACAGATTATACTTTAAAGACTCGGTAAAATCTACAATATGTTTGGAATATCGATTCACAAGTAATAAAAATGCTCGGCCTCTAATGGTATCCACACGATAATTAAATTAGAAATCTTTACAAGATTAATTGATCCAAATCACGGAATAATAACTTCTTAATTATTTTTCTCCCTTTTTCCACGGATTTTTCTTTCTCAAACGTGACTTTTCACGTTTTTTATTAAACTTTAAAACCGTACTAGTACTACTGCTTAGTACTACTCTTATATTTGTGTATCACACACACATACACACACACATATATATATATATATATATATACATATTTATATAATAGTTTAGAATTCTAATCGAATTGGTTTTAGAAAATTACAATAATCTTAATCTTTTTAGGTTAAGGGCATATGAATAAATAAAAAACTATTAGAACTTCTAACATATATTACACATTAACTCTAAATATTTATATCTTATTACAATTAAAACCAAAAAGTTCATTTATCTCATAAATTGACCTATAAGTATTTCATACTTATCAAATTTATTTTAATTCGGAATTAATTATCCTTAAGTGTGCGATCCTTTAGATCTCGATCACTTTAGCAATAAGTATAAATTATAATCATAAATTAATTAGGATTAGATAAATTAAACACCTTTAATTTATCATTAATTCTCTAATTAATTAATTTACACTTATAGATCAAGATTGTCTCCTAGTAAAGCATCATGACCACCCAAGTGTTGAGATATGTCAAGCGATTCGACATCACCCATCTGTTATTTAGTTCCCGTGTAATTATTATCTTTTCACCATTTAAAGACATATATCTCAATTAATTCAAGAGTACAAATATAATGCCAATTCTTATTGAATTAATCAATTTACTTTTCTTTTTTTTTCAAAATACAACTCACTTGAAATAGAATTGAAGGCACCCTTAATTCTATTTCGACTTTGTGCAAAGATTTCCTAATCGTATTTCAAGAAGTAGCAATACTGGGATATACTCTCCGATTATAAGGAGTGATGAATCCTCTATTGGTCATATCTTATCTTATCATAATTCATATTATACCCTAACTCTACAGTATGTGCGAATCATTGAGAGTAATGACTAATTATAATAATCCGCAGTCAAGATAACTCATGACCTCAAGTCAAAGGACCATTAATCCACTAACATTTAAATAATAATCCATGTGGAATGCTCTTAGCGGGTCAATCTGATGCACTTATTCTCAATAAGTATTCACATACAATTATGAGCTAATCTACCCGTATCAAATATAACGATTATTTTAATATTCACAAATAAAATATAATTAAGGATCATCATCATAATTATTTATGATTTCATATATATATATATATATATATATATATATTTAAAAATGTCATATTACAAAATATACATAAATATAAAAACGTAACTCATCCCTAAAATAAATTGACTTTAAAACATACATTAACAAATAATCTATGAGCGAAGTTAAAGATCATATCTAATTATGTTTTTTCCATTCATAGAAGCTAAGATATTGTTTGCAAATCGAATTCTAGTGCGGAAAAATGTCAATATTTCTTGTATTTACTTTTCAAGGAAGTTAATACTGTCATGATCAATAATCTTAAAGTAAAATAAGAATAAATTTTGAAATTTAATTATCATTCTTTTTTGAATTATTTCACTTTAATGTGAGATCTAATTGGTCACAATGAATGAATCGCTAAATTACAAGCGCACCAACTGATCGATGTTACCTGTTGGGGCAAATATATATAACTTGCCCGCAATAAAACAGCCCCTAATTACATGTAATGTCGTGTTTCCTAATTGAGTATGGCATAAAGCTTCCTTAATGACAACATGTTTTAAAGGCTAACAACATTACTGATAGAAACTACATCATTTTAGTATTTATTATCAAAAAAGGAAAGCAATTATCAGATTCTAATGTGAGTTGTTTCTTTTTTCTGTCTATTTTGTGAAAGATCTATTGTAACTGCCACACTTGAACTTCTTGTATTCCACTGTTATTTCAAGAGTATGTCTGATTGTTATTCTAAGAATAATATTTCTTGAAATACAAGTAGTACTATTTACCATTTCCCTTCTTTTGGATTGTTAGTTTACAAATAATAATTTGTAAGTGTTTCATGAAATACACTTGTCAACAACTTTTTTTTTTATCTCATATATTGACTCTATTAAATTTTTTGCCATAGAAGCTTTCTTGTGATTTAAAAAAAAAAAAAAAAAGACACAAGAAAGAAGAAAAGAAATTGCTTTCTTCCAAATGAAATAATAAAAAAATGGAACAGCTTCTCCTTCCTCCGTACAAGTAGTGATCTGGCTGTGGGGTGTGCCGTGTCAAAAGCTTAGCAGGTTATTGGCCTTCTGACAGAGCGAGCTGTGTCAAACTGTCTTTACAGACGAGCCGTGTCGTGTTGGATTAGAAATTTTGAAATACTTGGCCTAGACTCCGCTCCCGTGCCAGGCCCATGAAGGGGCAGGGTATGTTGGTCTCGGGCTGACCCCGCAGGTTGGCTCTTGAGCTAATCCTCAGATTGGCGCCAATATGAGGATAAAAGTAGAAATTAAAGCAAGTTATTATTTATTTTATTTTAAATTAATATTTAATACTCTAGATTATTAGTTATTACTCAAATTTAGTACTTAGTAGTCTCGGTTATTATTTATTATTTTAAGTTATTATTAATTAGTACATTATTTTTTCATTACTTATTAGTAAAAGTTTCATATATATATATATATAAAGAAACAAGTTGTATTAGTTATTAAGTCAAGTTATTACATAAAATTTCAAGTTATTACTTATTATTTCAAATTATTAGTTGTCATCATTGCAAGTGTTACCTATTTGGAGTTAGTATTTAGTAGTCTAAGTTGTTACTTATTTATTCTAAGTTACTACTAACTAATTCAACTTGTTACTTACTAATTCAAGTTATTATTAATTAGTACTTCTTTTTTCATTACTCATCTATTATATATGAGTCCAATAAAAAAAATACATAAATATTATTGGAAAAAAATTATTTAAAATGCTGTATATTAAAAAGAAAAGTTCAAAAATTACTAGTCAATGGGTTGACTGGGATGGCATGGGGGCCGGTCATAGCTAAGAAGTGGGGCGGGTTGTGCCAGTTACGGATTGTGAAAAATCAAGTTCGAAACCAGTCTTAAATAATTAGACAGATTGAGACCATTCTGCTACAGTATCTAGACGTGTCGAACTTTTTACAGGTAGATGATCCAACGGGCCAACCCGACCGATTACCATCTCTACATACAAGCTGCACAAGATGTTTTGTTACTATTTCCTTGAGAAACTCGATTTCTTGTCTTTGTTCAATATTCTGAAGTAGTGGGAAAATGTTTTAAGGTTTGACAAGATAAAAGTTGGTGATGGGTCGATAGATGCAGACACATCACGAGTGATTTGAGGGACATTTGTTAGGTAAACCACACGAAGGATTCACAGCAATAATATAGTATCGCCGACTGTGTCTATTTTAGAATTTTCCCAAATTCCAGTTAAGTGGAGCTCCAAAGTCTCCCAAATTGGCTTCAGCAATCACAAATCACAGCCCATTTACAGCGAGGAGGCTGGGCCCTTTGAAACCTGCAAGTCCTGTAACATGCACATGCCATGCTCTAGTACTACTCTGTTTTCATTAAATCTACCTGTTTTCAGAGGCGAGAATTACAACGTTTAGATCACATGATCCTTTGAGGTTTCGTCCAATTATTTGTTTTGGCATGGACACTTTGTCGTCTCAATTGTTTTCCAACTGCCGCATGTATAGCAGAAATCAAAAACAGTTGTGAAACTTGGAATCAAAATGATGGCTTATTGGGTTAATTTCCTACGAGAACTCTGTAGTAGTACTACCCAAGTTCGTAATAGGTGGTTTATTTCGGGGGTAAATACTTAGATAGATCTAATTTTTGATCCTATTTATATATTCTGTGGTATGAATTAAATTTTAGAAAATTTATGACATCAGTTAATATAAGTAAAATTTTTTAAGATTTAATTCTAGCCACAAGATGTATAGATAAAATTAAAGACAGAATTTATCTAAATATTTTCTTTGGTTAAGAAGTTGTGGTGACTAATTGGGATTTGAGAGTAGTTGGTTGGTAGGGACACACCTAATTAAATGCTTGAATTACAATGTTTCAGGGGGCTTGTTGTGTATCCATACCTTTCGGCCAAATATCTTGGGCCAATCACTATTTGTAGAAGCTAAGCTGCGCCATATTTTAGCAGCGGCGGTAAAACTGAAATGAGGTCCAGTTCATTATATGACCGTGACAGAAAATTTTAAAATAAACCGTATTTATAAAGTTATATCAGCTGAATTTATACTTTAATATATATATTAAATTTAATTGAGTAACGTGATTCATTTAAATTAAAAGATTCATAATATAACAATACCTATGAACTTAAGAATTTCCCGTACCATTATCCTGACCCTGACCTTGTTTACCAATGAACGAAAAAATCAACAGAAAAAGGAATCTTATTAAAAAAAAAAAAAGTAAGCAAGCACCCTGATGTGAATGGCAGACGAGGTATTTTTTCACTATTTGCATGAGCATGAAAATGCATCACTGATTGATCGGTAAATACAGCATTTCTGTAACATCGCAAGGATTGAACAATATTAACTCATATTGCAGCACCGAAAAACAAAAAAGATGCTGTATAAAGAGAGTATTTCGAGATTTTAAAACTTCATCAAACACGGATCGTCAATGTCAGCAAAGTGACAACAATGACAGACTGCTACATTTATTTAAAATTATAACGACATCTCGTATTTCTTTTATTCTTTATTGGTTGACATTCAACTGTTTGAAAATTTTATATGTATCAATCCATTATTGATGATACGAAGTTGACACTAAACATTTAATCTGCATCAAATATTCATACCTTAAGCATCTTTTAACCGATATTAAGCACACAATAGCCACAAAAGAAGCAGAATAATAGTGGAATTCAATCATTCAACCTAATTTACAGGCCAAGGGTTAAAGCAAAATGTATGGCTGGTAAATTTAGGTGATGGAATTAATATTGTTGGACAAGTGTATTGCTGCTGCTGCTGCCTTCTCAGCGGCGCATTTACTTCTACATTAAAACCATTGCCCTTTAGGTGATGGTCCAGTTGCTTAAATTCAGGAAAATGAAAATTCATTTTTTGCGGATATGGTTGTATGACTCGTACCAAAAGAACCTATGTGGTTATGATTTATGTTGAAAAGAGTATAATTAGCTATGTGGTTTTTATGATTTACTATGTGCAAAGAGTGTAATTAGCTACCTCGATAGACCTTTTTTTCACATTTTTCTTGATACAATAATAATTAACCAATTTGTCAACCTAACCAAAAAATAGTATGCCTCTCATGACTGACAGATAAGAGTTGAGGACATTCTCAATCTTAAATCTTCCACTCCTTCAGACCATATTAAAGAAACTCTTTTCCGACCAAGCTCCCAACCCCCTACTAACAAAACCACCAAATACCTTTTTTTTTTTTTTGGATAAAATTTTACATTGACAAAAGTGCGTGTACTATTTAAACACAATACTGACAGATCTCACAATACGACTTGTTGTGAGATTTAGATAGAACTTATAATTTTTTTAAATTGATGCATGCACATTAATTCTGTTAGGATTGTAACCCCGAATATTTGCAGAAATCACTTAATAAACCCTTGAAGATAATAACGAATATAAATAAAGAGAAATATAATAATAAAAGGGATACAAAAATTTACGTGGTTCGGTCAAAAGACCTACATCCACGGGCGAAGGGAAAAACATCCACTAATTAAAGAGAATTACAAATTTGGAGAGACCTCCATGCAAAATAGGCTATAGGCACCTAGATAACAAAAGCATAAGAGAGCCCAAATAAGGCTAGATGGCCATAAAGGTCCTGAAAGCCCACTAAAGCTCTCTTGGCTTGGTGCCCTTAAAACCTTAATTAAGACCCTTAATTTATAACATTAGATGGAAGAGAAATACTCTTCCCAAACCAATGTGGGACAAAACAAAACATACAAGGCATACCCAACAAATCTCCACCTTGACTTGTATCGCATAATAAATTCTCGTAAAATGGCAAATCTTCACAAAACGAATTTCTCCACCTTCTCCACAAAAGTGTAATAGCCCAAATTCTCGATTCACAAATGGATCGGCACAACTCTACCTTCCCCAACAAAGTCCCAAATTTGTACTCAGCGCAAGCCCACTCTTCATCTACAAAATAGGCCCAACAAAACTCTTCACAAATACCAAATGGACGACTAGGAAGCTCAAACGTCCAATACACAAAGAAGAGTGTAACAAAATAGCCAATACCAAGAAGAATTCAGAAGAGTGTAACAAAATAGCCAATACCAAGAAGAACGAGTAACCCATGATTCAAAATTTCTCAACTCAAAACTTCGTTACCTTCAAAATTTCTCAACTCAAAACTTCGTTACCATCAAATTGGCTTAACTCGGGTCCCCGACTCTCGTTACCATCAAATTGGCTTAACTCGGGTCCCCGACTCTGATACCAATTTGTTAGGATTGTAACCTCGAGTATTTGCGGAAATCACTTAATAAACCTTGAAGATAATAACAAATATAAATAAAGAGAAATATAATAATAAGAAATCACTTAATAAACCCTTGAAGATAATAACGAATATAAATAAAGAGAAATATAATAATAAAAGGGACACAAAGATTTACGTGGTTTGGTTAAAAGACCCGGTTTAAACCACCTATTGTGTATGGGTAGACTACTACAGATCTTCTCAGTAGGAAATTATCTAGATCATTTTAAGAGACAGAGTTTTTGTTTCACATTGGTTTTGTGATTTCTTATTATTATATTGGCTTGTGCACTTAAAACCTTAATTAAGACCCTTAATTTATAACATTGGATGGAAGAGAAATACTCTTCCCAAACCAATGTGGGACAAACCAATGTGGGACAAAACAAAACATACAACGCATAACCAACAAATTCATACAAGTTTTTTTTTTTTTTTTTTTTTTTCTTCTTACTCTCAAAAGCCACAACACTTCACTTAACAATTGAACTCATAATACTTGCCTCCACTAATCACCAAGTCCACCACCCTTGCTATACCTTAAAAAGAGAAAAACAACTAGAACTAACCATCAACAAATTAAGATAATACTCTCAAACATATGAGAATGGCTTTGGTTTTCTCCTACATCCTTTCCCTCTTCTTCATCCTCCTCCTCTCATTCTCCCCCATCACAACACCTACAAAACCCCCCCAAGACCTCGTCTACACATCATGTGCTCATGCAAGCTACCCCAACATCTGCCTAAGAAGGCCCTCTCATCCTTCCCCGGCCCGGCCAACAGCCTCCGAGACTTAGCCCAAGCAGGCGTGAAAATCAGCATATCTCGCTCCCACAAGGCCTCAAACTACCTTTTACAACTCAAGAGCCACAGCAAGAGAGAACGAGGGGCTTTAGGTGATTGCATACAACAAATGAGTGATTCGGTTTACGAGCTCACGAAAACTCTTTCTGAGCTACAAAGTCTTCGTAAAGGGAGTGAATATAAGTGGCATTTGAGCAATGCAGAAACTTGGGTAAGTGCTGCATTGACCTATGAAGATACTTGTCTTGATGGATTCAAGGAGATTAAGGTGCAGGTCAGGTCTGATGTCAAGAGGGCCATCACAAATGTTGCTAAAGTTACTAGTAATGCTCTCTATCTCATCAACTCTCTTGATGAGTCTCGTGGTTAATTATCATGTATTCTTGAAATTATAATTGAACCCCATCCAAAAAAAAAAAAAACCCAGAATTTTAATAATGTTTTGTGTAAATACATAAATATATGAATCTTTTCTTCTTTTTTTTTTTTTGCTGAGTTTTTCTCAGGAATGTAATCTGTATCAATTTGTGTACCTTATCAATTGGAGTAGTAGTATCTTAGTCAAAGCAGTGTGCACTTTGTTTGGATAGAAAAGTTTTTTATTACTTTTTAAACAATATTTTGCTACAGTAATTTCTTTATCAGAATAAAGAAAAAAGAAGCAGATTTTGCATTGATTAGAATTAGTGCCTATGAATTTCGAGTGACAAAGATTCTGGTGAGTCATTATTAGGTGTGCAAACAAATCAACCTGTTCGCGAGAGATTCTGAGTTATTAATCGGGGTATAAATGAATTAAATTATTTGCAAGTAGTTTGTGAGCAAATCGATCAAAAGTTTGACTCGATATCGATTTGAATGACTTCGAATCGAGCTTGCTCGAACTCGAATTACTTGACGAGTCAAATTCAAACATATGTATATTCTACTTGAGTGCTCGTCGAACTTTTCGAGTAGAGTGTGGTATATATAAATTTTTTTATTATATGTAAAATTACTAAAATGTTTGTTCTCTCGAAAAAAAAGTTGCATATTTACTTCTGAAAAAGTCAAACTATTTTTGTTTGAACTCAAATTCGAGATCGTTTTATTTATTTTCGAGCGAGTTCGAATCGATTTCGAACTCTATCAAATTTTTCGGGTTTAAACTCAAACTCTATTTTTAAAACTCGTTTGAATTCGAAGTCGAGTTCGATCCGACTTCGATCCTCACAAAAGAATTTCGAATTCAAACTCAAGTAAAATACTATTTGAATTCGATTCAACTCGTTTACACTCCTAATTATTGAATTGCTTAGTTAGAATGAAATGGTTTCATGCTCTTGATACATTCTGGTGAATCATCTCACACATAATTCAAATAATGACTCAAACACCATTGAAAGAATTCATTTAAAAATGACTTACTTCTCTACAAAATATGATGTCGTATTTTTTCAATTAGTGGGTCATCATTCTAAATGGGAGTTTCCTGTTCCTCCTTCAACAACTAAAAATTAGTCAAAATAAATTTAACAACTACATGGGGTGCCATACAAGAGAAACCCCACCAGTTTTCTCATTACACGATTACCATGTGTTTTAGCACATTAATTTTAAAGATAAATCGTCTCTTGTAAATTGGGTTGCGGATAAATTATTGTACTAGGACTCTTTAGTTACGCAATCAGGCTTCAGATTTTTTTGTTTAGAATAAGGACAAAAGTGTTTATTTAAAAATATATATATATATATATATATATAAATAGGACAAAAGTGATATTTATATAAGCTAGCCAAATAAATTATAGTATGTATTTATTTCCGTACCCAGTCGCCATAATTGCTGAACAACATATATATATATATATATATATATATATATCTCTTATATATATATATATATATATAAAAGGACAAAAGTGATATTTGTATAAGCTAGCCAAATAAATTATAGTATGTATTTATTTCCGTACCCCGTCGCCATAATTGCTAAAAAGTGTTTAGGTATGATGCACAATAGCAGATCCAGAAAGCAATTTACATTTTTTTGCCCCTCAGGTTTGAAATAATCAGATTTTTAGCACATGAAAATGTAATACTATCTTAGTTTTTTTCATAGTAAAGCATTTATGCAGGGTCCCCATTCTATTCTTGCACATTAATTCATTTCAAATCTGCTAAGTGAAACATAGTTGTCAATTGTACCTTTAAAAGATGGAACATTTAGAGCTTTTCAACTAAGAACGTGATTTGTTTACTTTTTGACATTTTTTTCAACTTGAAATTAAGTTCAAAAGGAATTAATGTAAATATAACATTTAACATAGCAACATCTTTCGTTCTTTAAACGTTCTTTAATTGCTTTGTGGTGAGTTCGATCAATCTTGGTTTTGATTGTGAAAGGTTTAATTCCTGTTCTTTTACAATCCAGCCAACAACGGAAGAATGACAGCAATTACTACTGAAATGCAGAAAGTCCACAAGACATCTTTCGTTTTCTGGATCTCTTCTTCTGCTTAGAAATTGCAACCAAATAAATGCCAAAGCGGGCAAATATCTGAGATCAAAATTTAGTGATACAGGTCGGAAATTATAACTTGTACAGCGAAAGCAAAACTGGCAAATGCACCTTGTTTTGTTGCAGTGCTTCCAGTTCATATCATCGTCAAAGACCTAAAGTAATTATATGCATAAATAGAAGGGGTAATCGGGAGGAAAGAAATCCAACAAAATTTGCACGAGGCTAATAGCATCTGCAGGGGCTCCCCAAATCTTCCAGCATAGACAATCATTCAAATGCCTTTACGGTAGAAGGAACCCAGAGAATCTCACAAGATGCACATCTTTTCAGCCACGAGAGCACTGAGGATCTCCTTTCAAGTACATCAAAAAGTTAAGATTCATAAACTTCTGCTTCTATCTTCCTGAGAATCAAGTTAACATACATATCATGTTCCGCACACATTCCACTTCCATTATAAGAAATAATACTATCGCCAGTGTCATTCCAAGCTCAATATTACTCTAAACCAATAAAAGTCTACGTACCTTTGGCATCATTTCTGGCCAAATCAAGCCCCAAAAGAAATCTACTTGTATGGAGCAAATAATATTGAAGAGTTGTGACCACCAAATCCAAATGAATTGGACAACGCTACTTTGACATTGAGTTGTTCTTTCTCCGGTCCCACCAACAGATTAGCATCCTAATTCATGGTACAAGTATCATGAATTTCCAATAAAAGTTTTCTTATTTGACAAAATAGACCCTGCTTGGAAATGGAACTATAGCATAAAAAGTGATCTAGCCCTAAATTTCAATGTGTAAGCATGAAAAGCATTTTCATCTCCCAACAACTTAAATACAAATAGAAATGCCATTCCAACATTGACAAGGTACATCAAGCAATTCACTTAACAAATATAGAATATGCAGCACAGCTGTTAAATAGAGCAGCCGCCAACTCAAATTGAAAAGTCCTAACCTAGAAACTTTCTCTAGTAACTCTAGCAAAAAAACCACCATGCAGCAATACATGTCATCATTAATTCCTTCTAAAGCATTAGACGATGCTTACTTGCTACAACAGTGACTCCACTAATAGAGAAAACTAAACATCACAAGCAATATAGAGAACATACCACACCATCATCTGGGCTTTCAAGATTGATATTTGGATGAACCCACCCTGTCCGTATAGCCTGCAAGAAAATGAAGCCCAATTTGAAGAATTGAGCTAATTTTTTGGTTTTTGGGTTGAGGGGGTACTAATTGCATGATTTTCTACTGACAACTAAAAATGAAAATATTACTGCCAAAGAAGGTCACAAAAACAACGGGGCTCCACCTAATCAAATACCCAAGTGTACTACAACAAACACAATGAGTTCCAAGAAGGCCCTTCAACACAAGAGTTCTGAATGTTAGAGAACTGAATTTGAATGCAAACTGGTTCACTGAGACTTCCAGCAAAAGCTAAGAAGTTTCCTTATAATGTCAATTAAAAAATTTAATGGCTTGTCCAAAAACGTTAGTATCAGATATGTCAAACAGTATTTCATCTAAGGCTGCATGGAGCATTATGATTTATAAAACTGAAACAAATATACTCAGTCCATCAGTGGCCACATATAAAGAAAGAACAATGGTATACACAAAGCATATCTTACAAAAAGAAAGTCAGAGTTTAAATACTGTTGATGTCCCATTTCCAATCCATGTAGTAGCTTCTAAATTCCAAATTCCTCAACGTGAATACAGCATTTACATGTTCAACCTCTAACTTTGTAATCACCACTTAATGACAATGTCTAAACTGCAGCCTTTTCACATTGCAGATCCCCATGAGTCTCGAAATAGGTGGCTTGTTTCTAAACTAAAAAGTGACAATGCCTTTGAAGTTTCAGTCAATTGGTTGAAAATCTTGAGAAAATGTTGCCTGCCTAGTTAGAAGTTTCTTTTGTCATTGCTTTCGTTTTCATTTTGTAGCCTGATTTCTATTTTGCATGCCTTTATTTCTAATCACATGTAACTTAAAATTTTTTGTTACTCCTCAGAAATATACAAATGGAGATACAATTCCAAGCTGTATACAAAGGAAATGGGGTAGTTGTTGCTAATAAAACAACCACCATGAGAATTACATCTCAGTGATGCCTGCAACCCATGAATTCTTCAAATAGATGGAAATATGATGCTCAATATTGAAGCAAATAAATGAAATTTCTAGAATGTCTATCATTCACAGCATTTTCTAATGCAGGCAATATTATGACAGATGTGATCCAAAAGACATGCCCAAGTTTCTCCAAAAATCATGAATGCCACAACAGACTACCTGCACAGTAGCAACAGCTTCAACACCCCCAGCAGCTCCTAGCAGATGGCCTATCATGGATTTTGTAGAGTTCACACGCAACTGGAGGAATTGAAAATAAGTACAAATCAGAACCATGGAAGCCAAAAGTAGGAGCAAGAAATACACGAACCATGTAATAGAAATTGAAAGTAACCTCCAGCTGCTTTTGGAACCTGGTTCTGGCCAAAACAATGAACAAGCGCTTGATATTCTTTAAGATCTCCTGCATGAGTCGAAGTAGCATGTGCATTTATATAGTTCACATCTTCCTTAGACACTCCAGACTGAGCTAAAGCTTTCTCTATGCACAGGATGACACCAGTTCCTATTCATGCAAACATACTAACAGGTTAAACTGCAATTCCATGAAAGTTAGTCATAAACTGCAATATAGTTACATGATAAAATTCCACTATCTGGCCTGCATTTAAGGATAGTTATCGTCCCAATGTGACTAAATTGCTTTGGAGAAAAAGTTACCAGATATAAGAGCTGCAAATAATTTTGGGATATCAAAAAAATTTTTAATTTCATACTCAAATCTACTTAAATCCAAATAAAGTGCATACATACCACTTAGCTTACAAATATGTATCAATTTTGGTAAAGATATATGGCATATCTAATAAGAACTTGTCACATTAAGTTACAATGTTTTGGCACCAGTGTCTTGAAACAGTCACATAGATTACCAGGAAAAATTGCAAAAGAACAAAATTCTTCACTGTGACTAGAATAAGATTTACTCTATCATGCCATCATACAAGACAAGCCCATAGATTGCCAAAATAAATTGAATTTAATCATGCAATCATCTTTTAAGTAAACCAAGAATTTCTCACATTCATATGATCAACCCATACTAGAAAATTACAAAAACTTCAAGTTGTGCATTACAACTCTTTTCGAAATTACTTCCACGACTAGTTTAATCTCCTATTTAAAATATTCAAGGTTACCCAAGCACTTCATTCCTACACGTACAGCATAATCAACTACTAAGTTCTATTCACCACCCTTCTCCCAAAGATCAAGTCAAGAGGATAGCTGGTGCATAAAAGATTATGAGATACGTTCAAAAGACCATCAATCCCACGACACATATGTTAAGATTTCTAGGCCATATTCATCCCAAGGAAAACAAACATTCCGATTAAGAAAGATTCGTGAATCTCAAACTTGGCATTTTGATCTGCACAACAATCCCAAGTTCAGGGGGAAAAAACAACTTGAAACTTACCTTGTGGATGTGGCTCTGTCATGTGATAAGCATCACAAGTGAAGCTTCCACCCAAAAACTCTGCATAAATATTTGCACCTCTTTTCTGTTCATATGGGTATAAACGACATGGTTTTGGAAACAAATTCAATCAGTTACAGGGGAAGAAATAAAAATAAATAAATAAATAAATAAAGGCTATAAGCATTTTTTGTTTCATTGACATAAAAAACACAATCTTAGTACTGTCCAAGGTTGGCTTTACCTTGGCATGTTCAAGTTCTTCCAGAAGTAGAACTCCGGCCCCTTCTCCCATCACAAATCCATCGCGATTCTGTTGAATAATAAAATATGAAGTTATTGTCTACTCTAGAGAAACGGGAAACTGAAATCAGATAATCCACTTAGATTTTATTATTCATTCAATATAGAAATATAACTCTGAATACATTCTTGAGGCATGACCAACCATCAGTGAAACTTTTACTTGGCAAGGAAACAGCCAAACTAGGATTAGCCACCTTATTGTCCGCATTTTTTTGCTCCAGAACTCAAGAACAACTAAGGACTTTATTTCCTACATCTACGAGTCCAAAATGAACAGGCAGTAATAAAAGCATGAGATTTAGAGACATTACACTGTCCCAAGGGCGTGAAGCTTTACTTGGATCACTGTTTCTCTGAGAAAGTGCTCTGCATGCCACAAAACCACCCAATCCTGCAGCAGAATTTATGACAATAAACTTCAAATTTTTAAGTGGCTAAAATTAATACTATAAATCAATGAAACTACATATACTGATATACAATACCAATGGGTATGATAGCAGCATCTGAGCCTCCACAAAGCATCATATCCTGCATGTTCTCCACAAGTGTAAGAAAGCATGGCATGCAGCAAGATGTTTTAGCTCTGTATGATTACTTGTCATGATTCTCTTTTTAAAAATTAAAATATAAATACATATATAGTTACATACATATATATACATATATATATATATATATATATATATATATATATATATATATATATATCTCAAAAGAGTTCAAATATCTCGAGCTTGATTTTTGCAAGCAATAATGCAAGACACCTACAGCTTCTCCCCTAACGATGTGATTAGCAGCATTCAATATGCAAAAGTTGCTAGTAGCACAGGCAGTAGATATTGAATAGTTTGGACCCATCCATCCCTGTATTCAAAACAAAAATACACACTTAGAAAGACGTGACCAGTTTAAGTAATTCGTTGAGTCAATATTAACAAGAATTTTGGAATTAACAAACCAAATCCATGGCCAGCATGGCAGAACCCATGTTTGTGGTTGCAAAAGGTACACAAAAAGGATTCATCTTCTTGTATGAGATCCGTAAAGCTTCAATTGCATCATTGAAAACCTGCTCCATTTATGAAAAATTCCAGAAAATGGGAAAAATTTTGTTAAAAAAATGTGGACCAACATTTAAAAGATGAAAAACGACACCTTACATTATCAAGGATAAGAAAACTCTATGTTCTTTTTCCCATTTGCAAGGATTAAGGGTTCAACATAGAAATTCTGAGCCCAAATACTTCCTGTTAAAAGTTTTTCCACCATCTGAAGATGTTGGAAGGTAAAAGAGTATAGTAATAGTAGTAAAGTAGTATTTTTGGTAGAATTAAATGCTTCCATTATGGCCATCTCAGTTCACACTAAAGATAATTGTGTAAGGGTTGAATGGTTCAGCTTTTAAGCTTAGCAAGCTAGATAGAGAATGGAAAGCATTGAGTTCCAAAAGCATCACAGCATTGCTGAATATAATAAAAGGAAATGACAAGGGACTGTATATGTTTGTCCTATCCAAACAGTAGCAATGGAAATAACGGTGGTCAGATAAAAATCTGGTGGACTCATCTATGTAACCCTCATGGCCTCAGTATAAATCGGTGTGATTGATTTTGTTTATTACACAAAAAATATTAAAGACGGACACATAAGGTACGAATTGTGCACCTACATGTTGCTGCAATGGTGAAATCCCAAAATCAGCAACCATCAACTGAATCTCTAGTAACAAAGAAGCAAAAGAGAAAATTTACCTTCATCCCACCCATGGCTGAGCCAATCAACACCCCACACCTAGTTTTGTCCAATTCATCCATAATATCTTCTGTAATTCCACCATTTACCAATGCCTTCTTCCCAGCAGTCAGCATATAAAGCATGAACTTGTCCATTCTTTTAGAAAGTTTAGGTGCAACCCAACCATCTGTTGTGAAAGACTTGATCTCTCCAGCAATTCTCTGTGTTTAAACCCTAAATATTAAATTTTCAAACCAGTGGCCTCCCAAAAATATGAGAATGAGAAATCAATAACATGACATACTGTAGGGAAATTGGAACAGTCAAAAGCCTCTATCTCGCTTATGCCACTAACACCTTCAAGCAAATTACTGTAAAATACATCTGGATCATGACCAAGCGGAGTCTCTACACCCATCCCTGTCACAAAATAAAAAGAAGAAACCACTCTCCTTTGCTTGGTGTAAGGTTTCTTCTTTGGAAAGATTTCCATAGCAGGTTCCACTGCTATGGCCACTACTTTCCCTGAATAACTCCACATGATCAGAATGGAATTGCATTTATGGAATATTAATTCGGAAACAAAAGGAATACAACAGAGCAGCGTAGATTGCAAAAAAAGCTGTCATCAAAACCATTATGAAATATCCAGGGAAAGTGCATATTAACAAGAAGGCTGACCAAGTGAAGCAGGGGCAAGGGAGGAATAGCTATATTGATTCTTCAAAAGTAATATTTCTTGATTATTTTTAAGGACTTGGCATCTGTAACCCTGAAGCTACTGAGTTTGACTGTTCTTGCAATAATCCTCCAATATAATAGCGTCATAACCTTAACCATATGCCTTCCCCTAGCTGCACAGTCAGCAATGGATATGGTTCTTACCAAGTGAATAAGGTTTTTGGTACAAGGTCAATAAAAACTATCACCTATACCAGCAAACCTAACAGGATATGAACTCAACCTCAACCAGCACTTCTCAAGGCATATACTTTCTAAAATCTAACTATATTTCAGAAAACACGGAATTCAGTGTCTTTTTTCATAACGAAATTTCGGCCTTCTCATCCTTCTCATCTCTCCTTGTTAAAGTAAAATCCTTGAGGTTCTGAAACAATTGATGACTTTAAGCACAACAAATAATAATCCTAATAATCCTAAACAAAGTAAGTGAATAGTTTAGTATCTCCATCATTTATTGACATTGTGTAGAAATAATACAAGCAATGAAGCAGCATATGTACTATGGCTGCAAGTTGACCAATGGCTGCACTCTTGCAGTGTTCATGCATAAAGACTGAACAGCATGTCACCACCCAATTATCAAGCACCAAGCCTCCACCCAAATAGAAAACACGTGAGCAGTAAATTTCATTAATTATTGATATTAATCCAATACTAATTACACCGAAGGAATAGTCTCAAAATTCACAATATTCACATGTTTACTATTTTCTGTGATTGTCCAAATGACTATATAACTGAAAATCACACAGAAAATGAATCCAGCCCCAAATATATATATATATATATATATATATATGTATGTATATATATATATATATATATTTTTTTTTTTCCACCTATAATTTATTATTATTATTATTATTTTTATAAATCAACCCACATCACAATAGAGAAACCTCAAATTTCAAACCTTTTAATTAAGCCCAGATCCCAAATCCAAATAAAAACATAAACATAAAACCCCTCAATATTTCGCAAAAACAATAAAAACCCACAATTATATACTAGCATGCAAATAATTGGGGAAAATCAAGGGAAAAAACACCGAAAAATACCACGATTACCAGAATGAACAGCACGATTAAGCTTATTACGTCTGCTGCGGCGGACAGGAAGTGCTCCATCATCACCACCAGAGAAGAACGGAGAAGAAGAAATAGTCCGAAAAAAGTCAGGGCACGGTTCAAACGCCAAACAAGAACTCATGAGATTCCGAATTGTGGTGAAAATTCATGACGGGCGACACATTTGGACGAAATAGGAAAAGCCTTCCTCCTTTTACGAGCAGCCCATTTGTTAAATCGGGAGGAAATAGAAGAATATGGGCGGTTGGAGCTTAACATCGAAACGGTCGTCTTTGAGTCATTTTCACAAGCAACTGACATGCATGCCGCCATTAACCATGAACACACCATTGATGAAGCCATTAAGCCCAACCCACGTCGAAATTATGTACTTATATGCTTATTAAGTATTAATCAATCGACCATCTATGGAAATGGAGGTGTCATGGAAGGGGCATTTCTGAATCTGAGAATGCTCAGAGAGGAGAGGTGGTGTCGTTTTGTTCAGTGGATCTCTGCGTTTGGAATTGGAGACGCCAAGTAATATTGGGAATAAAATAAATGCGAGGAGTATATACTAAAGAGTATATTGTTTGAATATCATTTTATTTGACCAATTTTGTAATTTACAAAGAAATACATAGTTAAATAGAGGGAGAATGAATTTTACCTGTCTCTTTTAAAAATTATTTTTTTAATTTTAAAAAATTTATATATACGTATTTAAAATATAAAAACTAATTCTTTAAAAAATATATAAAATTTTGCTAAATTTAATATTTAGTATCACTTATAAATTTTATAATTTGGCTAAAATTTTATAAAATAAATTATATTACTTGATGCAAGCAAATTTCTAAAATTTTGATCCTCTCATGGACTGCAGATGAGATTTAAGTAAAGATCTACTTAATATTTTTCATAGTCTATATTATTCAAATTCAGTACTAGATGATATTATTGCTCGCCCATGAGTGAAAGAAGATAGGCGAGATGCCAGGTCTGCACTTTGTCTTTTTCTCTTTCTCTTATAACAATTTATGATGTTTGTGGTTCTGAATTTATATAATAGCATGATTTTGTGTTTAAATTTGGGCTATTTTCAATTTTTCGTACACATATTAATAAAAAGGTATATAGTCTATTAGTTTCACTTACAGATGGAGAACTTTTGTAATTCCTTCAAAAAAGGAATGGAGTAGTACCAAACAACTATGTAAGTTAAAATGTTTCATTAGTAACACATCACATTAATCATTCAAGAAAACATTTAATTATAATAACAAAAAATATTTTTTCATGTACTCCATTATATGTAAGTGTTGCAATTGATTTGAAGTTATTATGAATATTACAATAGATCGTTCAACTTTTTTCTTCCTCAAATTTAACTAATATTAATCTCAATACTCGATCCTTTTAGAAAGTTGATATTTGAGTTGTTTGTATTGAAAATAAATATTATTTGAGTCAAGTTTAATTTTTTTTCTTTCATTAAATCATCAACATATGAACATCGCATTATCGTACACAATCTTAATAAATCATTTTAAGTTTTGGACAGGAAAATTAGACAATAGGCCAATTCATAAACAAAAGGATACTTGAGCGTGAAGGGAGAAAATGAAAGTATTATCGAATACATCCGATCTATAATATTATGTCGTGTATTCCGTCTTGAAGTATTGGATATGATATGTTGTTTCCTTTGATTTCATCTAACAGCAACCAGGACTGCAGTACAAGATATTAATTTTTTCAGGTGAACAATTTTTCTATGCTAAAGTCAATCTTATCATTAATATCAGTTGGTACAATTACTGCAACATAGTAAATGTTAGATTGTCCACCTTTAAATAAATAATATACCAACCGAAGTTTGAAAATTTTGAGAGAAATTGAAGTTATGGTTAGTACTTGGTAGGCCACAAGCGAAGGAAGATCTCCATAGATATGAAGTCACCAAACTAAACCAATCCAAACGCCATTTCTAGGTTTTAGATTGTCCCACCCAACTTATCTAACGTTTTGAACAAACAAGTCATCAACACACAGCAACACAAATTAGTCCTTGTGTTTTTGTATTTTCTTGAGCTTTAAGCTACACTTGGTTTTGGTCATTTGGTGGTGGTTGTCTGCAACTCTAACCAACCAAGAATTTAGGAAAATCAACATTTATTGAGTGCATCGGCAACGTCCAATTAGTTACAAATAATTAAGGTTGTGTTTCGATTGAAAAATGATTTAAAATTTATTTAATTTTTAGAGAAATTTATAAAATTAAGATAGATAAATTTTAAATTCATCCAAATTAAAAAGCGCAAAATAAAAGATTTCAAATATATTTCTTTTGGCTGAATTTAAAATTCATCTATTTTGATTTTACAATTCCCTCTAATAAATCAATAGATTTCAAATCATTTCTCAAATTCATCGACCCAAACACAATATAAAATAAATTACCTACCAAGGAAACATCCAAATTATCTAGGCACTGCAGTTGGGGGCTAGGAGTAGGATTCCCACATTATTGGGTGACACGAAAAGGAATCCCAGAGACCAAGCCCAACAGTTCAAGGGGAATGGGAATACACCATTGCCGCACAGTGCACAATCAGTTCTTCTCAGACTTCAGTCGCAAGCTTGACCTGAAAACACCAAACACATAGCACATTCCTAAACTAGACCGAGATTTTCACTCCAAATTTTGTTAGCTAATCTTGTATAGCACCATTCTTATTGCAAATTCAAGGAAAAAATCCTGTTCCCACACCTTGTCCAATTTTTCTTTCTGCTCATGAATCCGCATATTTACCCTGTAAGCAAGAAGGATAACTAGCTAGAAACGCAAAACTCTGGAAATAAGCTTACACAATTTGCTGCGCCAACAAGCCATAGGATAGAACGACATCAAGTATGTAAGATTCAACGAGGAAATGCAACATCTCACACAAAATCACAGCTCCGGCAGTGCATCTGACTCCAAAACGTTTCGCTCTTTGCAGAACTTAAGAGTAAGATCCAACAAAATAGCTGCACTAAAAGAGGATGCAATAATTGATAACTATGTTACATGGACTCTCCCTGACCTCCAGAGTATTTGTATCTTGCCACGTTGACATATGTATGGATGTAAAATCTGTGTTCGTACTGTCAACTTTCAATTAGGTACTCGGATTTTTTTACCAAGTTTGTGCAAAAATATATTGACTTTATTATAATTGTAATTTTATCATATCAAAGAACCAATAAGATAGAGAGAAAAATTAAATAACAAGGAAAAACATATAACAATTGTTTATCAAATCACTAAATTTTATTATATTTATTTCCTTATATTATCTTCTTTTTCTCAATGCACCACTATTCTTAAACACTACGCATAAACATATTTATGTTTTGAAAAATGAGAAAAATAATGTTAAATTGGTTTATATCATCAAATTGTAGTACTACTACACTAACAGATACAAGCATACAAAACGTACCCCGTACTCATATTCGACTCTTTTAAAGTGTCCCCATATCCTCAATTTATGAAATTGAGGAATCTGACACCGAGACATATATTCATACCCGACACCCGCATTTGAGTCCGAGTAACTTTGATAGTGCATATCTATGTATACCATTAGAAGTGATCAAGCTGTTGCGAAAGCAGCGTGGAATTTGCACCTGAAGCTTTAAATGCGGCTGTTAAAGAGATTACTTCAGAATACCACAGGTAAGGCAATATTGGAGTTTTCAGATGGCTCTAAAAGATTAGCATACATATTTGGGGTTTTGGTGGGGGAAGCTGGGGAAGGGGGCAGGGTGGTAAGCAGAGACTAGAGGCAGCCGCCCCCACGTTAGTAGAATCCCCTACCAATACAAAATATCTTCAGATCTATCCCAGAAAGATTATAATCCCCATGGTCTTGATTCCTCCTTTAGATTTATCCTACTAACTAGACCATGTCTGCCTTCTAGAAATTTGATTTTCCAGTGAGTGATTTCCACCTCCAGAAATATTCTACAGAAGAGCCTCACAGGACAAAGTAAATAAGCATAATAAATTTCCATCCTGACAGGCACAGGTAGAACTTTAAACACCTGCTGCATCAGTCTGTATGTTCCGATGTTTGAGAGGTTTGCCCTTCAATCAAGGTTTGAACTCTCTGCAACCAAATCCACGTATTTGTTTCATCAACAGTAGGCGGTATTGCAAATGTCTAATTTAATGAATGTGAATATACTTTTTTCAAACTTACCTTCACTGAACTGCCAACCTCCTCTAGCTTTTGTAAAATTACCAGCTCCGGAATATGAGAAGAGTCATGCCCAAGGAATTTTGATTTACAAGGACATCTGCAGATCATTAAAAGAGTTCAAGAGACATGGAAAGAATTCAAATAAAATTAGCAAATGTAGAAAATGATATTAGAAGCAATCATTTCATGAGATTCTCCAACTGGCATACCGAAGCAGTTGATGAATGAGCTAGCCTTAAATTTGGTGTATCTTCCAAAGCAGAAGCTTGTCTGGAGAATGTATTTGACAGACGCATCAGAACAGCCTGGAGAGGTTTCAGTAAAGTTAATGTAATTAATGCTGATGAATGCAGAAGAATTGCTCATGGAAATAGCAATTTGAAATTGAAGAATACCTTCCTAAAAGCAAGAGGATTAGCAATCCCTTGTATTTGGACATCATCACTTGGCGGCCTTCTTGGCACACCAACATTCTCAATTCGTATCGAATAGACACCAAACATAGACTGCAGATATCCTGAAAAAATCTCAAGGTTAGAGATGCCAGATTTATAGTAAAGAGCCGTGTACTACAACCAAATCCAAATGATACTGCAACTAGCATTTTCTTTTTCCTTTTGCACAAATGCAGCAATCCTATCTTGTGTACTTAAAAAAATATGGTCCACAGACAGAAGATTAGGCTAATCAATATCAACTAGCCAACATAAATTTGAAGCACCATTTTTCCAGGCTTTTAATTAATAACATATTACTACAACATTTATGCCTTAACCGGTCAAGTAGGCTAGCAAAACCAAGGATAGCCACCATGCAAATGAAAGGGCAAAGACGCTTTTATCATCCATTTCACTCATTTAACACCATGAGCACCTCAACCAATAAAACTAATTACTAGAATTGCCTAGACTAAATGCTTAAAGTAACAAGCATAAAAAATCTAGGCTTTTTAAGCAGTTAAACATATCCTTAAAGGCCAAAAGCAATGTCTTGAATAAGGAACTTGAACCAAGTATCTTTCACCCCATTTCATAGTTTGTTACGTAATTTACTAGGTAACCTACTCGTGCATTGCAGTACCACATACTATGTATGCAATAATACATATACATGATAGATTTTTAAGTAAAGTTACGCATACTCGTAACTGTACCAAGTACCAGACATACAACAAATTCAGTAACTATGGCACATCTATTTCAGTCCAAAACAAACTAAAGTTATCAGGTAGGCAAATTAATCCTTTTTTTTTTTTTTAACCTTGTTCAATCACTATGTCAGCAACAGAAGGCAATACAAGATGCTTCTCCTTTTTCAAGAGCCCAAAACAAGGAAACGGAACCAGTTTTATCACCTAACATCATGAGCACCTCAACCAATGAAACTAAGGTACTAGAATTGCCTAGACTAAATGTTTCAAGTAACGTGCTTTAAAAAACTCGGCTTTTTAAGTTTTAGTTACTACAAACATCTTTTTTAAGCAGTTAAACAAACTATCAGGAATATGTGACAAAAAAAAAAAAAGCTTCCACGTTCTTAAACCAGTTAAAGGCCAAAAGCAATGTCTTGAATAAGGAATTTGCATCAAGTATCTTTCACCCCGTTTCATAATTAGCTATCTAATTCGCTAAGTAATGAGGGGTACTGACGTACAATGTATGCGAGAATACACATTTCTTTCCATTCTACTATCGAATTTTCTAGAATAATTTATAAATCTAGATCTGCTTATACTAGATGCGTATACCAAGTATCAGAGTACGACAAATTTGGTAACTTGGACAGATATATTTCAGTCCAAAACAAACTAAAATTATTAACCCCTTTTACCTTGTTCAACCACAATGTCAGCAACAGAAGGCAAAACAATATGCTTCTCCTTTTTTAAGAGCCCGTAAACAAGGAAACAGATCCGGTTTTATCACCTAAAAAAATATAAATTCACCGGAAATAAAAACATATCTAAATTAATTTAATAGCTAAAATTAATTAAAGTGAATTTAAAAAAAAAAAAAAAAAACTACCTTGTAAACAATGGCATTAGGGGTGACGTAAAGCTTTCTGGAGCGAATATCTTTACGCAAAATAAATCTCCGAAATGGCAAATAAATCAGCATCAAAAGCCCTATTCCCCACGCCAATATTAACAGCAACGAGTACAATATCCACCGGGCTGTTTGGTAATTTACAAAATTCTCTTCGGATTCCTCGAACGACGCCGTGTAGAGCACCGATTCTTCTTCGTCATCGAAATTATCGGCCTCCTCGACCTGGACGTCGTCGTTGGAGTCTCCGGTTGAACCGCTGCTGTCGAGTAATAGTCCTCTTTCTATGTGGTCTAGAGACACTTTCTTCTCCGCCCTTTCTTCCGTCCATCTCTCTCTTTTCTTTTTTGAAAAAATAAGTATAAAATTGGATTTTGATGGCCTGATTAAATTAATTGATAAATTTTATGAAATGGAGATCGCCGAGACTGCCTTTAATTCTTAGACTGCCTTTCGGGCTCTTTTAGCTGGCGATTGATGCCAACATGCGGTGGCGGGCACGTAATTAAAAAGTGATAAGATATTCTTAATATTTTTTTCGATCATTTTGACTCTTGTTACCGCTCCTCAAAATACTATCATTTTATATAATTTATTTTATTATATATTATCTGTATTTTTTAAAAGTTAAAAAAATATTAAATAATATATTTTTAAATTCTATCCTTAATACCACGTTCATTTTATATAATTGAGAAATTAATATAAAAATATAATTTAATTATTTTAAATCATCTTTTTATTAAATTATAATTTAATAATTTTTTAATTTGTGTATACTAATTAAAAATAATAATTATTTTAAAATAGAGAGAATAATATAAAATAAATAGATAAGAATTATTAAGTTTTAAGAGGGAAATGAGTTGTATGAAAATTACTCGATGAACATTCAATTTTATATTAGATTAAATTAACTAACCAAATTATAACAAATTTCTGTGAATGTTGAAACCAGTTAAATTGGATATACATTTACAAGTGATTTTTTTTTTTTTTTTTTAGATTATTTATAGGCCGGGTAATGGTTTGTATGTCCATCCAAAGTATTTGAATCGATTCATATACTTAAAAAGAAAAAAGATTTGCATTCATTCGATACTACTAATTTGGTAATCGGTTGGTTGGTTACGAATTAAAACAAACTTAGTATACAAAATTTTTGTTCCATTTTCTATATTAAAATTTAAAAAGAAAAGTCTAATTACTAATTACACAAATGCTATTGTAGTCGGGAAAGAATGCCAGGGAATTAATGACAAAATTACACAAAAGTCTCTTATTAATTTGTAAAATCATAAAATTACCTTTTAATATGAATCGATTTAAATACTTTTCAATTTTAGAAAAATATGAATATTTATATCCACAAATCTCCAAATAAAAAAATATTTTTTAATATGAATATCATTTCGTTATATTCTGAAAATATACTAATATTTTATTAATTAATCTTACATATATTATCGGTGTAGAAATTTGTTTATGTCATCGGATGACACATATATATTATTTAAATTTTATATATCATATTTATACCATGTCATGCATCTATACTCGATAATATAAAAAAACTTTTACATTAATAGTCTACCAAAGATTAATTCATAGTATTTTTTTATTTTTTTAACAACTTAGTACGAGAGGATAATTTCTGTAAAACCATAAAAGCAACCGACCTTATTATGTATAGCCCAATCACAGACGGGCTATGAAACCAAACGAAAAGCCCAAGACAAAGTTATCAGAAGTACGATGTCGTTTTATCTTAAACCCTAAACCCTAGACTCTATTCATCACTTTAGTCAGTTTCAGAACCCTAGATGGCGGAGGAAAAATCAGCAAAAAAAATGGAGGACAAAAAAAACACCAGTAAATTATCATCATCAGAAGAGGTGTTCGCTTCATGCTCTTTCTCTAGCCTCGGCCTCGACTCCAAATTATGCGAGCAGCTCAAAGGTTTTCTTTGTTGTCATATTTTAATTTTACAATCTCCTAAAAAAATTGTGGTTTAGTTCGAATTCTTAATTATTTAATTAAAAAAATGTTTGATATAATATGTGGCAGAGAGGTTAGGATTCGACGTTCCGACTTTGATTCAAGCTCAGGCTATTCCTGTGATTATTTCCGGCCGACACGTGTATTTCTTTCTTCTCCTCCTTGCATTTTTTTTTTTTTTAATATTTTTGGTAATGTGGTTACCAAACAAAAAAAATAACGTTTTTACTTTGTAGGGATTCTGCAATAAATATATATATATTTTTGTGTAATTTATGTTTATGAGAGTGGATAGGAAGTTTATGTTGTGGAAAATGGTAATGTAGGCTTGTGAATGCGGAGACTGGGACTGGGAAAACTTTGGCATACTTGGCTCCGGTTATTCATCACTTGCAAATGTATGCTGCATCCCAGGATTGATAGGTCTGATGGTACTTTTGGTATGTTTTTTTATTTTTATTTTTTTTAATGTCTTTGAGTTATTTGTTTCGAAGTGGCTGCTCACCGTTATTCACTGTAATGTTGTGTTGTTTGCATTTATTTGGCACTCTTTTACTGTTCATATAAAATGATGCTTTGACTGAAACGAGAAGGGGATGGCATGGTGAGAAGGGTACCTGTTAAGAAACAAGGGACAAATACTTTTTTTTTTTACTATTCATATAAAACGATGCTTCTAATGAAACGAGAAGGGGGTGGCATGTTGAGAACGGAACCTGTTAACAAACTAGAGACGAAGACTCTTAAACACTGAACATACCGAACTATATCTGATTATGAACATACATATAGAGCTTAATTATTTGTTTTGCTGTTTTAGGAATGAGACCCATAATGGACAATATGCATAATAATACTCTAAATTTTCATTAGATATGTTTTAGGTAACACTGGCTGCGTTTGGATAGACATTATATCAGTTGGGCATTATTTGGGCATTATTTGGGTATTATTTGGAATAATTATTCAGTCAAAGAAGATTAGTTATTTTGACCAAATAAAGTAAGAAACTAAGTATTTGGATACGGGATATTATTCCGGCAAAAATGGAATGATCATTTGGATATGGGATATTATTCCGGCAAAAACTGAATAATCATTTGGATTCGAAATACAATGAAAGTTTATTTTGAATAGGTAGTTTGATAAACATAATTAAAAAAGGTAAATTTCACTTACACCTCTTGTGGTCTGCCTATTTGCCACATACCCCCTTTATAGTTTAAAAAGCTAAAAACACCCCCTTATACTTTTGGTTTAAGTGTCCTATGGATGGAAAATACAATACTACACTAACGGAACCATTAATTTGGTTAGTTATACACTTGTATTCTTTGCTTTTTATTAAATATTATATCTTCTTTTTAAAAAAAAAAAAAACATAAATGTCAGAAATAAGAAATAAGCAAAAATTTAAAATGAAAAAGACAAAAAATGTATAGATGGAATGGAAAAAAAGGAAAACATAAAAGAAATAAAAATAAAAGTAAGAAAAGTCGGAAAAATATTTTTGAGATGAAATAAAACGGAAAAAATCATATTAAAAATAAAAATTCTGAATAAAAAGGGAAAAACAACAAGAAAATTATTTTAAAATTTTTATAAAAAAAATCTAGAAAATAATAGATTGAAAAGAATAGTATAGGATGGTTGGCGGTGGTAGAAGGGGTGGAGGTGGGTCATGGGTGATGGGATAGGGTGGAAGGGAACTAGGAAAGATGGATTTGGACTTAGGGAAAAATATCGAGGTAGGGAAGGGGGCTGGTGTAGTGGCATGGTGGAAAGTAGATTAGGTGGGTAGGGAGCCTAGAGGAAAGGGTAGTGTGGCAGCATAGAGGGTGGAGGTGAGATTAGTGGTAGGTGGTTGATAGAAGGGAGTAAATTCGGCTGCAAAGTTCAGAATCATTTTCGTAGACATTTGAATATGAAAATATTTTTTAATCTAAATTTTGCCCACAACACGATTTTTGAGGAAAGTATTTACTATATACATCCAATTTGGCCTGTCCCGTGTGCATATTTCAAATTTGGAGCTTTATTACGAACTGTTTGGTAAGAAAAGCATTCATGTAAATTTATTTCGATTACACATTAAAATGCCTACCGTACAGAATTTTGGATCGCACCTAAATTGGTAGTGAATAGTTTCACTCATGAATAGTAAAAATAATGCGTTGAACAAATGTATATGAATAGTTAAAATAATGAGTAGTTGGTGTGAATAGGAAAAATAATGAATAGTGTAGATAATGGATTATTGGAGGGAAAATTGAATGAGACAAATAATGCATATTATAAATAATGAATTGGTGTTATTTTTTAAACTGAATAAGCAAACAATAAATAGTGCAAATAATGGTCAAATGATGATCATATAAACAAATGGAGTTTTTCTTTGACCGAATAATTATTGCAAATAATTAGTAAAAAAAGGCATCATTCCAAACGGAGCAACTATCATTAACAATTTTTCTTTTTGAGGGGGAAAGGTGGAAGTTTTTAATGGGTAGGGAAATTGGGTTAATGTGGTCAGGGATAATCTTCACTGCAGGTACTTGGCCACAGCAATTTTTTAGGCCCTTCTTCTTTGAAATTGTTCACTTAAAGTTTTCAAAAAGATTGTTGATTTGTTGGAAGAATGAATATGGGGCTCCTCTTTTTCTTAAAAGAAAAGAAATGTAATACGCCATTTTGCAGGAACTTGTTTATTTGACTTCTTACTGCCTCCCATGGAGTCTAGATGGGTTTTCTTGTGTGGATAATATTATCTTGGAAACCGTACTTAAACTTCAGAATCTTCTTGTCACAGTACTTGTTCTTCTGCTTCTGCTTTCCTTTTTTGCCGTTTTGACTCTTTGATTCGTTATCTTTTTTTGCTCCTCCTCTTTTAAGGATCTTTGTTAATTTAACTGATTTCTTCCATACAGCGTTGGTTCTTGTACCAACATGCGTGAATTATGCATGCAGGTATATGAAATATTGCAGAAGATGTTGCACCGTTTTCATTGGATTGTTCCTGGATATATTATGGGTGGAGAAAAGAGGTTAAAAGAGAAAGCCAGGTTGCGCAAAGGTAGACGTTTTATCTGACAAATCTTATTTGATACTCTTGCGATTCCTCTAGTTCTCCAAGTAGAAATCTTCTCAGTTTCCTTCAATTTAGGTTGCCTACTGCCTGTGAGACTTAAAAATTAAATCCCGTGTTCTTTTTGATCTCTATTTTTTACTTCTTCATTTTCTCAAAGGGGTTGAAATTGAATGGACAATGATTGTGTTTGTAATAATTGTGTTCATATTTTAGTGAAAGGAGTTTCATAAACCGGAAACATTGTTTTAGAAGTTTCATACTGTGGGCCTAAAGCAAAACTACTGAAGAACATACTTTACCAGAAAGCTTTTGAAGCCTTTATTGTAAATTGGTTATGCCAAGTTTTTGATTCATAAATAATAGCCCCATTATGTAGTCTCAAAGTTAGTGCTGTTAAAATTACAACTTCAAAGGCAGGAAGTAGATTTGAAATGGTTAGTAATTGGTTTTGCTACAAACTTGGAACAGGGTACCTGCCTGGAGAGGGGGATGATATCATTATTTTAATGTGGAAATAAGAAACATGGAATTTTAGAATGTGGTGGCGTATAGGATTCTTTAGTGGCGTATGACTTGATATTCTTTGCACAAGATATATCCTCCCACGGACAAAGTTATTGCTGATGGTCAGAAAAGTAGTGCTTCAGTTTCTCAAGTTTATTGCTAATAATTCTTTTGTTTGGTTCATTGGTCTTCCTGCAGTTTTGTATTTTGCTTTTTCACTTGTTAGCTAATTTGTGGTTATTGGTTAACATAGCAAGAATAAACGACTTTGTGTTTTTCTGTTTGCTGGCTGACTTAACTGCTGTTCCAGTATCCATAACATCTTGAGTGTGCAAGGGTTGTGTGTGACCTGAGACTGAGGATGTGACATTTACCATTTTCTGAGAAGTTTACTTGAATTTCAGTTCTCAATTTATAAAATATAAATAAATAAATAATTTGTCTTGAATTTACAAGGTATATAGTTTTCCACTCTGACATGACAACTATAACAATGCTTGAACTGACATTATGATTTTTGTTTTTATCTAAGCCACCAATTAATCATCCTGTGAATGTGTTTACCGCCAGACTAAACCATCTATTTGACTTCATTTCACAAGATAGAGTATATCCTTGAACTAGAATTGTTTGGTTTTCCGACTATGTAATTTTTGGAATTTTGTTATGACGCCTTTGTTTAGTGTATTAAGCCCAATGGTACAATGTCGTTACATGTCTAACTCCAGGACTTGTTTGTGTTCTTGAACTTCTAACTCATTTCCTAAGACTTAATTCTGTCTTCTCAGGTATATCCATCCTTGTTGCAACTCCTGGACGTCTTTTAGATCATTTAAGAAATACATCATCATTCCTTTACATGAATCTTTGCGTTGGATAATCTTTGATGAAGCAGATAGGTATTGTTCACACTGAACTGTTGATGTGGTTATTAAATGTTTTTGACAATTCAATTTATTTATTTTTCATCCTGCAATTGTATTCATGCACTTCACAGAATTCTGGAATTAGGGTTTGGCAAAGACATTGAAGAGATGTGTTGATATTTTAGGTTCAAGACAACAGAGCTCTGTAGCCAAAGATGATTCAACTTCTAGGTTTTCAAATTTCCAGAGGCAGAATCTGCTTTTGTCAGCCACACTAAATGAAAAAGTGAATCATCTTGCCCAAATTAGTTTAGGAAATCCAGTTCTGATTGGTCTTGATGACAAGAAGTTGCTGCAGCTCAAGACATGTAATGAGCATATGGGATCTGTAGAATCTGACGCTGAGAATGAATTAGAAAATTCCGGAGATAAACCGTGTTCTTCAGATAAAGAATTTAAACTTCCTGCACAATTAGTCCAGAGATGTGTACAAGGTACAAAATGGTTAAAAGTTAGTCTTCAAATTGTTATTCACGAGCTTGATCATAATTAATATTCCTGATGTTCAAATCAAAATCTTTCTTCAGTACCCTGCGGTGCTAGACTTGTTGTGTTTCTTTCCATTCTAAAGCATCTGTTCGAGAATGAAGCTTCACAAAAGGTAAGATTACTATTGTACATTTTACTTGATTGCTGCTTAGCATTTCAGTCTTGGTCGTGTAATTTTGCTGAATAAGTGCTCTCTTTTCCAGAAAATTGTGTGTTGTGTTTGGTGGTTTTGGGTTTCGGAAATTATTTTATTCAACTGTAATATGGGCATGGCTTTGATTGATAGACAATTTTTTTGTCACACCACCGCCCTTGGTACAGTATTTGCCAATTTGCAATTATCATAGCCCTGTCTGCTAGTTGCTTATTATTTCATCCCATAAAAGTTCTCAAGAGAATGTGGAAATTGTCTTTCTTCTCATTTCCCTCGCTTGGTCTTTGACATGTAACTTTGTTTTTATTGTCATTGCTTTATTGTCTATTCTTTTTAAAACTTAAGGAGTGCCAATACCTTTCTTGCTCTTTTACAGATTGTGGTATTCTTTTCAACATGTGATTCTGTGGATTTTCATTATTCTCTTGTGACTGAATTTCAATGGGCTCAAAGTTCTGAGACAGAAGCAGAATTCAGACAGATGTTTTTGAGATGCAAAATTTTCCGGTCACATGGAAAAATGAAAAATGTGAAGAGGAGAGAGACATTCCAGGCTTTTAAAACTGAAAAGTCGGCTTTACTTTTATCTACAGATGTTGCTGCTAGGGGCCTGGATTTTCCGAAAGTCAGATTTATTATACAGTATGATTCTCCTGGAGAGGCAACGGAGTATGTGCACAGGTGCGTCCTTTCAGCTTTTTTTGGTACTTCTCCCGAATGTCTCCTTTTGTCTGCTATTACCTATTCATCACCTCTGGGAGACTATTAGTGGTCTTTAAATACACAAGTTAGCAGGCTCATGATGCTATTAGCAGAAGGGTTTTTTTTTTTTTTTTTCTTAATATATATTAAAAAAAAAAAAGAATCTACAGTGCATCTCCACCTATCCCCTTGGTGACTCGAATCCATGACCTATGCAAATGTGGTTTTCTTAAGTATCTGGATCTACCACTGTTAACTCCTTACCTGCCAAGACGTGCATGAACCCTTGAAATTTATCATGATAAACTATGAATTCCTTTACCTTTAATTAGAACTTATGCAGCCTCATTTATTAATGCATGAGCACCAGCCAACATGGTTACCGACCTTGATTGGCAGAGTTGTCATTTGAGTTTGATGCACTTTTAATTCCCGATGCAGGGTTGGAAGAACTGCCCGTTTGGGTGAGAAGGGTGAATCTTTATTATTTTTACAACCAGCAGAAACTGATTACCTGCAAGATCTGGAGAAACATGGAGTGCTGCTTAGAGAGTATCCACTTCTCAAACTGTTGGATGGACTTAGCTCGCATGGTCTCAAGAAACATGTCTAAAGAAGTTTGTTACAATAGAGATGCACCCCTGGGTTCTTTCTTTGCAAAAAGCTCTAGAAACCTTTATTTCAACAACGGTAATCATTATGTTTTTCCCCTTCAAATTTGGGAAGCTCCAAAACTTTAATTACATTGTGTTTCTACTTTTTAATTACGTTGCTGTTTGTTAAATCATGGGATGTATATATGCTATTACTTAGTTGTAAACCTACGGAATGGACTACGATTTCATTACAGAATTTTCTAGATTTTGCCTATAGATGTCTATCTTGTTGCATACAATGACATTCCTAACTTGGTAATGTCAATCACTCCACACTTTCTGCTTTCTGTCACTTTTTTTTTATTAATTTTTCTTTTCTTTTTTGGTTTAACTCTTTTTAGTTACATTTCTTGAATAGTTCTTTCTAGATTTTGCCTATAGATGTCTATTTTTTCCCCTAACTTGGTAATGCAATCACTCAATACTTTCAGCTTTCTGTCTATTTATTTATTTTTTGGTATATAGGCCAAACTCTTTTTAGTTACACTCCTTGAATAGTTCCTTTTCAATTCTGTAACTGCGAAACAATATTCTGAGCTAGCAATAGGAAGTCCTTTAAAAAAAAAAATGGTGACCAATCTTTCTGGTCAAGTAAAGTGACCAATAGTAGCTATGCATGTAACCCATTTCTTAAACTATTGTAATTCATTCTTCCTTGGAATAGAATCTGAGACAGCCCAGTAGGTCTTACGGGCTTTGTTCTGTCTTCAAAAAGGGTTCAATTCTCACTGGCTCATCCCACTTCCCATTTCTTCTCTTCCCTGCCCCCTTATTATTGCAATTGTTCTGTGCCAAGTCAAGTTAGGAGATCCTTTTGGAAATTAGGGGGAGGTGGTGGGGAGCAGCAGTATTATGTTTTGATTGAAAGAGTTCGTGGCCGGAATACTGAGGTGCCCTTGTTAACTTAGGACACAAAATAGACTAGGAAAAGTTGTAATTTGTCTGATTGGTTTAATGTTCCGACTACTAATATCTGTTCAAGGTTGCATGAATGCTGCTAAATTTACTATTCTTTTTTTTTTTTTTTTGCCCGATTCTAATTTGATTTTGTGTCTCGTTGTTTCCAGCCATGGATAAAGAAACTGGCCAGGACTGCATTTTGGTCATGGGTTAAAGCTTACTCAACCCATCGTGGTGAGCTGAAAAGGATTTTTATGGTGCAGAAACTTCATTTAGGGCATGTGACAAGAAGTTTTGCATTGAAAGAACAACCCTCTCTGGTTAACAAATCAAATCAAAAGGAGTTCAAAAAGAGGAAGAGGGATGAGAAAGAGAAAGGAATCTCAAAGAAGAGAAAGTTTGCTAAAAAGTCATGAAGCTCTTGGTGCTAGAAAGCCATGCGCTTTCTCTTTGAATATGATGTGTACATCAAAGCTTCAATTGCACAGCAAGAGTCATGAAACTACTACTTTTTCTACCGAGGATTTCTCCTTGTCGAGGTATGAGATGGAAACCTGAGGAAGCTTTTAGGATTTTCCTTTCCTTCTAGTTTAGCAAAAGGCAACAAAATGATGGTATCCATATGATTTGGTTGCTGAGGTGGAGCTGTGATCACCATTATGCCTTGAGCTCCGAGATTTTGTA
This sequence comes from Cinchona pubescens, assembly GCA_025175665.1. Lineage (NCBI taxonomy): Eukaryota > Viridiplantae > Streptophyta > Magnoliopsida > Gentianales > Rubiaceae > Cinchona > Cinchona pubescens. The sequence continues at coordinate 753,776 of JANKKI010000397.1, read as the reverse complement.
GAAACTTACCTATAGTTCTGGTTTTTAGCCATTCACTGTAATTTCCAAAATCTAGCTCTTTCTGTTGTGTATTAGGAGCTTTGTGTTGTTTTAAATTCTTTGAACTCAAATGAATATCGTTAATTTGGTTCACTCAGGTTTTTACTTTTCCAGCCAGTCCTATGTGTTCTTACCTCTTAGTGTGGCAGTGCTGGACTGGACAATTTTATTATTATTATTATTGTTATTTATTTTTTTGGGTAATACTGGACTGGACAATTTGTTTGAATGGTACGAGACTCGTAAATATACCTGGACCATTGGATAAATCAACATGGTCCTCATCTTCCTTCATTGTACTGGATCTATCATCAGGACAAATGTTAAGGTTAAATTGGTCTCTTAGTATGATTGAACCAATCATGTTCGAAATTTTTGTTCCAAATAGTAGTATAATAAATCGCTCGGCAACTCGGTCAATATTTATTTTTAGGGAAAATCACAACTCTGTCAAGGTGGAAATGCATAAACTTTCAAAGGGTAAAAAATCATTCATTACTATATGAAACTTGAGGTGTAAACATTCAGAATACAAATAATATGATGATAGTATTCTAAATTTGAGAAGGATTAGGTTTTTTGGCATGGTGGGCAGTTAGGTTTCCAAGAAGTAAAAATTCTTGAAGGAATGTATCATTGGAGCCTATGGTGTATGCTACGTCCACACCACGACTTGCACTTGAGATTCACCGAAATTTTACACCTCATACCGACATGTTTGAAGGCTTCAACCTTCAAAGCACATGGTATATTGATTCATTATGTGATGGTAGAATTCTTCGAAAATTTATGATCCAAATAAAAAATGCATTTAACAGTTCGCGGGCCTAATTTTTGGTTTCCATCAGCAGCACCTTAGGCTAGGGACCTTTGGGCTTTGACAAGCCCTTTAGCCTCAACCAGTCAACCTCTAACAGTCAGTATCCAACCGAAAACATATGTGGGCCCCTTATAGGCCCCAAAAAGAGTGTGTGATGTTAGCAACGTCCACAAGCAGAAAATGAGGTATTCAATCTCCCACGTCAGGTGGATTTAGCATACACTGGTTGGTTTTCTTATGGGCCCACGACAGAGACATATTGAGTATCCATAGTGGGCCAAAGTGTATTTATTAGCAGGCCATGCACTCGTGACTTGACCTGACACATCAGGTCCAGAATGCCTGGCTACCTTCACACTTTTTATTTCCCCACTCAAATAAATGTTGGCTTTCCAACACGATAAAGATGGAAACAGTGTCCAAAATGATTATCCTTTCAATCAATTCGCAATATTTAGTAAAAAAAAATATAAATATATTACTATTTTTTAAGAAAATTCTACAACTCAGTTAAGAGAATTATTTTATTTTAAAAAATTATACAATAAAATAATATATATTATACAAATTTTTAAAAGCCGACGAAACTTGTAGAAATTCTCCATTTTAAAAATACTTTTGGAAATTTGATGCGTACACACATTAAAGGACAAAGCATTTGGATTATTGCATAAAGTGGCACTTCTCAAATCAGATCATGAATTTTTTTGGCTCAAACATGTTGTGTAGAAAAGATGTCTATCGAATAATTTAACATAATGTAGTTTGATCAATAAATACAATTTAACTGATAATGTTTATTTAATTCCGTGCCAAACAATTTGATTACATCTTACGGACCAATCTAAATACACTTTTTTTTTTCTTTTTTTTTTTAAGTCACCCCACCTCTTATCCTTTAGGTCACTTTGAAAGATCATAAGAAAAACGTCTTACGATATAAGTTGTAATTCGTTATCACTTTTTTAATCTTTATCTTCTAATGACTCGAATTCATAACTAATAAGTTAAAAAAAAAGACGTCTTAATATTTAATTTGTACTTCATTGTCTTGTTGTCACCCTAGTTTTGCATTCAATATTCTATACATATATATATCTCAATTATACTTTAATTTTAAAAACTTGTACAGTACAACCTGTTTTAAACATATAATATTGTATTAGATAAATATTTAAAATATAAAAAAATATTTTCCTAGAAGAAAAAATAAAATTTTCCTCAATTATAATATCTAAGTTTTGTGAACCAAGTTTGAGAGGACGGTGCTTGTGGGGTAGGGATTGTGGTATGGAATTTTATTGAAAAAGGTCTAAGTAATTAAGTACTAGTTCCTTTTCTTTATTTATACACTATATATAAAATAAGAATTCTTATTTGGTGTGATCTCATTATTTCTTTTGTCTATTTTACTCTTCAAAACAAACTAATTTACTAAAAAATCAATAACCTATTATAACTTCAAATAACTTTCACTCTTTTTTCATATACTACTATATTATACTTTTAATTACCACACGCATTATGTGTGTTTTACCCACTAATAGTAATAATCTCTGAAATGGCCACTCCCATGTGGGATGACAATAATACCACATTAATTGGAAAAAAAATGAAACTGCTAATAATTAAAAGGACTATTACAAGTACTAGTAGTAAATTAATTGGTAGAGGAGGAAACAAGGAATTATTTGGTGGTGTCGGTGTTAAATGCATTTATTTATATCCAAATATATATATATATTTGCAGCCGACTTTTTGCATGAAAATAGGGTTAGATGAGGTTGACTAATTATTTGAGGGGGAAAAATAATTTACAACACTACAATTCAATATTAGTTGTCAAAATTAATCCAATAACGATGTACGTATAGTAAAATTTTATTAAATCATCAATCATAATTCTTTATATTTAGTTAATTTTTTTTTTTTGAATCTAATAACACCTCAGTCATCTTGTCAAGTGATATTGTATAGATGTATTGATTTAAGGGTGGCTGATGATGAGTGAAATTTACAGCTAAAAAAAGAAAGCTTAGGGACTTGGCAGTTGGCACTAGTCCTCAATTATTATTAGTTTTAATTTCTTCTTCCGTAAATCTTGTTTTCTGCTTGCCTTCCACTGTTTGTATAATCCATTTGTACCTCTTTGTACCTACATTGTCTGCTCAAATAATCAATTAAATAGGATTGTAAAACGTAGCGTTTGATGATGCATTAATTGAAGCCGAATATGCTTCAGTTTAAGAAAGAACTATATGGTGATACGAACGTTTAAACTTGTCTGTGCCTGCAAGTTACAAAATTTATTGCACAAGTAGAAATAGTTCTTTGATCAATTTTTGAAGTTTAATTATAGAGATTTGTCATTTCTATTGTACATTGCAATTTACCTCATCAGTTTCTTTAGTACGTTTGTACATCAATTTTGTTTTTTTGTTTTTTTTATTGAATTTGTTTTTCAACAGAAAGGAACTCAAATCCAACAAAAACATATAGAAGTTTAAGGAAAATAGGAAAATTACATACAGTAACCTTTTAATAAATTATAAATTTCTATAAATATTTTTCCCTCATTTATATATTTCTAAATTTTATATTGATCCCATCTCTTAATTTGTAGATACTTATCTGTATTAAAATAAAAACTCTTTCGTTGGAGTTATAATTAGTGTGTAATCTTAAAAATGACAGTGTCTTTCATATTACTACTAGAAGTTTAATTATATACTAACTTTGCATTTAATCAACAAGGTTTATATGTATTTTAGCATTACTAAATACTAATGCACTCCTTCTCTACTAATGGTAGTGATAGACATGAGTTCTAAGGGTTTGGCAAATGTTGGTGCTGCTGCACAATCAGGTACTGAATAGATATTTATCCCTCACGCTTCTTCTAGTGGAGTAATCATCATATATTCATTTCCACTTTCCCTAGCTGAAAGCTGGATGACTGTCCAGGTATCTTCAGCTGATCAACTGATTAGACATTGGTGACTATTTCTTTTTTTTTTTTCCTTCATTTGAAATTGGAAAAATTCTAAGATAGAACCCGCCAATATGGTGATGTGGTAAAATTTAGACCACTATATCCTAGACAAAGTATCTCCACGAGTCCACACAAGATAGACTCGGCTTATGGTGATGTGATTAAAATTGATTTTTTCTTTTTTTTTTTGGTAATGAAAAGCTTAGGAGGGGATAAATTATTCTTCATTCTCGAACGTCAAGACAAACTATTGATGTATATTTTAACAACTTACAATAATATTTATAAATTATTCACTAATAAGGGATTGAAAATAATAAAAATCAAATTTTAAAATTTTCGTATAGTCTAATCGTATTATTTACTATTTAAGCTAATTCTCTTATATAAGTAGAAATTATAATAATCACGATATAGTGTTATGAACCGAATCTTCTTAAAAATGACCTTTGAAGTTGGTGCACAGTAAAAGCGTGTGACAGTACAAATACGAAGTTACAAAGTAAATGACTTCAAATTTCAATTTATTTAACTTCCCAGTTAAAATCTATATATTCTAAATTATCACCAATTTATTAAGATGTTGATGTTAATATCTTTTTCCAATTCATGAAGAAAACAACACAACGTGTAGAACCGTTCACGTGTAATTATCAAGAGTGTAGTAACAATAAAATGAAATTCTTAGAAAACCACATGACTTTGAGGGTCCAAAGGGGTTACTCGCACTCGAACAACTTTCAATCACCTTCATACATAATAGGCCAATTAATCTATTAAATATAGATAGATATCTCCGCATATTATTTCTTATTGGCTCTCTCAAATTGAAAGGCCAGAGTGGAAGATGATTGATTGAACCCCACCTTATAATGGTGCAATTAAAAGGAATGTCCTCACAGATGAAACATATGTGGCTTTTCTTTCCTCAGTGGATAACACAAAACAAAAAAAGTTTCAAACTTCTCCCAGCTGTGAGATATTGTTCAATCACCTGGATGTTGACCTAAGTGCATGCATGGCTCCATTCTATATTATCAAAATCTTCTCATATCTCTCTGTCTCTCTATGTAAAATTATGGACACACTCATACTTGCATACCAGCCTGTGTTTAGTCTTTGCAATATATGTTGTGTGTAGGGACCCTACTTGCCTTTTTCTGCTCACTTTGATTAGGTGAAGCCTGACGAATTACTATCCCTCAATTGTGTTTCCCTAGTGTGTATAAGAGGTAGTCAAGTAGCATATGCTTAATTATTGGATTGTTTCACAATGTTCATTGTATCTTTCATTCTGAGAAGTATATATTCCCAGAAAATTAAATTATTGGTACCAAAATTGAGTGAAAATAAGAGAGCTCTTATTCGTAAACAATCATGCGATTGAACTAGTCAAACTTTACACTCGCAAATCATAGAAATTACTCACATTCTTAAGGGGCTTGCATGAAAATCAAGGAACTACCATATGGGAATGGAAAAGAAAAGTACAATCGCTTTTTTAGGTTTGGTCGTCTCTTATTGTATCGGATAACAAAGTATGGAAATGCAGCCAAACCCTTTCACAAATTATTTGAAAGATATTTCAAAGTTTGTCATGTACACGGTATACCACTTGTTTTTAGATGTCTGAAAAACTAGTACAGAAATCTAAGGACACCCCTAATTAAATAAAAAGACCTCCTAAATATTCCTATATACGAGACACAATTGACGTCTTTAATTAACAGTTGAAATCCAAAGCTGTGAAGTTTATTTATTTATTTATTTTTGTAAGTCAAATCTGTATATTCTCTTGCATTTGTGGTATATCATGGTAAAGTTGGTAAATTTGTACACATCCCCTTTCTTTTTTTTTTTTTCTTTTTTCCCTTTTTGGGTAGTAAAAAGTTTAAGAATATGATAGATTTCTTTCTTTTATCAAGATAGAATATCAGCCTATATTGTAACCCTTTACAGTGATATTTATGGATCGTCTATCAAATAATTAAATAAAATATTAAAGACAACACGAATCCAATCTTAAATCTTTTGATTATTTAATCTTACTTATTGCATAATCCAAGCTCAGTTTCCAATTAATACAGCTCCTTTACAACTTGGTACTGCAATTAATTTTTTCTGGTGCTATTCCTTGGTACTACAATAATCAAAGCCGTAGTGGTATCTTTATAACAGTAGATTTCTAACTGGATTCTTGGCAACTGTCCAATGGATTCATTAATGGGATATGTAGGGCCTTTGATGTTTTAACAGCGAGCGGATTAATCGGAGGGATGTATATGTCCAGTCGTTGTCTTCAAATATACGAACATAAATTGCTACAGTTGTTGAACTTAAGCAAAGCTGTCCAAGTTTAAGGTAGTTAAAGAAAGGAATAATCTCATCATTAGCTTGTTAATAATTATGAAAGGCACTGCATTCGAAAAGATACCAAATTAAATGATTTCATCATCTTTTTGCTATACTTCCTTCTCTTTCCAAACTTTAATAAAAATTCCTCAAAATTTAATGGCGATGACCATGTGCACACCTAACCTGTTATCATTCAATTAGCATGTTATTATGTGACCAAAGGTTACTTTTATTAACCAAAGGAATCATTTTTTTTGATAGCATGCATGTTCAATTTGTAAGGATATACTCTTTCACTGTGGGAAATTATTAATTTTGATGAATAATAATCTTGTAGGAATGACATTCTCTACAATTTTAAAATGACTACTAATAAAAAATAGACTCATCAATCATTTACTTTAAAAAGATATCGAGATTAATTCAAAGGGTTTTTTCGTAATGGTTTAACATGACTTAATTAACCGTATTTGGTTGTTACCTATATTTATCTATACTATATATAAAGTAAGAAATGTTCTTTTGGTAAATTGTCACTTTATAAACTTTTCATTTTTCTGCTTTATTAACATTAATAATATCATGTTAAACTATCACTAATTACTGTACATGTATATTTTTTTATTTTTTAAATCTCACACACATAGTATGTGCATTTTCCCCTTAATATATTATTAATCTTGACACCATCTTTTAGTTGCGTGATGATGAAAAATATGGTTTGATTAATGAACCAATGAAGGACCTTTTGCTTTTGAATGTAAATAATTTTTTTGGGAATATATTTTTTAAACAACTTTTCAAATGTTAAGTAAGACAACCTGACATGAAAATGCCCGGATTATTATTTTAACTTGATTTTGTGTGATTTTGTTTTTTTGGTAGAACATAGTTTAAGAGAGGTAGGTTAGCATCACTTCAAGGCGCATCTTTAACGGCTCAAAGTGGTTCTAACTTATTACTCCATCAAATAGAAAATTACTGAAATTTGAATTGAAACTTCTCTTAGATAAAGTATTTGACCTTTAAAAATTAAATCAACCCTGTTGACACCCTAGTAGAACCAGTAACAATTCAATATAGGAATTGTATAGCAATTAACAGGACTCAATGGTAAGTACAAGAAAAGATCCTTTATGTCAATACAAATGTTATTACAAGCATTTTTCTACTATCATGATAAGATATGGTGACGAATAAGATATAATCACTGTCCTTCCATAGTCTATACATCGAATTTCAAATGACATTATGGCAATGCTTGAGAGGAAAAAATTTCCTTTTCAAGTGAGAAATTATATTGTGTAACTTTCTAATCTTGTTAGGGTAGGTGAATGTAAGTAACTGCACAATCCATTTTTAGGAAAAAATCTCTCTTGGAAAGTGATGTGTGCAAACGACCTTTAATCACATTGGAGAAGAGGACATAATAGAATGTTTGACTAAGCATTAGTTGTGTCTTGTCTCCTTTATCCAATTTGGTAGTGCTTTAAGTTTTGCTTTGTGGTTAATTACAATAATTAAGTATCACTTTCTAATTCTTCAAATACCATGCGTTTCATCATGTGAATACCAATCCCATCAGAAATTGCATATAACCAAAAACAAATTAAATTGCTACACATAATTAATCAAATAATTTTGTCAAATGAAATTACTACACATAATAAACCAGTTAAAGTGTGACCTTGTCAATAAAAAAACTCTTTTTCCTTCTAAAATTTCAATTGATCCTTTGACCACCCATAGTTCCAAAAGTATTTATATTTAATAATACTCAATATTTTGGAACAACAACCAAAAGGCCAATACTAAAGGGGGAAATCTAAGAATTATTGTACATTTTCTGTGAAACTCGTCTTTATTATTATTATTATTATTATTATTGAGATGCAAAATATGCACAATAAATTGGGGTCCCCTTTTTTAAAATTTTTTGTTTATGATCATGAGAAATTTGACAATATTGAATCCCATTACCTTAAAGAATAATATGACCATGAATGGCCTTGTCATCAATTGAACGAGTCTTAAATTCTCTTATTGTCCTTCATTTGTTTTTATTATGAAAGTTCGAACTAATACAACTAGCTACTAGTAGTAGATATTTTCATATCATATAGTAACATCATCAGATTCACATCAGTGTAGTTGAACAACTACTATGATTTAACTTTTTTTTTTTTTTTTGGAGAACACCAAATTACCTAAAACCCTTTCAAAAAATATTTCATAGTTGTATAGGATGGTGCCAAAAAAAAAAACTTAAATTCTGTACTTCAAAATTAAAAAAAAAAAAAGATTCCTGAATCCTGAGTTGCTATTTTCACGCAGCAAAACCTTGGTAGAGTTTTGAAATGTACACACGTCCACCACTGTATTGTCACAGCAAGCTCCAAAATCCAAAGAAATTAGAGCCACAGTAGACATGGACTGATGGATGAATCTCCAATTCTCTCTCAATTCGATGCCAGAAATCCTCGAAAATCTATATGTTACATGGTTTAGTCAGTTTAACGAATCTATGTTACATGGTTTAGTCAGTTTAACCGTGTAAAAAGCTGGATCATCACAACAACCCCATTAACCACGTACCTATATTGCATGCATGGTAACTTTAACTTACGCTAGCTCAATCATAAAAATGGTTACTAATTTACCAATTTTCTGTCTTACATAATATATTTTTTAAGGGTTAATAACACTTTGTCCCCCTGAATTAGGTACGTAATTACACTTTACTCCCCTAAACTAAAAAAATTGTACTTTATCCCCCAATCACATGATTCATCTTTTAAAAATTTTATACTATCAAGTTAAATGACTGAAATACCCTTAGTATTATATTTTGATTTTTTATGTATTTAATTTGATGTTTAATACGTATAAAAGAATTAAGAAAAAATAAAATATAATAACAAACTAATATTATAATAAAAATTATTATTATAATAAAATATATAACAAAATATTTAGAGAGTGAAAATGTGATAAAATGTTGAATTATATTATATTTGACATTGCAATTTGCACAAGTTCATCCAAATATTAAAATTGCAAAATGCTAAGGGACATCAAAAAAATCACAAATTATTTTATAAGAAAAATATATATATTGTCACACAATATCTTTAAAGAAGAATTTTCAATAGAAAATTAGCCCCTCTAGGAATCGTTCTACCATTATAATTAAACATTCAAATTCGAAATAATATAAAATGAAATAACAAAATTTAAAAATTTGACCAAGACATATATTGATATGGATTATATTAAAAAATTATATAATTTATTTTTCATTATTTTTAAATAATTATCTCATCATTATCAAAATTTAAATACAAAAGTCCAAATTTAGTGCTAAGGGTATTTAAGTCATTTAACATGATATTATAAAATTTTTATAGGATAAATCATATGATTGGGGAGTAAAGTGTAGTTTTTTTTAGTTCAGGGGGGTAAACTATTATTACCTACCTAGTTCAGGGGGTAAAATGTTATTAACCCTATTTTTAACTTGTAAACTTGATTATTTGACATAATAATATTTATAAATCAATAAACGTGTCAAGAATCCAGAAAATGAGATTAAAAATTCTAGTGAAAAAAAAAAGTGAGGTAGGATTTCCGTAGCTTTCAAAATATGAATTCACTCGAGGAAAACGTAAAAGAAAAAATAATGGCTCAAGGACTTTGAGGGCTTGAAGTCAATTTCAACACATGACTTTTTTATTTTCTTCGTAAAATAAATATAAATCTTCATACGAAATTTATTTTTCTATTTTTTTTGAAATCTAAAATTACTAATTAAATTTTTATAATAAATTCCCTCTAATAAATTTTTTTTTCAATTGATAATGCAGTTAACCTATTTAATTAATTTTTGAGGCCTAAATTAATAGAGAGTTTTGATTAAATTTTTTTCTATCAATAAAAGTTTTTTTTATATAAATATTATTACCATAATAATAAAGACTAAAATTTTGAGACCTAAAACGATGACTCTAGCTGCCTTAACCTTAGAACACACTCACGGAGATGCCTTACTCGGCTGCTCCTCTTTATGACCACTCATGCACTACAACTACCAAAGTTAACCAAGGACACAACATGAGATTAAAGACATCCCGTATTCTCCATAACCAAAGCAGTCAGAGCCCCTGTTGATGAGGGTTCTCTTTTTCTTTTTTATTTAAAAAGAATTGGCTTTTGAGAGTCGAGAAACTCGATTTATGAATTTATCTGTACAATAAGAATAGATTAAATTAATGTCGTTAGATATCTGGACAGAAAGAATATCTACGAGAAAGAAGTGAAATATATAGAAATATCAGCAAGTAGTTACTACTTGCTAGTACATTATAGAAGCACACGTTTTGACAAAAAGGAATTGAAATTGAGCATTACATCATGGTCGGGGGTAAGGTGGTAGTTGGCCCGACAAAGGCTGCATCCTCTCACATGCTGGTTCTTCATCCTCCTTGGGATTTCTGGAGAGGAACACTCAGAACTCGCAACAAAGGCTATTTAGCTTCTTCTTCGCCTGGCGACCTTGCCGCAATTAATAGTATTTCTAGTTGGCCTGTTGATTGCATCATGCAATATTGCAAGCATCTTGATATGTTTAGGTGAATACATAATTGCTTAAGAAAAATATGGAAATTAATACTAAGATAGTAGTATATAAACATTAACACAATAAATGTAGAAACTATAACAACAAATGTGTGTTTGTATGTATAATTATCACCCTTGAGTCTCTGCCAACCATTGGATGTTGCTTCATAGGGTTTCTATCCTCGATTCCTTATTTGATAGGTAATATGTAAGTATTACTATAAGTCGTCAAAATATATATCAGTGTGCAATTCATAAGTATTATTATAAATCGATCACTAAAATATGCGTTGGTAAGGTAATATGTAAAGACTATTATAAACCATTGAAATATGCACTACTAATTTGAAATGTCCATTGAAGATATAAGATAACTTATTATTTTCCTAAATTTTTTCCCACAAAGAAACCCTTTATTTATTTATTTCTTTATTTTGGTTTTAACTTTCGACATTCATTGTGTAAAATTCATATAAGAAAATCTCACTCATTAAATGTCTCGTGCTAATTGTCTCCGACAATTTTCTATAAAACTCAACCCGCTCTTGCCATGTAATACTACTAGTTTGTTTGTTTGTTTATTTATTTATTTTACTAATTCATATTCGGTCAGTCTACAATATTTCACAGCGGCCCGATCAATCATGATTACGCATGATTTGCATCTATCTTTAATATGATCTTAATTAATAAATTAATTAATTAGATGCATGAATTTATCCTTAGTTTGAAGGATTGACCGTTTCTGCGATGTAGAGATGGGGCATATATTCTACTAGTGGGGAAAATTTTAATTATGAGATCAAGCTTAACTGGCTTCATTTAGCAATCGAACAATGGAGAGACTTGTAAATTTAACATGAACTATAATATTAATTGCAGTATGTCTATACATATATACATATATATATATATATATATATATATATGCCTACTTTCTAATGAATCAAATTCATAACCAACAAATTATAAAAGAAGTGTCATACCATCTGAAATATAAACTTTGTTGTTCTTTATATAATATATATCACATCTAAAAAAAATTGTTATAGTTATAAATAATATTTTGAATAATATGTTAAATAATAATTATTCAAACGGAACCATTAATACTATAATTTAGAATGATTAAGATCAGAGTGTACACAAATTTATTCGGACCATAATGAAAATTTCCAAGTGTACTTTGAACTCTGTAATTAAGTAGTGTTTTTTCAGTAAAAGCTTTACAAATAATTGACAGTAGAAACAAATCCTCCAAGGTGAAATTAAGTTTCCACTTCACAAAAAGAAAAAGTACTTCATAAATTTAGTTGTTTTGATTAGAAAATTTTGAGTATCAAGTATAGCACATGAACTATCAAATGTGGAAAACAGTAAACATTCGAAATATAGCATGAAAAAGTTATTTATATCACTACTACTAACTTTTCCTAAGTTGATGGCCGAACAACTTCTTTTGTGTACTTCCCTTGAAATATTATAATGTCCAAACTCCATAATTAATATATGGCATGTGAAAAATCTAGGTTTTTGCGGCTTAGTGGCTAATAAAGTTCGATTTCTTTGTATCTTTTCAGTTGAGTTTGATCATTAATTAATTTATGGAACGTTATGGAGCCGCATTGGCAATTTAATAATCATAACTGTGGAGTAGTATATTAGTATCATTGCATGATTTGATAATAGTGGATTAGTTTTAGAAAGTAATTTTGAAATATAACTTTGTAAAATATTTACTATTCTTGGAATTTCTTTAGAAAATATAATTTAAAAGGTAACCTTTCACTCGTCATGGGTGCATTTTCAACTGTTTACTATATATAATTATTACAGATGGCTCCATCAAGCGGAGATTGCTGACAGTATATTCGGACTCAAGATTTTCTCATGCAAATTATTTGACCTTTCCGACTTGAATTAACTTTGATTAATTGAAAATTTTTTTTGCCGAAGGTATTAATGATGTTATATATATTTTGGGGTGGGGTGGAGGGGGGTAATAAATGTATCATGTAATAGTAAAAAGTGGCATTAAAAGAAAGTTGTAATAAGTAGAAGCTTGAAAGTTTTCTCCAAAGTTAAAAAGGTTTCACAAAAAGGGAAAAACTCCTTAAAAGACCAAAGGAGACAGCATGATGCTATTATAAGTTTTATTCTTGAGTTCCCAATAAATTATGCTGTTCAAACATTGTCCAAAGTGTCGTTAAAGGAATCTTTTGCGCCTGAATAAGAAGTTGTACCAAAAGGGCCGTTAGAAATTAGCAAAATTGAAGCAATTATTTTAGTGTTCTCTTATTTTGACTACATAATAAATCAATCTAATTACTCGAAACAGTACTAGAAAACAAGAGCCAAATAAAGTCGAGCAAGTTATACTTTCTCACTTTACAATGCGAAATAGGTATAAAAATTATTAAATGGATGAAAAGTAGTAAAAGGTTTCAATATTTTGCAATCATCTAACAGTTTAAAATACTCACTCTGCAACGGAATGAGTAGAAAAATAAATTTCAAAGTAAATGCACCATATCCATATATTGGAGTATTAAGAACTTTTATTTGTCATATGGGATAAGATTGAGGTTTTCAGGACACTTTACATTTTTTAAAAAAAAAAAATTTGCTTCAATTTATTATCCTTTTTTGTGGAAAAAAATCTAAAGGACTGGGAATAATGAATTTGAAAGGCTATCGTTCTCAAATTACTGTTCCATTTTTTCTTGATTTTTACTCCATGCAGGTGGTTTTGCCTTGACAAAACTATGGATGGGTTGGAAAATATATGTCCAGAAAATTATGGCGTACCAATACAAAAAGCAACATGAATTTTTATTTTTAAGCACACTACCCAAGTAAAGTTTTGAACAAATATGCGAGTAATTCATTGGACAAGAATTATTTTCGGTTTTTTTTTTTTTTTTTGGGTAAAGTTTCTCTATACATGTTTTACACAACTAACATTAATTTTACCTTACATACATCTCATAAATACTAGTAAAATATTATTCTTTAAAAAAAAAAAAACAATCCAAACTTTTTTTTTTTTTTTTGAATCTAACAAGTATGACCCATTATGAGCATTTATAGTGAATTTGTTAATTATATTATCCGATCTTCATTAATTAGTTGACACTCGAATATTTGATGGGTTTTTAGCAGTAAACTTCCTTCCATAGCTAAAACACAAAAATCACTAACAAGTGCATAAAAAGCAACATCTTAATTGAGTATTAAACCAGAAATCCCTTGTGATGTGATCGTGATAATATAATTGTACGGTGATATACACTACTAAGAATTCGCATTTGTGAAGTAATATCTAATACTTTCATCAAAAGTTTCATGTTCAAATCTCATTAAACTAATGTTGTAATCATGATTACAACATTAGTTTAAAATGTTAGTTGCATAAGTCAGTTTTGTTACATGATACTTAATCTTTTAAATGTTATTTTTACAAGTGTAATATTTATTAAATGTTATTTGTGTGAAGTAAAAAAATTAATCCATAATTTAATTTGTTAGCACAAGTCTTGCCAATATGTATATATCTCGAAAAGTACAATAAATGTTTAGATCAAGAAATGTTAACATTTTAGTAGTGTATTTAAGCATCATTTCATCATACACATGTACAAAAAGTAACAATAATAACTATTCAAATTAAAACAAAACAAAAAATTAGCAACAAATTTAAGCCTCCAAACCTCTTTGACACTCATGTCACCTTACAATCACAAATAAAGAAAGAAAAAGAAAAAGAAAAAAGGAGATTAAAGTGAAATTGAGAGGACTTAAATTGACAACACAAAGAGAACAATAATCAATAGTGTCAGCTCAGAGCAAAACACCGCTTAAAATTCCATCTCTCATTAAACCAAATATTTTTATAAATTAATCTCACTAATAATATTCTAATAATGATGTCGGCCTATTCTGTACTAATTTCTATACCCAGATTACAGCACAACGTTATTATTTTTACCATCACAACCTTAACAAATCCCCGACATAAAACAGACATCTAACACAATTATTCTAATATCATTATTTTCTTGGCACTACAAATTATTATTACCATTATCAATTATTACCACTAATTGTATTAGTACTTATTATTCACTAAATATTTATATATGATAAAGAAATACACAATACCTACCGCTAATTGTATTAGTACTTATTATTGACTAAATATTTATATACGATAAAGGAATACACAATAATAGGGTATGGATAATTTTTATTTTTTATTTATTTTTAAATAATATTTTACAATTATTACTCATACATATTATTCAATAATGTTTTTAACCTCACACATATAACATTTCAAAAAAAGTTATAATATTAACACAAATAATAATAAAAAATAATAATATTTTAAACAATTACTATCAAAATAACGTTTATTTGCCATATTTAACTTTGTACATAATTTAACAAAATTGGAATTCGATCAGATCAATTAGCAAAATATTTTTTTATTATTATCCCTTAATTAAATTCAAAACTTGTTTGCAATTTTTATTTTGAAATGATTCTTATTTAATATCAAAATTTTAGTACCTCTTGTTTTAGAATTTTACGAAAGGTAAATAAGAACAATAATTTTTAATTTCTATTTTTAGGTTATAATAAATAATTTGGCACATACAAAAGTAGAAATAATGACTAATATTACAAGACTGGCTGGCTAGTACTACTATAAAATTACGCAGTACAAAGCAAGTCCGGTTTATTTGGCGTCAAAATTTCCGGCGAGTTTCAAGATTAGATTCCCTTTTCACCACCGTGATCTAAGCTGCTCCGCCTGATCCAGAATTCCCGCGCCACCACCACCACACCACTACTCTACTACTATCTAATAAGTAGTAATATTTTTTTACGTTTATGGGACGTACTATTTTAGTCCAGGGCAGATTTCTATTTTTGGGAACTTTCCAAGCCTGCTTTCATTCTCCGGCGAAACTCGCCGGCGGTTTGGACTTTCCAGCCACTAAGCTCTGATGGGTTTCTTGAGCTTTAGCGAAATTCCGCTTTGTATTGAAAATTGGACATTTCTAGCTGTGTTTGGTTGGTGGGACAAAAAATTTCGGCTGCAGAAAGTTGGGAGCTTTCTTGAAACCAAAAAAAAAAGAGGTTGTTTTGTGAAGTTTAAGGTATGGACTAAGAAGAGAAAGAAAGATTTTTGTTGAAATTTTATATAGTGGGATTTTGTGCATATTGTTTTTGCTGTCTTGAAGATTACTATTTTAGCAGAGGAAAAAAGTTCTTTTTTTTTTTTGGGGATTTGAGAAAGTTCTATAGAAGCTGAAAGGATTATGTTTTCTTACACATTGATAAGTAAATTTAATGGTGGACTAATTGTTGCTAAAAGTATCTGATTAGTAGAACTTTATGAAGTTGTTATTCTTGTGTAGGTTGGTTTTTGTGGACTCAATTTGTCTGAAAAATGAAGGCTCCAACAAACGGTTATCTTGCAAATTCGGGAGAAGGTGCTTTGTCTTGCATTTGCTCATTTTCATTTCTTGTTTCTAAATCTTGCTAATTTTTTGTTCTACTTCCTGTTTTTTTTCTTCCCCTTTTTCTTGCTTGCTTGTGTGGGTTTTTTTTTTTTTTTTTTTTTTATTCTTTTAGCTGCTTATGTGACATAGAGTTTCTGGAAATTTCTTGTTCTTTTATCAAATCATGAATTCTGGAAGATATAAACAACTTGATTTATGAGTATTTTTTTCCTATAAAGCCAAAGGCAATACCTGGATGGTCTAGATTATGTATAATGTATGTATTTAGCACTGTCTGATTCTGAACTTTCTGGAGACTGTTTCTTATCTCCTACACTGATTCTGAACTTAGCAGCTGCTGCATCAAATATTAGCATATAGTTCTGAGTAGTAAATTTGTATTGTCATAATCTTTCTTACAGGAAAATGCTTCTACTAATAAAATCCTTGTAGTTAATTTGTTCAAATGTGTGATAGATTCTCTGCCTCGGCTCTTTCTTGAGCTTGGCCAAGAAGAACAACTTTTTCTGGTAACGTGGCCTCGTTATGGGAAAAGTATTGAGCAGATTGAAGTTCACGAGCTTCATTCTTAGGCAAGAAGCCAAGGCATGAGTTCATTTACTTCTCCGCATATATGAAATTGACACTGAAAGATCAAGAACATGATTTTGAACTTTGCTGGATATTTCTTCACATCCCATCTAATCATCATATTCTTCCTGTTATAATAATTTTAATACATTAAAAAAAACTAACGCTCGCTATGCCTTTTAAATTGTTTGCTGGTATTGCTGTTTGATCCTTGACAGGGGAAAGAAAGGCGATAAATTCAGAGTTATGGCATGCTTGTGCTGGTCCACTGGTTTCTTTGCCTCCTGTTGGAAGTCTTGTGGTTTATTTTCCTCAGGGTCACAGTGAGCAAGTATGTTACCTTAAGTTCGTGCTGAAATGTAGCAGGACCTTCAGTTCTAATTATATGTATGTTCTTCAGGTTGCAGCATCTATGCAAAAGGAGACGGACAGCATCCCAAGTTATCCTAACCTGCCCTCCAAGCTAATTTGCTTGCTGTGTTCATAACGTAACCCTACATGTATGGAACTTCTGCAACTCCTTGTCATTCTGTGAATAGGACATGAAATTGGAGCAGTCTGTTGGATTTAGAATACTTGTTTATTTTATCGATATATTCAGGCATTACCACCTGTTTGGTGTAGTTAGCCACATGGTCATTTTTTAAGAATTGTAGATGGGAAGTGCATATTGCCTTTATTAGCATTTCATTGAATTCCAAATTGTTCGATTGGCCTATGTCGTAACTTCTTTATTTGATTGTAGGCTGATCCTGAAACTGATGAAGTCTATGCACAGATGACTCTTCAACCTGTAAATAAAGTAGGTCAGCTATGTTATTTCAGATCCAGTGAAAATATTGTCCTCTAGAATCTGCAATTCTAGTTTGAAGTAATTTCAAGAAAATTAATTATTTGGATAAGCATTGAGAACTTTTTTCTGTTCGGCTGACAGTATGATCAGGATGCATTACTTCTATCAGATATGGGCCTCAAGCAAAGCAGCTAGCAACCTGCCGAGTTTTTCTGCAAAACTCTTACAGCAAGTGATACAAGCACTCATGGTGGTTTCTCTGTACCGCGTCGAGCTGCGGAAAAGATTTTCCCACCTTTAGTATGTGCAGTAACTGCAAATCTCCTGTATTATGTGAAATTGAATACATGTGATGCTTGTGGCCCTTTTGTTGTTCTAATGCTGTAGGTGCTTTGTAGGATTTTTCAATGCAACCTCCTGCTCAGGAGATAGTGGCTAGGGATTTGCATGACCAAACATGGACGTTCAGACACATCTATCGAGGTACTCCATTTCCCGTAATTTTTACCATCCAAATAAACTGACTTCCTGTTGTAGTTTATATTCTTCATAAATTTCTGGCGAAGCATGATTTTCCTTAAATGAATAAGAAAGTCTTATTGAATAATTGAAGACTGAATGCTTGTTCAAGTATTGTTTGAAG
The DNA here is from genome assembly GCA_025175665.1 of Cinchona pubescens. Lineage (NCBI taxonomy): Eukaryota > Viridiplantae > Streptophyta > Magnoliopsida > Gentianales > Rubiaceae > Cinchona > Cinchona pubescens. The sequence continues at coordinate 735,416 of JANKKI010000397.1, read as the reverse complement.
CAATGAAAGAATTAGTTCCTTAGGTAAAGTTTCTTCTTAAATCAACTTCCTTAATTTAGTCGTTGTGATTTCATTAGTTGAATTTATACCTTCAGTAATTATCTGATTATTTAGGACGTGATGCTTAAAATCTGTCCATTTTGGTTCACCAACCAGCAACCATTAGTATTAGACTGGTGGGTTCCTTTAGGCAATACGTTTTATTCGTGTTACACTGTTTTTTACATTATTTTGGCATTAAGAAAGCTAGAAATCTCCGCGTGCTTTAACTTTTTCTTGAGCGCCTATATTTGTGAAAAGTGAAAACAACTTAATAGGACTTCTAATGCATCAAATTCTAGGTCAACCAAAGAGACATCTATTGACAACTGGCTGGAGTGTCTTTGTCAGTTCTAAAAGACTTGTGGCTGGTGATTCCGTCCTATTTATAAGGTATGTAGAGATTGCTAAAACTTTTTCATATCTACAATAGCATTCTTGTACTGACGTGATACAATGTCAAGCAGAGATGAAAAGTCGCAGCTTCTGTTGGGCATAAAACGTGCTAATAGACAGCAACCCTGCACTCTCGTCATCAGTTATATCTAGTGACAGCATGCACATTGGAATCTTAGCTGCTGCAGCTCATGCTGCTGCCAATAGCAGCCCATTTACTATCTTTTACAATCCAAGGTAGTATAAATTGATATTTTGTCTGCTCAGATATTAAGATGCCATTGAGTTTATTCAAACTTTTGGAGATTAGTTCTGATATAATTTATTTGATTGTTACAGGGCTAGTCCTTCTGAATTTGTAATACCTTTCGCCAAATATAATAAAGCCATGTATACACAAGTTTCCCTGGGCATGAGGTTTAGGATGATGTTTGAGACCGATGAGTCTGGAGTGCGCAGGTACATGGGTACAATTACTGGTATTGCTGATTTGGATCCAGTCCGCTGGAAAAGTTCACAGTGGAGAAATCTTCAGGTATGTTGGTTTATTAGTTGCTGAGTCATGCAATATGGATTAGATTTAGTAGCGACTCACGAGCATTCCATACTGGTGATGTGTCCTAGCTCAATGCCAAGAATAGAAGTTGGTAACTGCATATAATTGCTGAAGGTACAATTGAGCCAATTACAATTAAGTGAATGCATATCAAACTTTCTTACAAAAAGTGATTATTCAAACTACCAGTCTGAGGATTCTTACTTCTTTGGTTCTCTTTGTGATTGTTGAGTTTCAGTTTACCAATGGGTTTTTGTGAGAAAGCAAAAAACATGTTGGGAGGTTAATTGAATCTATTGATACATGACGTGACATGTAATTATAATAGGATATCCTAACAGTATTTTTCAAGAGCAATCATGATTTACTATTCTTGTGTGTCTTAGACTCATAGTGCTATTTCTCTATCTCATAATTCTTTAACCTGAACAATGGTGTTTGAATGAATACATTATGTAACTTTCAAGTTTGGGCTTTTCTAAAATGGCCCACCTTAATTATCTGATCTTTTCATGTCGGAAGTTAGATTTAAATCCTTTTAATGTGCAAGACCAGTGGGTTGTGAAGGAGTTAGGCATGTTTCTTTCAATATTCTTGCATGTGATGCTCGATTCTACTTAATATTCAAGTATGGCTTTGAACAATTCTGAGATTAAAGCACAAAACACTCGTATATATCTATATAAGGTTCCAAATTTTCAGTATGTGTACTTGGTATCCTGTTTTAGCTCTAAGACTGACAATGACTGATAATGAATATTTGGTAGGTTGGATGGGATGAATCTACAGCTGGGGAGCGTCCCAGTCGAGTTTCAATTTGGGAAGTTGAGCCTGTTGTGACTCCTTTTTATATATGCCCACCCCCATTTTTCAGACCCAAGTTTCCTAAACATCCAGGCTTTCCAGGTAAGAAAAGTTTATTATGTAGCACATTTCCTTTAATTTGAAGAATTGTTGAGATCTAGAGTGTATTTGTTCTTCACACAACAGTCCATCTTTAAGCTGATGTGTTGATAAACTTGAAAGAGGATGCATGTTTTCCACTTCAAAATAACTGCACTCTAATTCTGTTATTGAAGAGTATTACATCACCTTTACTGGATCATGTAATACTCCACGCTACAGGCTATGAACCTATTTGTACTCAATATTTTGTAAGAAAGCTTGTGGCGTCTTCAAAGCTCAGACTAGCAGATTCTTCTCTGCTTTGAGGTCTTTCTAAACGTATCAATGAATTGCAGTATAAGTTCTGGAGAACTGGTTGTCAATGAAGAGCATTAGACTTGCATATGTTAGATCCTAGCACTCATCTCTATTTCTGTAATATGCTGCTTTTGCAGATGATGAGTCTGACATAGACAATGTATTCAAAAGAGGTATGCCCTGGTTTGGAGATGATCTTGGCCTAAAAAATGCCACAAACTCTGTATTACCTGGCCTGAGTTTGGTCCAGTGGATGAACATGCAACAGAATAATCAATCATCCACTGCTTTTCCGAGTGCCTTACATGTCAATTTGAACACAGAGGATCACTCCAAGCTATTGAACTTCCAATCCCCTGCATTTGCTGCAACAAATCTCCGGGCAATTTGGGAAGCCAAATCAATTAAATCAGCCAGCTAATCAACTCCAGCAGAATTCTTTGGTTGGTTCCCAGCCGCAGCAGCTGCAGCAGTTGCTGCATTCTTCTGTTATTTCACAGCAGCAACAACATCCACAACAGCAGCCAATCCAGCTTCGGCAGCAAGCTCAGCAACCTTTACACCAGCAACAGTGTCCTCCACACGTGCAGCAGCAGCAGCAGCAACAACAACAACAACAACAAAATATGATGCAGATACCTTCTGTTAACAATGGTCCCTCTGTCGCAACTGGTCAGATCCCAAATCAAAATTTACAGCAGCCAGCACTATACTCGCAGCTTCAACAGCAACAATTACTGACAGGAAATACACAATCACAGCAAGCTGCCTCAGCTAATAAAAGCTCATTTGCTTTAACATCCTTACCTCAAGACTTACAGTTTCAGCAACTAGAACACCAGAATAGTCTTTTGCAGAAGAACCAGCAACAGCAAACCCCATTACAATTCTGACTTTCAAGCTCCACTACAGTTACTGCAGCAAAGTTTAATGCAGAGACCACAAGTACAACAGACATCACAGCAGAACTTTTCTGAGCAGCACCTGCAACTACAGCTTCTCCAAAAATTGCAGCAGCAACAGCAACAGTTGTCATCACCTCTGAGCAATCATTTGGAGCCTCACCTGTCCCAACAACAGCAGTCTCTTCAACAAAACCAACAGTTCCAACAAGCACCAGGTGCTCAACAACAACCTAGTGGCAACAGCCTTTCAACATCTACACTTCTGCAGTCACCACAATATCCTGTCAACCACCTCCAAGGCCTGAACAAATCCCCTATTGTAATCAAAGCTCATTCTGGACCGACAGATGGAGACGCTCCATCGTGTTCAACGTCACCTTCAACAAATAATTGCCATGTTTCCTCATCAAAGTTCCTAGGTAGGAACCAGCAAGGGCCAACTCAGGCAGGGGAGTCGGTCATTGATCCTTCCCCTCTATTAGTTCATGAACTTCGAAAGCAGGTCTGATTTCCGACGAAAGCATGATTTATCCAGCTCAAAGGGAACCGAACAACCTAAATTCAGAATTAACACAGAGCACTTGGACGCAGCCTCATCTGCTACATCATATTGTTTGGATACTGGCGGCCTCCAACAGAATTTTCCACTGCCCAGCTTATGTTTGGACAGTGATGTTCAATCACATTCTAGGGGTGCTCTTCCTTTCACTTCCACTGTTGACTCATTGGCACCTGATGCTTTGTTATCTAGGGGTTATGACTCTGGAAAAGATATCCAGAATGTGCTTTCCAATTATGGTGGCACCTCGAGAGATATTGAGACAGAGTTATCTGCTGCTGGATTTGGAGTTCCAAACACATCTTTCAAACCAGGCTGTTCGAATGATGTACCCATTACTGATTCTGGTGTCCTGAATAGTGGTCTATGGCCTAACCAAACTCAGCGCATGCGAACTTACACAAAGGTAACCTAGTTTTTGCAGGCATATCAAATTAGTATATTGTGCTCAAACATGTGGCAGAACCATGCTCTCATGTTGCATCATTTTATATTGAGAATAAACTCTCTTAGTGATTAACTTGTTTCTTCTCTTAAACTCGGTCAGAGATTAAAGCAGTTCATTTTGGAACATGTGATTTGTTTCCCTTGTTATTAACTTATTATTTCGGGGAACAAAACAACCTATACCTAATACTGATTTAAAATTGCAAAGGTTCAAAAACGTGGCTCTGTAGGAAGAACTATCGATGTCACACGCTACAAGGGCTATGATGAGCTTAGGCATGATCTAGCTCGTATGTTTGGAATTGAGGGACAACTAGAAGATACACAAAGAACAGAGTGGAAGCTTGTTTATGTAGATAATGAAAATGACATATTGCTCGTTGGTGATGATCCCTGGGAGTAAGTTTTAGCAGTTTCACACTTAAGCTCCTATTCGTTGTTTCTAACATAATGTGCTAATAAATAAACCTAACATTCTTTCCAGGGAATTCGTGAGAGCTGTGTCCAGAGCATAAAGATTCTGTCGTCTGCTGAAGTACAACAAATGAGTTTGGATGGAGATCTAGGCAATCTTCCTGTGCCGAACCAAGCTTGCAGTGGAACCGATAGTGGTAATGCATGGAGAGGACACTATGATGACAATTTAACCGCGTCATTCAATAGATAAGAGAATTGTGTATTCCCAGATTCATTCGAGCCTTGAGCTTCAAAAGCCTCCAAGGGCTTGGAGCAAATCAGTTCAAGCCTAACTCAGTTTAACCACTGATGTTTAAGTTACAAAATGCTTATAATTGTCAAGAGTGACAAGTATAGACTATATCTTCATTTTAGTCCCCGACTTCCTATTGAATTCCCTTAGACACGGCTGAGGGTAAACTAATCTGCTAATGCGCTGGCTGCCTGCACCTGCTAAGAGTTCAAGAATTGATGCAACCTACTCATACAGGTGTTTGTTTCTGTTATTTATACAGCGAAATTGTAAAGGCTTTACTTAGAATGCTTAAGTAGCGAGCAGCAGATGTAAATCTCTTTTTCTCTAATCAATTTGTGTAGGTTACATAGGGTCAAGCTTTCGATAATATTTATAGCTTGATATGGCCACAAAATACTTAAGTTCTTGCATCTTATGTGGACTTCCCAGGATAGTTTGTATAGACTTCCTAGCATCATTACAGTGCTTTCTTTGACAAACATCATCTCATTCTTGTTCGGATGTCACATAAGCAGAAAATTTATGCAGATTTGTATCTTCCAGATTTTTAACTCCCTCACTGGGAACTTGAACCATTCCACTATACTTCCATAGCATGAGCAGGTTTTTAAGTATGGCGTCTACCAAATGCGTTGCTCAATATGATGTTTTGCCATGACCATATCTCAAATTGTCTGCTCCTACTATCATGTTAAACTAGTCCCTGTTGTACAACCTTTCAAAAGTACTCTGATCGTGATCTTTCTGAAGTCAAAATTTGAACGTTGCTGTTATTTTGCATAGAATTCAGCAGAACTTAGAACCTTCATTCCGAAGTAACTTCCCATTGTAAATATACCAGTATACACCAAAAAGACTGATCCTCAAGCGGATTCTAAAAAAATATTTTTCCCAGGTGGTTGATTGAAATATGCCACTCAAACTGTTGCTCATTCATCTAATCTAGTCATACAAGTCGAAACTTCTCATCAGACCAGCAATCCCAGTTTACAAAAATTGTTTAATGCCCCCAAATAAACGGGGTGAAGAAAAGAGCAGTTCTACCAACTACAATGAGAGAACATAAACACTTGACAACAGTCACCAGCTTGCAAAAAGATGCGCTGATGTGATTACATTGACGTCCTCATGTTTAGAATTGCTTTCAATTCTCTGTATGAAACCCAAATAGGCAAACTAGGAGAGTACAGCCATCACATCTGATGCCCTCAAAGCAATGTAGTCCGATCCATCACTGCCCTTGAAGTCATTACCTGCATATTTAGAGTACAATACTGTATTTCCTGAGGATACTGGCAGTGATTCCTTCCTGTTTCCTTCTTCATCAAGAGGACCAGGCCCAACAGCTATCACCTGTCATGCACAAAAAGGACGCAGATAATGAGGAAATATATTAAATACACTATAAAAGCATAAAATTGACAATTGAGAAGCAAGAAACAAAGATAAAACTACAAACAAGAGAATGAGTATAAACATAGGACAGTTCCGAAACAAAGGCCTCACTATCAAAAAGGGTATTGAGAGCACAAGAAATGGGTGGATTTAGCCTCTGAAAAATGATGAAAACAAATTTTGCCTGAATTAAGAAACTAATCAGCTGAATAGATGATTCTTACCATGCCAATGGAAGGTTTCTCCTTGGTTGCCTCTGTCAGCAACAAGCCTCCAGCTGTTTTCTCTTCAGCCTCGGCCACCTGATTTAGAAGTACACATTGGAGAAAGCATGTTAGTTTCTTGGGTTCTACTAACCCTGTCGAGAGGTAAACAACCCAATGCCTAAAGAAAATGGCAGATCATCGCAGGGGTTGATCTACAACTCATTAAAACACCTTGAAGTCATGCATGTTCATTCTGACACTACAAGAAAGATGCTAAACTTTGCCATCTTATCCCATCTTAGGTACATATCTACTAGGCAAGATTCTACAAGTTCTTCATCCTTGAACACTTTGGTAACAAGTTAACAGAGGTCCGTCTCTTAAAGATAGTTGCATTTTTTTTTTACTCAGATTACATAAGCCAGAAAGACTTTCGAGAGAATAGTCAACATAAGATGGGCAGGGAAAGATCGAAAAAGACTTAGTGGGTAATTTGTCAGAAAGATTTAGACTATGTAGGAATTAATAAAGAAATGATTCATGACAGAGCGCAATAACGTAGCAGAATTCAGGCAGATGAACCCACTTACTGGGAATAAGGCTTGGGGTTTTTTTTTTAATTTATTTATTATAGATTACATAAGCCAGCAAAAGAAAAGTTGAAAAAGACGAAGATATTTGTAAATGGAAATGAATTCAAAGTTTCAAACCTTTATCAAAACTCTCTCATTCAAGGGCTTCATGTCCTTGACATCATCTGTATCAAGAATACCAATAATGTCATCCTCCTTTAATATAATATGGTTTGTTCCATTAAACTCGACCTCTGTCCCAGCATAATTGGAGTACACAATCTGGGTTCCGGTCTACATGTCAAAAGGATAATTAGCTTTGCCAACCAAGTGTTTGATATACAAACCAAATCACAATTGTTTGAATAAGCAATCACCTTGACACTGATATCCACTTTGTTCTTGCCGATTGTGCGACCCTCTCCGACAGCAACAATCTCACCTCCTTGAGGTTTGGTTTGTGCAGTTGTTGGCAATAGGATACCACCTACTGTTTTCTCTTCTGGAACCTTAATCTTCACCAACACTCTATCACCCAAGGGCTTCAGTGAGGTATACTACAACATAGCAAAAGATACATAACATGTATTAAGTAACATCAAACACCATTCATAAAAGCAAAATCACCAAAACTATCAATGAATTAAAACCTCTACACCTTGCAATTTATTACCAATTTCTTAACATAATAAACCATACTGCATTTACTAAACAAATTCTTCAATCCATTACAATTTCAAACAGATGAATCTGTGCATTAAACAACTTCAGTTCGAATCAACATTTACCAGCATTACTTTCTTGATAAAGCATTACCCAAATGTTAAGCACAAAAACCACAGATGATGTACAGCATAAAAAAACCACCAAACTCAAACAATAACAAATCCCATATCCAAGCAACCCACTCAATACGGAAGTACATAAGACAAGCAAACTATTAAACATTAATTTTCTCTCATTTCCTTCGGCTAATCTGAACTACCAAAAAAATCCCAGAAATTTTAACACTACTTTAAACACAATCCTTGTTTATCAGCTAGGCTGAACTATACTAAACCGTCTAATCAGGATTTTGTCTTTCCTCCTTCGATACTAGGTAAGATAACAAAAATAACAAAATCCGATACCTTAAATATAAAAGCAAGAAAACATTAGCGTAACAACCCATTAGTCTACTACTAAAAAAATGACAAAAAAAAAAAAACCTTGAGCTGGTTTATTCTAAAAAAAAAAAAAAATCAAATTAGCATTCAAATAGAGTACCTTAGGGGCAACAAGAGTGGCAGCTTTGACAACAAGGCCACGGAATGACCTCTTAGAAAGACCATTTTGCCCTAGAGGTGCAAAAGATGAGATTTTGAAAGTGGTAGATGATGAAGCCCTTAATCCATCAAAGGATACAAAACCCTTTGCTGAGATTGTTGATGCTGTCAACTGAGAAGCTGCCATTTTTCTTCTTTCTGCATTCAATTATTGTAAAAAAAAAATCAATTTTAAAACCTTAAAATGAGGAAAAAAGATTAGAACTTTACATGAAAATTGGAGGGAATGAACATATACTTAGAAGATTGATTGGTTGGTTGGTTGGTGGAGAGTTCAATGCAAGAGAAGAAGAGTAAAGTGGCAAATGGAAATGTGAGGAGTAAGAGTGAATAACAAAACCCTAGATAGGTTCTTGAATTTGGGGGCTTTGTACAAGAGATAAGAGGCTTCTAGAATTATTATTGTTCATTTTGGTCAGTATTGAATGTAATAAAATAAAAAAAAAAATTCTCCTTTAACGTGACTCCAACAATGATTAATAAGATTAGAATGCGTTTTATAACAGGACCTAATTCTACTTCCTTATCAGTTACTGTTCATGGTTGATCCTTCAATGATAGAGGTCTCGCGGTTATAGTAAAACGGAAATTAAATTCTCTTCTAATTCGTAGTAAAATTTTGTAATATAGGATTAAAATAAAAAATTTTAAGCCCGGATTCGAGGTATATTGTTAAATATATATTATTGTGAACCTCTTGGTATTTAATGTGACTCATTTAAAATTAAAGGGTATAATGAATTATAATTTATTAGTAAGAAAGGTATATTTAATGTGTGTGTAAAATAAAATAAAAAATATGTAAAAAAATAAAGAAGTTATAATTTTTTTATTTTATTTTGAATCTCCTTAAACCATTAAGAAAAATTTAAAAGAACAAACCATCCCTTTTATATATATAGTAAAATATTGAATCCAAACAAAAATGACGGATTAGAACTTTTTTTTTTTTGTTATATGGATCAAGACTAACTACACCAAGATAAAATAATTGTGAACTTGATGGTGGGCCTAAGGTAGACATTATATGAGATTTTAATTTTTTGGATCTTGGTGTACATATAGATTTATAATATAATATTAATATACTCTTCAATTTATAAATTTTCACATCATCTCGCATAACTCTACATTATTCTAAAAGGGTAATGTAAAATTTTAAAAATTAAAAAATTTATGAAATTATTATTAAGAATTCGATTAATTTAATAATTTTCACATGTAGACTGTGGTCCATTGAGGGTGCACCGTGAGAAGAGCTACTAGCTAAGTGTGGAAGCAGTTGGTTGCGTTTTATTGATTTCAAGTAGGTCTATTTTTTTTTTTTTTAACAAGAAAAAAAAAAAGGTCTATTTTTCTAATTTATAGTTCACTCTTGGAGTTAAACTGGAAAAGTTTGACTCTTGGGACAGGCAAATATTTAAGTAGATCTGATTTTTTATCTCACTTATAAATCTTGTAGTATAGATTAACTTTAAAAAATCTATAATATCAGTTAATGTAAATAAGATTTTTTAAAATTTAATCTTGATCACAGAGTCTATAAATAGAGTTAAAAATCAGATCTATTTAAATATTTTTCCTCGTCTCACGCACCCTAGTCTTTTAACCAATGAACGAAAGCCTTATTCATTACATTAGTGGTACTCTATTAACTAGTGTTAAATCTACCACTCTAAAAATTCTACTACATTTTTATTGATGAAATTGCTTTTGCTAAAAAAAAAAAAAAAAAAACTCCTAACTCAAGACAAAACTCTCGAGGCGTTAACGTTGTCAAGCAAATGAAAATGAGTGAATGACTTGGGCCTTCCAAGGAAACCTTCATTATTTATTTCACAAGGGGTAAAAAAAAGGCCTTTGGGCCTATTTTAATGGGTTTGTTTTGATTGTTTATTCTCAAACAAAGTGAATCAATTCACTAACTGGGCATAACATTTTTTATTTGTACGTCAATCAACATTTAAAACTCCAATTACAGGAAAATATTTTCCATTATAATTTTGGGCCTATTTAGAAATCTCAATGTACAGCCCACTTCTCACATTGATGTGGGCCCTATTTCTGATGCAACTTAATTGTCATTAAAATACAAAGCCAGATAAACTTATCAGATTTTCGCTTGCAAATTGGAAGCTTATACCGTTACAGCAGAGCGCACCTCTAAGTAAAAGTCGGGCAGTTGCATCGACAATTTCTTATATAATCACGACAATACTTATTATTAGATCAATCAGTTCACGACACAAAAATTAACGAGTTAGGTTGAATTGGATCATTTCCCCTGTTAAGTTGTTGGATAAACAAATTTTGTTAAAATATTACATTCATTGTAATTTAATATAACATATTTTAATATTATGAATAATAGTTTTAATGTAATTATTAAATAATAAACTAATATTATTTTAAATATTATCTAAAATATTTGAATAATTTATTCTAAATTGTTATGAGTTTATAGTTAGTATTAATATTTGATTAAGTTATTAAAGAGTTAAATTTTGAGATTTTTTTCAAATAGAGTGCAAGTTTTTTAACTTGTTAAATGAGCTAATACATCTCTAATAAGAGTAAACACGGTTAAGCAAAAGTACAGCACAAAATAAAGGGGTTAAATACAAACCTGAGACGATAAAAAATAATCTCATATGATATGATACGAATACCACAGAAAATGAAAATTAGACAGACACGATCCAATGCCAGTTGCATCCCCTCATCTTTGAAAATTACAAAAAAAGGTAAGAAAAAATTTTATAATTTTAATTTTATCGTGTAATTGCACTCATAAAATTGATAATCCCCTTTGTCTTTATTTTGTCCCCTAAAATGTCGAAACTAATTGCAGTTTGTAATAAAATTGAACGAGTGTGGTTTTCTCATGTTTATATAATATGTAAAACTATTTATTATATATATATATATATATATATTATTTTTTATTTTATAAAAAAAAAAAAAAACCCTTGTTTATATTACCCGGGGAGAGTATCTATAATCACGGCCGATGCTCGGAAGTAATTTTGCGTTTGCTGCAGTCAATTGCAAGATTCGAGCGATAACGTATATGATAACGTATATGATTATGTTATGGGGTTGACTTTCTTTGAAAAGCCAAAGAAGTGGCAATAGCCCAGGAAGCCTCGTGTAAACAATCACTTGATAATGATGGGGAATTTTATTTTTTGTATGGATTTTATCTATAAGTGAGATAGATTTTTTATTTTATATTTATTTACATCACTCTATAAAAATTTATTTTTAATGAATTAAAATATTTTAAATGAATATAAATTAAAGAAATCTATCTCACTTACCGTTGATTAAATTTATATAAATTTTTTTGATAATGATATATAGAGATGAGTTGATGATCCATCTAATTATTTGGCCATAACTGCATGTCAAATGGCCAACGGTTGATTAGTTAGTTATGGGGATAGATGAAATAAATAGTTACACCTTTCAATCACCACCATCTAATTGGTATTCGTTATTTTCCAGAATAATGGTTCGCAATCATTTTTAATATGTTAAATATATATTAAAAAATTGAACTTTACTCTTTACAAATAATATTCAGAATAATATGCGAAATAATAACTCTCCAAACTAACATATTCCCTAAGATTAGGTGTTATATTTATCTTAATAATTGTAATCGCATTATCCTTTTCTTGTTTTTTCTTGAGCACTACTAATAAGTTGATGTGTTACACAAAATAGGATTAGTTTTTCATATACAGACTAGACTATGTAGAAAAATTATTATTTGTAAGCATGTTTCATACCTTCAACATGGGAAAAAGACCAATGGAAGGGTTAGGCATTTTGCTTTGATATTGTAAGAAAAGTACATGCTTGACGTACAAGGGGAAAAGAAGGTTCTTCAAGAATTTAGTTCAACAATTGGTTTTCTCTAAGGTGGTTGTAACGTGGGCATTTTTGACTTTGGTGGTGTTGTCGTTGGGTTCATGTCTTTCTTGTTGAATAACTTATCTTTCCCATGACAATAAAGCTATTAATGGCAAAAGAATAATTCTTAAATTTGGTGGATCTGCTCACTAATTCTGGAGTCTTTTAACATGGATTCTTCTCAAACGTGCTTCATGTTCATAGCTTAATTGCATTTATTTTTGTTCTAGCCCTTTTCTGCCTTTTGCTATTATTTTAATAATTATTTTATTATCCTTTTGTTTTTTGATAGATATGGCTAGATAGATCTTATTCAGATGGCAAAGGAGGGAGGCTTGGATGTAATCTAAACTTTTATTTTTCTGGAATGGATACGAAACTAAATTTGCATTATAATTTGTGAACTCGTCCATGGTTTTAGATATGGAAAAGTATGTAGGCTGTGGTTTTGGTCGTTTGAACAAAATTGAAATTATTGGCTGTTAATATTATTCCACCTTTTATTGTATTATTAGGTTTGATATAAACTTCTCCCTTTTCTAAAAATTACTAATTCACATGAATTGAGATTTATTGACCATTTGTGTCTAAATATAATTTCACGGCTCAACTTGCGGGCATATCAACTAGTCAAAATACAAAGCAAGACAAACTTCGAATCAGATTTTCGCTTCCAAATTGGAAGATTATGCCGTTGTGGTAGAAAGGGACGAATATAAGATAGAACCTCAAAGTAAAACTCGGGCAGCTACACTGATAATTTTTTATACAATACGACACGAATATAATACTATCCAAATTTTATCGAATCATTATCGAGTTAATTTATTTATGATTTGATTTAATGAGCTGAGTTGAATTGGCTCAACCCACCAATTAAATTATTGAATGAATAAATTTTGTTAAAGTATTACTTTAATTATAATTTAATATAATATATTTTAATATTTTAAATCATAGTATTAATGTAAAATTATTAAATAAAACCTAATAAATTATTTTAAATATTATCTGAAAATTTTAAATAATTTTAATAGTTTACTATAAACTGCTATGAGAACAAAGTTAGTATTAATAATTAATTAAGTTATTAAAGAATTAATATTTGAGATTTTAGTTCAAATGGAGGCACAAATTATTTAACTTGTGAAATAGTCAGGTATCTCTAATAGGAGTAAACGGGTAAGATACGAAAACGATACAAAATAAACAAATCAGACACAAATACGAGACGATAAGAAATAACTCTACATGACATGACACGACACGAATATAATACAAAATAAAAAGGGGTACACGACACGATCCACTGCTATCCCTAGTTGGATCCCCTCAACTTTGAAAATTACGAAAAAGGTAACAAAATTTTAATTTTATCGCATAATTACACCCAAAAAATTGATAATCCTCTTTTTCTTTATTTTGATCCCTGAAAAGTTGAAACTACTTGCATCTTGTAATAAAATTGAAGAGAGTGTGCTATTCTCATGTCATTAAATAACCATCATCTATCGATCTGATGATATTCTTATAATTGTATACAAAACTATTTTATTCTATTAAAAAAATTTGTTTATATTGCCCCTAACCTCATTCTCATGGTCCTGCATCCAAGGGAGATTCTCTATAATCAAGGCTGAATCTGGGACTTAATTATGCGTTTTCTACCGTCAACAACAATACTTTTTTTTTTTTTAGGTAAATCAGTCAACAACAATACTCGAACGATAACGTGTATGATTATGTTATAGGGTTGACTTTCTTTTTGGAAGCCTCGTGTAAACAATCACCTGATAATGACGTATGGAGAAAACTCTAACTTGCTGGACAGATCTTTGAATGACCTTTTAAAATAAAAATCATCTAATCATTCATTATTTTCTAGAATAATGATTTGCAATCATCCTAACATGTTTTTCTAATTTTATATATATATATATATATATATATCATATTTTAAAAAAGTTGAACTATACTCCTTGCAAATAATATTATGAATAATGTGCTCGTTAATAACCTTCTTCAAACGGATATATTCTCCGAGATTAGGTGTTATACATAATTTATCTTAATCGTTGTAATCACATTATTCTTTTATTGCTTTTTCTTGAATACTATTACTAATAAGTTGAAGTATTACACAAAATAGGATTAATTTTTTATGCACAAACACAATAGAAAAATTTTCACTACCAAACATAAATGTGTGTTACGTAATTATTTTTGAATTTCATATCTTATTCATACAGATATAGCATGCATATATATATATATATATATATATATATAATTTTCTACACTATCTACTTAAAAAAAAAATATTAGAAAATCCATTAATAATCAACCAATAAGAATCTGAGTGCAACTTCAATCATAGTTTCAAAAGTATGCATACGTAAAATATTTGAAACTTGCAAGAATAGTTATAAAAAATTTTATAATTTCATTAAAGTACCGTATATTTATATTTTGAATATTTATATAATATAATATTATATATTTTTAAATATTTATACCATATAAACCAGTGATTTAAAATATAATAATATAATATTTAAACAAAAAAATAAAATTCTGAAATAGTCAATCCACGCCCAACCCACCATATCATAATTACTTTGAAATTTATAAACAAACGAGGAATAAGTAAGATGTGACACATGCGGTTGAGTAGCTGAATTGTTCTTGAGAAGCTCATGCATGACGTAATAAGAGATGGCGAGGACCTGACCTGATGACGCGCGCACGCAGCCGTAGACTTCCAAGTCTTTCACCTTTGCATGCCTTTGAAAACCAAGTAATACTAGTAGTACTCGGCTAATGATGGTCAGATTCACATCTTAGAAAACCAACTAATCCTGCTACTGTACTACTCCACACATAACGTCAGATTCATATAGTAAGAAGGGGCCTCATATTAAATGAAAGGTTGAAATTTTGATTATTATTTTTTTAAAATTTTTTATTAGTGGACAATTGTAGTAAAATTGATAATTTTTAACACAATTCGATAATATTATACGAATACGATACGTTTAAATTAATATGTTATAACACGATTCAAAATTTATTAAGTCAAACTATTTATTTCACAAAATTAAATAGATTGGATTGGGTCAACCTATGAGTTAACACGATAAACCGCTAAATTACTGTATAAATAGATTTTACTGAATTTTTTTGTTTATCGACTAGTAAAATACTTGAATGTTAAAGTTGAACTTGAAGTTGAACTTGAACTTGAAGTTGAAATTTAAGTTTCATACATAAATACCATTGTGAAATCTTTTAATTGGACTTGTAATTTTGAGGGGAGCTGATGATGACCTGTCCGTACATCAAGAAAACGACTTTGGAAGAACTTGTTTTCACGTGCAATCGTAAGCAATGGAAGTGGATCAATTGCTGTTTTGAGTTTGACACGTCTTTGACAAGTTTACTATAAATATTTAGACCGATTCGATTTACAAAATTGTAAATCGTATGATATAAATTATATGTTATATAATTTGTGATATTAATTGATATAAGTAAAATTTGTTATAAAATTTAATTTTAACTGTAAAATCTAAAAATGAAATCTAAAACCTAAGTTTTTAATAGTAATTTTCCAAATTTATTACTGTGATCAATTGATGATCCCAAAACAAAATGACCACAGAGGGACACAAGCTTTGCAGGGACATTTTATAATTTGATAAATATTTAGGTAGATATAATCTTTTGTCTCACTTGTAGACTGTATGGTGTGAATTAAATTTTAAAAAATTTATGACATCAGTTGATGTAAATAAGATTATTTAAACTTTAATCTTGACTACACAATCTATAGGTAGGGTCAAAAATTGAATCTATCTAAATATTTTCTTTATAATTTTATCATATCGGTTGAGGCAAGCTTAAGTAGGCTTGATAATCAATGATTCTTTCGTCTCATTTTATTTGATATACTCAATTTTGTACATAATTTAACAATAGTTGATATTTGACAAATTAGTAAAATAGTTTTTTTATTATTGCCCCTCTTAAATTTCAAAATTTGTTAGTTTTCTTTTAGTTTTCAAAATTTGAAATAGTTTATGAGAGTAATTAATATTGAAACATGATACTAGAATCTTTTTCGGAACTTGCATGAAGGGTAAATTAGATAAATTGACGTTTATTTATTTGACATTTTAAGAAGTGATAAATAATTTGAGACAAATTAAAATAAAAAGAATGATAAATAAAATAAAACGAAGATAGTATCATATATGTGTGTGAATCCACCATGCCCATTAGTCAATCACATATATAAATAGGGGAAGCGGATGGTCAGTTGAATATTCCAATACATTTCTATATTCTATGGCTTTGATTTCTTTTGTGAGATTAGCTCAAGTCTAAAATTCCTTTAGTACTAGTAATAGCAATAGGTTTATAAATAGGTTGGATTTAGGGTGGATAGTAAATTTAGATTTGGATTCAATTGATATATTTAGGTTTAAGTCTAGACATTAGTCGAATTTATAAAAGTAAATCAAATTAATTTTTTTTTAACTTTTAAAATTTTTATGCTAAAAAGTTTATAATTTATAGATTTTTTTGGAATTATAAAAAATATTTATTTCAAAATTTATATTTATACATGGGTTCTCAATAGATTATAATTTATATTGACAATTTATACAACAAATATGTATTTGTACGTATCAAATACACCAACCGTATATAATTTTTATTATATATTAGATATTTTAATCGGATTTGAATTCTAATCCGTTGGAACAATAAAATTCATATCCGATTAGTTTATTATAATAAACTAATGAATCCGGATCGAATTTAAATAATTAGAACTTTTCATGACTAGAATAAACGGTTCTAGATCAAGATCTGACCCATTGATAAGTCTACACTTCAATTTATATATATATATTATTAGATACATCCATGTAAAATTGTGGGACTGAAAACAATTGGAGTATAACTGTAATTTGAGATTGAGATTTAACAACTTTAAAACCATACAACATAGTAAGAAGTTTATAACCTCAATGAATTAGATGGGAAAGTGCATGAGTATATCACTTCAAAAGCAAATTTTTATGCGCATCAAGTCACAAATAATATAAACTTTATAATAAATGAGTTTTACACATTTTGTCCCTTGGTGTATGGTAGAATTTATCCAATTATCCCCTTTATTACAAATAAATAATGGAAAAGTTCCTGCTTGTGGAGACACGAATTGGATGATCCCATGTAGGAGGTCCAAGATTTGAGAAGTTCACAAGTTTTAACATAGTTTCATCTAGACCTTAATAGATTTTGAAGGTAAATTCATAGTTTGGGAAATTGAATGAATCTATAATAGTTTTGTCTTCCAAAATTCAATTTGAATGGTATATAAAACATCTCATTAACACACACAAATAAAATAAAATATATATATATATTAATAATTGTTTTTAATCATCAGAAGATCTTTAATGTCAAATTGTATATGTTTTTATCATTCATCATTAATATTTAACACTCAATGCTTAAAATTATTGAGCTGACAATTTTATAGCGATTTGACTCAAGACATATAAGAATGTGATGCGGTACGCAGGGAGAATTGGCTCAATGGACCATAATACAATTAACCCCTCGACCAGAAAATTGACCGTCCCATCTAGCGGTTTCCGCGGCGTGACCGAAATTATCCCACGAGTTACTCAGATTAAACACTACCGCGTAAGGAAAATATTTTATTCTATTAATTTGCTTCCACGTGTCACTCCAAACCGGTCCAATCAACACGCCCAATTGACCCCTCATCATCATTCCCCTCACTCTCTTCCTCCTACTCCACCCTATATATATATACACATCGCCCAAGCCGCCATTTCACTCAAATCTTCCAACTCACCAACATCAAAACAACCCCCCAAGTACTAACAACAAAATTATTAAATATTTGCTTTATCCATCTCGCAAATGGTGAAGAGTGGAGCCCGCAAACAATCTTCGTCGTCCACAGCATCAGAGGAGTTTATTAAGGTTGTTGACTCGAGTGCAAAATACAAGGGTGTCCGGAAGCGAAAATGTATTGGGGAAATATGTTTCAGAAATTAGACTTCCCAACAGTCGCGAGAGAATTTGGTTGGGTTCTTACGATACGGCGGAGAAAGCCGCCAGAGCCTTCGACGCCGCCCTTTTTTGCTTGCGTGGCAACTCGGCTAAATTTAATTTCCCTGATAACCCACCGGAGATAGTCAACGGGAGGTCACTGACTCGGCCGGAGATTCAACTGGCTGCTGCCCAATTTGCCCAAACGGGTCGGGCTGAGAATTCGTTTTCGGATAATTCTTCCTCTTTTCTTTCTTCTTCACTCGAGTTGCAACGGGCCGAATCCCCCAGTCCGTCTGTTTACAATCTAATGTGACAGAAATACCCCTGGATACGGCAATCTTGGATAATTTTGGGACCGTGGGAGGGGGTTCGGATGCCAACAACGTTGCTGATTTTGGAATATTTTGGGGATTTGATGATTTTTTTGTGCCACATATGCAGACCGCTGATTTATACGGGGAAGAAAATTGTGATGGATATTTTTCACAGAGATTCATCATCTCTTTGGAATTTTTAAAGAGGAATTCCAAAATTTAGTTGTCACAATTCTGCAAATTTTTTTTGCTGCTGGAATTGCTGACTACTACTATTTCTTTTTTTATTTTTTCACCCCAAAATTTTATCAATTTTTGAGTTGTGGATGGACCAATTTTAGTATGGCCATCGACTCCTTTTCCCTCCCCTTTGCTTATTCTTTCATTCTTTAATTTGGAAGTTGTCAATTAATGACGTTGTATAATTATTTATTTCATTTGTTAAATACATAAAAATTTGTTATTCTTTTCAAATTTGTGTTCAAGTGTTCTATCAATTTAGCTGTTTACTTAATTTTTTCAAACTCAAGGTATTTATCAAAAGATTCAATATAGATTACTATGACTCAAGGGCAATTATGGTAAAATAAAATATACCTCCGTACAGGGAATGCAATGCTACTGGTATGTAGTGACAACGACAGCCCAACCATTACTTTATTATGAAAAGTAGCACGTGTATTGCATTATTGATAGCTCTACCAATATTCCACGTGCATTAATGGAGAAAAATCCACGTTAGACGAACAATTTTTTATTGTATTGATTAATTCTTGAGTGGGAAAATTTTTTATATAAATTCGCTCACAGGTTAGTTGGAAAAGATCCTTTATTTTATATTCATCTACACTTACACTTTGAAAAAGAAATTATTTTTAATGAAATAGAGTTATATGAATTAATATAGATTAATAAATTCATCTATAAATCGGATTAATATAAAAAAAATTTCTTGTAATATTATCAATTTAATATATATTGGTATTAGTCCCTGGACTGTGATAGTAGGAGGAGAGTGGATCAATGAATAAATGATTAATAAATTACACTTTATTTGTACATTTGAAATTAGTACTCTTACTGTATATTATACTAAAAGATAGTACTATATCTAAGTAGAGATTCTTTATTTATTCCTAGCAAAATTAATGAGGATTTAGAACATTTTTCGAGTGTAATAGGTCTGTTGAAAAAAAAAAAAAAAGTTTGTCAGTTGAGCGGTGACCAAATGTGTTAGCAATTTTATTGTTCCGATGAATGCCCATTGTTTTTCCATCTTAAATTAATTAGTTTATTTGCAACAGCAAGTTTTGAGATAATACAAGTTTACGATATAACTCTTGTAATTAAAGATGGAAATTAGAAAATTCACAATATGTAATTTTATAAACACTTCTCAATATTTATCTCACATTCTTATACTTTAAAGTTGACCCTGTTTCCTAATTTGTAGATATTCATCTGTTAGAATAAAAATTCTCCTGTAAGAGTTATATCTAATGTCTGTAACTTTAAATCTAATATTTGTAATTTTAAAAATTCTCCTGTAAGAGTTATATCTAATGTCTGTAACTTCAAATCTAATGTTTCAATCAAAGATATATGTTTAGATGATGATTATGTAGGGATAAATTCGTTTAAGAAAATCTAAGTGGATGATTATCATTTAGAAATAAATTCTTTAAGCAAAACCTGATTACTAAAGCAGTAGTGGGGTAGGACAAATTTTGGATTTCTTATTCCTTAAGCTCTTTGGATGGACTTTATCCAACAATCTCATCCCATAGAGGAATCATTCTGCTGCAAATAAAGTTATAGTCCATGTTTGCAAACTGGAATTCTTGTCCTTCGGAAATTCTAATCTCTCTGTCTACTATATGTTTGTTTGGATGAATAATGAAAAAGATTTGAAATTTAAAATTTATAGAATCAAAATATTTCAAATCCATCCAAAAATTATTTAAATTTTTTTATTTTACACTTTTTAATTTGGTGAATTTAAAATTCTGAATTTCAAATCATTTCCTATAGTTGATCCATTTTATGCCAGATAGAATGGAGTGACAGCATTATATTGGTTATAAATTGATTGAAAAGAAAAAATGCAGAAAACTTTAGAGATTAAAAAAGGGCTAATATTATTTAGGAAATAGTACTCATCCAAAGCACAAGTTCGCCTCAGGAAACATCAATAATGTGCGAGACTAAAAACAAACTAGAAAAATAGGCAAATCTAGCAAATTAAAAACACCACCAAACGACTAATAGACTATGAACTACTATTATCTATGATGGAATGAAAACTCACACTTGCTACTCATTCCACCAACACTTAATCAAAATTTTAAATCGGGCACAAAAATTTAGCAAACAGCCTCCACCACAAGCCTCTTTGTAACATGTGCTCCGCAGTTGGTTGCCCCGAAAACGCTTTCGGAAGCGGATAAAGAACAAGATTCTTTGCCAACACATTCCTTGTGGACGATCGAAAGAGGGTCGTTGTTGGCTTCGCAGGTACCCTTTTGGAATGAACCGCAGGCTCCTTTTGAGTCACCAAAACTGGCGAATTTAATGTCGGAAATTGGTCGACCTTGGCATGACAATTCGATGACATTATTCTCGTACACATTTCCACATGCTGATCCGACAGTAACTGTTTGGAAATTCACGAGTGAAGGGTTGCCTCCGAATTCCTCGAAAACAGCAACATATGGACTATTTCGTTATCACCATCGTTCAAGAAGGAACGTGGGACATGGTACCTAAAACACATTAAAACAACATTTAGTATTAGATAAAAGACATTAAAACGTTTTGATGCTCTATACATCATAATTATCTGAACCAACGACTATAAAAGACTTTGTGACATATTTTGTTATTAGTAAAGAAAAAGCGTTAACCACATTCGGGTAGGTTAAACATGTTTTGCTACTCTACTTTAGGTGAAACTAAACCCGGGATCGAATAAACATGAGATATTTTGATCATTTAATTATCTTGTTTAAAAGTTGGAGTCAACAAAGACATTATTACGAAGAAACAAGATTCTAACCATATTTGGGTAGGTTCACCACAGCCCGAGACACATTTGCTATTGGAGTATGAGCCGCGATAATCACAGGGTTCGCTTGAGCACTCGTCGACGGCCAAGGAAGTCGGCCAATAACGACCCAAATTGTTGCCATTAACCCAGGCCCAACCTTTGCCTAATTCGATTATCCTTGTAGATTCACTGCAACTGGATCCTTTCCTAGTGGAGCCTTGAAAGTTGCCTGAAAAAAAAAAGAATTTGAAAATCATTGACACAAATGGGAAAATGGTTCTAATTTGAATTGAATAATATTACCTTGTACCAAGTCATCCTTCTATTGAGTGGGAGATTTTCGGATTGCCATTGGGATGAATTGGACGGGCTGAAAAATTTGTTCTCAAGACCGTTTAGTCCAATTTTATAAGACCATATGTGGGCTGACAAGTCCTTTACAATGGTCTCATCACCATGCCTTCCAACTATCTCAACTGGGCCCGAAATTCCAGCTTGAACCACATCAAACTTGGCACCATAGTTCTAAACAAATAAAATAACGTTAATCATAGTTGGAAAAGAAAAGACAATAATACAATTATTATGGTACTAAACCAGAAAGATTAAAAGTTGATTGAAGTACCTGAAGTCCAACAGTTGCACTAAGAATTGTGATTTGGTTAGATCCATGGCGACAACTTAATGTTCTTCTCGAAAACATAGTTAAATACACCATAGGTGGCCCAATCAGAACCTGTAAGATTTGTTCAATAAATTATTTTAAATAATGGTAGAAAAATTATCGAAAAATTTTGAAATGAAGTCGGATCACATTCGTTGAGAATGACCCAAAATCACTTACCAACATATTTGCCATTGACATAGGCATGCAATATCTGACCGGT
The DNA here is from genome assembly GCA_025175665.1 of Cinchona pubescens. Classification (NCBI taxonomy): domain Eukaryota; kingdom Viridiplantae; phylum Streptophyta; class Magnoliopsida; order Gentianales; family Rubiaceae; genus Cinchona; species Cinchona pubescens. The sequence continues at coordinate 712,837 of JANKKI010000397.1, read as the reverse complement.
ACCATTCACTCGAAGGCTCATATTTCTGCTCCAAATAGGATCATCCCTGTGAAGATGCACCCTGTCCAAAATTCATTAAAAAAAAATCAATAAAAAATCAATCACCAATTATATGTTTTGAATTATTATATAAATTTAAAGAAGAAGGGCAATTAGGAGAGCTTTCAATGTTCATAGGTACTACATTAATTACCTGGTCATGTACCAAAGATAGTCAGAAACATCATTAATAGCTTTCTGGTCAATAATTTGATTTGCAAATTTTTTACCCTTTCCATGAACAACAGTGTCATCCAATTTTCTCAGGCTTCCAGGTCCAGTTTAGAGAAATTGGTTCATCCTCAGCCTCGTTTAATTTCTTCACCATCAAGGAAGTCTGAGTGTTTACCTATAAAAAACAAAAGTAATGTAGCAACAAATATAAAATCAAGAAATGTTGACTCATTAATAAATTTACTTTTTCAAGAATTCAAATTTGACCCTTTATGAGTTGTTAATTACCTTCGCTGTGTTGTAGACTTCTTTTTTACAATCGGGAAGGATACTGACAGACCAAGCAGGAACATTATATTGGGTTCCTTGGTAAGTGATGGTGGCATCAGCAGTTGTATTTGAGTTCTCAAAAAAGCAACTTGATGTACCATTCAGTGTGTAAACAGTTGTCTGAAACACATAAAAATAAAGGTAATTAATGTTAGCTTTTTACCTAATTAATTTTGTGTATTTTATTGATTGTATAATTTAGACTTTTTAATTAATCTTAACAAAAAATTACTCATAATGATGACTCGAATTCATGACCATTAATAATAGATCATGAGAGAAGTTATCGCTGTCAAATTAACCACCATACCTTAACAGAATTTCCGAAATCTGTATTGGTAACATTACCACTTGTGAGAATCTTTTCCATTGAATGTAGTACATCATGGAGTTGCTTCAAATGTCCATACTTCGGTTGGTTAAGATTTCCTAAATAATTCATAAATGAAAAAAAATTCAGCAAAACAATTTTTTTATTCATGAAGCTTGAAAAAAAAAATTGTACATGTAGAAAAGTTTGTGTTGTTACCACTTACCATATTCATTCAATGGGGCATCATAGTCATATGTTGTGCTAATGTATGGACCACCCGCTTCTCTTCCAAAGTTAGTTCCACCGTGATACTTTAAGTCAAATAGCACCCAAAAAAAAGAGTAAATTTAAATAGGAGAATTAATTTGATTTTCAAAGGGATTATTTGATATTGAAAATTGGTTCCGAAATGAATAAAACCAACCATGTAATAATTCTGGAAAGAGCCTCCAGTTTGGAAATTTCTTTAAAGAATCTTGCAACAGCATAAGCAACATCCTCAGCAGTTCTATAAGGATCCGAACCACCCCAGCTCTTGAACCTTATTCAATTAAAAGAAAAAAAAAATTAAATTTGGATAGTAAATAATATCCAATTGAACAGTTTATAGAAAAAGTGAACCCAAAAAAAAAAATCAAGTAAATGAACTAACCATCCAGTCCAGTTTTCGGTCCACATCTTAGGGCTATTCTCATTGTTTGGTTTGAAATCATGACAGTACCAACCATTGCAAGTGTTTATCTATCAACATATAATAAAAATACTCAGATTTAATTAATTAGAATATTAAGATTAAAACATAAGTAATTTATAATTAGGAAAATTCAACACAAAAGAAAGTACACATTAAGAAAAGATAAAAACGAATATATTTTGTGGCATGAAAAACAAATTACCATTGGCTGTGGAGCGTCGTTTTGTTGACACATAATCCATGGAACACCAATATCAAGTGAATTAGCCATATTAGCGCACTAGATGTGTATAAGAGCAATTAATATACGCTTTGCCAGCATCTCCATAAGGTGACATTACATTTCCGTATTCATTCTCGATCTATCAAGATTATCCTTAAAACAATTAATAATTCCTATAAATAGTATTATTAATAAAAAAAAGATTTACTTAATGGCTAGCACAAATTTTCTAGTTTATGCTAATTAAAAAAGTTACCTGTGCAAGTATAATTGGACCTCCTTGTGATGCAAAGAGTTTCTCTTGTTTTACCATGTCCACTATTAAGGTGGTAAAATTTTGCATTTCATTCTGAAAAAAAAATAAAATTACAAATTAAGCAGTTAAGTTTTTGTTGCTTCTAAAAGAAATGAAATAATAAAAGTCGAAGATATATTTACCATGTAGACATCGTTGGCAGTACGTAGCTCCATGCCTGGCAAGTTTTTTAGCCATACAGGGAACCCTCTATAAAAAAGTTGGAAAAAAAAAAAACAAATTATTGAGTAAATAATAAAGTAGTGAATTTTAATTCGTAATTTATTGATAGCCATTAAAATTTATGGAGAACAAAAAATGGAAAAATAAATAAATAAATTTAATTACCCAAAGTTCCACTCAGCACAAACATATGGTCCGATACGAAGAACAGCATAAAGTCCAGCATCTTGAATAGTTTTGAGAAACCTTATGAGATCTAAATTCCCACTAAAATCGTATTGACGACGAACTGGTTCATGAGCATTCCAAAACACATAGGTTTCGATTGCATCTAATCCTCCTTCCTTAGCTTTCTTTATCAAATCAGGCCACATCTAACATGATGAAATTCATGGACAATTAATTAATTAAAAAAAAATCCTTAATGGAAATAAAATAAAAATTCGAAAGTTCTATAGTCCAATAGAGAAAATTATTCTGTTATAAGTTTTTAAAAACAAACACATGGTGTTATACTGAATGGTTCTCAATATGGACGTTCTAAGAAAAAAAAACGTGCTTTCTTTAATTATTTAATTATATATACGGTACCTCAGCAGTGCTTCGTGGGTAGTGAAATGTTGAACCAGAAACAAGAATTCTCCGTTCACCATCAATTTTGATGGCCCTTCCATCATGAGAAACCTCGTAACCAAAAACACTTGACAAAGATGTTAATACTAGAAAAGAGAGAACAAAAGCAATGAACGGACAAGAAGCCATTATGGGAACTTTTTGTAAAGAAAAAAAATAAATGACTTGTTTGTTTGTTTGTTTTTGTCTTCTACTTTGTATTTATAGTATCAGTTTAGTAGCCGTTTTGGTTCAACAAATATCCAAATTAAAAGGGATGTGAGATTATTAGTCTGTTGGAGTTTATGAGAGAGAGGGAGTGTACTTGTTCTACGATATCTCATAATGATTATAAAAGATATTGTTGTATTAAAATCTTAAACATATCCCTTGTGTATGCTGATTTATTAGTTAGGATTTTATCCTAATCTTTGTTTGGATAATTCTTGGGTCCAATATAGCAGTAACTCCATAATTTATGTGTAGTAATTAAATATGATTAGATGACTGTCTTGGGAAGTTTACATGGGAACAGTAATCCATTAGTAATTAAAGGGTTGGGATAGTGTCCATTACTTCTATCTCTAATTTTTATCAATGATCATTTTTATATATTTAAATAATCAAAATTCCTAAAAATTATCATATGATAGCGATTTGTTTTGATAAATAGATTAGCATACTTTAAAATGAAATATATTAAAAAAGTATTTTATCATTTAATTTGTCTGAAACATTCGAATGGTATAGAATGAGTTAAAATTAAGACAAAAAGTTAAACGTTCAACCAAACAGAAAAATTAATTAATTTATTTTCAAATTTTATATATAATAAATATATATACAATAAATTATATTATAAACGATTATGATTTTTAAAAAATAATTTAAAATTATATTTTTATAAGATATATTGAATAGAAGTTCTCTGAATTATTGACGGGGATCCTATTCCGTAATTAAGTAACATCGTGGAAGTCTACCCTTGTGCATTCTAAGGTATACCGTTGAGTTATTAATTTGAACACTTGAGGGGGTGTTTGGTTTATAAATATCAAAAGAAGAAATAACGAGAATAAAAGATAATAATATTCATAAATGTTATTTAATTATTAAAGATTTTCTGTCTTATATTTTGTGTCACTCCTGTCACACCACTTAATGGAGGATAAGATTACGTCACTAAAGAACGATAAGATTACGTCACTAAAATTAATTTATAAAATCTTGACAGTCTATTAGGTGATGTAACAGGGAGAGTCACTAAAATTAATAATGAACTACAAGATTACGTCACTAAAATTAATTCATAGAATCTTGATAGTTCATTAGGTGATGTGAGTTAAGAATGTGAGCTAAGAATGTGAGACAGAAGATCATTTACCTTATTTAGTTGATTATTATGGAAATAAAAATATCAAAAAAAATGTTTGCGCTGTTTTATTCCCCTTATAATTCGATTTCTAAATTAATTTCATTCTCATTTCGATTCCTGAATCCTAATCAATATGCCCCTTATACTTTTGACGTAAGTTGTTAGGCAAATTTACAGAGTCGAATAATATGGTACATTAAACTATAAAATTACCCTATATATATCATAGATATATCTTTTTGATCATTTTTTCTTAATTGTAAGTTGTTAGGCAAATTTACAGAGTCGAATAATATGGTACATTAAACTATAAAATTACCCTATATATATCATAGATATATCTTTTTGATCATTTTTTCTTAATTGAACAAAATCTAAATTAAAATGATAAAAAAATGTAACTTCATTGTTGATTACATTTAGTATTTATTTTTCAGGCGAAAGTTAACTAAAACTGGCAGTTCTAATGTTAAAGTCAATTTGATAGATTATAGAAAAATCAAATCATGGACCTTATTTGGCTAACGAATGAGATCAATTATTTATTGTTTTAGCTTGTCCGTTTACTTCACCCCATTGATAGAGAAAATCCTTGATCCCATTAATTAGGTTGAATCTTTGACCATGAGTCTTTTTTTTCTTTTCTTTTTTATATATTCTTATATATACTAGTATGGTCAAGCCCCACAAGGTGTTGTGCCCAGTATTACTTTAGTTTTAATTATAATTTAAAAATAAAGAATGCATTAATTGAAGGCAAAAATTTTTTTATCTCACTTTCTATTTCATTCATATTATTTAATGAATTGTCAAGATTTTTTTAAAATATAATTATGAATTTTAGTAGAAGAATCTTAGCCATTCATTAGATGGTGTGATAAGATATGAAATAAGAAGTGGGGTAGAGGATCCTTAACCTTGATTGAGTTACATAAGACGTGTTAATAGTGTTTGGATGTGGTTTTGAAAAAAAAAATATTTTCAAAAATCAAAATCGTTCTTAATTTTAATCATGCTCTATATAATTCTCTTGTAAAAAATTAGGAAAAATAATGATATTTTACCATTTAATTAAACTACTTTATATATATTTATATATTATAAAATTTGAAAATTTTTTCTCCGTTCAAATGTGACATGTAATTCTACGGTGAAATATTTTCCAAATTAATTGATTTTTGGATATGATAATTTACTCGATAAGAAAAAATTAATGGTATATTCAGATTATTTTTTTTTAAACTTTTGATTATTTAGATATACAAATGATCTAATAAATAGAGTGAGACTAAATGTAAAAATTTTACATTGTGAAATTACAAATTTCAATAATTTTTATTTTTAAAGATGTAAATTTTTTTACATTTGAATGACATTATCGGTAATACCAAGCAATTAGCAGCGGATCTTAGCACAAGCTTGCATTAAAAAAAAAAAAAAAAAAAACATCTCCCTTATACCCTTACCAAGCAATTAACATTTTTTGATCTTAGCTTAAGTTTGCTTTAATAAATAAATAAATAAACCACCTCTCTTCCTATCTTTTATTGAATTGAATTCATAACTAATAAATAAAGGAAAACCTTCTTACTACCTAAATTGTATTTTGTTATCATTCCTCGAAATACTTCAGTATATGTCAACCTTGCCAACATGATAGCTATGCCGTGCAAGGCTGCAAGGCAAGATGGCTGATGCCCTCCATTTTTTTAATGAATATGGTCAGTAAAAGAGTAAAAAGTGGAGATTTTTATTGATTAGGAGAAATATGCATAGACATGATCATTAACCAACAAAACATATAATTAAATAAAAAATTGTAGAGAAAAAAAAATGATAGAAAGTCTTAGTACAATGTTTTTATTTGCGTAGGGGTTGATACTTTTCACGTGTCATTCATAATCCAAGTATATAAAGTAAGCATGTAAGAAATTTTTATATATCAAAACAATATCAAATAATTGAATTACTCAATTGGGAGTTACTACTCCTCATTTTGGAGAGGACAGACGAACAAATTCTCATGGGAAAATATTTATATAGACTCAGTTTTTTGTTTCACTTATAGATTTTATAGTTAAAATTAAATGTTATAAAATTTTTCTTATATCTACTGATGTTATAGATTTAATAATATTTAATTTACACCATAGAATCTACAAATAGAATAAAAAATCAGGTCTACCTAAATATTTTCTTGTCTCATTTCCATGACTCTTTTGGTGGGCCAGGTAACGGTCATGTGGGTCCTCCCTCGAGATTGGGCTGGGTCTCGATCACTGGACTTGGAGGTATCGAAAACAAATTGCTTACACAAGTGACAAATTTATGAAAGGGAAAAAAATGCATTTTAGTCCATTATTTTTTAGATGTGTCTCAATTTAGTCCTCAATATAGAGCTTTTAATATATAATCCTCTTCATCTTTCAAAATATTGATCAATATAAAACTTTTAACTAAAAAAGTTAGACAAAATAACAGCAAAAGCCACGTAAATCATGTGACTATCAAAAAGCGAATATGTGGAGGTTAAAAAATCTTATTCCTCATTATCCTTAATATTTCTTTTTCTTTTCTCTCATTTTTTAACTTAATTTTGTCCAATCTTTTTCATATAATCTTTAATGACAAAAATCAACTAAGCAAATTTCATCTTTTTGAGGTTTTTAAACTCCATCATTTATATTTAAAAGCCCCGTGATATTCATTCACAGCCTCCGCCGTTAATTTGTCCAAACTTTTTGGTCAAAAAATCTACATTAGCCATCATTTTTAAAGGCAAGAGATTAAATTAACCTTGTGACCAAATTAGAGCCCACCTCAAAGATAATGAACAAAAATAGTCTTTTTCTCTTTATGAAATTTGCTAAGCAACCAAATTTTAACAATGATAGTATGAAAAATCATCAAAATAATACCTCACATATTAAGAAAAAAAAAATTTAGTCATTCATATTTAAAATAATAATTTTAATCACTAAAGCGCACAATTTTAATCCTGACGTCATGTTTACCGCAAATTTGAACCAAAAAAAATGCACGAAATGCTCGCATGGACGTTGAAGAGTCTGTCATAAACTAATAGCCCATACATATACGGGAAAAGTTGTATATATACGATGAGAAACAACAATTAGGGAAACTTCTTTTTTGCCTTAATTTCTCCCCTTTTAGTTGCTTGTAATATTAAAGCTTCAAGCTCCAATTTATGAGAATTTATTGGAATTTCAAGGTAAAATATTGAGTTCTTTTAATTGTTACTCAAGTGAAAGAACAAATTTTCTTGGTTACTTTTTTGAACCAAGGAAAGAAAAGCTAAGACTTGAGATGAGATAAAAGAAAGAGTTACAAAATAGTCTTCTTCCTTTGCATTTGCCTTTTTTTCTTCTTTTGAATTTGGAGAATATGCAGGTCCAAAGACATAGCCAAACTGAGAACGGAAGTACTGCAATGACAAAATGAGTGATGCCCAGGTTTTGTACCAAAGGAACATGTCCACACAAGGAGGCAAAGAGCCATACTGACCTATATACTTTTGGTAGGACCTCAATTCTCATCACTCACCAAAAACCAAAATTGTCGAAACCTAATTGATCTGATCATCCATAAAAGTTATAATATAAAGGAAAAGCATAATAACATAGACCCGATTTTAACTCCATCTGTATTAAATCTTATAATATCTTAGATTCTATAATATTTAATCTACATCATGACGTCTAGGGACAAGTCAAGTCAAAAACTAGATCTATCTAAGTATTTTCCTTATATAAATATACAAGTAATTGCGGACCTGGGAAGGTGGCCATGGGGGATTTGTCATCAAGATTGAGAAAACTGACATTTGCATATCGAGAGTAATATGGAGGACCAGTTAATCTTTTATTCTAACAGAACTAAGAAATAGTTAGAAATCCAAGTATTCAAGAAACAAGTGTATTCCCATCCATAGTAGATGGATTGTCCAAATTTCGATTTTTATGTGATCAGGATTTTACATGAATGACCACTTTAATTAAATAGATGAATTTACAAGCATCAAGTTCAAATGACAAGATCCCAAAATTTCTGTGCCACCACAAAATACTGCTACCACCCATAAGGTCATGCTGTGGAGGGAGCAAAGAACCGAAAAGCATGAACCCTGCTTTTTCCTCTAATATTTGCCTAGAAAGGACACTGCCTTGATGCCAAACAGAAAATGGTATTCATACATGACACTCAACAACGTAATCTTCTAGGCACATTTGTTTGGGGAAATTAGTCTCGATCCCCTTTGAAATAATCAAAGTCACTCACCACTCATTAGAGAAACTCCCAATGGACAAGTCTCAGAGAATCTATTATCCCCAAAATAAAATACAGGCTACGCATTCATACACATTCCAAGAAAATATGGTGACCCAACAAACTGACAATAAAAAACTCAAGGCAATGAAAAGGAACCTATAATCATCACACTTGATTTCTGTCTAGAAATCATTTGCAGGAATTTATTTTGGTTTGTTACTGATAATACATAGGTGGTTGAGTTGTAGCAATACCAGGATATCCACCATCATAGATTGCCTGGCTAGCAGCTCCAATTCGCTGACCCTGTGGATGCATCAAAGCTTGTGCACCAACCATTTTACTTAAAGCAAGTTGTCGCTCGTAGGCTGCAAGATCAGGGGCTGAAAAACCTGGAATGGGTGCTACAGCTGGTGGGGGTAGAGGGGTAGAACTAGTCCCTGTGGAGGAGTAGGCTTACTACCCCAAGAGCACTACAAGACAACCACATACATTACTATGGCACAAAATTTGCAGCAGCAGATGACATAATTTTATGAATTAACTTGACATAAAACTCTACATGCACAAAAAGAAGCAAAAGAATTTTTTAATAGACTAGTTTGGAGAAGCATAGCATCATGACCATGACTCTAGAACAGAAAATTACCAGTACCTAAGTTACCTGGTAACTTGTAAGTAATTTTTACCATAGTGGGCATACCTTGATTGGCTTTCCATACAGAATATGTGCATTTCCCAACTGAATAGCACGAGCAGCTTCAGCATGGTTGCTGAATCTTACAAAACCAAAACCCTTGTCTCGTTGAACATGAACATCTTCAATCACTCCAGCTCCAATAGAGTGAAAATGACGATGGAGATCCGCTGATGTGACCTGCATTGTTATTGCAATGATAAATCCAAAACAAAGGAGCCTAAAAGCATATTTCCAGAATGTAACAATTTGTCACAAACAATGTAAACAATCCTGCTTAACTGAACATTTATTTAATAGATAGATAAAGTAATTCAGACAAAATTAAGTGACAAACAACTAAAGAAAATGGGTCTTTAAGGTGACATTACTAAAAAAATCAAGTAGATAGAATATCAAATCATTGGACAAAAAGTGTTTCTGGTAACTATTATAGATAAAAGCAGAACTATAATCCACCTAAGAGCAAGTTAAAACTGAAGGGTTTTGGTCTCATGCAGCAAGAATTGTTAGATTTCCGTACTGTATTCTTTTGAGGAGTAAAATGTCTGTCACAAAAAATACATACATAGCAAATTCCACATCATTAAATTTGGTACCCTATACTATAAAGATTTGGCAGGAGCACATCAATATATAACAATTTGATGAAAGAGAAGTATGAGTTGCTTTTACTCAACAAATGAAAACTCACTTCTGGAGCAAGATTGCCAACATAAACAGTAGTATATTGAGGATTATTTTCTGGACCATCTTCACCAGTCTTTTCTTGACCGTCTTCTGCACAATGAATTATATAAACTTGTGAGCTGTACATTTAATATTCACAAGAATGGACAAAATATCCAAACAGTATGCAATAACTATCAACTTAAAAGCCTATGAAATAAGAATTCAAGCAAACACCAACATATTTTTTCCATGTTGAAGAAAATAAAATTCAACTAGACAACAATATGCTTAACATGATTAGATTTCAAATTTTATCAAGAACCACCTGATGTTCCATTTGTAAGTTCCACCACACTTTTTGCATCTAAGCTCTGCTTGTCATCACCAAAACCAGCACCTTTTGTTGCCCAATTGCAGCGTATTTGTCTGCTCCCAAGCCACTTCCCTGTTGTGTTGCAGAATAAGTCATTCAATTCCAACAAGACAGGAACAATATTAACTTCAACAAAAAGCTGGAGAAAAAGGGAAGAAGTTATCCTAAAACGTCAAATGATTCGAGAATGGTAAATTAGGGAATAGAGTCCCACAACTTTTTACCATCACATGATAACCTTCTCCATGGTAAAAAGTATCCCATGACAACCTCAATATCACATTCTAGCCACTTCAAGAAGAAAAATTCTCCTACAGGCTACAAAAATTACTTTTCTGAAGTAATTACCAAGTAGAAATTATTAAAGAGAAACTACACACCTAAGCTTCCAAAAGAGAAAAAAGAGACCTAGGGAAGTCATGTAACCATAAACGGTTCAAAATTATTGACATTATATCAAGTCTTGCTCCAAATTTTGTGCTTGCATCATAAGTGTGTTATCTTACCCAGATGTATTCAGTCATTTCTACCACTTCAAAATAGGCATATAATCTACAAGACGTACTTTCTTTTACTATTGAAACTTTTTTTCCGTGCACACTAGTAGCTAACATCAAATTTCATTCCTTGTCTGCCATCAACACGTGTACATCTTGCAATGTACTAAATCAAGCAAAAAACACACTAGTCCCACCATGCATAGGCTCTTCCACTCCACTCCAAACAAGCAACAATCCATGTCAATAAGAAATTAAACCCAGAAACCCCTAAATAAGTTGATGCTGAAAATGCCTACCCAACATCTGTCTCAAACAATTAGCAAAGAGAAAAAACTAGTCCAACCAGTAAAATGTCCAAGGTGTGATCCAGGTTAATGCAAAAATTGAAGCTCAAGACCCCATCAAAATTGGGGAAAACATGGACAACCAAACTGCTCAGAGCAGTCTTTCCAGTTTCTTCCATGAAATTGAGGAGGAAGACCTTGTTCACCAGAACAAGAACTGCTCAGCAAGCCAATTTGCTCACCAATGAAATCCAGATTTCGAAACAAATGATATGGCTGAGATCTTTTCTGTTAATGAATTAACATCCACCTTCCAATAAAGGTAATTCTGTGGCTGATATCTTTTCTGTTAATGAACTAACATCCACCTTCCAAGAAAGATAATTCTAAAAGGAGCTTAGGGAACAAACAAACGAAGGCAACAACAAATAGAAACAAGCATGGCCTCTAGAAAGTTTTAACAATGGTATGTTCACAATAATATAGAAAAAAGAACGATTTTCGAAGAGCAGGAAAATCTCCTCACCAGTCAAATCATTTATAGCACTTTGGGCCTCCTGGAAAAAATAAGCACATGTCAGAATCACAAAGCTAGGATGAAATCTAAAAGTATAAAAAGGATGCCAACAAACGAATTATATAAAACTATCTAAGTACCTGCTGATTACGGAAAGAAACAAATCCAAAACCCCTTGAACGGCCAGTCTTCTGATCCCACATAACCCTTGCATCTCTGTAACAAAGTGCAAGAAGAAAACATTAAGGCCACCTTCATTTATATAAGATCATAGAATTGAAGTAGGCAAGACGAGGAGAATAAAGAAACTGACGAGCAGCTAGGATAGACAGAGAAGCAAGCAAACAGTGTGGCATCTGTAACCTCTGGGCTAAGATCGCCAACGAAAATGTTAAAGTGACCTACAAGCCAAGACCAATTAGTATGCGACAAAATTAAGAGAATGAAAATGATATACAAACTTAAACATATATTCAGTTGGGCGTTATGTACATACTTGATGTGTCCTCCCTCTGAGCACTAGCATATGCCCAGTTAACTTTTATTGGTTGTCCAAATCTGTATCTACAAGTCAGATATTGAAAGTTGTGATTTTTAACACCACAAGAACACTAAAACACTTACAGATATCTCCCATTAAGAGTCACAATAGCAAAGGCTGCTGATCTTCTGTCAAAGTAATCCACAAAACCATAGGATGCCTGCACAAAGAAAAGTACAAAAAGTAACCACAGTAAAGTGATTACCATCATAAAATGCCAGTTTCAAATTCTAGGGCAAATCATACATCTTGTTTTAAAGTCTTTTGCCGTCTATGGTCAAAGAATGGGGAAAAATAGGAAAAGAAAAAGGGCTGAATCCCTTTAAACTGGTGGATTGTAGATGCTTTACAATTGCAATTGATAAGTAGTTGAACATATTGGTACTCAGAATTGTAAGCTCTAATAACAAGCTAGAGACACTCAAAATTCTGGAGCTGGATGTGGCTTGGTTAAAATAAAATCCAACCAAGCTTGCATATCTAAAAGAACTGCATTTTCAAAAAAACCAATAGGCTTTCCTAGCATTGCAAGACGGTCCTAATGCTTCATATCCTCACCTACCATAACTGAGCCAATCCCTATACAAGCTAAAGAAAGCAGTTTACTTATTCGGAAGTGTTCAGTCATACTGCTACTGTCAGCTTGAGACCATTAAAATAATAATTGGATTTCAATAACTAATAAGCAATTTCTTGTAGAGGAAGAAGAAGGGTAAATGATGCTCAGAAGTAGGAGTCTAAAAGCCGTACACTGAAAAGATAAAGGGAGAAAAGCAATAACAAGTTTTTTGATAGAATAGTATTAAAAGATCATGAAAAATAGAGAAAATAAGAAATGTTAGCAAACCTTCTCCTTCCGGATGAGCTTGCAACCTTCAAGAGGACTAGTACTAGCGATAAAATCTCTTGAAGATCTAGGTTCTGTCACTTGTGGGTGGATGTTACCAACATACCTGCATTATCTCATTGAAAATCATATTCAATAGGAGTATAATGGAATTAATTTTAGAGTACAGACATGGGAGGCCAAAAAAGACACATGCGCACAGGTTCATGCATTCATAGCATTTATGGAACTTGGTGCAACATAAAGTATGGGTCAAATATGAAACAAACACTGCACAATGTTGAGAAAGATATTCCTCTCTGGCTGCATCTTATATCATTTTAGTAGTATATGTAATCCAATTATTACAACTAAACTTCTTACAAACAATATGCCCTTATAAGAGACAGCAAAAACTCCCCAAAAAATCGCAAACAAAATTGCCCCCATTTTGAAAAAAAAAAAAAAAAGAAAAAAAAATTTAAAATCTTTGCAAGGCACTCACACACTGCGGCAAGTACTTGAATCAAATCCAGGAGGCAGATTTCCACTCAATATAGGCTCTATCTGCAGATTAGTGATAAAACATAAAGATAAAGAAAAGGAAAAAATAAAATAAAGCCCAAAACAGAAGATGCCATTGTTAAAGTTGAAAAAGATGAAAGAAAATTCATAAGTTGACCGCTAACTATAATCAACAAATGAATTCCAAATCATAGTTTTGCCTGCCTAATATCTTAATTACATACCTAATCCCTCTATTTTAATCAGTGAGGAGTTATAAACCAAAGTTTAATCTCTTCTAAATTTACAGAAACTTCGCCAAACAGACGAAACCTATCTTCTACCTCATACTAGGATTAAACCTGCCCAATGCCCAATTATACATGCTTCAACAGAAATTAGACATCTAGGACTCCAAAAACAATCTCAGCAAGCTAACATGCATGAGTGCAAGGCACATGAAAACAAATAAGCATGATAAAACGGACACGGTCGATGATTGACCATAACCCTTTTAATGCCAAATTAGCCCCAAATGTACTATCTTCAACAACATCTTTAAAATAAAGGTACCAATAATTGTGAACATAATAATCAATTGAAGCTCGAAAAAGTAACATTTTCGGATACTTGAACCCCCCCTCTAAGCAGCCTAAAGAGGTTATAACAGGGTAGAACTCAAAAAGCATTTTAATGCAAAACAGATATTCTCCGGAGTTATATCACAAGCACAATGATTAAAATCCACACAAGCTATTACATAGAAGGAAATAAAAAGGCCCACTGTTCAATCCATTCTGAAACAAGCAAATTAAAATACCTTTTTAATCCCCAAGAAACATCTAAATTACGTGATACAGCATATAGACATGCATTGATACATTCTCTCGTACATAAATAAATTAATAAAAGCTCTTAAAATTACAATAAATTCAATAAAAATAACTGAACTTTCAATCTCCCTGCAGTTTCTGGGTATATAATGAGCTCAAGGTTGCATTTTTACATTTGTCATTTCTTAAACCTACTCTCAACATTGACCAAACTTAAACACAACACCCCCCCCAACCCCCCAAACCACCCCACGCCAAAAAAAAAATTAAATAAAATCTCCCACACACCTAAAAAGCATAGTTGAGTGTTTATTCTAAATAACTCTTCAAAAAAAAAAAAAAAAAAAAATTTCTCAATTTTTCCTGAATATTTTCTCAGGACACGAAAAATAAGACAAATTATATTTTTCCCAACAAAGAAATAGAAAAAAGAGACAATCAAGGCGGAAAATATATATTCCTAAAGATGCTAACTTTACTCTACCCCTACTCAAACCTTAAACAAATAGACATACAAAACAAAAAATAAAATCGAAAATAAAAAATTCTGAGCCAAAAAATAAAAGAAAAAAATAGGAAGAGACCTGAGGAGCGGCTAAAAGGCCCGGATGGTAGAGAGATTGCTGCATCAGTGCTTGTTCTTGTTGTTGCTGCTGCTGCTTCAGCCTCTGCTGCATCATTTTCTTTTTTTATTTAAATTTTAGGAAATTATAAAGTAATTATTATGTATATATTTGAAATGTAAAATAGGAAGGGGATTGAAGAATTCTTCAAACTATTAGGGCTTGGAAAAAGGGGGGAAAATGGGATAGGGAAAAAAATATTAAAAAAAAAAGGAAAAAGAAACCCTCGAAGAGAGAGAGAAGAGAAGAAGAGCAAGAAAGAGAGAATTATTGTATTTGTTGTACTGTGATGCTCCCTCGGTCGGACTGGTCTGGTTTAGTATCTTTATAATGTGGGTGAAAAGATAGGATACATTTCTCAAAGGTTTTGGTGGGCATTCAGTTTTTTGTCTTTAACTGTCGCGTGTGTTTCTATTAACGGGTAATGTTTATGGTTTATTTTTGAGAAAAATTCATCATTAGTCACTTTGTATTGTAAAATGTAAGCATATAAATGAATCAGATCTGAGTCAAATTTAGCATATTTAAATTCGGATTCGATTAATATAGCCGAATTTAGATTCAGATTCGGATCCGACGGGTCTACAAAAATAGATTCATACCTGTCGGATCCAAATCTTAGTAATTTTTTTATAACTTTTAAAATTATATATAACAACTTATTGAAACTTTTCTCTATTATTTTTTTTAATTATACGGGAAGTATTGAATTCATAATTAATATTTATGCATGTATTCTACATTAAATATAAATTACATGAATAATTTACACAGCATATATGTATATATACATATAAGATAACACTAATATACAATAATTTTATTATATATTAAATATTTTATTCGGATTCGAGTGAGTATTACTAAGATTAAAAAATACTAAAATTTCAAAAATTGTCATACTGACTCTTATAAAAAAAAATAATGAGAACTTATTTAGGATAGTTTTCTTAAAATTTATTTTTTGTTAATGAAAGAACAAAATCTGATTAAATTTTGAAAGGGTTAATAATACTTTGTTCATTTAAATTAAGTGAGTAATTACACTTTGTCTCCCTGAATTATAGAAATATATATTTTTACTCCCATTAATACTATTCATTTATTATTAATATTAAGATCATTAAGATAATTTAATTAAATGATTAAAATACCCTTGGTACTATATTTTTATTTATTCTTTTATTTAAATTTTGACAGTGATTTGATAATTATTTAAAAATAAGCAAAAAAAATTATATAATATTTCATTATAATCTATATCAAAATTTTAATTTTTTTAAATTTCATTTTATATTATTTCGAATTTGAATGTTTAACTATAGTAGTAAAACAATTTCTAAATGAACTTATTTCCTATTGAAATTTTTTCTTTAAAGGTATTGTGTAAATATATATATAAATATATTTAAAATTTTGTGATTTTTTTATTTCTCTTAGTATTTTACACTTTTAATATTTGGATTAACTTGTATAAATTGTGATGTCAGACATAATATAATTCAACCGTTTCTCGCATTTTCACTCCCTGAGATATCAATGCGTTATTATATTTCATTTTTTCTTTATTCTTTTATAACTATTGAAAATCAATTAAATACATGAAAAATCAAAATATAATACTAAGGGTATTTCAATCATTAATTATATTTTTTGATATTTTAAATTTTTTTAAGAATGAATAATATGAAATAGGGGCAAAGTGTATATTTTTATAGTTTAGGGGGTAAAGTGTGATTACCCACCTAATTCAAGAAGACAAAATATTATTAACCAATTTTAAAACTAAGAGTTGATAACACGTCGGTTATTCTTCACTAGTTTATTTGGCACACCTATGTGTGTGCAATATTGTATCTAAAATTGATTAGAAAATATCAACAACAAAAAAAAAATACAAATGAAATTGGGGTTATAGGAAATTATGTCCATGATATGATTACTACTTTATATAATTCATGAGCATTTGGTGTAATTTATAATAAATTTAATAGACTTTTTATTATTTCTCTCTCATAACTTTCCATCACCATTACCACGTAATTTGTTTTAATTGCCAACCTCCTCTTAAATAGCCATTATCTTTTTAAAAATGATTTTATTTATAAATTTTTTAAATTTGCACACACATGCATTTTTTTACTAGTTATTCAATAACATGTAATTGTAGAGTAGTTATTAGGAATGTTCATAATTATTGGGTACCTGATTCGTGAGATAAAAAAAGTACCCGACCCATATGACCGGGTCAAGAAAATTTTGATCATCTATCTGGTCCATACAAAACGGGTACACATAAAAGAGGGTCGGGTTGACTGGGTACCCGACCCTCACTAGTAACAAAATAAAAAAATTTAAATAATGATAGTTAGACAAGTTAATTTTACAATTATATCAAAATAATTAAGTTTAAGTCACAAAATATATTCCAATATCACATCCCAATAACAACAAACTAACAAGTAGCAACAAGCCAATAGTAACGACAATTAAATCACAAAACACATCTCAACGGATGAGAGTTTGAGGAATGATGATGCTAGGAAAAGGAAGGGAAGAGATAATTGAGGAGGTAGAAGAAGGGAAGAAAGGGAACTGAAAAAGAAGAGGTGAGAAGCTACTAATAACCCTAATAAGTATTAATTTCTAATGAAACCCTATTAATAAAATTTACAAAATTATCCCTGAACTGGACCGGGTCGGGTACCCGACGGATCTACAAAAATGTAACCCGCTACTCGAACCTCTACCCAACCTGCTTTCAGAATGCGGTTTGAGTACCCTCTTTTTTCAGTTCGAATAGGATTTGATCAGCGATTTTTTCGGATCAACGGGTCAAGATGAACACTCCTACTAGTTATAGAAAGTTATAAGCATGTGCTGACTTTTTCTTTTGTACAAAATTACATCAAAAATATAAATTTTTCAAAGATTACTCACCGAATTTTGATGTGTTTTTGCTGTTAAGTACCAAATTAGGGCAAGTATTTGGTGTTTTTCGAGATAACGTCCCAATTTCACAAAAATATGTATTTTCTGATTAAAATAGCAATTTTGATCACTTTTGCGGGGTAAGGGTAAAATGGTCTTTTTGTCCTTTAGTATCATTTTCTAATTTTTAATGTTCTCAGGTTTGATTTCAAAATTTTGGAACACCTTGGTAAATTTTGCTAATCTTTTGGAAATCATTTTGAGATTTAGAATTTTTGGGGGCTTGAACGTGGGTATTACGTGCTAAGGGTTGCCTTTTGAGTATTGTTTTGAATCAAAATCAAATTTTTTGTGATGTTTGTGTTAATTATTAAAATAATTTTGTAAATGCATATTTTTATTGTTTTGCAAAAAATCAGAGTAAATTATACTGTAAGGTACGAGTCGAACCCATATGTGTAGTTTAGTCAAAAAAATTTTATCGAAAAACATGAAAAAAAGTCATTTTTACTTTACGAAAAGAAGTAATTTATTTTTTATTAATATGTATATATGTATAAATATTTTTGTATTATTACTACTATTACTGTTGCTACTTGTGTGTCTATATATATATATATATATTATTGCTAGTACTGTAATGACTTATACTCCTGTTTTGACGGCTATTGTTAGTTTACTTTTTACTACTACTATTAGTTGCTTCTTAAGAGTTAAGTAATACTACTAGTATATTCTATAGAAAATAGTTAAATAAATTCGATTTTTAATTTTATCCGTAAATTCTGTAATTAAAATTAAAATTTAAAATTCAAATTTTATGTCATAAATTTTTTAAAATTTGATTTATATCACAAAATTTACAAGTAGGACAAAAAATCAGATTTACCTAAATATTTATTTGCTTACTTCGATATATCTTCTTACTTTGACTTCCTGTTCAAAGGGTCCTAACCTACAGCACCATAATGCATCATAATCCACCTCCATGATCATCGCCGTGGATTCACGCCACTTTTGATTATTGGGTATATTTTATTATGCTTTTGCTCATGTTTTCGGCCCAGATCTACCTTGCCTCTTTTGATTTCGATGATTTTTGATATATTGTTGGTTAATTTTTAACAAAAAAAAAAAAAAACTAAGCCCAGACGATGGTGATTTTCAGATCCGGTTGAATTCGTGTGACAAATATTCAAGCCTGTGTGACAATTTTGTTTCAGATCTGTTAAGCATTTTAAGTCATGTGATAATGTACGACTAAAATCTAGTGATTGGATGATGGTTTTTACATCTTCATGGATCTTGTTGTTTCGATGATGAAAGAGCCATCGGACATTATTTTTTGACTTTTGAATCTGAATGGAGAGATGTTTTATCGCTCTGGTGCCTCTTTGACCACCATGGCAGCCCACTTGTTCTTTCTTTTTGTTTTAGTTGCTGGTTTTGGACCTTTCGCTGATGTATTGAGTTGGTCCATGATGTTTTAAATCTGAGTGGATTTTGGTGCTTAAAATTTGATGGGCTCTTTCAGAAAATGATAGCTTTGGAGTCTTTATTCAAATCTGATGTGCTTTTGATGAAATTAAAATTCTCTGGGTTTGATTTTGATAATCTGATGAGCTTTTTGAAAAAAAAAAAAAAAATTTTAAAACTGGATCCAATGTCCAGTCCAATAAAAATTTAAATTAATATCTAAATCATCTAAGCTTAAAAATGGACTAATAATGGTTTGGTAGCTAAAATTAGGGAGAAATGAGGATTTCTTCTAAACATTAGGGATTTTATCTCTAATTAAAAAATAAATTTTATCCTAATACCCCACAGAGGATAACTAATAAAAATAAGAAAAATCTTTTTTTGAAATAAGCAGTAAAAAATATATTTTTGCTGCTGGTTTTACAAGACAACAAAATTGGTTCGGCTTTTGGGTCTTTGATTTAGTTGGTGTAAATTGCTATTATGAATGTAGTTGTAATTTTGGATTTTAGGTATCCGGGGCTTGGGTATAATTTAGTAGATGTTGCCTATCATGTCACAGTTTTGGGCCATAGTCTTTTGGACCTTTTTTTGGATGGATTTGTTTTATATTTGATTAATGGTTTATTGTATGTGGCCTATTTCGTTGGGCTAATAAAATATTTTGGGGCTAGATTACCTTTATAAAGGTATTAGAAATCATTTTGGGTTCTATCTTATTTATATGTTTTTTAGTTTAGTTATGGCTGATTTTCTTGTAATTGTAATCGAGTCCCTAATCTTTTATTATTTATAGTTTGCCCCTAAACTTTAATATCATGTCTTTACCTCCAAATTTTTTGTAATTATATTTTGGCCCTTGAATAGAAATTTTTTGAAATCGCATGTTAGGCACCCGAAACTCTCTAAAATTATGTTTTGATCCTAAACTTGTGAAAATTATATTTTTGCCCTTAAAGCTTTTTAAAATCACATTTTAATCACTTAAACTCTTCAAGATCGCTCATTTCAATTCGTACTACTTTCTGTAATTGTTTTTTAGTCCTTAAAACTTTCTTAAATTGCACTTGTTGGCCCTTAAACTCTTCTTGAATTGTATTTTTGACCTAAAAACTTTGTAAGATTTTGCAATTAAGCCCCTAGGAGTTAGTTTGCTCCTAGAAATCCTTTTTATTTGTAACTGTTATCGTAGCTTTATAATTTTGTTGTCTCTTGTATGTTTTGTCATTTAATCATCTGGAAATGTTGCAGTTGAATCCTTCAAGTTTGTATTCGTTTCTATCAAGTCCCTTTCCTTTACAACTGTCCTTGATTAGCTACTTATACGGTCCATTGGTACAATTTAGTGATTGAAATTGCTTTTGTTAGGTTAATGCAACAATATTCTTGTTAGTTTAATTTTACTTGTACTTGTATATTGGTAAATTGACCGGTTCATACTTTAAGCTAAGAATAAGATAATTTTATATTATTCCACACCTCAAGAGCTATTTCTAAATTATTTGCTTGCAATACTTGGTTTATATGAATTGTTAGATCATTTTCTTTAGCTTATTATTATTGTTCACTTTATTATATCATTACTTATTGCAATTTATCTCATTGTAAAAAAGTTTGAGCTTAAAGTAAATAGATAGGATTGTGTACTACGTATTTATTGCTTTCCTTGGAACTTATATGTTAGAATATTATGTTTTATTTGTATTTTATGTATTTATTATTTTTATTCTGTTAAGTGTATTTATTCTTGTAAATATTTTCTGCTTATGCTAGCGTAGAATTTTTCCCTTGTGTGTTAGTCCAACGCTAGTACGGCGAGTTCCCTATTCCATACGTATTCCATGAACATTTCATTCTTTAGTATTTATTCTTATTCATCTCAAACTTGATATCAATATGGGTTAATTTCTTAGAAACATGAATTAAATTTCGCAATTGGTTTTGCCGGGGGTGAAAGGGTGCCTAGGTTATCCGTAGAATAGTCTAACCTTCTCTTTCCTCAATAAGACTCCCGAATCTTTTTTTTTTTTTTTTTTTCGTAGACTAGAAGTCATCTAATATAGTGCTTGTAATTAATTTTCATAGATTATTTATTTATTTATTATGGTTGAAATATTTTTAAAACTCTTTATTATTTTCCTTTAACCTTTAGGATTTTTTCCCTTTCTTTTAGGTTTAGATTAATGTCCCGATGTACTTTATACACCGGGTGGTGACTCCATTATTTGTTTATTTATTTGTTTTATAAAACCCCTATTCTAGATTATTTTTTGAATCTTTTAACGTTGCATTTCAAAATTCCATTTTAGACCTTATTTTTGTGTTACTATTGTAGTTATATAATTATCTCTCTCTAATTGTATTATTTCATTTTTTCTCGCCAAAAAAGATGAGGCGCGACAAGTAATAAGAAAATTTGAGTTTGTGGTTTAAAAAATAAAATTTTTTGAAAAATTTTAGAGACATGATTTTCAAATTAATAGGCTGTGATGCTTCGTTGAACGACCAACTAGTATGCTAGTGTTAGTTATTTGTTACAACAAAACTTACGAAAGTTTTTTGGTTCTACAATGGAACCATTCTCACTTTAAGATATTTGTATGGTATAACTTTTTGGAAAATTTTACTATCCTTTTTAGAAAATAATTTTTTCGTATTTTAAATGCTTATACAATACAATACTATGTACTTTAAAACTTGTACTGTATAAATTTTTAAAACCAAAAAAATAGTTCCCTAAATGAGATTATAGAATTCTCCTAACTTTTTAAACGCCACAAATCTCAACATTGTCACCCAAAAAAAAAAAAAAAAAAACCAAGATTGATTCATTATTGGTATGGTTCAACCTGGGGCCTATAATTTTTTTTTAAAGTATTTATTTTGAAAAAAATAGAATGATTTTTAATTTTGAAAAAAGCTGTTCAATTGGATTGAACAAGTTTAATTTGAGCCTTGCTAGTAATGATAAAGGATTGCGGTGAAACAATTTCTCTCTAGAAACTTTGATATGAAGGACATGGATGAGGCATCTTATGTCATTGGCATAAAGATCCAAAGAGATAGAACTCGGTACATTTTGGGTTTGTCTCAAGAAACCTATATTAACAAAGTTTTAGAGAGGTTTCGGATGAAAGATTGTTCACCAAGTGTGGCATCTATTGTGAAGGGTGATAGGTTTAATTTGGACCAATGTCCATAAAATGACTTTGAGCGGGAACAAATGAAAGACATTCCGTATGCTTTTGCCGTGGAAGCCTAATGTATGCTCAGGTCTGCACAAGGCCAGACATTGCATTTGTTGTAAGAATGTTGGGAAAATATCAGAGTAATCTAGGTATGGACCACTGGAAAGCTGCAAAGAAGGTAATGAGGTATCTTCAAGGAATAAAAGATTTCATGCTTATGTATAATACAGACGGACTGATAAACTAGAGGTGTTTGGCTACTCAGATTCAGACTATGCTGGATGCATTGATTCTCGAAAATCTTCATCTGGTTATGTCTTTATGCTAGCCGATGGAGCTGTCTTGGAGAAGTGCTAAACAAACTTTGATTGCAACCTCTACTATGGAAGCTAAGTTCGTTTCTTGTTTTGAGGCAACTTCGCATGGTATATGGTTGAAGAGTTTCATGTCTGGATTTAGAATTGTGGATTCTATTTCTAGGTCATTGAGGTTATTTTGTGACAATTCAGCTGCTATTTTTATGGCTAAAAACAATAAGAGTGGTAGTCAAAGTAAACACATCGACATCAAGTACTTAGCCATTCGAGAACGTGTTAAACAAAATAAAGTGGCCATTGAACACGTTAACACTGAATTGATGATTGCCGATCCCTTGACTAAAGGCATGCCACCAAAGATTTTTAGGGATCATATAGTCAAAATGGGACTTGGTTTCGTTATGTGATCTCACCCATTTTACATGTACGTACATTTGATATTTTTACTGAAACTCTTATTCAATTGTGTTTTTTCATATTCAGTTGCGCATACTTATTTAGTTATTTGAGAAACTCACTTAAGTTGAACCTATAATAAGCATAAGGCTTATTTATTAGGGTATGTTATCACATAAATGTTTAGTGTTGAAGAGACATAATACCTAGTAATACATGGAAGACAATACTTGTTTGTTAGAGGACTTGTCGCTATGATTCATGTATTTTGGATCTTACTTGTGAGATATGATAGTTTGTATATCGAATAAAAAATGTGGATCAAGTGGGAGAAATGTTGAAATTTTTGTAATTATTCCATGCGATTTTATTTTTAAATTCCAAATATTTGATCCAATATTTAATTATGATATTTATCAATTTGACTTAATAAATATTTTGTGATAATTATTACTCTTATGATACTACTTATTGTAACAGTTTACGTTTTAAAAAATATTATAAGTATACAGATTATTTTGGATCCCTAGGCCTGACATTCTATCATAAAATACACCATCGTATTAGATTGTCTAGATTTAGAAGTATCCAGAAAATTATTTTTCTATTTCTCCTTTTATTTTACAGTGACCCAACAACATCAATGGCTGGAGGTATGTTCCTTAATTTTATTCCGCATTTGATATTCTGTGATATTATTTATGCACATATTAAATTCGTTTTATAGATTGAGTAATCTATCATCCAATGCTTAGCTAAAGGAGAAATTGGTTAGGATGTATGAGATCAAGGATGCACCCTGCAGAGAATACAAAATTCATTTTTGTAATAGCAGGTTGGAAATCCTCCCAAACATTTATTGGAAACAATATTACATAATCGATTTACATAAAGAAGAAATTTCCCAGCTTCACATTCGTATAATACCATCAGCCTTTATCTTAGAATGTTTCCCAATTTCTACTTCACATTTATTGTACAGTTGGTACGATTACAAGAAATACCCCCAAACAGAAAAAGCAATACATCAGGAGAAAGAAAATTGCCTTTTGTTGGGAAAAAAGCGATAAAGCAAAACACAGAAGAAAGAAAATTGCCTTTCGTGGAGGAAAAAAAGCAAGAAAAGGGAGGAAAATGAAGAACTAAAGAATGCACAATTGACCTCACGGAAAGAAATACAAGAATAAACAATAAAAAATCAAGTATTATCCAACAATCAACGAAACAGAAAATTTGAGAAATTTTTCTTCAATTCAAAGAACAAAATATGGTAGCTTGGTTCCTATTTCATTGATAATCTCACTAGTTGGATCCTGTAAAGTAGAACCATATAGTCAGTCAAGCACATGAATGGAAAGGAAATACTCCAAGAAAGACGATAAAGAAGATTTTGGGCAGTGGACTGATGACTTTTGTATTTATTTTCTTAATTTGAATAAAGAAATTCTTGAAATAGTATAGTTGGATAAAAACACAAAATGCCATCTTTTTTAAGCTCTAAAATTTTTGTATATTATAGCAACCACGCATGCAAACTTGAAAGAAGACAATGGGTAGCCTAAAATAAAAAAGAAAATGATAATACGTAGTTGAATGATTTTTTTTGGCCTTTTTCATCATAACCATGCAAATAATGATAACAGCCAAAAAAAAAAAAAAAAAAAAAACCATTAAAAGGGTCAGAAAATGATACACTTGGATTACACAGTGAAAAGAGTTCTTTGCTAGGATGGACCGAAAATATGTATTTAACAACATAGTTTGGTTAGTTTAGACTAAAGGCATATTTGACTTTAATTCGTATTCAAATAGTAAAAACTGTAATTAAGATTAAATTTTTTAAATAAAATATTTAGGAAAATCAATTTAGCTTTTTCGGTAACAAAGGCTGTTAATGTCATTAAGTGTTAAAGAAACTTGTATGTGATTTAAGGTCCGGACTTAGTAGTTGCCATGAACTACTTTTGTATTTTTATTGGTAATAAAAAGTTTGGGAGGAGATAAGTTATCTCTTTCTTTATAGTTAGGGCACTAAATAATCCTTCAAATAAGATTATTGAGAACAGTGATGGTTGAACTTTGAACCTTTTCCTGACCTTGTCACTCTATCTACTGCAGCCAACCCCAATTGGAAACAGTATTACATAGATCGTAATATGGTTTGGTATGCGGAATGGGTACAGCTACAGGTACAGATACGTGGTATTGGACTTTTCCTGGTACATACTATTGAGGAGTAAGCTTAAATGGGTAGCTATTTTAGGATGAAATTTGCTATTTAGGACTGTTAGTTAGGTTTAGAATTAAGTAGTTAAAAAATTATTAGTACAGATAAGTAATAGGTTTAATTACGTTAAATAACTGTATTCTTATCCATAAAAAGGAATTGATAAGTATCGAATTTTTTTTTTTTTTTATTCTCATTGTTATTATTTTGTATTACTTATACGACTCTTACTCTCGTTAAAAAAAGTTGATAACTGCAAAATTTCTATTATTTTCTTTTTTCTATCTTACTCTCCCTCTATTTTGGAACGCAAAAAGTAGCATGTTGGAATAAGATCAATCTCTATTTTGGAACGAATATTTTCGAAACGCAAATCATAAAGAAAAAGAGTGATTCCTATAACACTAGTTGGGAAAACTGCTTTTGTGCTAACTTAGAAAGACCATTTAAGCATACATCCAAGCCGCAAAATTTTCCAATTCGAAATTCACTCACTCTGCACTGCAATTTCATCAACTAAGAAAATTACTATGTTAATGCAGATTTCCAAATCCACCTCTCAGAGACCTTGTTCCGCTATCTTCCATGCAATGCAATACAATGAAAAATGAACCTCAAGGTGAAAACCTCAACGTGAAAAGTGGCAGGTCAAATCAGTGTCTTCTTCTCTTTTTGATTTCTGTATTGGTACGTACGTATCAAAACATAATATATTTGCTTACAAATACGATCATAATTGTTAGTGTATGTCCCAAAGACAATTTGGTTTAGAGATAAATTACACTTTTATATTTGTGTATATTTTGTAATATGATATTTTTCGAATAAAATATATATAATATCATGTGTGAAATCATAAAGAGTTATGATGTAATTATATTTTATTCGTATATATCTCTAATCGTAGTATATGATACTGGCAGATTAACACATAAGTGTATGTGTCACTTATTAAGAATAAGTGCATCGGATTGATTCGCTAAGAATATTTCACACGGATTATTATTTAAATGCTAGTGGATAAATCTCTTTGTGATAGTTGTATATCGTCATTCAACTTGAGGTCATGAGTTTTGTCTTGATTGTGAAATATTATACTTTGACTCTATTAATCGTTACTCTTAATGAGTCGCACATACTGTAGAGTTTGGGTATAATATGAATCATAATAAGATAAAATATGACCAATAGAGGATTCACCGCTCCTTATAACAAGAGAGTATATCCCAATATGACCACTTCTTGAAATACAATTCGAAAATCTTTGCGCAAAGTGAATTTCAAGTGAGTTGTATTTTGGAAAGAAGTAAATTTGATTAATTCGATAAGAATTGGCATTATATATATCCGTACTATTGAATTAATCAGGATATAGGTTAGTGAAAGGATAATAATTACACGGGAACTAATAACGGATGGGTGATGTCGAATCACGTGACATATCTCAACACTTGGGTGGTCATGATGCTTTGCTAGAAGCCAATCTTGATCTATAAGTGTAGATTAATTAATTAGAGAATTAATGATAAATTAAAGGTGTTTAATTTATCTAATCCTAATTAATTTAGGACTATAATTTATACTTATTGCTAATGTGATTGGGAACCTAAAGGATTACACACTTAAGGATAATTAACTCAGGATTAAAATGATTTGATAAGTATGAGATACTTATAGATTAATTTATGAGATAAATTAATTTTGGGCTTAATTGTAATAAATTATAAACCTTAAGAGCTAATATGTAATACATATTAATAGTCCTACTGATTTTATACTTATTTATATGCCCTTGACCCAAATTGATTAAATTATTGTAATTTCCTAAATCCAATTTGATTGGAATTATAAATATATTATATATATAATATATTATATTATATTTTATTATAATATATATATATATATATATATGGGAAAAATTCTACAGTCCCTTTCAGAGAACCATTCTCTTGTACTTTAAGGGTTTGTACAGTACAATACTATGTGCTTTAAAAACTTGTACTGTATAAGTCTTTAAAATCAAGGGAATGATTCCATCAACGGGACTGTAGAATTCCCCTATATATGGTTCAGTATTAGTACTAATTGGTAGTACTAGTACTTTGACGGCTTGAATATACAAAAGCCGTCAAAATGTCACATTTTGATTTAAAAGAAAAATAATTTAGGAGTTAGCACTTTGTGGTTTGAATCAATCAATTTTGTAAAAATTTCTAATTTAATTATTTGTGAGGATACCATTAGAGGTCGGACACTTGTGCGGCTTGTGGATCGACGTCTCAAACATATTGCAGATTTTACTGTAATTTTAGGTATAATCTCTATACTTTTTTTGTGTTACGCATAAATTAATCTGGGTGGATCCGGGAAAGGAAAGTAAAAAATTTTAAATTTCGCTGCGTTATCTATTTATTTACTTTTTTTACAGTGGTATCAGAGCCGCCATTGATTAATTTATGATGTAGTTGTATTTAATTGTTATGAAAATTGAATTGTTCAAATTATATGAATTTTTTAATTTTTATTTATAAAATATTGGAGAAACTAAAAAAGAAAAGAGGGAAGGAAGACCCGTGAATCAAATTCACGGGTCAAGGTAGCAATTCTTGATGATGTCATCTTGATGACATCATCTTGATTGCATATTGTAACTTTTAGTGACACTTATCTCTTTTGTCGCTAAAAGTATTTAATGAGTTAAATTACTTTTAGCGACAGTTATTTTATATTTTCAAATTAAAGATTTTTCTAAATTTTTATTTTAGAAATCACCAATTAATTTTTGACAATTGTTATTTAAAATTAATTGATAAAATTTGGAAACTTTCTTTATTTTAATTTGATTAAATTTAGAAAGTATAAAACCTATTGAAAATATTTATTTAATTCTAATGTGATTAGAATTAGATAATTTGTTTAAATTTTAGAAATTTATTATTTTTCAATGAGATTGGAATTTAATAAATGTTCAAAAAATTTAGAAATTGTTTCTAATATAATTTTTGAAATTCTATTATTTAAGGGATTATTTTCTAATGAGATTGGAAAATAATAATTTTTCTCTATAAAATATTTTCATAAATAATTGAAAAATTGATAATTTCAATGAGATAGGAATTATGAAATATAGTGATTCATGATTAGATACTAAATACGGATTTATGCTTTTATTTAATTATTAAATTATTTAATAGCATGATGGATGATTATGGACTTAAAACCAATGTGATTGTGTTTGATTTATTTGATTCAAATTCAATGGTTATAAATTTTTAAATAGGGACTGTGTGTCCTACCTTTCTCTATTATTCTGAATGTAATTCTTTTCTCATCTCAATCCCCTCGAATGTAACTCGAGATTTCTTAACCACTGATCATATAATGTACATAGAGGTATGTTAGGTATATGATTGAATATCTAAAATGTTTAGATAAAATTACATTTGTAATGTACAAGATGATAGAGACGGCGCAAAGGTGCGATCATGAAGAAAATTTTCAAGAGTTGAAGATTATCCTTAGAATTTGACCACCTAGTTTTTTTTGTGACTCAAGGAAATTAGTTTAGTAAAAGTCCATAATCATTCCATGGTTTTATGCATGTTTTATTTATTATATGTTGATATGATAATATTGCATGCAATTTTGATGAGACCTAATAAAATAAATAAAAGAAAATTCCTCAAATTAATATTAAGTCAGTAAATAAGTTGCTTTCCATTATTATAGCAACAAATGAGAGTTCTTCTTAGATTTAACTTGTTGGGCTAATCCAAGGTTACTCTACATTGGATATGTTTGAGCTATGAGATGAGATCTCTAAATAATGGGTATGACTTAATGGAGGCATATAATTTGTTGGGCACACTCAAGGTTCTATGTCTTTGAGGCAAAGGTTAAGAGTTACATAAGATGTGCTATCAAAGAGTTGATACCTAACTATCTAGGAATTACAAAGAGTTGTGATTGGTAAGAATTACCTACCTTTCAAAATTATTTTGGTTTGCTGGGTACACCCAAAATCAAAATAATTAGATGGGATTCTAGCCTACTAGGGGTTATGTGATAGCTCCAAAATTAATATGTGAGGGTTATTGATTTGAATTAAAATAGTGGGAGCAAAATCCAAATTAAAAGAAGTCCATATTATATTTTGGTTTTGTTTATACATAAATAACAAATTCTTATACTATCTTTATTTATGTGTTGTAAAATATGACTAATAACGTCAATTTACGTTCCATTTTATATGATAACAAACTCACTGGGCCGAATTTTTCAGACTGACATCGTAACTTGAGAATTGTTCTCAAGCACGAGAAAATTGGCTATGTTCTTGATCAACCTATTCTTGATGTCCCAACAGATGATACTGATGGCATCATAAACAGTTTAGAATGTTTATCGTAAGCACATAGAGGACAATGATACTGCCTCTTGTATCATGTTGGCTGCTATGAGTTCTAAATTTCAGAAACAACATGATAAAATGGATGCTCACTCTATGATTATTCATCTCAAGGAGTTGTTTGATGAAGAATCTAGGAGTGAGAGGTATGAGATCTCTAAAGAGCTATTCCATTGTAAAATGACAGAAGAAACTTCAGTAGCGGTTCATGTGCTGAAGATGATCGGACTAATTGAAAAATTAGAACGATTGAGATTTATGCAAAATTATGACTTAAATGTTGACTTAATTTTGTAATTTCTGCCTAATAACTTTTCACAGTTCGTGATGAACTATAACATGAATAAGTTATCTACAACTCTTACTCAATTGTTGAATATGCTAAAAACTGTTGAAACAACAGCAAAAAAGGAAAGGAAACAAGTAATGGTTGTTGATTCTTCTAATAAGAAGAAAAAGAAATCTAAGGTTGGTTTTGTGAAAACCAAGTCTAAACTATCTGGGTTGAAATCAACACCTGTAATCAAGGACAAGGCCAATGATAATTGTTACTATTGTGAAAACGAAGGGCACTGGAAAAGGAACTGCAAGGCTTTATAGATACCTTGAAGCAGAAGAAGTTTAATGAAACTTCTACTTCAGGTATGTTTATGATTGAAATCAATATTTTTACTTTTAAATCAGATTTTTGGGTATTAGGTACCGGATCAGCATCTCATATTTGTAAAAATATGCAGGGACTAAAGAGAAGTAGAATGTTGGTCAAGGGAGAAGTAGACCTGCGCGTGAAAAATGGAGCAAATGTTGATGCATTAGTCGTAAGGACTTAGTATCTTTCTTTGCCTAGTGGTCTTATTTTAGAATTTAAAAACTGTTATTATGTTCCATCTCTTATTAGAAATATTATTTCTATTCCATGTTTAGACACTGATGGTTTTGTCATCCTGCAAAAAAATAAATATTTTTTTTTCACGTGATGGCATTGTGTATAGAACTGCTTCTTTGAAATAATGATTTTTATATTCTAGACATGAAAATTCAGTTTTCAACATAATCCAAAAAGGTCTAAAATTGATAATTTGAAATAATCTTTCCTTTGGTATTGTAGATTTGGTCATATAAATGAGAAACGTATTTTTAAATTACACAATAATAGTTATTTGAGATCATTTAATTACGAATCATATGATATATATGAATCTTGTTTACTTGGTAAAATGACCAAATCATCTTTTATTGGAAAATGTGATAGATCTAGTGAGTTGCTGGGGTAATACATACTGATATTTGTGGTCCTATGTCAATTCATGCTAGAGAAGGTTTTTCATACTTCATTACTTTTATGGATGATCATTCTAGATATGGTTATGTATACTTCATGAAGTATAAGTCCGAAACCTTTGAAAAGTTCAAAAAATTTAGGAATGAAGTTACAAAATAACTTGGTAAAAGTATTAAAATACTTCAATCTGATCGAGATATGGAATACTTGAACCAAGAGTTTCAAGATCACATGTATCTTAAGGAGAATGGAATTCTACCTCAATGGATTCCTTCTTATACACCACAACTAATTGGTGTATCTGAGAAACGTAATCGAACTCTATTGGATATGGTTCGATCAATGATGAGTCTTGTAGATCTCCCAAAATCGTTTTGGGGCTATACTCTTAATACTGCCTCCTATTTACTAAATCGTGTTTCATCAAAAGTTGTTGATTCCGCTCCATATGAGATATGATTTGGAAAGAAACCTAAACTTTCATACTTGAAGGTTTGGGGTTACCCTACTTATGTGAAGAGCGTAGAATCTGACAAAATTTAACCTAAGTTAGATAAATACCTATTTGTGGGGTATTCAAATGAGACGTTTGAATACTATTTCTATAATCCCATTAAGTAAAAGGTGTTTGTTTCAAAACATGCCATCTTTCTAGAAAAAGAGTTTATTCTTGAAAGGGCAAGTGGGAGCAAAATAGATCTTGAAGAAATTCAAGAAACACAATATGGTATTGATCAACAAGAGTGAAACAAAAGCTTCAATCACATGATGATGTGTTAAAGAATGAACCTAATGATACACAAGTTATTCGTAGAACTACTAGGATACGTTGTACTCCTAAAAAATATGAGTTTCTTGTAAGTGAGCACAGTGATGTATTAGTCATTACGAATGATGAACCTACATCTTATGAATAAGCATTATCTGATAAGGACTCTCAGAAGTGGTTAGAAGCCATGAAATCTGAAATGGATTCCATGTATGACAATAAGGTATGAACCTTAGTCGATCCACCTGAAGGAATTAAACCCATAGGGTGCAAGCGGGTCTTTAAGAGAAAGACCGACAAGGATGGTAATGTGATTACCTATAAGGCGTGATTGGTGGCAAAAGGTTATACATAAAGACAAGGAGTTGACTTTGATGAAACTTTCTCACCAGTTGCAATACTGAAATCTATTCGGATTTTACCTGCTATAACTGCATATTATGATTATGAGATTTAGCAAATAGATGTAAAAATTGCTTTCCTTAATGAGAATTTGCAGGAAGAGGTGTATATGATACAACCTGAAGGGTTTAAATCTACAGATCCCAACAAAGTATTAAAGTTACAAAGGTCTATTTATGGACTAAGCTTCTAGGAGTTGGAACATCCATTTTGATGAGACAATTAAAGAGTTTGATTTTATCAAAATTGAGGATGAACCTTGTGTATACAAAAAGGTGAGTGGGAGCGCCATTATGTGGATGACATATTGTTGATAGGAAACGACATACCTATGCTTCAAAGTGTAAAGGTATGGTTGTCTATTGATTTTTCTACGAAAGATTTAGGAGAGGCAACCTATATTTTGAGAATGAAGATCTAAAAGGTTGCTCGATCTTACTCAATCAATGTACATAGACAAGATACTAAAGAGGTTTAGTATGAATCAATCAAAGAAGGGTTACTTACCAATATCTCATGGTGTGTGCCTTTCTAAAGACATGTGTCATAAGACAGATGTCGAAAGAGATAGCATGAAAAGGTATCTCATATGCTTCGGCTATAGGTTCTATAATGTATGATATGTTATGTACTAGACCTGATGTCTCCTATGCTCTAAGTGTTACGAGCAGGTTTCAAACTAACCCAGGGAGTAGTCATTGGATAGCAGTCAAGAACATTCTTAAGTACTTAAGAAGGACTAAAGATTTATTCTTAATCTATGGTGGGCAAGAATTGACAGTTCGCAGATATAAAGATGCTAGCTTTCAATCTGACAAGGATGATAGCAAGTCGCAGTCTTTATATGTATTTACTCTTAATGGTGGTGCGGTTAGTTGAAAAAGTTCCAAATAGGACACTACGGCTGATTTTACAACAGAAGCCGAATACATTGTAGCTTCAAAAGCAACAAAAGAGGCAGTTTGCATCAGGAAGTTTGTGGCTAAATTTGGAGTGGTTCCTTCCATTAGTGATACTATACTCTTGTATTGTGATAACAAAGGAGCTATTGCACAAGCAAAGGAACACAGGTCTCATCAACGATCCCTAAACATGCATTACGGCGATATCATTTGATTAGAGAGATCATTGATAGAAATGCAGTACAAATAGAAAAGATCCCCACGGATGATAACATTACTGATCCATTCACTAAAGCCGTATCCCATAATAAACATGCGAGTCATGTTAACTTATTCTATCTTAGGCACATGAATGATTGACTTTAGTGCAATTGAGAATTTGTTAGTGTATGTCCTAAAGAAAATTTAGTTTAGGGATAAATTACACTTTTATATTTGTGTATATTTTGTAATATGGCATTTTTGAATAAAATATATATATATGTGAAATCATAAAGAGTTATGATGTAATTATATTTTATTCGTGTATATTCCTAGTCGTAGTGTATGACACTGGTAGATTAGCACATAAGTGTATGTGGGTGCTTATTAAGAATAAGTGTACCGAATTGACTCGCTAATAGTATTTCACACGGATTATTACTTAAATGCCAGTGGATATATCTATTTGTGATAGTTGTATAATGGTCATTCGACTTGATGTCATAAGTTTTGTCTTGATTGTGGATTATTATACTTTGACTCTATTAGTCGTTACTCTTAATGAGTCGCACATATTATAGATTTCAGGTATAATATGAATCATGATAAGATAAGATATGACCAATAGAGGATTTATCGTTCCTTATAATAGGAAAGTATATCCCAGTATGGCCATTTTCTTGAATATGATTCGAAAATCTTTGCGCAAAGTGAAAAGAGAATTAAGAGTGTCTTAAATTCTATTTCAATTGAGTTGTATTTTGAAAAGAAGTAAATTTGATTAATTCGATAAGAGTTGGCATTATATCTGTTCTCTTGAATTAATCGGGATATAGGTTAGTGAAAGGATAATAATTACACGAGAACTAATCACGGATGGGTGATGTCGACCACTTGACATATATCAACACTTGGGTGGTCATGATACTTTGCTAGAAGCCAATCTTGATTTATAAGTGTAGATTAATTAATTAGAGAATTAATTTACACATCTGTACGATAAATTAAAGGTGTTTAATTTATCTCATCCTAATTAATTTAAGATTATAATTTATACTTATTGTCAATATAATTGGGAACCTAAAGGGTCACACACTTAAGGATAATTAACTCAGGATTAAAATGATTTGATAAGTATGAGATACTTATGGGTTAATTTATGAGATAAATTAATTTTTTGGGCTTAATTGTAATAAGTTATAAATCTTAAGAACTAATATGTAATACATATTAATAGTCCTAATGGTTTTATACTTATTTATATATTTATTAGAATTATTGTAATTTTCTAAACCCAATTTGATTGTAATTCTAAATTTATATATATATATATATATATATTATATATATGCGAGTTATTTCTCCAATTTTTTGTTCCTCCCGACTTTTGTTTCTCCCCTCAAAGTGTTTTTCCCTTTTTTGTGATAACTAAAATACTTGCTTTAACTGAAATATAGTTTCTAATTCTCAATACAAAATATATATGAGTGTTTCTACCCTTATTTGGTAATGTCTAAAATATCCGCCCTTAAATAAAATATTATTTCCAATTCCCAGTATGAAAACATATTTAAGTGTTTCTCTATTTTTTTTTGTAATGCCTAAAATACCCACCTTTAATGAAATATAATTTCCAATTCCCAATAGGAAAACACAATTAAATTAGTTATCATCTATTCTACTTATTTTTTAGGATACAACTACCTATTTTGGCATAAATACATAATCAGATGGAAGATTTTTATTCGTATAAAAATATTTATTTTAATTAAAATTTCAAAAAATAGAAAAAATGAATCATACTTATTATAAAAATTATAATTAAAATTACATTTATTATAAATATATTTATTATAATTTCCAATTCCCCGTGAAAAAATGTAATGAAATTACTCATCATCTATTCTACCTATTTTTTAGGATACAAACACACATTTAGATATGTATAAGAGACAAGTCAATTAGTTTTACACATGTAAATGATATTTTCATTATAATTAATACATTTTTTTGATTCTTTATAATAAATTTAATAATGTGAAAATGAATCTAATTAAAATGTAAAGATTAAATTAATCAAACAAAAATTATATCTTACGTATAAAAAATTAAATATATTAAACTAATATATTCTTTATATTACAAATAGGTATCACATAGTATATAAATTTATTATAAAGAATCAAAATACTAATTTGTTCTTTGGTCTTGCTTTAAAATGTATTGAGTGCTCATGAAAACATCATTTATCTTACTCTAAAGTGCACGAAATGCTAATGAAATAAATTGTTTCTTGCTTAACTTATTTTGAGATTTTTGCATAAATACATAATAAGAATGTATATAATTTTAAGAGTAGAAAAATCATTTATATTTAAGCAAAGAATGAAATAAAAATATTAATATTTAATTTATAACTGTTATAGTTTTATATTTTCAAATTGTATTTATTTTTTATTCATAATAAAAACATTCTTTTATAACTAATATAAATATTCCAAATTCACTACAATTATTTTATTTTCTCTAGTTGTTCTTTCAAAGTGTATATGCCCAAGCTGGAAACCTTAATTAGATCATTCTCCCTACGTGCTTTATATATCAGGTTAATTACATTTTATCCATTTTTAGTGCCATTGACAGTTTAACACCTAACATTATCCTTTGACCAATAAAGTCATATTATGTCAACTAAACATGTTGACCATTCTACCCCTATCATATTTTAATTTTTTTGATCAATTTTGTTTGATAAATAAACTTTTCATAAAGAGAATAGTAATTCATGTAGAATTTGATCAAATGATACATTGAAGTTGAATTTGGCATTTTTCCTAACCTTTTTGGTTGGGATTAACTTAAGAAAATGACAAATCTGGCCGACATCATTTTTTAAGCAAAACTTTTCTTTACTGACGGTTAACTATAATAGTTTCACAATTCTTGATTAGATTGACTTCTTTAATTTGAAATTTTGGTTGACAGGATAGATACACTCATGAGTATAGAATTTTTAAATATGTTCCAACTTAAAATATACAACATTAATAATATACTCATTAAAAATAAAAAAAATTAAAATTTCATAAAGTAAAAAAAATGGTAGAATATTACACTATTTTCTTATTTCTTTTAAGTTTGTATTACGATTAATTTAAATTTGTTTTTCTTTGTCCTATATGAAGAATAGAAAATTAACCAAGCAATAAAAGTAGAGTTTAGGAACAAGATAGAAAACTCACAATCTTAAAGTATTTGTTAATTTATCTCTTTAATAATATTTTAATTGCTAAATCTTTATCTTTAATAACATCATTTTATAAAATATTACTTTAGAGGAACTATTGATGAATTAGAGAACAAGATCACTGCATGTGACCAAAATATTCTAAAATAATATTTGTATTTAAATGTCAAATACGAAAATTACAACACCAGTTATTACGGTCTATAATAAAATAATAAAAAAATATTAGTGTAGAATAACTATTAATAAGGTACAAACAATTCAACCGATTTTATGATTCATGCCTTAAATAGTCTAGAATAATTATTGCAAAGTACACTAACAAGAATACTGCATATAAATTGTAGGAATGATAATATAGAAAAAAATAAGCAGGTAAGTACTGTAAAAGATAACATAAATTATTCAAATATAATCATGCTATTAAATAATCTAATGAATTAAACAAAAAAGTACGAAAAATGAAAAAATAAATCCGTACACTATTATTAGCCTTTATTTTTTCATTTTTCATACTTTTTTGATTAGTTTGTTTTATTATTTACCAAGCATTTAATATACATCTTAATTGTTTTGCTAAATAGTAAACAAATAGGAAATGCCCTTGATAAATTTATGCATTATGTTTGACTTTATTTGATTTAAATTCAATAAAACCTCTTTTTAATATCAAAATTTTGTTTCAATTTAAAATTACAAGACTAATAATCATACAAATACAAATTTTATAAAAAAAAATACAATTATCATACGTTGTTCTCATAAAAGAGAAAATTGTTTTAATTTTTTAAGAAAAATAAAATTTATATATAATGTTCTAACAAAGATAACAATATTGAAAAATAATAATAAAAAAAAGTTATTTATAATGAAAGAGAAAATATATAAAAATATATTTAAAATATAAAAATCTTGCATAGAAAACTCAACAGACAAAATTTTTTATAGTTGATTATAATTCACTGACTATTCATTTATTTTTTAGAAAATAAATATTTTTAATAAATATATATGCGAGTTGTTTCTCCCAATTTTTGTCTCTCTCTCTTTAAAGTGTTTCTCCCTTCAAACAAAACCTATTTTTGTTTTTCCCCTTTTTATGATACCTAAAATACCATCTCTTAATGAAATACAAATTGTGATAGGAAAACATATAAATTACTCCTTATCTATTTAATTACATATTTTTAATAATACTACCACCTATTTTTTGTCACACCTAATTACCCTTAATTAAATAGTTTCAACCCTAATAAGTCCTTAATGAATTTTTTCCTATTTAGTTACTTATTTCTAAGAACTCTACAACCTATTTTAGATTTATGTAAATGTTTACTAAATTCACGCGATAAATACATAATAAAATAGTAAAAGTTTTTATTTGTAAAAAGAAATTATATTTGATCAAAATAAAATAAAGTGGTCTTTATAAATATTATGTTTCTTCCTTGAATTTTTGTAAAATTTTGGCATAAATACGTAATAAAAAGGTAAAAAAGTTTAAGTGTAAAAAAATCATTTATACTTTAGAAAATAATAATAAAAAAATATTATTTATAACAGTTTTATATATTTAAATTGTTTTTTTATCCTTAATAAAAAAATTGTACGACTAAATATGAGAAAAAAATATCAATTCGTGGTATGACACATGCTCACAATATTGTAGAACAATCATAGAACAAATAAGTAGAACAAATAAATAAATATTTAGGCAAGTAATATAAACAAATAACATAATTTATACAAATAAAATTATACATTATTATTTGTTCTATAATTGCAAATACAGATTGAGTTTCCATGTCAACTTAGGAAATTATAATGTAATTATTTATTTATAAAACAACGCCATATGTATATTAAACATTTGGAAAACCAATTCGAGGAATGGATCATAAAAATTACGCAAAAAATTAAAATAAAAAAATTCATACATCTTTATTAGCTTTTCATTTTGTTTATTTATTTAATAAATAAAAATTTTAATTTCATGGTAAAATATTATATTAAAATACAATTTTGGAGCTAACCAATAACCACAGCCATTTAGGATAAGTAAAAGAGTTCAAAACGTCCAAAAAAGAAAAAGAGTTTAGAACATCAATGGAATCTTGAAGTGAATGTTATTATAAGTTTAAAAAACATAAAAAAAATGCCAATATATTCCCGGCAATTAAATAATAAAACCAATATATTCTCTACATGCATACATATTTTACACAATATGTTAAAAAAATTAATTCTGATATAAATTATATAAAAATTGCATGTTATTTTAGATGTCTTTATGGAACTACATTTTTTGTATGATAGTTGTGTGTATTTTAAAATAAGATAAAAGATTCTTTCATTTACGATTCTGTACATTTCAAAGTAAGATTCTTTAGTGAAATCTATTTTTCAATAGGAAAACATAATCAAATTACTCATACTCTATCTTAACTATCTATTTTTAAGGATATACACCATTTTTTTTTTGTCATACAATTCTACCTAAGATAATCTACTATTTTTCTTTTACTATTTATCATGAGTAATATATCCGTAATTAAATAGTTTCATGCTTAACATGTCCTTAATAAAGTAGAATTCACCTATCTAAAATACTTCCCATTTAATCTAATAAATCTATCTACTTTTTATAATACAACTATATATTTATTATATATGTTTATTTAAAACTACTGTAACAAAATTCCTTAGATTTATATGAAATTCTAGCATAAATACATAATAAGATGGTAGAAATTTTAATTTTTATAAAATGATATATAGTTGAGCAAAAATAAAATAAAGCAGTATTTATAACTATTATTTATATTCAAATTATTTATTCCTTAAGTTATCAAGAAATTTTGGTAAAAAATACACAAAATAAAATAAAAATATTATTTTATAACTGTTATATATTCAACTTGTTTCTTTAACAAAAATAATCTTTCATAACTATCTATCTTACACATGCATGCACATGTATGTGTGTGTGTATATATATCAGTAGTAATATGAGAATGATACAAAGATTTGCTCATATATCTTTTTATTGGGTTTCTTTTTTATTGACAGTGGAGTAAAGGGAGTGGACTCTTCCTCCTCTATCTCCTCTATTAATCTATCTTTTATTGGTTGCCAAAAGATCCTCCAACATGTATAGTTAAGTATAAAAGTTGATTGAAGGAGGAATTTTTTTGGTAATTGGAAACAATTAGCAACAGAACAAATACTTTTCCCTTTCCCTCACTCACATATTAGAATTTAATTGCTAATTCGAAGGAAAATTAGAATAATTTAGCTCTAGATGTCTACTACGATGATGACGATAACTTCCACGGATATCATTCTCCTTATCGATGAGTTAATTATGCAGTTGCTGACCCAAGATTTCTCACCATTTCATTCATTCAATCTCATTTACTTATTTTTCTTTCATTGCTAACGACTTCGATTCCCCTACAATCTCAATTATTTTTCTGTTTTTATGAGGAAAATGACGTAAAAAGGATTAAAATCAATAAGGAATATAGAAGATATGAAGCAGAGGGAGCCTACGTGATTGTGAAGTTGCAGAAATTAAAATTGCTAGGAGTTATGGGTAGATGAGGGTAGAAAGGTAGTAATTAGTGTGTCATAGCAAGGAAAAAATAGTAGACTGTGGTAGTTTAATTGAAAACGTTTTAATATTAGGGTTTTTTTTTTTTTGTCGAAAACAACAAATTTGTTCTGGCAATAACACCAC
The DNA here is from genome assembly GCA_025175665.1 of Cinchona pubescens. NCBI lineage: Eukaryota > Viridiplantae > Streptophyta > Magnoliopsida > Gentianales > Rubiaceae > Cinchona > Cinchona pubescens. Next base: position 672,448 of record JANKKI010000397.1, on the reverse strand, counting down.
ACATACTCTAATTGTCAATATCATGAGACTTTTAAACACAAATATTTAGAGGTTAAATACCTAAAACTCATGAAATTTGTTTCATTAATTTCTATTATTGAGGCATACCCCAAAGATAAGATATTAAAATGATATTTCTTTTTTTCCCTAATATAAAACTCAGAATTTTAAAAATATTTCTTTAATATTAAATTCTTACCTTGAATGACATTATCTTGTAGAACAACATGTATTCATTTAGAGGTAAAAAGAAATTAAAATTTCTAATAACTTCATTAGGAGTGTTACACGTGCAAAGAACGTACTTTTTTCTAATATATATATATGGTTAAGTAGTAGTACTAATTGGTAGTACTAGTACTTTGACGGCTTGAATATAGAAAAGCTGTCAAAATTTCTTTTGAAAAACATGATTGTCGCGTTTTGATTTAAAAGAAAAATAATTTAGGAGTTACCATTCTTTGGTTTGGATCAATCAATTTTGTCAAGATTCCTAATTTAATTATCTGTGTAGATACTATTAGAGGCCGGACACTTGTGCGGCTTGTGGATCAATGTCCTAAACATATTGGAGATTTTACTGCAATTTTAGGTATAATACTTTTCTTGTGTTACACATAAATTAATTTAGGTGATCCGTGAAGAGGAAAGTAAAGAATTTTAAATTATGCTGCATTATCTGTTTATTTATTTTCTAACAATAATAGTATTTCGAAATTCTATTCCTGAAAAGTAAGCAAACAAGATTAAAATTCTGCTACATCTAAAATTCTAATGCAACTAAAACTATAATACAACTCAAATTTTAGTATAATTAAGTAATAACTTATTTGTATGCATGCTATATACTCAAATTTCTTAAGACAATTGTACTGTTACTGTACAACCTACCACACGAATTACGAATTATAAAATGACCATATCCCATTTTTGTACTCGCGTACATCAAGTGTTAAAAACACTAAGTTGCAAAATGCATTCTTCATTTCCCAGAATTCTACGATCTACATCGACTCTAAAATCTTCTTTGAAACCGCAGGTTGCTTGCCACCTATCTACAATAAACAATGCTGAAAGTAAAAGGTTGAAAATCGATCTTTGGCAATAAATGAACAAAGGAGATTTATCATTTACATGAGGTGGCATTGTGGGTAGTATCATGAACCGGGAATGTATTACAATCACGTTTATTCACTGATTAAAAGTGTTTATAAGTAGTAACTTGTTTGAAATGCTATTCAAAATAGTGCTAAAAACATTTGCAAGAAAATGGAATTTAAGAGTATGCAATGGCACTATCTTCCGTCCACCGTTGTTATACTGAAATCATTAACAGAATAATCTCCAGGATGTTGTGAAATTCTGTTTCTGATAAACGCACTCTTGCACTATGAGACGATAATTTAGGCCGAGGAAGCTCTGCAACTTCACCGCTAGCATTGAGATTACAGTAGACATATCTACCTGTGATTTGAAGAATCTTGCACACACAATAAACCAACATGGACATATTTCAATATAAGAGACAGGATCAAAGTCTTCATTGGAACATGATGGATCTACCAATTTCATTGTTTCATTATCGATCCAGAGTTTCCAGGCCTGAAAATGTTAAAGAGTACATAATATGGAAATAATGCATGTAAGTAAATACAAGTATTCGGAACTGGACTCTTTGCATATGGGAAATTCATAATCGAAGAATCTTACATATCCTACCAGGTCCAGAGTGTAGTCTCCTTCATGTAGAAAGCCTGAATTTGTCTTTTTTACGGTCTCTAGTAACAATACTCCATAGCTAAAGATATCTGACTTTTCTGAAACATATTCTGGGGTTGTATATCCACTGCATCACGTAATTTAAGCATAAAAAGGTAAAAGTAATTACATGAGGAAAGAGTTTGAATCATCACCACAGGGAAAAAAAAAGTCAACTAGAGAACGTAAAAGCTTACTTCCATATATGCGTGCTCGCATGTGGCCTCAGGGATTCACGGTTGCCTTCAAAAATTCCTGAAATCCTAAAATTTGATATTTTTGGATTCAGTTCTTTATCTAAAAGGATTTTACTTGCTTTCAGATGTCTACTAATAATTTTAAATCCTGAACCTTCATGAAGGTAAAGGAGGACTCTGCCAATCCACTCGATGATGATTGCACGTCTATTCCAAGTAATCAAGGAGAAATTTCTAAAATTGTGCTTGTTTCAAAAATTGTTCTTTTTTTATGTCAACTGAAAATGTAATTTCCGGCGGGGGAACTCGCATTCGGGGAATGCGAGCTCATTGAGCTCGCATCTCCCAAATGCGAGCTCATTGAACTCGTATTTCCCAAATGCGATTTCATTGATTATTAATTGGGCGAAAAATTTATATAAAAAAAAAATCTCTGATACACATTTCATTGGGCGAAAAATTAAATTTTTTTTTTCTGACCTCGCATAAGATTTTTTTTTCAAAATAGATTTATGACCTCGCATTCACTGAATGTGAGGTTTTGAAACATTTAAAAAGAAAAAAATGACCTCGCATTCGCTAAATGCAAGGTCAGAAATTTTTATTTTTTTTTAAAACATTTGACTTTGTATTCTGCGAAGGGAATTTTTTTTTTTTGCACTATTAGAAAAATAGAAAAGTGTTTGATATTTTTGTTAATTAAAGAAGGATTTGGCTGTAAGATAAAATAACTTAAATATTATCTAAATCGTAAACATTTATTTAATACGATATATAGGAATACTAAACCATTTTCTTTAAACTATAAAGTATAATATTAACGAAATAGTACACGAATGAAATATTGTAAGAAAGCAAATTTATTAATTTACCATATTTTTTGATAAAATTTTGACATAACCTCCCCTATTTTACGAACATTCTCCCTGCCAACAACCATACCTAACAAGGACAACAAACATCCATAAAAGCCCGACAAGGACTAAAAAACATAAATAAAAACCTAATAATAATAAAAAAAATACTCGACAAGGGCGAACAATGATATACAAATAACGGACATCAATCACACATAATTGCGAGAAGTAATAACAAGTGTCAATATCCATGATCTCTAAATCTCCCGCCCGTACCACACTCTCTAGGTTTAGGCACCCTTTTTGATCGACGGACATAAAATAGAGGAGTGTCTTGCTGTTGAGTATGGTGAGCAATTTGTGCCTGCGAAGCTATGTTTTGTTCGCGTTAACATGTTCTTCATCTGAAACAGTTGGACCAGTATGCTCTGGATCTGGCCCAGTAGACGACTGTCCGAAAGATGATAGTCCCATCGGAGTGCACATTGGCTAAAATATGTGTGAAGTGTCACCCTCGAATGGTATATTAACATGAGGGGATCTAGCATCTACATGGGGTCGAGAAAATGGAACTCGACGACGTCGACGATCACCTCCGTGTTGCTTGCCTTGCCGCGGAGCCCGCTCTACTCTATGTGGATCATGTGCCTGGTGTGGATGTCGAACGTAAACAGGAACTGGCAGAGGTCAAAAATCAAGACGAGTAGATTCGCCTACTGCATGTAGTGACTGAGAAGCGAAATGTCTGATCTGTGCCCAAATACTAGTATCTGGAGTATCGTCCTCAGTCAGGTTGTCTAACGACGTGTAGTACAATCTAGCTATAGAATCCATCTACCATAAAAGTTAAAATTAGTTTTACTATAGTCATTTGAAAAAGAAAAACAATAAGAAAATTAATGAATAATTACTTACTAGATAATCTGCACGTGCATCATCACCGTGGTACCCTTCTGGAAAAGTAGGGCGTTGACTAGGATTGGATATGTACATCACCGTTCTCGGTCGGTACCATTGCATATAATCACCCGATGCATGTGTAGTATCAACACATGGGAGACCAACCTCAACTGTATCCGTTCTTGTGCCCCAAATATCTATATAATGTTGGTGGGTCAACTCCCAATCATTGTTTGCCTGACCACGGCGGTCTATCAAATGAAGTGCACCTTGATTACAAATCAATCTCTGATCTGGTATGGGTTGGTGCAACCCGAACTGTCGCATAACCTGATGAGGGAGGTAACATTCAACGATCTCCCAACATATCAAATAAGTAACTGCACGCCATATGTCACAGATCAGCAATGCAGTAATGGGAAAGCATATGAAGTACCTCATCAGAGAATGGCTGCCATATAAACTAATACCAAACAATTTGACAGAAAGTTAGTAAATAAACCAAAATACGAGGATGACAAAGTGCAAAAGAAATGTAATCGACGGATGTACCTCATAGGGTCGCAAAGTATGTAACTGATCTCGAAAAATAGATAAAACATGACGAGGAGCATTGTGCAAATCAAATCCAACATCCCACCTGCAATACAAATTAATAAATATTAAATCCAATGTAAACATGTTTAATTAAACAATTTAACAAAACATATATACCGAGATTCATATGCTCCGTGATACTCCTGTGCGGGCTCTAACCGAGTAGGACGCAGTGTCGGCATGCGCTCCCAAACCCATAACTGTAATTCTTAATTAGTATGCATTCTACTAATTTTGACAGAAGTATACAATAAATGAATATAAAGTACTCAAATATACCAGTACTGATAGTACTGGTCCGCAGATATTTCTAGCTGTGGGTGAAGTAGCATCACACAAGTTACGATACAGTGTGCCTAAAACTGCTGATTCCCAACTATAACGGCCCACAGTCTTCAAGTCCCTAAGCAACTGTAGATATAGTAATGGCACTTTATTGCCTGAATTATCTGGAAATAAAATGCCCCCAATAAGTACAAGTAAATATGTATGTGCTATCTGCCGACACATGTCATCAGTCTCATCATCGGGAAGCGGACGATCTAATACAGCAGACAAACATCTAATTTTCAAATGACCACCGTCAATGTCTGATTTGGTTGGCATGAAACCCAATAACTCCATGCATAACCGGCTCCAAGTATCTACAGAATAAGTAGTGTCTCTACCCGTCACAGGCGGTCCGTCAATGTGTAAACCCCACAGTACCTCTATATCCTGTAATGTGATGGTGGCCTCTCCAATGGGCAGATGAAAAGAATGTGTCTCAGATCGCCATCGCTCAACAAGACTGGTGATCAAAGCATGGTGCACTGAAATACGTCCTAAAGATGCGATGCCCTCAAAACCTGTCAAACAAATATAATGCCATACCTGCGTCGGTATGGGCATGTGATCCTAAAAAGTCCCATCACAACTGAGTGTAATCGCTTAGCCTGTAGTGTAGAATCATCGATAAGACCGTCAAAAATAGATCTAGCCCTATGCGTTGTCGTAGGAGATATAATATCATCTATATATGATCCAAGATGAACAAGCTCTCGTGATTAATCATCCATACCTAAACAAAGTAATATGAAAAGAATGAATAATAATACAATATTTTTTGATAGTAATCAATGATCAGACAAATATTTTTTGATAATATAATATTTTTTGATAAACGAATACATTAAAAACAAACTAAATTCATAGAATACAATAAGTACATAAATAATACAATACAAAAGATAAATCATTGTTGTCGCGAAGGGCAACTCCTGCGATTATGTCCCGGTTGATGACAATTCGTACATCTTCTGGGTTCATGGGGATCCCTAATATCCATCTCCAAGTTGATGCAATATTATCAACAAATAATTTGACAGAACGATGAAATGTACTATCAATTATAGCCTTTATCGAAAGTAATCTAACTCCGCGCAAGACGTTATTGAGTAGCTCTCAGAAGAATTTGTACCGTGTATTTCCCACCTACGATTTTCATCGTGAGCAAGGCACCAACGGTCAAGGCCAATATCTGTCAGATATCTTCAAGCCTTTGGATGTTGAAGCTGTATCGTTTGTTGGTGCTTATTCTATTTCCGCATCTGTATCTTGACACCAAGAGACCAACACAACTTCTTCACTTCTACATTCTTGTATTTGGTCATCAAATTACTCTGAACATGACGCAGACAGAATCTATGATATGCAAATGGTTCCTGCCATAAAAGGGAGTCACTCATAGCATGCAGAATGCCACGATGCCGGTCAGTTATTATACAAACGGTCTCCAAGTCACATACAACATGGTGTCTCAACTGCTCCATGAACCAACCCCAACTTTGTATTATTTCCTCATCAACAATTGCATACGCAACAGGTAAAATTTGATTGTTAGCATCCAAAGTGATGGCAATAAGTAATTTACCTTGATACTCTCCTCGTAGATGCGTGCTATCAATCCAGATAGGACAGGTCTACACATGTGGAATGTATCGATCGATGGCCGAAATGCCCAAAAGATCTATTTGAAAATTTTCACAACCTCGCTACTGTTGGGATAATGTAGCCATTGCACCACAGTTTGGGGATTAGAGAGTAGTACTTCTTCAACGTATTGGGGTAATTGTTGAAAATTAGATGCCCAACTTCCATATGCAAGCACAATCGCTTTCCTGCGAGCATACCAAGCTTTCTTGTAAGTTATGTCAACCTTGAAACTGTTCTTAATATATACCTGAATTTGTTTGACCTTATGCCTATGATCATTTTCAATTAAGTGTATAATTTAGTTAGCAATGACCGTAGATGTAAGATTTCTGTTATTGTTACCGAATATTTCACCGAGACATACGTGATCTTTTACCCATTTCGTGACCTTCACACGTAAGAGATTCATTTTCACGTACCCGAATACTCCAATCATAATCTGCGGGAGCTAATCTATCGGAGGACGCAGTCTTGCAGAGCTTTAGCCTCCCATGTCCTCTTTCGGCTCTCTATGATTTTGAATTCTCATTTTTGAGCTACAGACCACATTCTAAATGCCTTACTAACTTGCTCCTTGCTTTCAAAGTACATGTGCAACCGACTATCATTATTTTCTTCATTCCAATAAACCAGCCTATCTTTATCACTACGGTTCATGGGATCGTAATCACCGTAGTTACCAATATCATTGAAAAAAGCCATTCCCCTGGGTTGATAAGTAGGAACATCCTCTTGTATCTGACATTCATCGTTATTTGTCCCCAAATCCTCGTCAGAATCATCATCCGATATACCTTCTGAGTCTGATCCTGCCTCGTAATCCTCGTCTAATGCATGCCATGACGAGTCACTATTAGCATTATCATCTCTCAAACCCTCATCTACGAGACCTTTCTCCATATATTGATATTGCATGGTACTTGGGCCTTCACCTACTGTGGTGTCTCTATTACACTGCGCGCCAATAGATTGATTAGATTGCATTGAGTTTGATGAGCCTCATTGAAAACGAACAAGTTGGGTTGTAAGACTCAAACGACCAAGGATGTTTAAGAGACTCCGCACATTGGATTGCAGCGGCTGGTCGTCCATGGTCGAATGCATGAGAGACATCATTGGCCCCATACTATACACCCCTAGATTGTTGGTTACAGGTACGTGGGGAATTTCTTCTGTCTCGATAAACAACTCAGCACAAAAAGTAGGATCGGCATCAAACAAATCAAAAATACCATCCATACCATTATCATCTATCAATGGAATGCCAAAGTAAATACCACGATTAACTATATGCCTGTACAAAATATTCAATTTCAACTGCTCCCTATCAATCTCCATGAATTTGTATATCTTATCAACTAACTCAACAAACCTAATTCGTTGCTTTATTCGGAATAGTTTCTTGCACATTGATTGGCCGGTAGGACATAGTACCGCCTTCATAGGTTATTTCTCCTCCCCAATAAAGGAGAATGTGATGGGGTCTATCAAATGTCATTTTTCTGAGAGAGGATGTAACATGTTTAGACCCCAATTTTGGATACGGAATATATTTTTTTTAAAAAAAAAAATTGACAGAGTTCCTCTATATTTTGAGGATTCCCTCTTACGCCAGTCATACCCGATAAGGGTTACAAACAACACAACAAATCGGCAACACTTACAAGTAATACATGCTCGACAAGGGCTACAACCAATGCAATAACCCGGCAAGGGTTACAAGTAATATATGCCCGACAAGGGTTACAACCAATGCAATAACTCGGCAAGGATTACAAGTAATATATGCCCGACAAGGGCAACAAACAATGCAATAACAGCCCCTCACCCCATATATCAAATCATTTACATTCACAACAGTGACTAGAATTTTGGCCAATACATCATAGGGAAGCATCTTTATCACCTATACTTTATTGTCCAAAATGGGGTTTAGCTTATGAATCTTTAAGCAAGATAAATTATATGTTGAGATCAAGTACCTAAATCATGCTATTATCTGGATTTCAGTCATTTCCAAAAGCAAGCAAAATTTGTTGGCCAAAATTATCCAAATATGGTTGTTCTTGATCATTCAATATCAGATAAAATTTTTTAGGTACAAAACTAAGAATAGCCTACAATTTCAATATAACAAACAACATAACCACGAATTTCACCGCAATCAAGAGAAACCAAACATACAACATATATCCCGAGCCAAAAACCATTCTCTCTAAATATTCTGACAGAAAAGAAGATAATCAAAGCAGCATATTGTTACACTAAAACACAAAAACAGCAAAAATATAAGCTACCATCACAAAATATTTTTCTAAAACATTTACATTAACAAAATCAATTATTTAAAAAAAAAATAAAAAAAATAAATAAATTAAAATTATTGGAAAAAATAAAAAAATTAATTTACCTGAAATATGTTGGTGGTGGACAGCGATGGTATAAGGACAGGTGGAGGTGGTGGTGGTGGTGGTGGAATGGAGGTGGTGGTGGTTGTAGAGGGAGAGGAAAAAGAGATGGTGGTGGAATGGAGGAATATGTTGATGATTTATGCAAATGGAAGGATGTGGAGGAGGAAGAGGATGAGAAAGGGGGGGTTCTGCAAATGGAAGGAATTTTTGTTATATTCTGCGAGGGTTCTACGAGGCAAAAACCTCGCAGAATATAAGGCCGTCTGACCTCGCATTCGGTGAATGCGAGGTCAGTCAATCTGTTGACCTCGTATTCACCGAATGGGAGGTCAAATTTTTTTTTTTTTATACATTTGAGCTCGCATTCAGCGAATGTGAGTTCCCCTCTCCTGGAAATCTTTTTTTCAATCAACACAAAAAAAGAACAATTTTGAAAACGATCACAGATTCAGAAAATTTTTCTCCAATCAAGTAAATCTCGTTTCTTTGCATCTGAAAGAGGTCACAACAACGAAGTGTAGTGTTATACTCCTTGATTATTCTCTGAATATGATCAGTGTCCTAACCATTCACATCTGATGGGAAAAATAACGAAGAGAACTATTATTAACTAACCAAATAAATGCGTATCCAGGCTTTTATGGGGGTTGGCACGTATTCATAAATTAGCATTTTTTTTCTTTCTCAACGCACAATCCGAGGAGTCTAACAATGTTACGATGATTCACTCTAGAAATGATCCTAACTTCATCCAGAAAATGACTAATTGGGTAACGGGAAGAGTTGGAAAGCCTTCTCACCGCAATTTCCTGGTCATTTAACAGAACCCCCGGCAGATATATCAGACATAATTAACCAATTAGTTTTTTTGGTCCACAATCCAACCTATTCTTGAGTAATTTGCAATACCTTGTACAGTGGATCAACATGACCATTGCCTATCATATTCTCTGAATTAAAATTATCTGTTTCATTAGCAAGTGTCTTACAATTGTACAGCAGCAGATGTTGAAGCGCCTATTATAGGATTGCCATTTCAGCTTTTTGCTTGTTCCCTGATTTATGAACATCATTTATGTAAGTGAGCATTTAGTAAGTAATGACTATCTTTGACATATTTAGCACATTACATGTATGCTTAGTCAAACGTTTCACAAAAGGTATGCTAATAAGGCAGTAAATAAGATCTAACAACTAATAACATTTGCAAAGACGAGTTTAAGTCATGTGGGACAAAATAAAAAAGAAAAGGATTGTACACAAGTGAATATTGGATAGACTTTGGGAATTGGCAGTTGCAACACTACTCTATGATAGAAAGGCCGAACTGAGAATGGCTGCTCGAATATCCTCAATTAAAAAGTGAAGACGGGATTGTTCATCAAATGAGTGGGAAGAACGGTGTTTATTTTGTTGTTCATTAATTGGGATGCAAGGACAAGAAATATTTTTATCAAATTTATTCTCTTCAATGGCTTACCTCGGTTCCAAACTGCTTTCCATGGCCAATCCCATAACGATTTTAGCACTGGACCATAGTCATTTTCTCTTGTTAGTGAGACATGATCCTGAGTTGGTTTGTTCGTGATTCCATCCGTTGGAGATATTACACTCTGCTCGAGTACTTTGAATTACTCAAGAGTTCCTTCCTCAAAAGGTTTGGCAACTACTGTGCCTGTTTGAGCTCGCCACCATTTGAGCCATTTCTTCGGCAAATAGTGCAAGCAGTTTTCAACCAATTTCTTAAATTCTCCTAAAGTATCTGATGAAATTTTACTCTGCAGACTCGCATCAATTATCTATTGATATCTCCTTCTGCAATACATTCTCGGAAGCATGACAGAAGATTCTGTGGTTCTTCTGGAGATCAAGTGTCCACTGCAGGTCTCCCTGTCAAAACTACCAACAGTACAACACCAAAGGCATATACATCACTTTTTCTTGTCAATCTGTGATTCAGAAAATAGTCTGGATCCAAATAACCAACAGTTCCTTTAACTTTTGTGCTAACGTAGCTCTTCGATTGGGTGACACTTTCAAGTTTGGCTAATCCCGAAATCAGAACTCTTGGCTACAAAAGTTCTCATCCAATAGGATGTCTGAATCCTTTACATCACGATGTATGACACCATATTCGGTGCCAGTGTGGAGGTATAATAGGTCCACGAGCATTGCTCCAACGCAGATTTTAAGCCTTTGCTCCCAACTAAGAAGAGAAATGCCCTTCCCATTTCTGCTCACTTTGTACAGATAATCAGTAAGTGTACCAGAGAGGCATATACTCATAAACCAGTATCTCTCCTGGCCCTCATTGCAATGCCTAACAAACAGAGAAGATGAAAGTGTTGGAGCGTAGGAAGTGTTTCAATTTCCGTCCAAAACTCTCAAGCTCCTAGCCTGGAATATAGACAATCTTTTTTACCTAACCTGCCCCTGCCAATGACAAGTGCATCACTAAAGTTTTGAATTGCTGAAATGATTAATTCAGCAAGTGAGAAACGACGAAAGGATGGCTCAGTTGTGGCAGCTTCTTTGTCATTTCTCTAGGTTGAATTTCTCTTCCCAAATTTGCCTCAAGTTATAGACTATTATATTGACCGAAATAATGAGGATAGTCATGTCAGTAACAAAAACATTGAATCTGCCAAAAGCTAAGAATACTTTTGGGATTCTCAAGTGCTCCAAGAGGTAGGAACTCTTTTTGGAGATGCAAAACTGTTTTCGAGGTTGCTCAACTTGAAGATCTTTACTCTATTAAGGAATGCAAATTTAACTCATTAACCGATTGTAGCGTAATCAAGGGTCACACAAGCCACCTTCTTTGTCACCTTTCATTTTGACCAGATAATCCTTGTATACCGGAATCCCATTGCCACCATTCCATCTGATCACATCGGCATGACTCTGTGTGATCTGATTAATCATGAGGATTCTAAACTCCCTTTCCTCACTTTCCACCATCACATCATCAATTTCACAGGGCAGAAGGTGGTCATAAGAGACGGAGCATGTATTGATCTCTCATCTTATTTGCATGTAGAACTTATTCATTTCATTACCTCTAATACTTGCCCCCCCTTTTAAAATCTACCTGACATATTGGAAAAGGGGGGGAAATAGTATTAGAGCTGTCTCTTATTCACATCTCCCTGTACATAAGAGACAGGTATTGATCTCTCGTAGTATTTGCCTGAATATAACCTGAATCTTTTACTACATACTAGGATTATCTGGTCAATATGAAAGCTTCACAAAGAATGTTAATGATCAACCTCTCCGTCACATCTCTTATACACATCTATTATCAATAACATAAAACCCATTATTCACACTGTACAACACAGGCCCCTAAATCACCATCAAGGGTGTAATAAAGACCAGTCATCAGGGAAATTGTCTCAATTCCATTCACAAAAGCATAAACATTAATATTTGACTTGGTAATTACAGATGCAAAAAATTGATATATTCAGTTTCACATTTTCCTCAACATTCACACGAAATTCCTTGACAAGTAATTTAAAACCCAAACTTTCAGCAGAAACTTAAGCGTCGAAGTCCTTGAGGATGGTAAAAGGGCCTGATTTTACAGTGAAAAGTCCACAGGCTTTTCAAAACTGAGGTAAGAAGCAAGGTAAAAGTGTAGGCGAATGAATTTCTTACCTGGGCTGACTTGAAATCTGTAAAACTCCATTCCACTACACATCAAGATTTTTGATTCCCTTTAAGGAACAGGGTCGTCTGCTGAGAAAGACTTTGATCGTACAGTTGAGGTCTTGATTTGCTGCCAGAGAGGGATAATAACATGGAGGCTGCTGTTTCTTCAATCCATTCGCCATCTAGTCCGTTAGGGATGCTACAACATGAGCCGCAGTTAATAGCAAAATCACCATTTACAAAATGATGATGATTACTGACACTGAGGAAAAAGTATGAAAGTAGAATGTTAGCTTAAATAACAGGACAAACACAGAAAGCCATGCAAGTTTGTCCAATGCACCTTGAATTGTGTGAAAGCAGACGAGATTTTCAGGTGGTGATTTCGGAGAATTAGTGGATGATGAATCGTCTGACGCCATTGTAGGAGTTTTCAGTTGATATGGAAATGGAAAGTTGAACATAATTTGCGCAGTCGACTGACTTTTGTTTTTTGGTTTTCTTTATTTCAAGTAAAGAAATTCTTGAGATAGTATAGTAGGATTAAAATACTAAGTTCTGAATTTTTGCAACTCTGTTTAATTTCTTTTTCTCTTTTTTTTTTTATTTTAAAGATTGGAGTAGTATGTAATATCTATTGATGGAAAAATGAGAGAAACACGCTTAATGTGGTTAAGTCATATGTTAAGACGATTAATAGAAATGCAGACGGGTAGATTTTAGAGAAAATAGTCAACATAAGAGTGGTAGTGGAAGATCGAAAAAGATTTGGTGGATAATTTATTATACAATATAGATACATATAAGAATTAAGGAAAATATAATTTCATCATATAACGCAATAACGTAACAGGATTCATGCAGTAGTTTGTTTGTAATTATTGGAACCATGCATGGAAAGAAGTCAATGGGTAGGCTAAAATTAAAAAAAAAAAAAGGATGATGCGTACTTGTGAGATTTATTTTGGCCTTTTTCATCATATATTCTTGCAAATAATGATAACAACAAATAACCAAAAAACAAAAAAAACAAAAACAAAAAGAAAAAAAGAAAAGAAAACAATAACATGGTCAAAAATTGATTCAATTAGGGCTGCACAGTGAGCCTACTTGCGCTAAAACTTCCAGAAAATATATTTTAGAAGTTTCATTTATCTTTTGAAGAAACAATGTATTTAGCAAATTAGTTTGGTCAGTTCAGAATTAATTTACTGAACAAAAATAGCATAAACATAATATTTAGCAAGTTATTTAAGTCAGTTTAGACTAAAGGCATATTGACTTTAACTCGTATTCAAACAGTAAAATTGTAATTAAGTTTCCAAAATACAATATTTAGGAAAACCAATTTAACTTCTTCAATAGGAAGGCTGTAAATGTCAGAAGATCATCTAGGTCCAGAGAGTTCATCAGGTCGGAGATCTGACGAGGAATCACAAATGATCCAATCAGTATTTGGATTGTATGTATGGTTGAACTCCCATCGGAACATCTCCTCCTTCTGCCAGTCCAACCATCTCTCAGCCAAACCATCACCTTCGAGCATTTTGACGACTTCTGACATTTTCGGTCGCTCTGTAGGGGAATACTGTATGCTGTGCAGAGAAGAGCTACCTGAATTAATTGCTCTACCTCATCTACAACATAATTACCCTGAAGATTTGCGTCCACTAGTGCTTCTAACTTTTTCTCCTTCAGAAATCCTTTAACCTGAATAATAATTTATAAAAATAGGTGAATATAAAACAATGGCGGTAGTGATGTGCAAATAAACGAGTAGAGGGACCAACAAATGGTGATTTGGCAAGGACTAGGAGGACCTTCACCACCAACTATAGTTGGTTCAGTTGGCAAATGTTAAACATTTTTTAGAATAGAAGTTCGGTTTTATTTTTTTTTCGAAGGAAATAAAGATGAAAGGATTTATAATGTTGGCAAGATGAGGTAAAGTAGTAAACAAATGAGTTCTACAGGCAAATACTATGAGAGATCAATACATGCTTACCCAATCAAGCAACATGACATCGTCATCATTGGCAAGCCGAGCAAGATCAAAAGCCCTCTGCCCAGTGATGAACTCAAGAAGCATGATCCCATACTCCAAAAACATCAGTTTTCTCTGAACACTTGCCAGTGGAAAGGTACTCAGGTATAGCAGTGGTAACATGGGTTTCCTCGTCGTCAATGAGTTTAGCCAACCCAAAGTGTCCAACAACTGCTTCAAACTCATCATCTAACATTATGTTTGAAGCTTTTATATCCCGATGAATAATCCTGGGATCACATTTTTCATTCACATAAGCGAGGCCCCTAGCAGATCCCAATGCAATACGCTTCCTTATTGGCCAATCAAGAGGAGGTTGAGTTTCACGTCGCTCTACAAGAATTGTCAAAGGCTGGGGTTAGAACTTAAAACTATATTCTATTTTAAGTCCAGCTGACCACAAGTTCCTATCACACAGCTCTACAGCACTAAAAAGAAGTTTCAAAAGATATGAAGAGTTGTTATTTTAACAATTTTCATATTTCTTGGCAATGATACTATAAAAACAAAACTCCATCCTTGAGTATTCCCAAACTTGATTGATGATTAGTGATAAGTATAGCATGCTATAATGTTAAAATAAAGGGTAAAGTTTTTCAGTAGTCACCAAACTTTAATTTCAAAGTCTCATTAGCTCCCTAACAAATTTTTTGATTTCAGATTGACTATGAATTTTAGAAGTATAATATTGTGCCCATTGAGTTTAGGTCAAGTCTAATGGAAATGAGTGTCACGTGCACAAAAATTAGAGCACCTTAATGGCCCATTATGCTAGACTTAATCAAGAAAATGGACATAATGGGCAAAATATTACACTTTTTAAAAGTTAATGGTTGATTTGGAATGAAAAATTTGTCAATAATCTAAACGAGATTTCAAAAAGCAAATTTTTGTTCTAATAGAAATTATACCATAAGCTATCATGATAATATAAACATGTATATATCTTAAGGGGGAAAAAGAGTATCTATGATCTTGATTGTTTCAAGTGGGTAGTTGAGTAATATGGCATAAGAGAAGTAGTAGCAACACAAAAGTTGTGATTTTATAAGTTACGGACACTAATTGATAATTCTATTGAAAAAATTTTTATTTAAATATATGATTATCAAAATACTAGAAATAGAGTCATACATAAAATTTAGGAATAAAACATAAGTATTTGAGGAGTCTCTAACTTATTAAAATATTACAGTCTCTAATTTTATAATTTTTTCTATGGCATAAATCAGTATAAGAGTCTAATGTACCTCTTAAACAAGATGCCACGTTGCCATTGAACATGTAAGGATAAACAAGCATCCGTTCCCTAGGTGTCATGCAAAAGCCACGGAGACGAAGTAGATTTCGATGGATGGCCGTACTGATAATCTCGATTTCAGTTTGAAACTGCAACTCCCCACCTTGAGTACGCTCCTCTTTCAATCTTTTAACTGCTACCAGAGATCCATCAGCTAACCGGCCTTTGTAAACCTTACCAAAACCACCCGTACCAAGAATGTTTTTATTGCTGAAATTATCGGTGGCAACTTGCAGTTCACGAAGAGAAAATTGTTTCAGCTGCCCTGGATGAACTTCTGGAATGGGAGAGCAAATTACTTAACATTTTTTGATAGGAGTGAGTAAGCATTATATGCAACATAAGGATGATGATCAGTTCAAGTCAGGATCTAGAAATAGTAACCAGGGAAAATTAAATGATGACATTAATTGGCCGAAATACGTCTTAATAGATTTTTCTAAATTGTCTTAATAGAAAACTATTCGTATTGTTTTAAAAGAAGTAGAATTAAATTGTACTTAATACTAATGAAGGACAAAACTTTGACAAATAATGAAAGATCCAACAGTCAGAAAGAAAAAGAAAAACTAAACCACAAAGAAAATTAATAAACTAAACATTATATGCATTTTATGCAAAGAAAATTTTACAGATTAACGTGGTATGTTACTAATTTTCGTGAATGATTAGAAACCAATGGTTTTCTTGCATGACTTGAAAAAGTCAAATGAATATTTAAACCAATGTAAAGATAAATGCACACAGTATTTTCGTATACAAAATAAAACGAGTGCCATGTTGTTTTATTTTATTTTTTTATTTTTTTTTTGACATTAAGGACTCAAAAGAAAATAATTTAACTGAAGAAGAAATGTGTTAGATAGCTGGGGGAAATGGAAAACTTTTCCCTCAATAGGAGGGGGTTCGATTTCAGTGAAGTTTAAGGTTTATGTCTCAGAACAAATTCACATTACGCATGATTTACCAAAGAGTAAAGCAAATTGTGAGCAGGTGAAAACTGAGACTCTTATGATAGAAAGATCTCAATCAGTTTGAGCCTGGTTTCTGCACGGGTATCCTCAATTAAGAATTGAGGACCGGACCGTTCATCAAATGAATAGTAAGGACTGGCTTTATTTGGTTGTTCATAAACTAGGACGTGAGGAGGACTATTACTATTTGGCAGTAATACCAAATCTGTGTTCTTCATTGGCTTACCTACGTCCCAAAATGTTGTTTTCCGTGCTTTCCATGCTTTCCATGGCCAATTCCATGATGATTTTGGGAATCGAGCGTAGTTGTCTCTGCCTGTCTTGATTGCAAGCCATTTCCTCTAGTCAGTGTGTAAGGATTCAGGGCTGATTGGTTTGTGATTCTTTCCCGAGGTGAGGTAATGACATTCTCCACATGTATCGGGAATTCTTCCTGGCCAACTACTGTGGCGTTCCTTGATGCAGAAATCATAGGGCTTTCCTGGTGCTCCAATGCTTTCTCGAGCCTTACAACCACTTGACTCATTGTGGGTCGTTTCTTGGACAGGTGGTGTAAGCAATTTTCAACACATTTCAGAAATTCTCTTAAACTATTTGAAGAAATTTTACCTTGTAGACTAGGATCAACAATTCTATCAACATCCCCTTCGCTAATACATTCTCGGAAGCAAGACAATAGGCTTTGTGGTTCTTCATGATTTCTATCGCCCCCAGCTGGTCTCCCAGACAAAACTACCAATAACACAATGCCAAAGGAATATACATCGCTTTTTCTTGTCAATTTGTAAGTCATGACATATTCATCCCAGTAAGACCAGGCGTGCCTTTAACTTTTGTGCTAATGTAGCTCTTGGATTGGTTTACGTATTCAAGTTTGGATAGTCCAAAATCTGAAATCTTAGCTAAAAAATTCCCATCCAACAAGATGTTTGAGTCCTTCACATCACGGTGTATTACTGCACATTTAGTGCCAATGTGAAGGTATTCCATTCCACGAGCAGCACCAATACAGATTTTAAGCCTTTGCTCCCAACTAAGAGGTGCAATATCCTTTCCTTTTCTGCTCAATTTGTAGATATTATCAGCAAGTGTACCACAAGGCATAAACTCATAAACTAGGATCATCTCCTCGTCCTCATTGCAATAGCCTAATAAAGAGACAAGATGAACGTGCCGGAGCTTGGAAAGTGTTTCAATTTCAGTCCAAAACTCTCGAGCTCCTTGCCTGGAATAGATACTCAACCTTTTTATGGCAACATCTTCTGAAATTCTATGAATGAACCCTTTATACACTTTACCAAATCCACCCCTTCCAAGCATAACAAACGCATCACTGAAGTTTTGGGTTGCTAACTTGATCTCAGCAAGTGAGAAGCGATGGTAAGATGGCTCAGTTCTGTCTGCTTGTGTATCTTTTTCCAGGTGGAATTTCTCTTCCCAAATTTGCCTCAAGTTATAGACTATTACATTGACTAAGGTGACGAGGATTGTCATACCAGTCATAATAACATTTTTTTGGCCAAAACCTAAGAACAGTTGTTGGGTTCTCAAATTCCAGGAGGCCGACAATCTTTTTGGAAATGTTGGGTTTGGAGTTGCAAGACTGTTCTCGAGGTTACTCAACTTGAAGATCTCTACTCCATTTAGGAGTCCTAAAACTAACTCATTTAGTGACTGTAAGACAATTAAGAGATCTGTCCTGCCACCTCCTTTGTCACCTTCCATTTTGACCATATAGTCCCTGTATACAGGAATCCCATTGCCACCATTCCATCTTATAACATCAGCCTGAGTCTCTGCAATGTGATTGTTGATTAGGAACACACTGAAATCCCTTTGCTCTCTGTCTGCCATCCCATCATCAAGCTCGCAGAAATGAAGCCTGATTAAGTATCTAAAGCCTAATTCTATGGGAATTTTCCACGTAAAGTTATACATCTGGTTTACTCTTGTATTACCTCCTATTTTCCAGGATGTCTGGTAAAGTTTCATTGGCGCAATGAATGCTGGCATGTGAACATATTTAATCCTATACACCTGATGATTCACTTGAAGAACTCCAGATTCTAGCAAGTAATTAGTATCCTCACTCCATATCCGAAACATGCCAAAATCTTCTATTGATGAGATAAAGCTCCCTCCAATCTTCAACCTATGTTTCAGCTCAAGTGCAGTGCTATTATCAATACTATGGAATCGATTATTCTGACCAACAACTCGAGCCCCTGAAACACCATCAGGCGTGTAATAAAGACCGGTTGGCATGGAAATGATCTCAATTCCATTCACAAAAGTATATATCTTAAGGTTCGACTTGGTAGCTGCAAGAGGGTAAAAATGTCATGTTCAATGTTCTCTTTTCATCCACATTCAAACAAAACTCCTTAACAATGTATTTTACACCCGAAGTTTCAGCAGTAAGTGATGCACTAAAGTTCCCAAGGAGGGTAAAAGGGCCAGCTTTTACAGTTAAAAAGTCTACAGAATTTTACCCACAGTAGGAAGCTGGGTAAAAGTGGAGGCGAATGAATTTCTGACCTGGGTTGACTTCAAATGTGTAGCGAAATTCAGTTGAAGAGATTCTTGAAGTCCTGTATGGAACAGGATCAACTGAGAAAGATTTTTCAGCTGCAGTTGAACTTCTTGATTTGCCAGACTTTCTCCAATCCATTTACGGCCATCCAGTGCGTTTGAGTTGCCAACAGAGCCACAGTTAATAGCGACATCACCTAAGTAAGACGGGGCAGAAGCTATAGCAGAAGTCAATAAACCATGACAGGTGAAGATGTAAGAAAGTAAAGTGCCAACTGTAACTACATAACGACGTGCATCTCTTCTTTGGTGGCAGGTGAAACACAGCAATCTTTACTTGTTTTTTCCTTGCTGTTAAAAGTAAACACTGGTGTACATAAGAGAAGTAACAATTATGGTATAAAGGAAAAATGGTGAAAAGCTGTAGTAGGGGACTTTGGTTGATCTCATTCAGAGTATTTTATTGAACAATGATTGATCCTTCTATGTAGCTTCCATTGCTTTATCTTTTACGAAAGGTTAGTGTTCACATTTTACTTAATAGGTGGACGACACCTTGATCCCACATTTCATGACAGACTTGCCCCTTCAAAGAGCTTGAACTCCAAATTAATATTTCGTAATCATTTCTAATACGTTTTTCAATTTATCTACTAAATATTACGTCTCATATTACTTACTTTCTATATTTCAAAATGACTATCATTTTAAATAATTTGTCTTGTCTCATATTATCTATTATTTTAAAAAATTAAGGAAGTATAAGTTGATAACTTTTTTTTCAATTTTTACCTTTGGTACCACATTGATGAAGGGATAATTATGTTGTTAGAATATTAATATAAAAAAGATAATTTTGTTACTTTGAACTATATTTCTACAAAATTGATGTAATTGAATAACTTCTTTACTCCATATGCACCAACCAAAAGTGACAAATATTTTAAAACGAAGAGGTATTATACTTAGTTGTCACCCAATTAGTATCAAGGATATAATTGTAAGATATCAAAGTTTAAAACTTGATTAGTTTGAAAAATTATTCAAAAAAATATTAAAAATATAATTTAGACGAACAATTTCATGGTTCATCATATTTTTGGCTTAGGTTCTAGCTTGGGTTATCTTTTTCCAAATACTATCAATTTGATTTACAGTTCAAACAAAATTAAGTTGCTAGGTCGTCATAGAACAATCATTAGTGTACTTTTTTGTTGCAAAGCATAAATATTAATAGAAATTGCCCTAATTTGTAACTTGAGAACAAATTTTATGCTTTAAAGAAAAATATAAAATTGCTGATGATTACGTTGAAGGAAACAAAAGAGAATTTGACAAAGAATTGATGAAATTAATTTGATGGAAGAAAATTTATGAGAGCTTACTCAACGAAATTGTTTGAGAAGTTTAATGCATATAATGAATATGGCTTTCCGTGCATTTGAGTACATATTCCCAGAAACATATATTCTTTGTCTAAATAGGAAAGTTCAAAAGTTTTCTGTATTCTTTCCCTGCATTTTCCCAGAATTTGATTAGCGGTCTCCAGTATTACTCATGCAATGAAGAAGCCCCAAACCTTCCCCCCATGTATAATTGGTAAAATGATCATAGATACCTTATACAAGCACACAGTACAACAGCTAACTTATTATGATATAATTTTATGAAATCTTATTTAAATTTGTGGATGTCATTTATTCCGTTTGATGCATATAGATCTAACTGACAGATCTATTTAAATATTTTTTTTAAGGAAAAAATATTAATTTATTCTATTATCTTTGGAATATTGATGAATTTGAATTGAATCTCTTATTTATCACAAAAGACCAATTAGATTAATTAATAGATAATATATATGATAATTAACCAATTTAGGATCTATGGCAAAAATTATGGATAAATTAATGGACCAATATATATGATAATTATGTGCCCGATAATATGTCAGATACGTTGTCAAAAACTCTATTAATTTATCTATAATTTCTATCTTAAATTTTAAATTAGTTAATTTTCATAAAAATGAAAGACTAAATTGATCTTCTTAATAAATAAGAAAAGAAATTGATAGATACGTTGAAGATAAGAGACTAAATTGATTTGATTTCCATTTTTCATAAATACTGTATTAGTTTATTTGTGCAAAAGAAAAACAAAAAGTCGTTTGCAAGTTTTAGTCGGGTAATTAACTCTAATTTGAACAAATCTATAGAACTATACATTTTTTTGATGCTAAATAAGCCACGTTACCCAAGAATCTAGCGAAATTGGAAGAGTGTGATACCCAAAATATCTTTGTCATACTTAAGAAGTAATAGTCATGTTAATATTGAGGATTATAAATTTTTGGGGTTAATTTATAATTAGAGCAAAGGTTAAGGGTCAAATCTAAATAATTAAACTAGTTTATATACTACTAAACAATTTTGGTCATTCTATTTTCCCAATTCTTCTACTTAGAACAAGGGTTTCACTTCCAAGAGATTGAGGGAGGAGGAGAAACAACAAATCCAACCACAAATTTTCAGAATTGAGGTAAGAAATTCTTTCTTTCTTGAGTTCAATTAGCTAATTTGATAGATTAAGATATGGGTTTAGGAATTTCTCAAGAATATAGTGGGTTTCAAAATCTTTGCTTGTGGTGATGATTTAATGGTTAGAATTGGTGTAATTGGATTTATTTTCTTATTCTTTGTTGTTAAAGTTAAACCTATGGATGTATGTGTTGAATTTAAAGGATTTGGATGGTTTAATAGCCAAAAAAAAGGCAAAAAATTTGCTAAATTCGTAATTGGAATTCGCAGATAGCACTGCGTAACTCTTTATATTTATTAGAAAATTGGTCATATCTCAACGTAGGAATATCGAAATTGCGCACCATTTGTTCGTTGGAAACAAGACTCGCAGCCCTTCGAAAAGGTATATAGATGCTGTTCTGTTTCTCAGTATATTAACAGTAGTTCGTCCATAAAGTGACCTGAAAATCTAATTTTGCAGTAGAGCATTTTCTAAATTGCGAGCTGTTTTTGAGCAAGTTGTGTTTTGAACTGGGAAATGTTGTCTCCTTGAAACATCTAGTAAATTGAGTCCAGTTTCTATCGGAATCAGTTTTGTGGCTTTTGGATAAATATAACTTGAGTTATGATCATTTTTGTTCAGCACTGCCAATGCTGAAAATATCATAATTAGCCTTGTTAAGATATAGGTCATGCTTTATTAGAATTTAATGAGGCTAATATTA